>CM055270.1:95178165-96439273 GCA_029237695.1 Conchocele bisecta
TTGCGTCAAAATATTTGTACAAGCTTCTTCATCATGATAAAACTTTAATATTACTTGACGGATTGCTTCAATATTTGGACACTTGATATATGTGAGTATTTGGAACACACTCATGCCACTATTAACATGACCTTGACCTTTTGTACCTTCACATTTTTGTGGAAACACTTAGCCATTTTTTGTGTCAAAAAGTTAGTTTCTTCATCATCGTATAACGTAAATATTACTTGATGGATTGTTTCAATGTTTCAACACTTGCTACATGTAAGCATTTGGTAGACACTCATTCTGCCATTAATATGATTATTAACTTGTTGCTCGCAGTGAAAATAACAGCCTACATATTATGAATATTTGTCGTTTTTTCTTGTATATTTATTGTAATGTTTTTATACCCCCACAAACAAAGTTTGTTGGGGGTATATAGGAGTCAGCTTGTTGGTCGGTCGGTCGGTTGGTCGGTCTGTTGGTCGGTCTGTCGGTCGGTCTGTCGGTCGGTTGGAAATTCCCTTCCGCTCTATATCTTCTACACCGATGCATGGATTATCAAATGACTTGGCACAAATGTTTCTAATGATGAGAAGGTGTGTCGCGATCAATAACCACACACCTACGTCCAAGGTCAGAGTTGAAGGTCAAAGGTCAAACCTATCGAAATTCCCTTCCACTCTATATCTTCTACACCGATGCATGGATTATCAAATGACTTGGCACAAATGTTTCTCAGGATGAGAAGGTGTGTCGCGATCAATAACCACGCACCTACGTCCAAGGTCAAGGTCACAGTTGAAGTTCAAAGGTCAAACCTATCGAAATTCCCTTCCGCTCTATATCTTCTACACCGATGCATGGATTATCAAATGGCTTGGCACAAATGTTTCTCATGATGAGACGGTGTGTCTCGATCAATAACTACGCACCTACATCCGAGGTCAAGGTCACAGTTGAAGGTCAAAGGTCAAACCTATTGAAATTCCCTTCCGCTCTATATCTTCTACACCGATGCATGGATTATCAAATGGCTTGGCACAAATGTTTCTCATGATGAGAAGGTGTGTCGCGATCAATAACCACGTACCTACGTCCAAGGTCAAGGTCACAGTTGAAGGACAAAGGTCAAACCTATTGAAATTCCCTTCCGCTCTATATCTTCTACACCGATGCATGGATTATAAAATGGCTTGGCACAAATGTTTTTCATGTTGAGAAGGTGTGTCGCGATCAATAACCACGCACCTACGTCCAAGGTCAAGGTCACAGTTGAAGGTCAAAGGTCAAACTTCCCTTCCGCTCTATATCTTCTACACCGATGCATGGATTATAAAATGGCTTGGCACAAATGTTTTTCATGATGAGAAGGTGTGTCGCGATCAATAACCATGCACCTACGTCCAAGGTCAAGGTCACAGTTGAAGGTCAAAGGTCAAACCTATTGAAATTCCCTTCCGCTCTATATCTTCTACACCGATGCATGGATTATCAAATGCCTTGGCACAAAAGTTTCTCAGGATGAGAAGGTGTGTCGCGATCAATAACCACGCACCTACGTCCAAGGTCAGGGTCACAGTTGAAGGTGAAAGATCAAACCTATTGAAATTCCCTTCCACTCTATATCTTCTACACCGATGCATGGATTATCACACTATGCCCAGGGTCAAGGTCACAGATTTGATGCGTTTGAAACCTTAACGCTCGGCTAAATGGCTTATGATCAAAAATGCCTCGTTTTCTTTGGCTGCCAGTGGGGGTATTAGTGTGCCGACAGGCCACATTTCTAGTTAAATTTAAATTTTAAATTTATGACTCAATTCTAATGGAATGCCAAGACGTATTCATGATTTTTAGTGGGAGAAATAAAGGCATATACGGTATAATGAATTGTTGTTTGTTATTTTTGAAATATTTATAGCCTACAAGTTACCCAGCATGCAAAGAGTTAAATCAGTATTGACAGGGTTAACTATTGTGTTAACATCTTATACAGTGCAATTATTTTAAACTGCAATAACAAATACATTACCATTCTACTGTACCTTAGTGTTATTTGTTATTTCAGTGACTATGGCTACAAACCGAGTAGCCTGTATGGCAGTACCCGATGTGTGCCAGACCACGACACAGCACACACGACCAACATTATGCCGAGCTACTGCCCTGTCGGCACATCCTACCCACACACTCGCGGGTAAACATGTACCTCAACACATCGGCCAAAATGACCTGTCTTCAAACTGATGTTATTGTCATTTTTGGCAGTGACTGGAGAAATGGGGCTTATGGGTTTTGTGACCAGTGTAGATCCAGATCAGCCTGTGCATCCGCACAGTCTGATCAGGATCTGCACTGTTCACCATTCCATTGCTGATGTCATCTGTCATTTATTAATTTGATGGATAATATCAGCTTGTAAAAGTGTCACTGGTTTGTCACAATAACAATATATTTAGATACGATTTGTATACTTCACAGGTATGTTGATACCAATTGGGCAAACACCTATTGAAGGTGGTGTTCATCCACCCATGGTCACCAGTGCTAAAAATAGATTGATTAATTTCACATTGTACTGCATATTTTGTGTAATCAACTCCTCTGCCAGCTTAACACTTTGCGTGCTAGTGGCGAAAATATCTGCCAAATGAATTAGGAGTGTATGTTTTATTTCCCTCTGTAAATATGTCTTGACATTTCATTAGAATTGAGTCCTCAGGACTCGATTCTAATGAAATTCCAAGACATATTCATGATATTTACGGGGAGAAATTGGACACTTGATACATGTTGGCAGTTGGAACACACTCATGCCACCATTAACATGACCTTGACCTTTTTTACCATCACATATTTACGGAAACATTTAGCCATTTTGTTGCGTCAAAATATTTGTGCAAGCTTCTTCATCATGATAAAACTTTAATATTACTTGACGGATTGCTTCAATATTTGGACACTTGATATATGTGAGTATTTGGAACACACTCATGCCACTATTAACATGACCTTGACCTTTTGTACCTTCACATTTTTGTGGAAACACTTAGCCATTTTTTGTGTCAAAAAGTTTGTACAAGTTTCTTCATCATCGTATAACGTAAATATTACTTGATGGATTGCTTCAATGTTTCGACACTTGCTACATGTAAGCATTTGGTAGACACTCATGCTGCCATTAATATGATCTTGACCTTGTTTTCTGTTTTAAGCATGCACTTCTCTGACGTTTTTGTGATGCTTACTTAGCACATGGGCCATCATGGACATGTGCTAAAGTAAACATCACAACAATACATGCATGTTACGGTCAAATGCCTCAGCAGGTGCGACACCGCTTCCGTGGCAGAATTGTTGTTCTTCACATTTCTGCATTCAATTCTGTATAGGATATATAGATTGTGTCATCAACTCCTCAAACAGTTTTTCTGTCAATCGATCCTTCGACGGCGTATTTTGTGAAAAAAAAAGCTGATGACCCTAATTTTCTTGAGTCTAAAAAAGGAAACACGTCTTTTTAGGTCTAATGACAAGCGGCTGTGTTTCAGATACACGAAGATTGGTGGGGATACCTGTACCGGAGGTGACGAACACAAATACGCCCCGTTGTTATACTCGTGCAAGGTGGACTGTACGTATTCTGTGATTCTTGTAACTCGATCGTCCTGTGGACTTTAGGACATTGGTGATCACACAGGGTTTGGGATCATGTGGTTTCCGACAAATCAATTCGCACCAGTCTAAATCACGAACTGTTTGTTATCCCTTACAGTGCTGAATTAAATTTCATATTCTGCACTTTAGAATCATTTCAATTATTCTAAAGTGCTGTCAAACCATGCTTTCATTTGAGAAAAAGGACAAAATGTGAAAAAAAACAGCAGACAACAGTATCCTCTTCCCGCATTGTAAGGGTTCACCAATCAAATTCATGTAACTAATAAGTAACAAAGCAAATAGTAAAATTCTTAACCATCAATACAATATAATCTCCAAACAAAAATTTAGTGAATATAAAATTTTAAATAAGTAATTATGCAACATCTAATTCACAATATGTGTCTTAAATAAAGAAAAAAGAAAAAAAAAATAACTGATGAGTCTAATGAACAGTAAAGATACTTTACAACTAAAAGCCAAAAATAGAACGGGAAAAACCTACACACGCCTATTTATAGAAATCAACATGGCGACCTACATGTAACCTGATCCTCTTGGTTTTAACCCTTGGACCGCTACTCACAACAATTGTCGTCTGCTGTTGCTTTTATATCTTGCCTTATTTCTCAATAAAAATATGTTTTGACAGCACTTCAGCATTCTGTAAATTATTCTAAAGTTCTGTCAAAGTATGTTTTTGATGATTAAAATGGAAAATAGAAAATAAACAGCAGACAACAAAAAAAATTAAGATAGCGATCTAAGGGTTAATAGTTTTTACATAGGGTAGCCTAAGTATTGGAATCGCATCAGACGGTTAGCCACGCCCCAGACCCCCCTCGATGGGCTAGTCTGTAGTGATATCTCGGAATAACCATAACAACAAAATGCATTGTGTTGCTCAACGTTTAACTGTCATACGCAACCGCTAATTGAAAATAATATTATGAAAAACTACTTGCACTGAACAATATCAACAATGGATGTTCTACGTATAAAAATACAGCGGATTATTTTGTTACGCGTTCAAGTTGTTCAAGTTGTTATTTGCCCCCATTTGCGTCACAAATCTTGCGGTCATCGCTAAATTTAGCAACAGGCTATAGTTTTCGGCAGAGTTAACTCCCTTCCGAATACTCTCAACCGGATAAACAGTTAACACGTGTAAAAACGTGACGCGTTCAACACACAAATGATATCAAGGGGTTACAGCTACCTGTTGACCCAGATTTTTTTAATGATCGCGATTGTGTCGCATCAAAACTCACACGTGTGTGTCTAACTGATGTTAATCCTCATTCTATCGATGGATTTACAGGGATTTTAGTGACATTCCCGAATTCTGCCTAATCGACATTTGTCTATGGTGGCCAATACACGCCAACATGAGTGTCAATTCTACGTTCAGGGAAGGGGGTCAATAAGTCAGTAAGTGATAAATTACAGTCGGGGAACAAATTAATGACAGTATAACACATCCAGCGTAGATTAATACCCATATTTATGCAAGTGCTGAAAATACTACAACAAGTTTGGGCTTCCATACATTGAAAATTTTGTCAGCGGTTTCCCCAATGACGTCATTTGTATGTTTTAATATACTCGATCCGGGGCCAACTATTTCATTCACAAAACAGAAGTAAACATGGCGATGTCAAAGTAATGCAGAAACTTTAACAAAAATCCTGCTACAACATTGTTTTGTACCGACAAGGCATTTTCAGGCGCGACACTGCTTCCGTGGCGGAGTACCCTATGTTCAGTACTTTCAGTACTTTGATTAGGATAAAAAATCACCCATGTCTTTAGACATGTTTACAGTTAATATCATTCTGACTAAATGACTAATACAATAAAGGGATCATTTCATAAAAGTTTGCAAAAAATGTCCTTAAAAAGTGCAGATCTTGATGAGGTTGCTCGTGAAGAGCTGGCTCTTCTAGAACCACACTGTTTGGAAAAAAAAGGGAATTATTTTCAAACGGTTAGTAGTGGAATTCTGAAAGTTATTTCACTAAACTTCGTAGGACTTACATTGGTTACAATTGCTGACAGCCTGTTTTTCATGCGAAAAATAGAAAACAAACAACAGACGACATAGATATAGTAGGTTAGTGCGTGAATGGGAAAAAATATCTGGCGAGGCTTAGGAAACAGGATAGGCGAGGCTAACCTACTATCCTATTTATCCCGTCAACTTTCTCAAACAGCATTTAATCAACTTAATTTTGCCTTCAAAAGCGAGATAAGTTAGAACCGAATTGCATCAATCACTCATTGGCGCTCAGAACATAGTTCGATAAAGTATTGTTGTAAAATCCCTTAATCAACAGTCATGACAGTACATTGATCAATAATTGTTTTAGACTTTAGGGCTTTTCCAGAAAAATTTCCCTAGGGGGGGGGGGGGGGGGGGGGGGGGGGGAGGGGGGGGGGGGGGACTGGCTTTTTTTTGGGGTACCACCACCGGAATTTACATAAAATTATACACCCCACCACCAGAATTTATTTCTTGCATAACCCCACTACCACCAGAATTGTTTTTTTTAATAATCCCCCACCACCGAATTGATTTTTTGCATAAAACACCCCCACCACCAGAATTGCTTTCTCATTTAAACCCTCAAAAAATTGCATAAAACACCCCCACCACCCGAATTTATTTCTCCTTTAACCCCCACCACCAGAAAATGTTATTCTTAGGGAGTAATATGTGAAATTGTTTGATTATTACCACTGCCGGAAGCTGAGGTCAACTAATATTGCTAAAGTGGAAGCTGAGGTCAACTAATATTGCTAAAGTCGTGTCGTAAATAACGTTGATGTGTGTCGACATTAGGACACTGACAAGTACTGGTTTGTTATTGGCAGACATTGTGAACAGCGTATCTGTGAAAGAATATATCAAGCTGCTCTTTGTTCTATATTAATAAAACACATTATTATAAATATTGATCATTATACATGTAATACCATCGACTTGGTACTTACCCTATACGTGTATGCCATAAATATTAAAATCCACTGAAGTCCATTAGACAGAAAGGCGCCATTTCTTTATGAATCCAAAATTGTTATGAATGAGTGACGTCAACACGTAGTAAATAAGACGCCCATAAACATTCATACGCACATAGTTTCTTCAATAAAACACAAATATTATTAAAAATAAGGAAATTAAGTAGTATAAATGTAATAAATAGGATAATTAATCGTTCAGGATTGATAGCGTGAAATAATACACTCATGTTCGTCGGTTCGGCGTAAACAACGCGTTCGCTACGCGAACTTGTTGTTTACGCGGAGACCGACAAACACTCAAATACCCCTACCTATAGATATTTTAAATGACGTAGACCCCACCCAGTAGAAAAATAAATAAATTAATACGACCACCACCATGCTGTTTTTTTAAAAATCCCGTCGTCCCCTCTCCCCCCCCCCCCCCATCCACCCCCCCCCCCCACCCCAAAAAAAAAGTAATTGGAAAAGCCCTTAGGAACTTTACTCATCAAAATGTTTACAGAATAATCTTATAATGGTACATGATTTTGTTTTTATCGTTCATGAATCATAGAAATGAAAAAAATAAAACAAGATGACAGCCTTACGATTTAATCCATGTAGCCCGAATTAACCATTAAAATATGTGTACTTCAGGTTCAACAGATGAATTAACCATTAAAACATGTGTACTTCAGGTTCAACAGATGAATTAACCATTAAAACATGTGTACTTCAGGTTCAACAGATGAATTAACCATTAAAACATGTGTACATTCAGGTTCAACAGACGAATTAACCATTAAAACATGTGTACTTCAGGTTCAACAGACGAATTAACCATTAAAACATGTGTACTTCAGGTTCAACAGACGAATTAACCATTAAAACATGTGTACTTCAGGTTCAACAGACGAATTACCATTAAAACATGTGTACTTCAGGTTCAACGACGAATTACCATTAAAACATGTGTACTTCAGGTTCAACAGATGAATTAACCATTAAAACATGTGTACTTCAGGTTCAACAGATGAATTAACCATTAAAACAGTGTACTTCAGGTTCAACAGACGAATTAACCATTAAAACATGTGTACTTCAGGTTCAACAGATGAATTAACCATTAAAACATGTGTACTTCAGGTTCAACAGACGAATTAACCATTAAAACATGTGTACTTCAGGTTCACAGAGAATTAAACCATTAAAACATGTGTACTTCAGGTTCAACAGACGAATTAACCATTAAAACATGTGTACTTCAGGTTCAACAGACGAATTAACCATTAAAACATGTGTACTTCAGGTTCAACAGACGAATTAACCATTAAAACATGTGTACTTCAGGTTCAACAGATGAATTAACCATTAAAACATGTGTACTTCAGGTTCAACAGATGAATTTTCCATTAAAACGTGTACTTCAGGTTCAACAGATGAATTTTCCGTTGATACTTTATTATAGGAATGAATGGCCTTTTTGTGGAATTTATCGGGGTATAAACTTGGAAAAGTCGCGGGAATACTGGACGAAGGCCGGAAGGCCTCGTCCAGTATTCCCGTGACTTTTCCAAGTTTATATCCCCGATAAATTCCACAAAAAGGCCATTCATTCCTTATAATTCCAGCATTTGAAATAAGTTCATCAAGAAAATGTGTTTATTTTCCGTTTTCTTAAGAATTATTTTAACTGCTCCTCACGGTTACGGAAAGTAGTTTGGCATGGGAGTTTACTGGGATATAAATCTTGGACAGAGACTTGCTACGGGCCAATCAAATGTTAGGGAATTGTGTAAATATTTTTATGCTGGAATTATATTTTGTTTCCGATAATGTGAAATTACAGATTGCAATCTGTCCAGAATAAGAATCAAGAACACAAACAACAATTTTGTTCATTTATTTCCTTACCTGCCTGGAATCACTGGGAGCAGCCATTTTTATATTAAATGATGTAGTAGACTTATTGACGTACTTATAACGTCAAGCGCAATTGGAAATTGAGGGTCGTAATGGAAATTGATTTGGTATCCAGAAAATGGCATGAATTTTAACAATTATTTTTATTTTTAATTTTTATTTAATTTAACCCTCACACTGTCAACAATTCCACTTTCATCAGACTATTCAGTCAACTCAAGAAATATACTGGTAAAAGTATTCACCAACACGAATGACGCGCATGAATTGTGATGAGGTCGTATTGACAGGATATCAAATATGTTTCACGGCACCGTGTTTCACGGCACATAGACACTGCATTGACAGGATAAAACATTTTATTATTTATTCAGCAGTGTTAGGATTAAGAAGCTTGTAAACGCACATTTGAATCTACAATAACATTACACTGACAGAGCATGCTGTCCGATAGAATTGTGGACCCCTTCCCATTTAACCCTTCCTACGCTGTTGACGGAAATTGCCGTCTGCTGTTTTTCATTTTTGCTTTAATTCTTAACAAAAACCTGGTTTTGACAGCACATGAGAATCGTCTCCAGTGGAGACGATTCTCATGTGCTGTCAAAACCAGGTTTTTGTCGACAAATATTGAAAATAAAACATTTCCAGCAGACAACATTTAATTCAGCGTAGTAAGGGTTAAAGTTGGTATCCCATCAGTAGCCTATTAACAGCAAAATTACAAAGTACACTTATCTTGCAATTAAAATACACTTTGAGTGACATATTTTCAATTTAAGGATAAATTCATTCATTAATTGTTATCATACTGAATTTATTACATTATCACAGCCATTTTGGCTGTGATAATGTAATAAATTCAGTATAATAATTCTGCATACTTTTATTCATCATATATATGCAGTCGTTAGTTCTATATGAAATAATGCATTTCGGGAAAAATAAATGATTACTCCCTCAAAGTACACTTTGCTAGATAAGTATGATTTGCAATTTTGGTGAAATCGGCTACTGGTATAAAGCACAAAATGTTGTTTATAGGAATTAAATAAGTGTATACTTGTGTAACTATTCCACCAGTTTTAAAAATTACGAGTGCCCGCTATTCAAATATAATCATTTATTAATCGTTCAATTACTGATAGACATGCACGGTTGTATCGGGCTATTTTCATAATCAAATGAGGCACAACATTCTTAAATTATATATGTCACCTGAATAAATATTTTTATACCAAATGATCTTTTTTTCAAATTTTCCATCGGGGATAATATCTGTCTTTCACCTGAGATGCAATTATATCACACTTATATTTCAGCGATGGAAGAATTTATATTGATTGCGCAAGACACAAAAATATACCGTCACATGTTTGGTGTGAGTGGCTTGGAGGTGCTGGTCAATGACCGGGACAGAGGGATTAGTGCTGTTGACTTCGCTTATGAAGACAGCTGCTTATTCTGGGCCGATAATGCGGTCCATAATATAAAGGCAAGTTATCTGGGGCCGTAGTGTATGATGCTGTGCTTATATATGGCTGTGACTGGAGAAATGGGGTTTGTGACCAGTTTAGATCCAGATCAGACTGTGCATCCGCACAGTCTGATCAGGATCTACACTGTTCGCAATTCCATCAACGAAACGCCCGTCATGCTTCTAACGAACAGTGTAGATCATTCTCCGGCTACAGTAGTGTGCTATTTGATCAGGAGCTACACTGGCCACATCCCATTTCTTCAGTAACAGCCACATATGCTGTTCACGTGTGAAACTTACTAAGCACATACTCCAATCTCCGGCTGGAAATCACAATTTGGCTGCCTGCTGGGGCATTTGTGTGCTCACCGACCACATTTCTGCTTAATTTCATAGTTTGATTGTGATATGAATCTGTGCTTCTGCAGTGTATTTACTCGGTGAATTAAAATCATAATACGAGTATAATACTAGTATAATGATGCCATTAACAACGTCCGGTAATGGTAAATAAATGTTTATTAGGGCCTTATAAGTTTTGCCCTGTCTGTCCGTCCGTCCGTCCGTCCGTCCGTCCGTTTATTATACCCCAGGCATACATAGTATGTCGAGGGGTATATAGTTTTCATAATTCCGTCCGTCCGGGCAAATATTGGGGGTTTAGGGGCTAGGGGGGAGCGTAAGACAATAGAATACAATATAATTATTCCATGCAGCCCCTAACCCATTGTAGTTTAGGGCTATTCCTTTGGTCTTGTAAACAACAAATAGATCATAAACCCAAAATGTTAGTATCCCCGTCTGTCCGTCCACGTTACCCCATTATCTCTGCAACGGTAAGTCGGATTGACTTCAAACTTCATTTACTTCCTTATCATCATCCATATTTTCATTCCAACAACACCCATGCGGCCTTCATGTCCAAGGTCAAGATAAAATTACTTTGAGATTTGCGTTATATTTTTTTTAAATATTCGCTTTAAAGGTTTTATTTGTCAGTCCAGCCGGCGGCCGGGAGTATACGTGAGCCCCTGCTCACTTTCTCTATTTTTTGGATTTTTTTTCTGCAAGTTTCTCAAATCACCTATAATTTCTCATTTGCCTTCTACTAGCAACTTCTTATTGCACACATGCCTTACTGGAGTAACAATACATCCTTCCACATTGATACTACTGTTGCTACTGATTGTACGTCCGTCCATCTGGGCCCGGTTGTTCAAAACATCAGTTAGCTTAACGGACTGTTAAATCCTTAACTGAATGGTTAAAATCTCTGTTAAAACAGAGATTTTAACCATTCAGTTAAGGATTTAACAGTCCGTTAAGCTAACAGATGTTTTGAGCAACCGGGCCCTGTCTGTTTATTTTCAAATCACCGATAGGGGCCCTAAGTGCGTCGACAGGCCACATGTTCTAGTTTTGCCCAACCTTGGATGTGGGAGTGCATGTTTAATCATCTCCAACTGGTGTTTCAGAAACTGTGCCTGGATGGGAACCACCCTACTGAAACTCTGCATTCAACAAGCATCGGTCACATCGTGTCCATTTCATATGATTGGATAGGTCGTAACCTTTACTGGCTCGACTCGACCTACAAGGTCATTGAGGTATCCAAGGAGACCGGGTTGTTCCGACGCGAGCTGATCAAGGGAACCCCATATATTTACAATCCAAAGTCCTTTGTAGTGGACCCTCACCATGGGTATGTTTATAGTGAACCCTCACCATGGGTATGTTTGTAGTGGACCCTCACCATGGGTATGTTTATAGTGGACCCTCACCATGGGTATGTTTATAGTGGACACTCAACATGGGTATGTTTATAGTGGACCCTCACCATGGGTATGTTTATAGTGGACCCTCACCATGGGTATGTTTATAGTGGACACTCACCATGGGTATGTTTATAGTGGACCCTCACCATGGGTATGTTTATAGTGGACTCTCACCATGGGTATGTTTATAGTGGACCCTCACCATGGGTATGTTTCGCAAGTGCGGTTGTGACTGGAGGAATAGGGCTTAAGGGCTTTGTGACCAGTTTGGTAGCACACTCCTGTAGCCTGATAACGATGTGTACTTCATGCTAGAAGCATAACGGGTGTTTCGTAGATGGAATAGCGAAGAGTGCAGATCCTGATCAGACGACAGATGCACAGGTTGATCTGGATCTATACTGGTTGCAAGACCATTGCTATAGGCACAGCCACAAATGAAGAGGCTGTATCTGTAAAAATGAGGCTTACAACTTTTGCGACTAGTGTATACCCTGATCAGACTGCGCATCCGCGCAGTCTGATCAGGGTATGCACTATTCGCTATTCTGCCAGTGGATCACCCTGCATGGAATTGTTGTGAAGGTCAGGGTTGGGCCGTGGTCTAGGGGATATGGCATTGGACTTCAATATTGGAGGTTGTGGGTTCAATCCTCACCCGATTTGGGCTGTGGCCGAGGGTATAATTATGGCATTGGACTTCAATACCGGAGGTTGTGACTTCAATCCTCACCCAGGAATGGGCTATGGCCTACTGGCTATGGCATTGGACTTCATACCAGAGTTTGTGGGTTAAATCTTCATCCAGGAATGGGCCGTGGCCTACAGGCTATGGCATTGTACTTCATACTGAAGGTCAATCCTCACCATAGGTGTGAAAAATACTAACATAGTATTTCCATCCAACTGGTCTGTCAGATGAGACTTTAATTGTGGTCCCGTCTCTATATGACCTTAGCTGTTGCTGTTGTTTTCACTTTTTGTTGTGAATGTTATAAGCCCCCATTTCTCCAGTCGCGGTCGCACATGGTTCATAATCTGACAAAACCAGATTTATTTCATTTCATTAAATTTGTGTAGCAGTATTTGCATAGCCCGGGTTGACAAAACTGGTTGAGGGGGTGGCTATAGAGACAGCAACACAAGACGAGTAAAACTCCATAGTTTATACAGTATAACCTCTCTAAACCGGACACCATGGGAGGTCCCCAGGGTGTCCGGTTTAGAGATGTTCTACTGTAATTCCGATGTAAGATCATGGAAACACACGCCTGTGTGCGTTGTAATCATGAACACCGATACACATCAGCGATATTTGACAGTCAAATATGTCATAATTGAGCACATCGATGTCACAAGGTTGTTCAGTTTAGAGAGGTTCCACTGTACACAGATCAGCAGACATGTTTGGATTGTTCCATTACTGAGAAAAGAGGTGGGTTTTTTTCAAAACTGAATATTCACAAACACTGTAGATCCTGTTGATGTTATGGTCTGTAGGGTTGTCTGTAGGGTTGTAGGGTTGTTATGGTCTGTAGGGTTGTTCTGGTATGTAGGATTGTTATGGTCTGTAGAGTTGTCATGGTATGTAGGGTTGTTATGGTCTGTAGGGTATATCTTGTGTATGTATGTGGAATGGTCGTGATATTGTGTATAAAAATCATCCCACAATAAAGACCAGGGGGCTGTTTCACTAAACTTCGTACGACTAAAACGTTTGTAAGTGCAAAATTATGATTTTAATTGTAAGAAGTTTAGTGAAACGAGCCCCAGATGCCTGCTCTGGACTAATACTCTGGCCGAACTCCCGTTCTCTAATAAGCTCTCTACCACTTTCCCTCTGCCGGTCTATTTCTTCCTGCTATCGGAAATATAAGTAGATATTACTCTGCTCACTTTGGCTCACAGAAAACTGTATGAAATTAATCCACAGAAGAAAAACTGACAGCTGATGCAAAAGTTTGTGAGCGATTTTTGTCGCGCCTGCTTTAGCAGAGGCGCGACTATAGTCGGCGCTTTTTCCGTCGTCGTCCGGTTTTTTTGTAAGGCAAATGCGTTAAAGTTATTGTTTTTTCACAATATCTCTTTAACCCCTTGCCAGACATTGATAATATTTCACATCAATGTTTGTCTAGGGATGATGCTTCATTACGCACACCCCCACATCCAAATTCTCAAGGTCAAGGTCATTTATTTACTTTTAATGTTCACCGGTTTGTAACAGAAATGCGTTAAAGTTATTGTTTTTCACAGTATCTCTTTAACCCCTTGCCAGACATTGATAATATTTCATATCAATGTTTGTCTAGGGATGATGCTTCATTACGCACACTCCCACATCCAAAGTCTGAAGGTCAAGGTCATTTATTTACTTGTAATGTTCACCGGTTTTGTAACAGAAATGCGTTAAAGTTATTGTTTTTTTCACAATATCTCTTTAACCCCTTGCCAGACTTTGATAATATTTCACATCAATGTTTGTCTAGGAATGATGCTTCATTACGCACACCCCCACATCCAAATTTTGAAGGTCAAGGTCATTTATTTACTTGTAATGTTCACCGGATTTGTAACAGAAATGCGTTAAAGTTATTGTTTTTTCACAATATCTCTTTAACCCCTTTCCAGACATTGATAATATTTCACATCAATGTTTGTTTACGGATGATGCTTCATTATGCACACCCCCACATCCAAATTCTCAAGGTCAAGGTAATTTATTTACTTGTAATGTTCATGGTCAAATGCCTCGGCAGGCGCGACACCGCTTCCGTGGCGGAATTCTTGTTATATAGTCCAATCAAACTATTAGTTGGAATAAATATTCACAAATCAGAAATTGATTTACACATACATAATGATGTTGGCTTTCTCTATGGTTGGGAAGATTTTGCAGCAAAGGAGTTTGGACCAATATCAGATTACATAAAGGGATATATGAGTCTATATAATGTCGTCCTGTCATGTCGTGTCCAGTTAACCCTTTCAACACCAAGTAACTTAATGGGCTGTTCCATGCCACTGTTTCATGCTATTTCATTGGTCCATTCAAATTTTCAGGCTATTCCATTCTTCAGAAAGGGTAATTTTTTCAAATTTGATAACTATTAACAAACAGTGGAGATCCTGATGAGACGGCTCGTTACGAGCCGGCTCATCTGGATCTGCACTGTTTGCAAACATTGTCTCTATAGAGGTCTGTGGTGTTGAAAGGGTTAAAAGCATGCAGCCATATGAAAAATGGGACTTATAGGATTTGTGATCAATATGCCTCCTGATCAAATAGCATACTCCTGTAGTCTGATAACGATCTATATTGCTCGTTAGAAGCAATATGGGTGCTTCATTGATGGAATGGCGAACAGTGCACATCCTGATCAGACTGTGCGGTCTGATCTGGATCTACATTGGTTGTAAAACCGATAAGCCCCTTTTCTCCAGGCACATACGACTTTAGCTTGAGTAGTAGTAAGGGAGTCAAAATGATACCACCTACCGTGATATCATTTATAACCCTCTATAATACCCCCACCACCCCCGAAAATCAAAAAATTGGTTAACGAGGAAAATTGGGTCTCCCGACAGCAAATTTATGAATTTTTGGAGAAAATAATTTTGAAAAGAGGGAGTCCCAATTATATTGGTAATTGACTTTTGAAAGTATATATTGGTGTCATAAATACATCATGTTTTTTTCACGTCCAATTGAACAGAAAAAACGAGTACCAATATTATTAGAGAAAATGGATAATACAATACAATTTGAATTGAAAATTTTTAATAACTGTGTTGAAGAAGTTTACGAAGCTTACGGGGGTTATAAATCTGTATATAAATTCTATAAAATGAGAACACTAGGCGATATCGAATATATGAAATACCAGCGTAATTTATTACGCCTCCGATAAAAAACGTTACATTTACAATATTATAACCGGCAATTATGTCAACTATACAAGAGGCAAATACGAACATTAAGACAGATAATGCGTATCGGATATGAAACTAAGGTGTATTATACAAAAATTTTAAAACCCAACGATTCGTTTACGAACGTACATTTCTACGATATCGCTTATAAATTTATATTGTAATCACAACACCAAGCAGACGACAATGTTTCACTTACACGTGTTATAAACATGCAAATTATGTGTCCTACCTTACATGTATATTAAGTGTCCATTTTATAGAGAGATTACACGATTACGTCTTCCGGGATGAAACATAAACACACTATAATATATACTACACACACGTGGGTGTGTATTACACAACCCGCTATCGATATTCCGGAATGAAACATAAACACACTGTAATATATACTACACACACTGGGTGTGTATTACACAACCCGCTATCGATATTCCGGAATGAAACATAAACACACTGTAATATATACTACACACACGTGGGTGTGTATTACACAACCCGCTATCGATATTCCGGAATGAAACATAAACACACTGTAATATATACTACACACACGTGGGTGTGTATTACACAACCCGCTATCGATATTCCGGAAGTATTTCTTACATTGTGATTGGTTGGCATGTTTTTTATTTTTTAATTTTACTTTTAAAAATTTAGAACGTTATAAACCTATATTATTAAATAAAAAAAACGAACTTATTATATAAAAAGCAAATAAAAAAAAAAGAGTAAATATTGGTATTGCACAACACGGTTTTAGCTTAATATATGTAAAATTAACAACAATACTTTGTCTTGGGGGACGCCCCTTGACGAAAAATGAGCGCTCAGTGCACCCGTGCTGACACTTCCAAGGTTGCCTAGACTTTCGACACTGGTTCCTAGATCAGCCGAAAGATGGGGTGGGGGTGTGCAGTACGGGTAGCTACATACACCTCGCTAAGCCAAAAAGAAAAGAATGAATGAATGAATGAATGAGAATGAAGGCTTAGCGGGGGGGTGGACCAGAAGGGTTTTGCTGGCGTGGGTTCGAGCCTCGGTGGAAGCTAAAAAAATATTTCTTTTTTTTTCTTTTTAAATTGTTAATAATTTTCCTAAAATTAATTAATAAATTGTTTACTGCGACAATATAATTAATTTTAATTAATTAATTTTAATTAATTAATTAATTATTTTATAAAATATCACAATGGTGCTGTAGCATTTCTTCCGACTTTATCTCCCAAGTTTTTCCCTAAATTTATCCCAATCAGTACACTCAATTTTGGGCATGGTGGCGCGTGCCTTGATTCTTATATCATTTTTTAATTGTTCGTATCTCCCCATTTCTTCCACCACGGATTCAAACTCTAAATTTGATATTTTCTTATCGGCCAACGCTTTGGACACCATAACGTCGATGGTATTTTTCTTCGACCTGGCGAGAACGGATATTCTATCATGTTTTCTACATTTTTTCTCAAGTTTTCCACCCGACGCCCTAATTACCATACACAACAACCCAGAAACGGCCAACACCACACATAAAATCCCCGCTACGGGAACCGTTATAATGGATATAGTTGCAGCTGTCCCCGCCCCACACAACACAGAAACACTCGCCAGAGCCGTGCTAGATACTTCAGCCATGTTCACCGCGCGCCTATATTTTTTTTAGCGTTTCTTTTTCTATTTGTATATTCTCTAACTAAAATATCCTGCATAGCGACGATATTATTCAACCTAAAATCTGAACTTCTTTCGTTAATTGTACACAGTGTTGATGGAGTGGTATTGACAATTGGAAGCGTTGATTCGTTCATATTTAAATTTTAACAAATTTATTTCAATATATTAGTATTTACAAAATAAGTTCAATTAACAACGAGACAATAGTGGAAGAACTCTCTGGGTCACCGATTTTCGTAACAAAGTTAATAACACTACCTTTGGAAAGTCTAATTCGATCATAACCGGAGAACGAAACCACCAGTCGAACTATCTCCAGAGATTTAGTGACTCCAACCCCCCGTTCTCCCCATCTACTACAATATTTATCGCGACCGCGCCCACAGGTTTACCACTACCATTAACCGAGCAGACCGCCATTTGGATAACTTCACCCGCGGCTGTCATAGTATATCCCCCACATTTATTACTCGCTTTGGCACCGAACGAATATTCATAGTGCCCCTCAACCAATGGGCCCCGCTTCTCAGCCCAAACTGTGATGGCATGTTTTAGCGTTTTCATTGTTCGCACTATTCCGGCAAGCGCACTGTTTGCGTTATGTGCCTCAGTACGAATATTATAAGAGGCCTCCTCAAGAGCTTTGGTCGCGGCTATACGATCATGTTTCAGTTTATCGGAAACTTCGGTTATATTTCCGTCTAGTTCGGTAAGTGCCGCTTCTCTGCTGAGAGAGTCCTCTAAGCGCAACGCATCATAAGCCTCCATAATGGTCGCCTGGTGGCCTTCTAGGGCTTTCTGAACACCGACCGGGCCTCTTTTTGAAATTCGGTTATTTTTCCGTCTAGTTCAGCAACCGCCGCTTCTCTGATGAGAGAGCCTCCTTGAGCGCAACGCTTCATAAGCCTTCGCAAGGGCTGCCTGGTGGTCTTCTCGGGCTTTCTCAATACCCGACCGGGCCTCTTTTCGAAATTTGGTTATTTTTTCCGTCTAGTTCACCAACCGCTGTTCTTCTGAGAGAGTCCTCTGAGCGCAACACCCTATAAGCCTCCGTAAGGTCCGCCCTGGTGGTCTTCTCGGGCTTTCTCAATTACCCGTTCGGACCCCCTCAACCCCCAACCGGGCCTCTTTTCGAAATTTGGTTATTTTTTCGTCTAGTTCAGTAAGTGCCGCTTCTCTGTTGAGAGAGTCCTCTGAGCGCAACGCCCCATAAGCCTCCGCAATGGCCTCCTTGTGGTCTTCTCGGACCCCCTCAACCCCCGACCTGGTCTCTTTCAGAAATTCGGCTATTTTCCCGTCTAGTTCGGTAAGTGTAGCTTCTTTGCTGAGAGAGTCCTCTAAGCGCAACGCATCATAAGCCTCCGCAAGGTTCGACTGGTGGTCTTCTCGGACTTTATCGATACCCGACCGGGTCTCTTTTCGAAATTCGGTTATTTTTCCGTCTAGTTCAACAACCGCCGCTTCTTTGCTGAGAGAGTCCTCTAAGCGCAACACCCTATAAGCCTCTGTAAGGTCCGCCTGGTGGTCTTCTTCGGGTTTTCTCAATACCGACGTGGCCTCTTTTCGTATTTGGTTATTTTTTTGTCTTAGTTCGGTAAGTGCGCTTCTCTGATGAGAGAGTCCTCTAAGTGCAACGTATCATAACCCTCCGTAAGGGCCGCCTGGCGGTCTTCTCGGACTTTATCAATATCCGACCTGGTCTCTTTTCGAAATTTTGTTATTTTTCCGTCTAGTTCGGTAAGTTGTCGCTTCACTGATGAGAGTGTCCTTTAAGAGCAACGCATCATAAGCCTCCGTAAGGTCGCCTGGTGTTCTTCTCGGACTTTCTCAATACCCGACCGGGCCTCTTTTCGAAATTTTGTTATTTTTTTGTCTAGTTCGTTTAGTTCCGTATGCGTTTCTTCACGACTTTGTGTATTCACAGCCAGGGCATATTCTCTAAGTTGTGACAGTAGACTCTTGTGAATCTCGTCCGTGGCCCTCGATATAGTTCTATTGATCAAGGCCTTTGTTTTTTGGGTAGTTAAAAAGTCGCCCTCTGTCGGGATGAATCCCCCTTCTGTCGGTTCCAAATTCTTTGAATTTGTCACCCAATCGGAAGAACTACCTGGTCCGTATATACTCATTTTCAATAATGTTGATAATATATATATTACGAACATGCGTTTAATTCTAAATAATTTTCTTAAAATTAATTAATTTGAAATTTTCTAGGACGACCGAAATAAGGGTAATCGTTCTTCAACTCTCGCCCTTTATCATCGAGAATAGAAATCTTTCAACTCGTGGATGTGTCCCGATTCCAAAACTTTCATCTCGTGGTGTGGGAAGTCTAAGGTCAGGGTCTCACCATAGAAACAGTCGCTGGTGGCACGGTTTTCAGTAATATGCTGGGAGTGCCGTCTACCGTGTTGTACGATGTGTTCACCCGATCCAGGTGCACCCCGAGAGTTTTCGTGACGGCGAAGTTCACCGGGGTCGTGCCGACGTGCTCGCCAGGATCAAACACTCCGTCATCGTTGTAAGTAAGGGTGTTATTTTAAATCCTACAGTGAGCCCAACCCCGGTGAGATCCTTAAACGCCTATCAACGGTCAATGTCGTGAGCCCGTGGCTTTCGAGATTGTGAGAGTGACTACACCAGGAATCTTCTCCGCGACAAAAAGCTTGGAGATCTCCGAAACTCCAAAGACCCTGAGGTACTATAGCATCTGGAGTTCTACGAAATCCTGAGGTCACTGGTTCAGTTATGAGGTAGTTTCCGAAAGCCACAGGGCTTACACCCTCGACTTCTGATGTGGAAAAACTCGAGCGTTTCAACGTTTTTCCACCCGACCGTGAACGTGATTGATCTAAGGCCTACCCGGCGTTGTCCGCAGCAGTTGTCTATTAATTTTTGAAGTTCACAACTCCCTTTTTGAACACTAGTGATAGTAGCAAACATAATAATATCTTTCAATGGATATAAAGCATTTAGCTTTAACTCTAATGCAAAGTACGCGGTCGGAGGTAAATACACGCAAAAAGACGTTGTTAACCTTGTACACCCAACCGTAATGGTTAGACCGGACAGTGGCTTTGCCACCAATTTTCCTAACACGTTTGAGAAATATAGGCTGCCCAAGATTACTACGATGGAGGCGTGGTAAACGGGTGGAAAGCCACACCGATGCAGTTTTGGCAGAACCAGCTAAATTTTGCTGTATGGTGCGCAACAGCTGGGTGTGGGAGTTTCACATAAAGACATCTAAACATCCAAGAATATCATGCTCCGAAGTGTCTACAACTTTCACACGTATTATACTATTAGGAGGATTCTCAAGAACTAGGTATTTCTCTACCTCAAGACGACACCTGGGATCCCATTTCCAACGCATACGACCGTATGGCGTTTTGAAAGACTGTGTAACGAATTTAACGTTTCAAAAGACGCGGACTGGAGGCAGAAAGCATTTCCTACCACCACCGGCCTCGGGGACGTTCTCATTCGGGGCCAGTCCGGGAATTGGACGCAGACTGATTTTAGACACGATTACTCCGGTGACCACATCGTCAGTCGGAACGCCGGGAATTTTGACCTGCGACTATGACTTTCGGCCAGAAGTGTCTGGATGGTCGGCACTGTGGCGTGTTTTCTTGTAAAATGTTACCTCCGAAACTGGCTCACGTCGATTACATACAGCAGGCTGCTGAGCTTCAGAACGCGTGAACCACATTTATGTTAGATAAGGGTCTAGGGTTCACGCAGGCCGGGGTTACTGCGTCAACAATCTATTCGCACGTACGTCTGGGCTATCCTCGGCGCACAGAAGCAAACTCGCAGTTCTATACTGGGCACAGGAACAGCGTTTGATGCACAAAAACAATTCTTGGCACTTGTTAGAGGACGCCATCTCAGCTAAGGTGGACCTGGAGAAGGCGATCCAGAATTATCAAGACGTTTTGCAGACTGCCAGCACCCCAGTGGACTATGTATTTGGAATAGGTCTTTATATGGCGCCGAGCAATATGATACTACGAGACGACCTGGTTGATGGTTACAATAATCAAATCGTAATCGCCACCGCCAATCAAAAAATCTGTCACAACGGTAACGTGAACACGGATATCATCAAGCGCACCCCTAAAATGATCCGCGGAGTTGTAAATTCAAATAAATTTGAAAAAGATTTCATAAAACCCCAAAACACAAAATGGATACACCTCCCTCAACACAATCGAATCCAGTACCCCCAATTCGTAAATTGGATGCACCATCGAGTTCCATCAACAATGTTGAAACACCAATCGAGATTGGAAGCACAACACACGAGGAGGAGAAATTAGCGCTCGTCGTCGCCCTCGTGGCGATCGGATTATTTACGCTTTGGTTTTAGAAACTCTCTGGCGAAGAATAGGAGGAGACCGGCGATGGCCACGATTAAAGCCCATGTATTCTCGGCGAGCCATCCGACTGTTTTTGATAATATAGATAGCAAGTAAGAAACGATACTTCCGATCAGTCCAGGTAGTGCGGCAGCCGCCTTTTCGGCTAATTTAGCCAGGAGACTGGCGAGGGCTTTTAGTTGTTTTTTTACCCACTCCTTGGCTCCGCCTGATGGCGCGGGTGCTGGTGCGGGTGCTGGTGCTGGCGCGGGTGGTGGCACCGCACCACCAGTGAAAGCTAGAACTATGGTCGATATAGTCATGCTGATAGCAACGAGGATGCTTGCTATCGTGATGCCCTGTTCTCTGAACAGAGTGCGAAGACGCTCACCGAGTGTCGTCTCCTCGTGCAGGACCCTCGAGATTGTTTCGCGGATCCGACTTATTTGGGTGCGGAGAGCCTCACGGTTAGTCGAGGCGGCCTCCAAACGAGCTGCTCTTTCATCATGCAACGACTGTAGGCGTTCGGTGATCCGCTTGGTAGATTCTATATCGACACCGGCTTCCTCCAGTTTTCTTTCTTCTAGCGCGATATGTTCATCCAGCGACGAGAGTTTGGAGAGGTTAAGGACCAGTTCACCCCGTACCGTTTGCATAACCTTATCGAGGCCCCAGAGTTCGAGAAGAGGTAACAGTGGGTCATCGTTAGACAGGTCGATTTCGCTGAACGTGGTCTCCATCGTGTTAATAACGTCGGTGGCTACTCGAGGGAGTTCGCTGAGCTCAACATTTTCTATATCGGCGGCCGTTTTCGCCACCTAATTCCCCCGATTGGATTGGAACTGGAGGCTGTATCAAGGGCGTTTCGTCATTATAATCATCTATATCATCATCATCCGCATCGACGTAATAGTCTCTGCCGATTTCATCCATGTCAATATCGTAATCAGCCATATTAATTTCTTAAAATTAATTATGTGTTAAAGACAAAACCATAAGGGTTTAATATAGTTTCACTAAATTATGTCTTCGAGTCAATACGGTCGCAAACTCAATCCATACCGCAGACTGCTTGAGCCCCTTGGGGCAAAAGGCGTGAGACAGAGTGTCGTTATTACGAACAACCCATCGACGATCGACCAGAACCAGCAGCTCTTGGTCCGCTTCCCCAACCTCGGAGCTAACGACGTCATTGTGCCGGGTACTGTTCGCCTCGCTTTCACTATTTCGCTGACGTCAACGGACGAGGACCGAACCGTCGTTCAGAACCTTGGTCGCGCCATCGTCAAGAAGACCATGATAAAGATTTCTGGTAATGAGGTGATGTCGATCGACGACAGCGACGTCTACCATTGTTATCAGGACCTATGGAAGACGGCACAGGAGCGCGAAAACGCCGTCTATCAGGGTATTGACACCAGCAAAAATAAGAACGTAACCAGACTTAGAATCGGGGCTGCTAACAAGGCAGAAAACAACGCGAGCGACAACGCGGTCGCGGGCGCCTACGGCAACCGCTTCTACATCCCGCTCGACTTTGAGTTGCTGGAGAGTCACATGCCCTACTATCAGAGCGCTTTGGCTGACCGCCTCGAATACGAACTAACGTTCAACGACTACGGCCGAGTTCTCATAGCCAGCGACATGTTATCGACGTATACGATCGATAATGTTTCGCTGGAGTACGACATGGTCACGATGCCCGAACTCGCGCGATTGATCAGAACCCAGTACGCCGGGCGCGTTGCCATACTTTACAACCGAGTTCTTCGCCATCGCAAGATGACGAAAGACAAAGGCGACACATTGTAGAATATTAACGTCAATGTACCCGCCCACTCTATGAAAGGTATACTGATGCTGTTTGAGGATGCTCGGTTCGCGTTCGGTGCTAGAAAAACTGACAAATTCTATAACCCCAAAATCACGAAGGTAGAGGTGACGATCGAGGGAGTTCCCAATCAACTCTACAGCGCGGGTCTTCGCGCGCACCAGCAGTGGGACGAAGTAAGAAAGCAGTTTGCTGCCGGCTCTAAGCGCTCTTCGGAGGTTGCAGCGGTTGCCAAAGACCTGCATCTCTCGGCCGTCTCCCTCGCGGAGTTCCTGAATACCAAATACGCATTATGGCTAGACATGCGAGCCAGCGACGACGACCAAATACATGGCAGCGGACGCCAAGTTGAGAACGCTAGCGAGGGTGTGACGATCCAGATATTGACGGACGGAGCCGGGCCATTGAACGTGTACTTATATATAATTACAGACGCACAACTCAACATCGAAGATGGCCGATACGTCTCAGCACTCTACTAAATCTAACGATTTATTAATTAATTTTAAGAAAATTAGCAATCATTCTAACGATTTATTAATTAATAAATTTGATAATTCTAAAGAATTAATTAAGAAAATTAGCAATCAATACCAATTCACGATTGGAGATGCCCACTCTGCCATAAATATGTGGGCAGACAGGATGTGGAAAAACGGTTTTCATCCTAGACTTGCTCGAGGGCTCCTACCGCGATGCCTTTCGTCATATTGTGATCCTGTGTCCCACTGTGAGGCACAACGATACTTATCAGCGGCGAACGTGGATATGGACCGACCCTGAGGTATACGTTATTGACCCCGGTGATAGGCTTCACGATTGGTTGCGTGGTTTATACCAAAAATTCCAGGGTGAGCCCACCCTATACGTGATTGACGATTGCTCAGCCAAGGCGGCGATGACCAAAAAGAAGGACATGCTCTCCGAGCTCGCATTTTCTGGCCGCCATGCTAGGCAAAGCGTATGGATATCCACTCAAAAGTACAACGCCGTCCTCAAGGATCTGCGCGAGCAAACGAAATGGGTCGCCCTCTTTCACTGCAAGGACCGAGACTCATTCGATGACTGTCTTCGAGGAGAATGACGTTATCCCAACGCGCGAGGAGCGCCTGGAGGTTAGACGGATGCTTTCGGAAACTAAGCACGCCAAGCTTTTGCTAAAGACTGATCAACCACTACTTACGAAGTTATCAATTAATTTTATAATTAATTAGCAATTACTGAACAAATGCTGAACAATGCTGAACAATGCTTAGCAATTGCTGAACAATGCTGAACAATGCTTAACAAATGTTGAACAAATGCTGAACAATGGTTAACAATGTTAACAATTTGGTGCTCCGCTGCGAGCTTTGTTGCGAGCATAATGGTGATCATAAGTATCGGGTGGTGTGCTTTGCAATATGTTAAAGTGATGAGACTTGTTAGAATAGTTAAATTAATTTTAAGAAAAATGAACTGCGACGAACTTCTCCATCAGCTAATAGAAGAAACCTCAACTCCGACTGCCAACATAGATAATGATCCGACAGAGCAATCGGAATCAACTCCAACGGCGGTTGGTATTGGGTTGAGTGCAACGACTCCGAATGAAAATGAAAATGCGGCGCGACGAGAGCGGCTAGCTGCGCTGGTTGCTGGGGGACAATCGGAGCATTATCTCGGTAGGCGTCTCTCAGTTTTTCAGGTGGATAAGATGTCAGATGCGGAGATCGATAAAATGTATGAGCGATACGAATCCAAATTGGGAGCAGAGATGACAAAAACTCTCGGATCGGCGGCTATTCATTTGTACGCAACCGCCGTTAGTATACTTCTCCCTATACCAAACACCGCGGGATTGATTGACCATCTAGAGACTGACCCTTTTATAGGTCACACTCTTAGAACAGCCTGCTGCTCAATTTATCACAAGTTTGGAATGTACTTAGCTCCGCTGACAACCGCGTTGACCACGGGTAAACATTGTCAATTTGGACATATATGCCCACGAACTATAAGCCCTGAAAATGATGACACAAGACACACCCGCGAGAGTGACGGAGTTGAACCCGATTGCTCCAACTCCGCCACTGGATGACATACCGCATATAAAAAATCCCGAAAGACAGGCAGCTGGGCGGGTGGCGGCTGCCACCCGAAAAGTTAAACAAGATAAAATACTCGCCGAGCTTCGAGAGGCTAAACTCCAATCGAGATTGGGGTTGCAATCGGGGACGGAGACAGCAAAACATCTGAAGACAGAGTTGAGTACAACAACACCCCCAATTCACGAATTGGAAGCACACTCGACACCCAATCGAGGTTGGGCAAATCCGATTGAACCCAAATTCGTGAATTGGAGTTGGGTTGTTGGTGGTGGTCTGGCAGTTGTTGGTGCCTTGTGCGTGTGGAAATACCCCCTATTATCGAAAAAACAACCAGCCAGTGTTCAGAAGAAAGTTACGAAACACCAATCGCGATTGGACGCGCCCCATTTAAACATTGATTGCGACCCCTTTTATATGCAATAATTATAATGGCTGAACAAGATGGTAAAATGTTAGTGAATGCGCTTTATCATGCCGTGGTGATATCGGGTTTCAGTATCGGGTATGCTCGACTATCAAAGATGGCCCTAGGAGGATCCGCTCCCAAATTGGACTTTACTGCGAGAGATGTAGGGCTCGCGACCTTAGATGTAGCGGCCGCAGTTTGGACCCGAGATTATCTAGTTAAAGCTGGAATTCTACCAGTTAATATATGGAAATAAATGGCTTCAATCGCAATAATGATAGGTGGTGCGCTCGTAAACGCATTGGCGTTCAGCGGCAGCAACTTTCTATTCTCTAAACTACAAAACTCGAACGCGGATGAGGAGAGTAAGCGTCACGATTTAGCTGTAGAACAACTCAATAGCGCAAAGGAAGCGTGGTCGAAAAAACGAACCGCCCATCTTGACTGGGTCAATGAAGAGCTTCGCCGCGAAAATCACGCCGCACAAACTTTTCAGAACGTTGAAGAAGCCAACCGCGAGTACGCGCTGGCATATCCGCAGAAAAGTCTCGCGCCGCTGGATCGCGAGCCCCAACTTTCAGATTTCTATGTACCGTCAGAGCCCCAAAAAGACCGCGAGATCGCGTTCATCATCGTGGGAATGGGCTACTATATTCGTCGGCTACTATATTCAATCGAGATTTTAAATTAATTATTTTAAATAACTTTTTTTATAAATATATATATATAGAACGATGTCAGTTGACAAACTTTATTTTGCTATGATTGATGTAGGCTACACTGCCCTTAAACACCGCATGGCTGGTGCAAAGGGTATGATTCGTCTGGCCCGAGATTCTCTCGAGACGTGGCGGGAGGACGAAAAAGCGGCCACCCTTTTCGCAAAGCGGATGTTAGATTCCTCCACCAATCCTGGGGGATTAGATTTTCCCAATTTCCTTCAGAACTTAACCCCCAATCGCGATTGTACTTCCAACAAAGGTTTATTATTATCGACGCAGTTACCGGACGATCTGGCGAGGGCACGTTGGAGATTGTCCGATATATTAGAATACATCGCATACTATGAACACGCGCAAACTTAATACCAAACTATCGGTTCGCCTAACGCGCAAGCTAGCGAAACACGTACTATAGCCCCCGTGGCTACTGGAAGGGACTCGCTGCCATCAAGAACCTCGCGGCAGCGACCAAGGTTTCAGAAAACGCTGTCAAGGAATGGCTCAAGAAGCAGGCCATCTGGCAGATCTATTTACCCGCGCCTCACAATATTCCGCGCCCGAAATTCGACGTGCCGCCGGTACCGAACCAAGTTCACCAAGCGGATCTCCTGTTTCTCCCTCACGATCGCGTCGGTCGTAAGACGTACAAGTACGCGCTGACAGTCGTTGACGTAGCGAGTCGTTATAAGGGAGCTGAGCCGTTGGCCACTAAAGAGTCTAAGGAGGTGGCCGAGGCTCTCTCCCGAATATATAAGAGGAGTCTCTCAAATGGCCGAATCTTCTCCAGGTCGATCCCGGCCGCGAGTTCATGGGCGCGGTCTCTCATCTATTGTCTAAGCACGAAGTTTCTGTCAGACGCGTCCGCGTCAACATCCACCGGGACCAGGGGATCGTGGAGCGCTTCAATCGAACCCTGGCTGAGAGACTGTTTGGACACCTATACGCCAAAGAACTTGTAGACCCTCATTCGCGATCGACCGAGTGGGTGGCCAGACTGCCCGCCGTGGTCTCCGCACTGAACGGAGAGGTGACCAGATTGATAGGTAAGAAGCCCGTAGATGCTATCAAGTTTAAAAGGGTGACGAGCGAGCCCTCTGCCGTCTCGCGCGGGCGACCCGTTGGTTTAGAGGAGCAACGGCTTCCATCGGATATTGACGTCCGGTACCTCTATCAACCGGGAGAGCTCGAAGGTGGCAGCCGCCGCGCGACTGATCCCGTGTGGTCTCTCAATGTATATCATCTAGATCGATCTATTATCAAGCCCGATGAGCGATGAGCCCGTGCTCTACTATTTGGATGATGGGCCATCTCGAGGGTTTGTTCGCGAAGAACTTCTCGCGGTGCCTTCTGACACTCAGCTACCCCGGATCATCAGAGTCTTTAGATTGCTAATTTTAATTTTTTTCTTAATTTTTTTCAAAATTATTAAATAAATCATTAGAGAGGTTCTGTATGTATTCCGTCTGGTAACACACGTCTTTTATCGTAGTATGCCGAGAGTCCTAATTTTTGTTGACAGTACGTTTTCATAACACCGTCTTTCATTTTAAATCCCCTATTTTGTGCTACATCTATAATGTGTTTTCCATCTTCTGTAGTTTCACTTAGTACTCGTATATCTATCCCAATGTTTAAATTGTTAGTTCTCTTGGACATTCTTTCGCAGAGTTTTTATTAATAGAATTAAATTTTTCTACAAAATAACACTTACTAGATAACGCTATCGCCCTATCTCCGCTAAATTCCATTTTGAAAAGTCCGGGCTCTCTTTCGCTCCATTTATCCTAAGCCAACCATTTCTTTTTTTCTTTTTCAAACCGTCTAGTAAGTTAGGTCTAATCAATTCCTCTATGTTTTTCCACTAACTCCTATATACATACTATCCGTATCCATCTGTATTAATTCAAAGTCTTCTCTTTTTACGTATTTGTCAAGAAATTCGTAGTAAAATTCCAACATTCTCAATTTAGCTAGTTGATAAACCGCTATTCCACAATGGAATGGTCTCTTTACCGCACACCTGGGTTTTCTTGAAGATATTTCGTACGCATCTCCTATCTCTTCCAAATCGTCAAAGAATGCAGATCTTAATGCTTTGTCAACACAGGTTTCGTTTTGTGTATATGTCGTATTTAAATGTCTCTCCGTTGCCTCTATCATTTTTCCGCAACACGAGGTTCCTAATAATTTCATTATGTCAGCTACTGGTTTCTTATTTGGTTCTACATCACCCGTTCGTCTTGCGGCTGTAACTTCTTTTGTGAACCATTCGAATGGTTTTCCGCTAATATAATCTATAACACGATGAACTCCAGTTTATTTCTAGGACCGTGTTTTAAATACCATTTCAACAGTGGCGGCGTACAGCAATACTTTAGTGGCTGTCATAGATCCCACCAATTTTTTTCATCTCCTCTTGTTCGGCCAGTATCTTTTATATTTTAACATGTGTGTGGGAACTTCATCAACTTCTACTTCTCTGTTATAAATATTGGGGGACATTTCAGAAAACTTATCTTTTAAGTTGTGTGGAACTTCTATATCCACCTCCGCAAACCCAAACCAGTCTCCAGATAAAATACTCTTTTACAAAACTTTTTAATAAATTTAGGGTTATGTGGGGTATACTATATGGTGTATAGTTTCTCTCCCACACGGCATCTCTTTATTTAACGTAGATAAATATAACGCGTTTGCGTCGTACCCCAAAACAGCCTTGCACGGTTTGGAACCCACTCTAATATTTGAAACACCGGCTTCTGCATATCGTGTAAATACTATTGATGGACCGCCAACTAGAGCGTCCTTCATCATTTCGTATGTTCTTTTGGTGCATATAGAGCATCCTCCGGTATAATCGTCTTTGAAGATTTTTGTTCTTTAATGGTTCCTCTCAATAAATATTGTATAGCTACTCCAGGTAGTGTTACCGCATCTTTGAAAATATCCACACCTCTGTGTTTATAAAATTCACACATTTTTTCCACCGCTTCTAGGAATGGTGCTACATCTAAATCGTTATAATATTTCAAACCAATCTCTGAAAGTTTCATATTATTTTCTTCGAAAATTCTACGACATTTACTTAATTCTGTTTCATCTATTAACATTTTCCCAGATAGTTTGGAATACCAATTCTCTATATCCGGTAGTCCTGGGTAATCCAGTTTGTCTGGAGAATCGAACCACTCATAAAAGGAAAAGAAAGATTTCTGTCCTTTGCATCGTAGGCTTTTATCCAACTATCGTAACTTACACCGGGTCCTAGATAAAGTATTACATCAAGAAATCTAAACTCTGGAGTAAATAGAAATATTGTTGCGTTTGCACGTTTTCCGACCATTACTTTCTTTGTTGTTGATGCCAGTTCGCTACTAGGTATTTCTTTATTAAGTTTATATCGTACTTACTGCTGTTAAAACCTATAACCGGTACTTGCTCTATCCACTGTTCGATCTTGGCGATTTGGTTTTTACGTAAATGTTCTGTATTAAACCCATATCTTGACCACACTTTTTCTCTTATAGCTTTTCCCCTGACTTTCAAATCTTCTACAAATTTTTCTATAAGTTTTGCGGGATCTTTATCACAAATATGAGTTACTGTTCCTGAGAAATTATCTCCTATACTAACGCTTACCGAAACGTGCTCGGCTTCGTACTCTAGATTATTACCGAGAGTTTCAAATTCTGGGTTGAGATATGCCTCAAAATCGTATACTATCTGATATGGATAAAGAGTAGTGTCGCAACCGATCTTTATGTCTTTACCAGTTCTTTGAAATTCGCATTCCCACATAACTACTAGGTTGAATTCTTTGTTTCTTCTAATAAGTGTATCTCTTCTCATAGTGGATGCGCGTTCTTCTTTTCTATGTTTTGCATGAATCTCACACCCGTGCCAGTAACAGCCGTGATATTGATATACGGTATTGGCAGAGCTGCCAACTGTTACGATTTTTCCGTATTTGTTCCGGAAAATACGTTAGAAATACGGAAGTACGGATAACAATTAAAAAGTACGATTTTTAAAAAAAATCAGCGCGGGAATATCTGGAAATAATAATTTCGTTTCACAATTCTGCCAATAAATCCTATTTTTTTATTTACCCGTAATCATACTCGCCGAGGCGCTGACCATTTCGATTCTTGTTGTGAATTAATAGTAGTTTCAAGCGCTCAGCGCTCTAAATAATTACCATCACATACTACTTTTGTCTCACCTTTCATACATTTTGGTCCTTGTCTCTTCATATTACTCGCTTTCGTGAATTTCTGCTTGCAATTATCGCAGGCGTAAATTTTAGATAGGTTTTTAAGGTTTTTTATTAGAAATGCGTGATTATTAAACAGTCCTATTTTCATTGGTTTATTACCTATTGCCTTATAGTGCGCTGGTACCTTTTTCAACCACCATACGTTACATTGGGTGGGTTGATATACTTCTATACCGATTTTAAAAAACTCTTCAACCTTTTTCAGATCTGAAAAGGAATTGGTGATGAAACCACATTACTACCAAAATATTGCTTACTAAGTTCTTTCGCCTTTTCTGTACATCTGTCGGGTCTTTTATCTGTCATATGCATAGCTAGACACCTGAACAGACAAAGTTCGTCATTATACTTATCTAAAGAATACATACCTTTTTTATTCTTCAGCCATTCTGGAAGTTCTCCTCCTGCTGCTTCTTTGGATTGTAGTCCCAAATCTTTTCCCCTACTACCCTCCCTGTATTAGCTTTACGAAAACCTCTACCCATCCTACAAACTTCCACTTTGTATTCGGTCTGTCTATTTTATCGGACATTATTCGTGTTTGCTCCTTATCTGACAGCCATTTTTTAACGGTTTTCATTGATGATAGTGGTTCGCTACCACCGAGATTTTTGTGCATTATTATAGTTACAGGTTTTCCATTTTTAATTTCCTCCATATGTTCTAGCTTGTAAGAATGTGAATATCTCAAATAAAAATTGGTTGTTAGATACGGAGCGAGTTTCTCGGACATGCGTTCAGACTCGTTAATGTTAATGTTTTTACGAAAGGATAATGTAACTACCCGTCTTCCATTTTCTACCTTTTCCAATGTTTCATCGTGAGCCCCAATATTTCTTCACCTTTTTCCACTATCGCACGAACGAGAGATCTTTTATTTTGTATTGGGCCACCTGTGTGTCTAATTTGGGACAAATTATTGGTGCTTGAAGGTTTTATTACACTAGCCTTAACTCCGCAATACTTTCTTTTTGAATTCTGTTACCAACTTCATCCGCTAGTGAGAGGTTTGTAAATGCCCCTCTTTTATAGGCGCGGGTAAACCGCTTCATAAACGTACCCCAAACGCCTCATTCTTTGTGGCATTTATCAGCTTTGTCAACCCCCTAACTCTCAACCGTGTACTATAAGTAATCCCTAGAGATTCGGCTTCTCTTCTCAAACTTTCTATTTCTGCTCTAGTTTTCTGGCGTTATCATATTTTCTGTATTATTACTTTTGTATATATACTTTTGTATAACTATAAAATTTATCTGTTCAATTGGACGTCAAAAATTTACATAATGTTTTTTTCACGTCCAATTGAACAGATAAATTTTATAGGTTATATACATATATAATGGAGTGTGAGACTTGTTGTAAGACGTTTACGTGTAAAGACTATCTACGAAGGCATCTAGCGAGACGTAGAAAGTTTCCTTGTGTCCCCCCACAATTTCAATGCCCTAGATGCCCTTGTAAATTCGTTAGTGCCCAAACTCTTTGTAGACATAAGCAACTACGCTGTCAGGTGGCTAAAGGTGAACGTGGTAGACTAGAGCTGGTAGAATTAGTTGCTGATCTGCGAAATAAATTAGCTATATCGGAGAAGAAAAATGAGGAATATAAACTATTGTACTTACATGAATGATTTCGACTTTTTCACTTTTTTCAAAAGTCAATTACCAATATAATTGGGACTCCCTCTTTTCAAAATTATTTTCTCCAAAAATTCATAAATTTGCTGTCGGGAGACCCAATTTTCCTCGTTAACCAATTTTTTGATTTTCGGGGGTGGTGGGGGTATTATAGAGGGTTATAAATGATATCACGGTAGGTGGTATCATTTTGACTCCCTTACTACTACTGCTTGGCTAGGATGATAAGTTGAACAGTCACTTGTCTATCCCTTATAGGTTGTCGTGGGTGGCAGGCATGTGGGAGCATGCGATGGGTAATTTAACTATCGGGATTCTTCCTTACCAGAATCCCGACCTGAGACCAGGTTTGGCCCTCAAGTACATCTTTGGCTTTCTTGTATTTGAGAGTTGAATCTGGTTATACCCCTTAATATGTGACTGTGACTCGGGCTTATGGGGTTTGCGACCAGTGTAGATCCAAATCAGCCTGTGCATCCGCACAGTCTGATCAGATATGCATTGTTTGCCATTCCATGAATGAAACACATGTCATGCTGCTAACAAGCAATATAGATAGTTATCAGGCTACATGAGTGTGCTATTTGGTCATAAATATACGCCCCATTTCTCCAGTCACAGCCACATATGAGTAATACAATGTATGATTATTTGTAATTCTATTATTTTTAGGGGAAGGGCTTTGATGTGGTATGTACCTGGCACCAGGTCGGGTTATTATAATTTCAGGGCTGAATATATATTTTTTTATGTAAATATTCCGTTCAGTTTGGGATTTTCCCCCCAATGCAGCAGGTTGAATACGGGATCGAACCCGTTGGTCCGGCCTTAAAAGACCTTAGCTGTTGATAGGCCGTTTAAACAAACAAACAAACCGTCACTTGTCTACCATTTGTAGATGGATGTTCTGGACGGACGCTGTGAACGGTACAGGCAGAATCTCTCGAGCCTCCATGGATGGCGCAGTCTCGTCCGTTACAGCTATACTCAACATCACAGATCTCACTTACCGGCCGTCGTTGTTGACCATCGACCCCACGGCCGAACTTCTGTACTGGAGCAACGTCAACGAGCATTCAATCATGTCATGTGACTTGAACGGCAAGGGGCTGCGTGTTGTGAACGTTGCCTCTGCTGGACCATCGTACTTGAGCATATACAAGGTATGGGTGTCGGAAACAGTGCGAGTGGTGTTTTTTAAAATAAATTGGTATAAATAAATCACTTGGTCATCAAAATTGCTAAGCATACTTATCTAGCTAAGTATACTTTGAGGGAATAATCATTTACTATTACCATAATGCATTATATTCATATAGAACTAACAACAGCATATATTTGATGATTAAAAGTATGCAGAATTATTATGCTGAATTTATTACATTATCACAGCCAAAATGGCTGTGATAATGTAATAAATTCAGTATAATATAAATTTATCCTTAAATTGAAAATTTCTCCCTCAAAGTGTACTTAGCAAGATAAGTATACTTTGTAATTTTGGTGAAATCTGCTACAGATAAAGAAATTTGACAATGATTTTGACCTTCTCAACCTTGGATATCATACATTGGCTTTTTCATATTATTTTTTGGACTAAACGATGTGGATTTCTTTAGAGGTGAATAATAATGACAAATGCTGCAGGTCCTGATAAGACAGCTGATCTGGATCCACACTGTAGACAAAACCCATTTATTAGCCCCATTTCTCCAGTCACAGCCACATACAATTTTTGTTGCGCCCGCTTGCTGACAGTTAGATATAGTCAGCACATTGTCGTACATGTGTCCGGGTTAACATTTTTTGTCAAGCCCGCTTGCGGACAGTGAGACATAGTGATCACAATGACGTCCGGGTGTCCATGCATCCGTCCGTCCGTCCGCACACACGAGAGGGTATATGTTTGGTACAAAAGTAACTGCTCTTCTGTGTGTTGGGCAAGCTTTTTACGGATCTTCTTGGGTAGGGTTAGGGTTAGGGTTAGTGTTGGGTACTTGTTATACAGTAAAAACCCAACAAGTATCCATTTGTAGGAACGTCCGTGCGTGCATCCGTCCGAAATCTGCGTTAAAGTTTTTAAAAGTACCATCAAATGCCTCAGCGGGCTCGACATGCGGGCCGCGGCCATCTGGTGGTTAAAGTTCTTGGTTAAAGTTTTTGGTTAAAAGTTCTTGGTTAAAGTTTTTTGTTTTTGGTTAAAGTTCTTGGTTAAAGTTTTTGGTTAAACTTCTTAGTTAAAGTGTTTGGTTAAAGTTCTTGGTTAAAGTTTTTGGTAAAGTTCTTGTTAAAGCTTTTGGTTAAAGTTCTTGGTTAAAGTTTTTGGTTAAAGTTTTTGGTTAAAGTTCTTGGTTAAAGCTTTTGGTTAAAGTTCTTGGTTAAAGTTTTTGGTTTTTGGTTAAAGTTTTTGGTTAAAGTTCTTGGTTAAAGCTTTTGGTTAAAGTTCTTGGTTAAAGTTTTTGGTTTTTGGTTAAAGTTTTGGTTAAAGTTCTTGGTTAAAGTTTTTGGTTAAAGTTCTTGGTTAAAGTTTGTGGTTAAAGGTCTTGGTTAATGTTTTTGGTGGTTAAAGTTCTTGGTTAAAGTTCTTGGTTAAAATTTTTGGTTAAAGGTCTTGGTTAATGTTTTTGGTTAATGTTTTTGGTTAAAGTTTTTGTTTAAAGTTCTTGATTAAAGTTTTTCGGTATTCTATCAAAGCCTCGTCTGGTGCGACATGCGGGCCGCGGCCTCTAGTATTTTTGATAAAGTTGCATATTTTTCAGATTTAATATATTTGTTTGTCCAAATACCTCTGGCATATTTTAAGTTTGACAAACAGTAAATACTGTCATGATATTGGAAACATAGAAACCTGTGGCATTACTTCACAATATAATAATTGGTATAGTATGCTAACTTAACAACAAAAAATAAAGAAAGTTCACAAATTTTTGATACTGGTACATGTATAGCAAAATTATCAAATTAAACCAAATCCATGATGGTCTCCCCTGTTTATCACGGATTCTGATAGTACTTGAATATAATGAATGATTTTAGAAATTTCATCAAATAATATGATGCGATTGATTTACATATGTCATGTACAATGCATGAAGCAAACAACCATATATTGGATACGTGAGACATCATCTGAGACGGTGCCTTTAACCCAATTCATGCTGAGGATACGCCATTTTGTTTGTGGAAAATCCCGAATATTTTCTTTATATGAGCTCAGACATATATATTGTGACGGTTCAAATGAGTGGTCACAACCTATACTTCATTGAGAAAAATGCATGTAATGGGTTAATGAGGAACGCATCCTTGTTAACTTAATATCACGACAAAAAGGATTCATTAAATATGCATGCAGTGCAGTTCCAGATCAGCCTGCGCATCCGCGCAGTCTGATCAGGACTATACTGTTCGCTATTAAATTTAAAATGATTCGATCAACAATTCAAAAACAATATATTTTTCGATATTATTAAATTAAAGGAAAACTTAAGAATGAGCCTTTGTTTCGTGAAATTTGGTCAAATATTGATTTTATTGCGAAAAAACAATTTCCCCGTGTTAAATCCCCATAGACATCTTCACATTGAAATCTTGAAGATGTCTATGGGAATTTAACATGGGGAAATTTTTAGAATTTCAGAAATACTGGACCGATTTTCAAAATTTAACTTTTGTTTTCTTAGTTAGATCATTTCCAAGCTATCTAGCCAGGTTTCGGAGTCAATTTCCAAATTATTTTGTTTGTTTACTCTTCAACGCTCCTCCACCTCATTTTCCCCCATGTTAAATTCCCATAGACAAATTAACTTTTCGTAATAAAATCAATATTTGACCGAATTTCACGAAATAAAAAGAAGGCTCATTCTTAAATTTTGATAAAATTTAATATTATCGAAAAAGATATTGTTTTTGCATTGTTTATATAGCCGTACAATTTGGGCAGGTTTCGTGAAACAGACAGTAATCACGGACACTATCCTACTTGCAGAATGACATATACTGGGTCGAGACGATGGAGAACGTGCTATATTACGCTGATAGCGAGAGCCAGAGTCGAGCCAGAGCCACAGAGCTCAGTGGCATCATCAATGTGATGGACATGAAAATCATGCACCATACCTCACAGCAAGGTAATGCCAGACATACTTGTAATTGGCAGCGATCTCACAAACCCGGAGCATACCTCACCCACATCACAAAATCCACTTATCTAGCCAAGTTTCATAAGCACCAGGGGGCCATTTCACTAAACATCGTACGACTAAAATGTTCGTAAGTGCAAATTTAGGATCGTCTGAAAATTTCAATTGATGGATTTACAGTTGTTGAACATAATTATGTTCAATAAATGTAAATCCAATAATTGTTTACAAGAAAACATTGTTAATGTGAAATTTACAGACTATCATAATTTTGCACTTGCGAACATTTTAGTCGTACAAAGTTTAGTGAAACGGCCCCCAGGTCTCCAGTCACAGCTACATATTTATTTCACCCCTAAATAATTGGAATGGATTTTGTTATGTTAATTTCCCGACCAATCCAATCATAAAAACAACATGATTTTCAGTCGGCACATTGGCATATGCATGTACGTATGTACGTACGTACGTATGTACGTACGTATGCTAATGTGCCAACTATACCGTTACTTGAATGTATATATGTGCGTCCAGTTTATGTTTTAGGTTAAAGTTTTTCAGTATACTATCAAATGTCGTTGTGGGCGCGACATGTGGGCCATCTAGTTTTCTAAAAATTGTGAAATTTACTTGCAAAAGTTCATATCCTGATGCCGGCTCGTCTGGATTTACATTGTGTGCAAATGCCTCTATAGAGGGCTGTAGTGTTGAAAGGGTAGGAAACAAATCCAAATTTTGATGTCCATATATCAGGCGGATGATGGCTTGGTAGTGTAGCAACACAACATTGGACTTCAATACCGGCGTTAGTGGTTTAACCCTTACAATGCTGAATACAAAATTGACGTCTGCTGTTTATATTTTATTTCCATTTGTTCTCATCAAAAACATGGTTTGACAGCACTTAAGAATCATTTCCAATGGAAATGATTCTAAGATGCTGTCAAACCATGTTTTTACTGAGAAAAGAGATCAAATATGACACAGCAGCAGACGACTATTCTCGGTTCCCGCATTCTAAGGGTTAATACTCGCCCAATGCATGCAAAAATTCATGTGTCTACCTAATTTTCGGATGAGTCTTTAAACCAAGGTCACTGACTCTATATGATCTTTTTTGTTACTGGAGCGTTCCCTTTTCTAGTGATTGCTTCATTGGTCTAATGACAGAGCATTGTCCTTCAATACTGCAGATATAGGGTTCAGTCCCGAAATTAGGTTTGAGATAAAATACTTTTAATGTGTTTGATCCCACTGGTATTTCTGATGAGACTTGGAACTGAGGTGCCCCACCTCTTTATGACTAGCTGCTCCTGGGATGTTAAACCATTTGTTACCAGTGCATACGCCAGGGCTCCAGATAAGCAATTAGTAATTGAGTATTGTCACTCCACCATTTCTGAAGCAATTGGGTATTTCAAAATTTTAATTGGGTAAAATAAAATCACACTACTGTTTATACATCAACAGACAGCAATTATTGAATGGTTTGCTTCAATATGAAAACATGTCTTGGCATTTCATTAGAATTGTCTCCTTGGAGACAATTCTAATGAAATACCATGATGTGTTTTCATTGAAACTAAGAAAAATGCTATATTTGTGGTCTGTTTATTGTTTTCTGCAGCATGATAGAGGTACCACAAATTCTTTATTGCTCTTTGATACTCGCTATTTCAATTGGGTTTTTGGCAATTTTAATTGGGTATTTAAGCAGATACGCAGCTTATCTGGAGCTCTGATACGCACAGTCTGGTCTGGGTATTCAATGTTCGCTATTCTGTACATTGAACACCGGGCATATTTCTAAATATATAGAGAATACCAGGCTAGTGTGGGTGGCAGGTGGGAGCATGCGATGTGTAATTTAATGATCGGGGTTCATCGTTATCAGAATTCCGAATGGATACCTGGTTTGGCCCTCACATACACGTCTTCGGTGTCTTTGGCGTATTTGACAGTTGAATCTGGTTATACCCCTTATGTGAGTATTACGATTATTTCTAATCCTATATTAGGGGAAGGGGCCAAGTCAAGTGACTTGGTGTGGTATGGACCTGCCCCCCCCCCCCCCCCCCCCCACCCCCCCCCCCCCCCCCCACCCCACCCCTAGTATCTTTTGATATCAAGCACGGCTAGGAAATGCATAGGAATACTGAGGCTCACCGAGCATGGGGGCCGTTTCACTAAACTTTGTACGACGTAAAGTGTTCATAAGTGCAAATTTAGAATAGTCTGTAAATTTCAATTGATGGATTTCCATTTAAATGTAAATCTAATAGTGGTATACTGGAGTCGGGTTGTCCATCCGTCCATCCGTCCGTCTGTGCGTCTGCAACGTGCGTGAGTGCGTCCGTCCGTCCATCCGTCACTAAACTTAACATCTGAGAAATATGTTATAACAACATATTTAGGGGTACCTGTTGATGCAAGATAGTGACGATTTACTATCAGTCGGCGTGTTTTTGGCCAGTACATGGTGAGTTACCTGATAATGGTATATGTGCAGAGCTCCAGATAAGTTGTTTATCAAAAGAGTATTATATGCCCAGATTTCAAATTCAATGCGTATTTTACTTTTACACATGTATTATTGATTTTCTTCCTTATCAAATAGGGAATAAATGATATATATATTATTTTTGTTTAAATTTATTTATTTGAGCTGCAAAAAAGCAAACACTGTTGGCTTTTTGCAGCTCAACTAAGTAAATTCTCAATTATTACAGTATTTTCACTACTCCATTTGAAAATCAATGCGTATTTTAGCATTACTGTGAGTATTTTGTATTCCCACTTTTGATAATCAATGCTTATTGTACTAAAATAAGTGTGTAAAACACGCCAATACACACCTTATCTGGAGCTCTGTATGTGGCTTATAAAACTTTGTGACCAGTGTAGATCCTGATCAAATAGCACATTCCTGTAGCCTGATAACGATCTATATTAATTGTTAGAATTTTGACGGGTGTTTCATTGACGTAATTGCGAACAGTGTAGATCCAGATCAGGCTGTGCAGATGCACAGACTGATCTGGATCTACACTGGTCGCAAAACCCATAAGCCCCGTTTCTCAGCCACATATATCTTTACCGGTACCAGACGGTAACCGGTTGTGCGATGGTGATACGTGTCCTCAACTCTGCCTACTGAAACCGTCGACATCGTCAGATGCTCACGCTGAAAACCATGTGTGTCGGTGTGGACAAAACGCCACATTGTCGGTGCTAGCCGTCAGTGGAGATGAGCAGTGTTGTGCGATTGGCGTTGCCAACTGTTCTAACCCCACGCCGCCTAAGACCTGCTCCTCAACCCAGTTCCGTTGCCAGTCAAACGGACACTGTATCCCATTGCAATGGAAATGCGATCACGACTTTGATTGTCCGGATGGCAGTGACGAAGACAACTGCGGTATGTTTTTATAACATTTCAAACATATGGATTAGACTGTATTACTCTTTTATCCAACACATTTACTGCACAATTTTAGTCGGCACATTGGTGTATGTACGTACGTTTGTCCTAGTTCAACTTAAAAACAATTATGTAAGCCTCGCTTACTGACAAATGTAGTTAGCCTTAGGGATGTTACTTTGTTTTACATACATCCCACGTTTGAAGACTTCTAGGTCAGTGAAGTCTATGTTAATTTATTATTACGTAGCGATAATCTGTCTGTCGATTGGTCCGTTCACGATCATCTGTCCATCCGTTTCACGTATGGCATTCTGCTATAACATTTTATTGTATAACCGATTTGCTTGAACATTCATATGAATGTTATATATTACATCCATATTTTCATTCCACACCCTGCCCATGATTCCCCAGGCTCAAGGTCAAGGTCAAATAACTTTTCACTAAATAATTTTCAGTTCAGTAGGTTCAGTTTGCTATACCTTCTTTACTGTATGACCGATTGACTTGAAACATAATATGCCTGTTTATTATCATCCATATCTTCATCTCCTACCCACCCATGCTCCTTCAAGTGCAGAAAAGTGAAGGTAAAATTACTTTACAATTTCCGGTTTGGTAGGTACGTGTACATTTCTCCATTCTTCTATAAATTCTTTTCCATAATTATGAACATTGGGCCTGATATCTCATATGCATGTTTATCATCATCAATATTTTCATTTACCACCCTACATGCTCCCACCAGGGGTGCGTTTCACTAAACTTCGTACAACTAAAATGTTCGTAAGTGAAAATTTATGTAAATTTCACATTAACAACGTTTTCTTGTAAACAATTACTGAATTTACATTTATTGAGCATAGGCTGCATATGCAGCCTATGCTCAATAAATGTAAATCCATCAATTGAAATTTTCTGACGATTCTATATTTGCAAGATTTTAGTCGTACAAAGTTTAATGTAACGGGCCCCAGGTACTTTTTCATCATATTAACAATTGGCTTGAAACTTCATGTGTACGTTTATCATCCAGCCACCGCAGCGATGGGATGCCATTGGCTGGGTTCTTGTTATCAAGGCCACCAGCGAGGGGATTAACGTTGTGATAACGATGCCCCTGTATTCTGTGAGGTGATTTGAATGCATGTAATAAATTATAATATATGATACAGAATCGCATACTTGTGGCTGTGACTGGAAAAATGTGGCTTATTGGTTTTATGACCAGTGTAGATCCCGATGGTACAGTCTGATCAGGATCTGCACTGTTCGCCATTCCATCAATGAATTACCGGTCAGTATTGTAACATGCAATATTGATTTGTATCAAGCTACAGTGTGCTATTTGAATATGAGCTACACCGGTCACACATCCCATAAGCCCCATTTCTCCAATCACAGACATATTTCTATTTTCAGCGTATGCATCTTGTTCCCCTGGCAGATTTGCCTGCAATAATGGCCGATGTATCCCAAACAATTGGCGATGTGATTTTGACTATGATTGCAAGCAAGGTGGTAGTAACGACACATCAGATGAAGCGAATTGCTGTAAGTCAATGAGCGATCGTAGCTAGTTATTTCCCTTTGAAAATCTATTTATAGACTTCCGGTCCTATGCTGTATTTCAGCGATTATTTCTTTAATACTGAATAGCACACAAATGAACAGAGTAAACCCAGATCAGACTGCACATATGTGCAGTCTGATCTGGGTCTTCACTGATTGTGTAATAACATTAACAAGTGTGAATATATGAATCTGGAAAATAATGCAGTCCCATATCAGATTGAGAAGATTTGTAGGATGATCTGGATCAACACCAGGTGAAATCACTATAATTACTCATTTTTATGCCCCCGCTACCGAAAGGTACGGGGGCATATAGTGTTACCAGCGTCCGTACGTACGTCCGTCCCGTCCGTCCCGTCCGTACGTCCCGATATCATATTCTTTAGTAACTTCTACATGGCTTCACATATTATGTCAATATTTATACACGTGATACATATGAACATCCCTTACACACTCCACCCCCCAGTACTTCGACCTTGACCTTTGGCCTTGACCTTTTCCACTTTAAATGTTTGCTTGGCACTTTGGGACAAATCTACGTGCACGTTTCTCAATCCTACAATAACTTCTCAATACTTTTGCCAATCCCTTAAATATTTATACACATGATACATATGAACATGCCCTACACACTCCACCACCCAGTACTTCGACCTTCACCTTTGGCCTTGACCTTTTCCACTTTAAATGTTTGCTTGGCACTTTGGGACAAATCTACGTGCACTTTACTCATCCTACAAATAACTTCTCAATACTTTTGCTTTTAATCTTAAATATTTATAACATGATACATATGAACATTGCCCATACACACATCTTTTACCACCCAGTACATCAAATACTTCACCTAGTACCTTCACCAAATCACACTCACACGTTTAAACATATCGACTTCCCCATGACCCTCACTCTTTACTAGTATACCCTTAGCACTTTGGGACAAATCTACGTGCATGTTTCTCAATCCAACAATACTTTCTCAATACTTTTGCCATCGCTTAAATTTTATACACATGATACATATGAACATGCCCTACACACTCCACCACCCAGTACTTGACCTTCACCTTTGACCTTCACCTTTTTCTACTTTAAATGTTTACTTAGCACTTTGGGACAAATCTACGTGCACGTTTCCTCAATCCTACAATAACTTCTCAAATACTTTTTTGCCAATCGCTTAAATATTTATACACATGATACATATGAACATGCCCTACACACTCCACCCACCCAGTACTTCGACCTTCACCTTTTGACCTTCACCTTTTTCTACTTTAAAATGTTTACTTAGCACTTTGGCACAAATCTACGTTGCTAGTTTTTTCTCAATCCTACAATAACTTCTCAATACTTTTGCCAAATCGCTTAAATATTTATACACAAATGATACTATGAACATGCCCTACACACTCCAACCACCCAGTACTTTCGACCTGACCTTTGATTCACCTTTTCTCTTTAAATGTTTACTTAGCACTTTGACAAACCTTACGTTGCTTCGTTTCCTCAATCCTACAATAACTTCTCAATTACTTTTTGCATCCCTTAAATATTTATACCACAAGATACATATGAACAGCCTTACACACTCCACCACCCAGTACTTCGACTTGACCTTTGACCTTCACCTTTTCTACTTTTAAATGGTTTATTAGCACTTTGGGACAAAATTTACGTGCACGGTTTTCTCAAAATCCACAATAACTTCTCAATACTTTTGCCAATGCTTTAAATATTTATTTACACAAGATACAATAAGAACATTGAAACCTCCACCACACCACCACCCAGTACTCCACCTTCACATTTGACCTTTTCACTTTAAATGTTTACTTAGCACTTTGGCACAAATCTACGTGCACGTTTCTCAAATCAAAGAAACCTTCTCAATACTTTAGCCATCCCTTAAAATATTTATACGCATGATACATATTTGAAACATGCCCTTACACCACTTCCACACCAGTACTCGACCTTCACCTTTGGCCTTGACCTTTTTTCCACTTTAAATGTTTGCTTGGCACTTGGGACAAATCTACGTGCACGTTTCTCAATCCTACAATAACTTCTCAATACTTTTGCCAATCCCCTTAATTTTATAACAAAGATACATATGAAATACCCTACACACTACCACCCAGTACTTCGACCTTGACCTTTGACCTTCACCTTTTCTACTTTAAAAGTTTTTACTAGCACTTTGGGGACAAATCTACGGCAAGTTTTCCTCAATCCAACAATAACTTCTCAATACTTTTGCAATCGCTTAAATATTTATACATGATACTTATTGAACAAAGCCCGACACACTCCACCACCCAGTACTTCGACCTTCACTTTGACCTTCACCTTTTCTACTTTTAAATGTTTACTTTAGCAATTTGGGGACAAATCTACGTGCACGATTTCTCAATTTCCTACAATATAACTTCTCAATACTTTAAGCAATCGGCTTAAATATTTTATACACATGATACATATGAACATGCCCTACACATAATCCACCACCCAGTACTTCGAGCTTCACCTTTGACCTCAACCTTTTCTTACTTTAAATGTTACTTAGCACTTTGGCACAAATCTACGTGCAGTTTTCTCAATCTACAATAACTTCTCAATACTTTTGCCAATCGCTTAAATATTTTATACACATGATACATATGAACATGCCCTACACACTCCACCACCCAGTACTTCGACCTTGACCTTTGACCTTCACCTTTCTACTTTTAAATGTTTACTTAGCACTTTGGGGACAAAACTACGTGAAACGTTTCCTCCAATCCTACAATAATTCTCAATACTTTTGCCAAATCCCTTAAAATATTTTATACACATGATTTATGAACATGGCCTAACACACTCCACCACCCGTACTTCGACCTGACCTTTGACCCTTCACCTTTTCTACTTTAAATTGTTTATTAGCATTTGGGACAAATTTACGTGCACTTTCTCAATCCAAAACAATAACTTCTCAATACTTTTGCCAATCGCTTAAATATTTATACACTGATACATATGAACATGCCCTAAACACTCCACCACCCAGTACTTCCCACCTTCACATTTGCCTTTTCTACTTTAAATGTTTCTTAGCACTTTGGCCAAATCTACGTGGCAAGTTTCTCAATCCTACAATAATTTCTCAATACTTTAGCCAATCCCTTAAATATTTATACGCATGACATATTGATGCCCTACACACTCCACCACCCAGTTTTCGACCTTCACCTTTGGCCTTGAACCTTTTTCCACTTTTAAATGTTTTTGCTTGGCACTTTGGGACAAATCTAACGTGCACGTTTTCTCAATCACAATAACTTCTCAATACTTTTGCCAATCCTTTAAAATATTTATACACAAGCTAAATTTATAAAACATACCCTACACATCCACCACCCCAGTACTTCGACCTGACCTTTGACCTTAACTTTTATACTTTAAATGTTTACTTAACACTTTGGGACAAATCTCGTGCATGTTTCTCAAATCCAACAATACTTCTCAATACCTTTTGCCAATCGCTTAAATATTTATACACATGATACATATGAACATGCCCTAACACACTCCACCACCCAGTACTTCGACCTTCCACCTTTGACCTTCACCTACTTTTAAATTGTTTTTCTTAGCACTGGGAACAAACTACGTGCAGTTTCTCAATCCTACAATAACTTCTCAATACTTTTGCCAATCGCTTAAATATTTATACACCTGATACATATGAACATGCCCTCCACACTCCACACCCCGTTTACTTCCGACCTTCACCTTTGACCTTCACCTTTTCTATTTAAAATGTTTACTTAGCACTTTTGGCACAAATTCTACGTGCAGTTTTCTCAATCCTTACAATAACTTCTCAATACTTTTGCCAATCGCTTAAATATTTATACACTTATACATATGAAACATGCCCCTACACACTCCCACCACCCAGTACTTAGACCTTGACCTTTGACCTTCACCTTTTCTACTTTAAAAGTTTTACTTAGCACTTTGGGGACAAATCTACTTGCAAGTTTTCTCAATCTAATAACTTCTCAATACTTTTGCCAATCCTTAAATATTTATACACATGATACATATGAAACATGCCCTACACACTCCACCACCCAGTACTTCGACCTTGACCTTTGACCTTCACCTTTTCTACTTTAAATGTTTACTTAGCACTTTGGGACAAATTTACGTGCACGTTTCTCAATCCAACAATAACTTCTCAATACTTTTGCCAATCGCTTAAATATTTATACACATGATACATATGAACATGCCCTACACACTCCACCACCCAGTACTTCCACCTTCACCTTTGACCTTTTCTACTTTAAATGTTTACTTAGCACTTTGGCACAAATCTACGTGCACGTTTCTCAATCCTACAATAACTTCTCAATACTTTAGCCAATCCCTTAAATATTTATACGCATGATACATATGAACATGCCCTACACACTCCACCACCCAGTACTTCGACCTTCACCTTTGACCTTCACCTTTTCTACTTTAAATGTTTACTTAGCACTTTGGGACAAATCTACGTGCACGTTTCTCAATCCTACAATAACTTCTCAATACTTTTGCCAATCGCTTAAATATTTATACACATGATACATATGAACATGCCCTACACACTCCACCACCCAGTACTTCGACCTTGACCTTCACCTTTTTATGCCCCCGCAACCGAATGGTGAGTGGGGCATATAGTGTTACCGGCGTCCGTCCGTACTCGGGTAAATGGCTTGTAATCAAATATGCCTCGTTTTTTCTTTGGCTGCCAGCGGGGGCATTCGTGTGCCGACAGGCCACATTTCTAGTCAATACAAATCAGGTCAGATACATTCGCCCTTTTTACAAGAAATAAGACCCTAAACTACACAATTTGGACGAGATTTCATTAAATAAATTTCAACGGGAGATAACTAGCTACGATCCGCCAGTGTGCTGCTACAGTAGCATCTCAGTATTTGTACAGAGTTTGCTCATTGTGGTTTCATTTCGCTCACCTTGCCACTATGATTGCCAGAAAACGAAACTGCTTCACATTAAATTCCTGTAAAGATATCACTAAAAAATCAGTAGATATTCAACATTGTTGACACGAGGGTGAAGGTCACCAAGGTCAAGGTCAGACGAATGATACATTCGTCTGACCTTGACCTTGGTGACCTTCACCCTCGTGTCAACAATGTTGAATATCTACTGATCTTTTAGTGATATCTTTACCAATCTTTATCATAAATAGCTTCCTCACATTGAAAGCTATCCATCCAGTGACGTTGAATTTCCAGTCAATAATTTTGGATCATTACCAAACTTCACCAATAACTTCGTCATTTTGATGGATATCCACCCAGTGTAATTTGTGTGACCTTGAGCTTGGTGACCGTGATCTTGCATCAATAATTTTGGACTTCCTCATAGTGTGACCTTGATCTTGGTGACAAACAGTGGAGATCCTGATGAGACGGCTCGTTACGAGCCGGCTCATCTGGATCTGCACTGTTTGCAAACATTGTCTCTATAGAGGTCTGTGGTGTTGAAAGGGTTAAGTGCAACATCGCACGTCTATAGTCTGTTTCACGAAAGCTGTCCAAATTTTACGGCTATATAAACAATTAAAAAACATTATTTTTTCGATATTAAATTAAAGGAAAATTTAAGAATGAGCCTTCTTTTTATTTCGTGAAATTTGGTCAAATATTGATTTTATTGCGAAAAAAAAATTTCCCCATGTTAAATCCCCATAGAAATCTTCACAGAGTGACAGAGTGAAAATGTCTATGGGGATTTAACATGTGGACATTTTTTAGAATTTCAGTAATCCTGGACCGATTTTCAAAATTTAACTTTTGTTTTCTTAATTAGATCATTTCCAAGCTATCTAGCCGGGTTTCGGAGTCGATTTCCAATTTTATTTATTTTTTCACTCCTCCCACACTCTACCTCTTTTTCCCCCATATTAAATTCCCATAGAGAAATAAATTTTTCGTAATAAAATCAATATTTGACCAAATTTCACGAAATAAAAAGAAGGCTCATTCTTAAATTTTGATAAAATTTAACATTATCAAAAATAATATTGTTTTTGCATTGTCTATACAGTGTATAGCCGTAAAATTTGGGCAGCTTTCGTGAAACAGACTATAGACGTGCGATGCTGCACTTAACCCTTTCAACACCACAGACCTCTATAGAGACAATGTTTGCAAACAGTGCAGATCCAGATGAGCCGGCTCGTAACGAGCCGTCTCATCAGGATCTCCACTGTTTGTTAATAGTTATAAAATTTGAAAAAATTACCCTTTCTGAAGAATGGAATAGCCTGAAAATTTGAATGGACCAATGAAATAGCATGAAACATTGGCATGGAACAGCCCATTAAGTTATGACAAAAAGTGGGTGAGACCTTCGCCGTTGATCGCCTGGTTTCAAATAATCTTCCACAAATGTTTGCCCCGATGAGACAATGTGTCACATTCAATACCCTATGTCTACGACTAAGGTCACTTAGAGGTCAAAGGTCAAATTTTGTTACCGCTCTCTTTCTTCTAACTGATTAATTGATTTTCTAATGACTAGCCACAAATGTTTGCCATGATGAGACGATGAGTCACAAAATACGCCTGAAATTCCTGTGAAACTCTTTTCTGATATTAAATCTGTATGAAAGTGATGTTTATTATGATCACTCCTGTGATAGCTCTAATCAGGGCTCCAGATAAGCTGCATATTTGCTTAAATACCAAATTAAAATTTCCAAAAACCCAATTGAAATCAGAGTATCAAAAAGCAATAAATTTATCATGCTGCAGAAAACAATAAACAGACCACAAATATAGTATATTTTTCCTATTTTCCATGAAAACACATTTTGGTATTGCCAAGACATGTTTTCATTTTGAAGCAAACTATTCAATAATTGCTGTCTGTTGATGTATGTATAAACAGTAGTGTGATTTTGTTTTACCCAATTCAAATTTTGAAATACCCAATTACTTCAGAAATGATGGAGTGACAATACTCAATTACTAATTCCTTATCTAGAGCCCTGGCTCTAATTGAACTTTATCACACGTAAAGACGCTTTTATTGCAAAATAGAGACCAGTCTGAGGTTCTCACGTCATGGCCATGAAAATAACGTGACATAACAAATGACATTTATAGCTTATTTCATTTGTATGTGGATATATGCACAAGTTCCACAGCGTGTGATATTGAACGAAAGTATGTATCATGGCTAGAATTTAACAGACTTTAGTTACTAGCAAGCAGGAGCCCGTTTCACTAAACTTTGTACGACTAAAATGTTCATAAGTGCAAACTAAGGATCGTCTGTAAATTGCAATTGATGGATTTACATTTATTGAGCATAGGCTGCATATGCAGCCTATGCTCAATAAATGTAAATTCAATAATTGTTTACAAGAAACCATTGTTAATGGGAATTTTACAGACTATCATAATGTTGCACTTACGAACATTTTAGTCGTACACAGTTTAGTGACACGACCCCCAGGACCTGTAGGTTCTGGAATCTACTGGTCCTGCAGGAATTATGATGGTCAGACAATTAAGCAACCTAAAACATTAAATATTTAAAGCTTGATATTTGCACTGCACAAAATGAAAGTAGGTTTTTTATCTTGTCATATACTTTTTGTCGAGCCCGCTTGCGGAAAGCGAGACATAGTGATCACAATGACGTCCGGGTGTCTGTGCGTCCGTCCGAAATCTGTGTTAAAGTTTTGTGGGTAAAAAAAAAATGCCTTCCAACCCCCCCACACAATACCATATTCTTGTGATTATAAGTCACATTTTTTTTACTCAGATTTGTATCCCAGAAAGCCCCTGCGTCTTATAAATAAATGTAGATACATGAGCATTTTTTCCACCCGAAATATTGACATAAACGACCAAAAATAAAAAAAAATAAAATGCGTTCCTATATTTGTTGTTGTTGTTGTTAGTCTTTGGGGTAAAATCAGGTATTGGAATATTGGATTCGTATTCTAAACTGTTCGCGCCTTACTCGCGCCTTTCTCGCGCCTTACTCGTTTCGGCCCTGTGTCACATTTGGTACACATTTTCTATACCGAAGGCGAACAGTGTATACCAAGATCAGATCCAGTCGACATTTTCTCTGCCGAATCACAATCTGGCCTCTATCATTTTAATTATCTTTTGAAAACATTTACCGGGCCCATATCGGTCGGTGTCATTTTGAAAAATATTGCATGACGCCATTAACGGTAAATCCCAATATGCATAATGCAATTCCACGAAAGTTATAAAACTCCATCATTAGTTTCGAAACTGTGTGTTTACACGATGCTGATGAAAGTGGCAAGCCTAAGTCAGATGGCCAACATCAAACACACTGCGTGTCAAGATTTACAACACAAAGCCATATCAAATATCAATACACGCGGTTGCTGACGTCAGTTTCGTATTCGTCACTAAACTGGTACCCTGTCTGATGCGTCCCAGTGAAACAATACTACCGAGAACCAGACTCTATTTATGACACGGCAAACGTTTTTATGTGAATTGGGTCTCTATCTCTGACAAATCCCGGCTTTTTGCATTAGCGGCCAGACCAGGCGGTGGATTCGCGTAGTCTGCACATGGTTTACAATGTTCGCCAATCTCTAATTAAAAACATTATAATTACGTCAGCGGACAATGCAAATTCGTCATAGCTATAGGCTGCTTTCAGCGTCATTTACGGAAGATACGACTGATTTTGAAATATTACATAGGCGAAAGTTGTGTGTTGCTTTGTGGAAAAAAATTGATAACACCCAGTCGTGTCAAGTAACAGGTGTTTATCTTATGTCATAATTCAGCACGAGGCTGTAAACTGTGTGACCTTTAGGCTGTGTTTTGAAATTGAAATTGACGTGGCAAACGTGCGACTTTCTGACAATAGTCTGTTACACATTTAATACGATTTTGATATACAAATAGGCAAACAAATCGGGAGCCAATGCACAACCGTGTACTAACCGAGCACGTGTTATAGTGAAGCGTGTAACACCAAGTTCACAGTGTAATTGAAGATACTAGACAACGGTGAAATACGGACCGGGGAAGCACGGACATTTTGTCGGCAAATTACGGACATAGCAAACTATGATAGGGAAAATACAGACAAAAACGTCCAAGGTACGAATAAAAAAACAGTGGGGGGAAATCAATAACAACAACAACTTGGCGATTTTTTTATTGATTTTTTTAGGAAAATTGAGGACGTCTTATAATCTCATGTAGACATTTTCCCCCAGATTTTGGATTGAAAATAGAGGTGCGTCTTATACACTCTTGCGACCTATAATCGGCAGAATACTATTACTAATACCATCAAATGCCTCGGCGGGCTCGACATGCGGGCCGCGGTTATCTGGTTTCTGATGTTTTAGGACATTTGAGGCAAAATTATTATAATTTATTAGGAAATTTGAAATGTGTTCCCCATTTTTGTCAAGCCCGCTTGCGGAAAGCGAGACATAGTGATCACAATGACGTCTGGGTGTCCGTGCGTCCGTGCGTCAGTGCGTCCGTCAGTCCGTGCATCCATCCGTCCGTCTGTCCGAAATCTGCATTAAAGTTTTTAAATACCTTATATCTCTGCAGTCCTAAGTCACATTGACTTGAACCTTCATATGCTTATTAGTCATCATCCATATATTCATGCTGTATCCCACTCATGTGCCCCCTGTGCCCAAGGTCAAGGTCAATTGACTTAGAAGTTTGCGTTAAATTTTTGTCAAAATTTGCGTTAAAGTTTTCAAATACCTACTATCTCTGTAACCGTAAGATGGATTTGCTTCAAACTTTGTATGGTTATTGGTCATCATCCATATATTCATTCTGTGTCCCACTCATGCGGCCCCTGTTCCCCTATGTCAAAGTCAAATGACTTAGAAGTTTGCGTTAAAGTTTCTGTCAAAATTTGCATTAAAGTTTTCACATACCAACTATCTCTGTAACCGTATTTGCTTGAAACTTTGTATGCTTATTTGGCATCATCCATATAATCGTTCTGTGTCCCACTCATGCAGCCCCTGTGACCCAAGGTCAAGGCCAAATGACTTAGAAGTTTGCTTTATTATAAAATCTGCTTTAAAGTTTTTACATATCTTATATCTCCACAATTGTGACTCCAATTTACTTCCAACTTCCAATACTTTTCATCATCCATATTTTCATTCAATAGCCTGCCCATGTGGGCCACATGCCGAAGGTCAAGGTCAAATGACTTTGAAATTTGTGTTAAAGTTTTTACATACCTTATATCTCCACAACACTTACTCCGATTTACTTCCAACATCCAATACTTCTTATTCATCATCCATATTTTCATTCTATAGCCTGCCCATGTGGTCCACATGCCCAAAGGTCAAGGTCAAATGACTTTGCAATTTGTGTAAAGTTTTTACATACCTTATATCTCCACAACACTTCCTCTGATTTACTTCAAACTTCAAATAATTCTTTATTATCATCCTTATTTTCATTCTATAGCCCACCCATGTGGCCCATATGCCTAAGATCAAGGTCAAATGACTTTAAAATTTGTGTTAAGTTTTTACATACCTTATATTTCCACAACATTTCCTCTGATTTACTTCAAACTTCAAATAATTCTTTATTATCATCAAAATGACTGTGATAATGTAATAAATTTAGTATAATAAAAATTAATAAATTTATCCTTAAATTGAAAATTTCCCCCTCAAAGTATGCTTTGCTAGAAAAGTATACTTTGCAATGTTGGTGAAATAGGCTACAGGATCAGTGTGAATTTGCAATGTTGGTGAAATAGGCTACAGGATCAGTGTGAATTTGCAATGTTGGTGAAATAGGCTACAGGATCAGTGTGAATTTGCAATGTTGGTGAAATAGGCTACAGGATCTGTGTGCAATGTTGGTGAAATAGGCTACAGGATCAGTGTGAATTTGCAATGTTGGTGAAATAGGCTACAGGATCAGTGTGCAATGTTGGTGAAATAGGCTACAGGATCAGTGTGAATTTGCAATGTTGGTGAAATAGGCTACAGGATCAGTGTGAATTTGCAATGTTGGTGAAATAGGCTACAGGATCTGTGTGCAATGTTGGTGAAATAGGCTACAGGATCAGTGTGAATTTGACATGTTGGTGAAATAGGCTACAGGATCAGTGTGCAATGTTGGTGAAATAGGCTACAGGATCAGTGTGAATTTGCAATGTTGGTGAAATAGGCTACAGGATCAGTGTGCAATGTTTGTGAAATAGGCTACAGGATCAGTGTGAATTTGCAATGTTGGTGAAATAGGCTACCGGATCAGTGTGAATTTTCAATGTTGGTGAAATAGGCTACAGGCTCAGTGTGAATTTGCAATGTTGGTGAAATAGGCTACATGACCAGTGTGAATTTGCAATGTTGGTGAAATAGGCTACAGGATCAGTGTGAATTTGCAATGTTGGTGAAATAGGCTACAGGCTCAGTGTGAATTTGCAATGTTGGTGAAATAAGCTACATGACCAGTGTGAATTTGCAATGTTGGTGAAATAGGCTACAGGATCAGTGTGAATTTGCAATGTTGGTGAAATAGGCTACATGACCAGTGTGAATTTGCAATGTTGGTGAAATAGGCTACATGACCAGTGTGAATTTCGAGCCCTGTGTATATAATAATATGTTATATTCACTGGATGATTTCGCGCGTAAATGACAGCTCCAGATAAGCTGCGTATTTGCGTAAATACCCAATTAAAATTGCCAAAAACCCAATTGAAATCAGAATTAGCGAGTATCAAAAAGCAATAACAAATTTGTGGTACCTTTATCATGCTACAGAAAACAATAAACAGACCATAAATATAGCATATTTTTCTTATTTTCCATGAAAACACATCTTGGTATTTCATTAGATTTGTCTCCAAGGAGACAATTCTAATGAAATTCCAAGAAATGTTTTCATTTCGAAGCAAATTAGTCAAGTCTGTTGATGTGTAAACAAACAGTATTGTGATTTTATTTTACCCAATTAAAATATTGAAATACCCAATCGCTTCAGATATGATAGAGTGAAAATACTCAATAACTAATTCCTTATCTGGAGCCCTGAATGACATTTCTATGCAGAGCCTTGGTTTTTGGATGATTTATGAGAAAAATAATTGATGGCAGGGACTGAGACGAGGAATCCCATCCTCATATTGTGATAATCTCTTAGTAGACCTTATAGTGACGCTCTACTAGGATTCCCCTGTGTCGGTCCGAAGTCAGCCATAGATTCTATTAATCCAGCGTCGGAGTACCCCACGTGCAGTTCGGACGAGTTCACCTGTACCAACGGGCGGTGTATCAACATGAACTGGAGGTGTGACTTCGACCCTGACTGTAGCGATGGCTCTGATGAGAGGGACTGTCGTAGAAACAGTAAGTTTAGATTCTGTTATATAAAGAGGATGGTGATTGGTGGGTATTGAATAAATACAGGTGATCCTCGTTATCTCGCAGTTGACCGAACTGAGAAAAATATATCGACATATCCAAACTTCGAGATAAAAGTTTGCCAAATTTAGAGACCACTCTCGACAAATCTGAACAGAATCGCTTAAAAAATACGGACTTTACTGTACTTCCATGTTTTCATAAATCGTGCACTTTCTTTTCACGAAACACGCATGTGCGTTTTTACTAAATATAGCATATGCATGATACAGTTTCCGGTACACAACATTTGTTTTGCAACATATAACCAAGTGGTTGGTTGGTCAGGAGTGTGTGATGGGTAATTCAACGATCGGGATTCATCCTTACTGGAATTCTGACTGGAGACCTGGTTTGGCCCTCACAAACGTCTTTGGCATTTTGTATGTGACAGTTGAATCTGGTTATACCCCTTATGTGAATATTACGATTATTCGTAATCCTATTTTAGGGGAAGGTGCCAAGTGACTTGGCACCAGGTCAGGTTATTCTAATTTTAGGGTTTTAGACCCATATGTTTTGGGGTATTCTGTCTATATTCATACAAGGCTCCGTTTCACTAAACTTTGTACGACTAAAATGTCTGTAACACTGTTTTCTTATAAACAATTACTGGATTTACATTTATTGAGCATAGGCTGCATATGCATGTTCAATAAATGTAAATCCATCAATTAAAATTTCCAGAAAATCCTAAGTTTGCACTTACAAACCTTTTAGTCGTACAACGTTTAGTGAAATGGCCCCCAGGTTCTTTGTGACCAATACTTAACCCTTTGAACCCGAAAGCCCGCTATATCGGTTTATGCAAACAGTGCAGATCCAGATGAGCCGGTTCGTAACGAGCCGTCTCATCAGGATCTGCACTGTTTATACGACCGTTTTTAAAAAACGGTACGTGTTATGTTTTACCGCTATGGCGGGCGGGCGGGTGGCTGAAGAAAAAGTGCATAGTTTGTGTACACAACTCCTCCGAAACCGTTCAGTCGATCGATCTGACACTATACACACGTCTTCTACACATATTGAAGATGTGCACCTTGGTGTTTTTATGCCGAAAAAATATTTTTTAACAAATATATCACCTTTTTAACTTTAATAGCCATTTTTTCTTCATTTTTCTATGCAATTCTATATACGGTACAGAGTTTGTGTACACAACTCCTCCGAAACCGTTCAGTCGATCGTTCTGAAACTATACACACGTCTTCTACACATATTGAAGATGTGCACCTTGGTGTTTTTATGCCGAAAAAATATTTTTTAACAAAAATATCGCCTTTTTAACTTAGCCATTTTTTCTACATTATTGTATCCAATTCCCTATCATTTCTACTTTACACTCTACTTTTCTATCTCAGCCTAAATTAGTAAACATGTTTAGCACAACGAGATGGAATAAATAATGCTATAGACTTTCAAATTCTCATTAATGTTTCTTGCCTTGGTGACAGCTTCACATTTCTGCATCTTCGCTGTCTGGCCCATATTCGACAGGCGTATTTTGTGACTTGTGGCACTCTTGTTGCAAGTAATTTTCATATTTCTTAGAACAAAAACACCCCCTTTTCATAAATGGACGAATCTGAAAATCATTTTATGACCATTGGATTGGTCGGAACATTAGCATATCACAGTCCATTCCAGTTCCTTAGGGTTGAAAGGGTTAAACACATTTATTACATAAAATGGCTGCTTACAGTGTATTAACACATTTTAACAGAACTCATAATACACTATAGGAATGAATGGCCTTTTTGTGGAATTTATCGGGGTATAAACTTGGAAAAGTCTCGTCCAGTATTCCCGCGACTTTTCCAAGTTTATATCCCCGATAAATTCCACAAAAAGGCCATTCATTCCTTATAATTCCAGCATTTGAAATAAATTCATCAAGAAAATGTGTTTATTTTCCGTTTTCTTAAGAATTATTTTAACTGCGCCTGACGGTTACGGAAAGTAGTTCGGCATTGGAATTTACTGGGATATAAATTTTGGACAGAGACTTGCTACTACGGACCAATCAAATGTTAGAGAATTGTGTAAATATTTTTGTGCTGGAATTATTAATGTAATAAATATGCAAATTTGGCCACAACAGAAATATACTGCATTTATTCTAATAGTAGCCCCCCTCTCTAATAGTAGCCCTCCGCCCTCCCATATTTACATTCTAAATATATTATTTTCACATACAAAAGCCATTTAAAACATTGTTTTAAATGGCTTTTGTATGTGAAAATAACATATTTTGATCCTATTTTCCACGTTTTGATCCCCACGAATTGCATAGCTCCGGGGGCGTTTATTAGAATAAATACGGTACACATGTCTGTTTCAGGTACGTGGTGTGAGGACGGGGAGTTTGTGTGTCCGAGTGGCATCCCACACTGTGTCCAGAGCGTCTCCGTGTGTGACGGCAGGAACCACTGCTACGACGGGGCCGACGAACTTAGCTGCACGAGCTGCCCAAACCGGACCATGAGATGCGCGAACAAGCTGTGTGTAGACCAGATGTGGCGGTGCGACGGGAAGGACGATTGTGGTGACAATACAGATGAGGTGAATTGTACCGGTGAGTTAACATATTACTATCTCTTCCACATATAAACAGGTCTTAAATTACCCGGAGTCGTCGGCGGCGGCGGCGGCGGCGGCGGCGGCGGCGGCGGCGGCGGCGGCGGCGGCGGCGGCGGTGGTTTCATCATTCAATGTTAAGTTTTTGTGTTATGGTCATTACTCCAACACCTTATCAGCTACAGTCATCAAACTTTATACATACCTTTACTATGATATGTAGATGAATATAGGACTATTCTCAGGGCCCCAGGGTCAAGGTCAATGCCCCAGGGTCAAGGTCAAGGCGGAACAAGGCCTTGGCTGTAGGCCTTGGGGTTCAAACAGTTGCCGCGTGCCATGACAAACGTTTACCCACGGCAGTAGGCCTTGGGGTTCAAACAGTTCCCGAGCGCCACGGCAAACGTTTTACCCACGGCTGGACATGGTCGAACGTTATTGTTACATTTCCTTCGGAAATATCGTGCAATTTGAGCTTTTATGCAGTGCATTCGATAATCTACTCTATTCAAACAGCTGATTTAGCCATACATATTCCGGGGCTGTAGTACACTTTGCGTGTTGCAGCTGTATCTATCGATTTCAAAATTTCAGTGCGACCATTGTGAACTGGTCTGTTGACATAATGGCGCGTTCTAGTAATGTCATGCATTACGTAGGTGTGGGCTTGGCCCCGGAATGAGCATTGTTTACAGTCATGGTCAAACAGCATGCGCTGTTCGTTTGAACACGGCTGTGAGCGGTAACGAACAACGGCAGTCATGTAACAATTTATAATACAGTCTACACATGTTAAGTCAACTTCTTAATTAGAACTACTAATAACTCAAGCAAGTGGTTGGTCGGGCGAACGCGACGGCGTAAATTAATGGTAGGGATTCCTCTATAGGAATCACGATTTTCCTGGTTTGGCCCTTAGGTACGTTTTTATCTTTGGCTCTTTTGTTATCTGGGAGTTGGATTGGGTTATTGCCCATTATAAAAGTAGTAAGATTATGACTGATCCTACTGCTTTTGTGAGGGGCCAAGTGAGTCTGGTGTGGCGAGGACCTGGCATCAGATCAGGATTATTCTGATTTCAGGGCTGAATATATAGTTTTTTATGCCACCGGGTTTCGAAGAAACGGGTGGCATATAGTGTCCGTCCGTCACACTTTTCGGTTAACCACTTTGTCACAGTTTCTCAAATATGCTGCAGGTGGCATCCGCGTTCGACAGATGCATTTCTTGTTTATTGTAAATATTCAGTTCTGATTTTGGGATCCCCCCATTTGTACATGTATTTAGTACTAAACCGATTTACATGGCCTTAAATGACCTTAGCTGTTGATAGGCCGTTAAACACCAACAAACAAACAAACTAATAACTCCACGTCAAATTCATGGTACCAAGTACATGTCATCCAATATATGAGGGTCATCCTATATACGAGGGTCATCCAATATACGAGAGTCATCCTATATACGAGAATATACGAGCTTAGTATCATTAGTTTAGAATGAAAAATCCTAGCCATTTATCCAGCATAAACAAAATCTCTTCATTTCCATTTGCTATGAGATTGTCAGCAATTTTATGCACCTCACCAGAGGCTCGATGCATCAATTGTTTGTGGCTCATTTCATAAATATCATATCAAATGGAAACTCATTTGGCATCCTCTGTGTACCTTACTACATTAAAAAACATTGTTTAACCCTTAGACCGCTACTCACAACAATTGTCATCTGCTGTTGCTTTTATATCTGGCCTTATTTCTGAATAAAAACATGATTTGACAGCACTTCAGAATCATTTCCAATGGAAATGATTCTGAAGTGCTGTCAAAGCATGTTGTAAATTGTTCTAAAGTGCTGTCAAAGCATGTTTTTGATGATAAAAATGGACAATAGAAAATAAACAGCAGACAACAAAAAATTAAGATAGCGGTGTAAGGGTTATTTTTCTGTTTATTTTTTCCATTTTCTTCATCAAACATGTTTTGACAACACTTCCAATGGAAATGATTCTGAAGTGCTGTCAAACCATGTTTTTATTGAGAAAATATGAAAAAACAGCAGACGATAATTTACATTTCCGGCATGGTAAGGAATATCCTGTTTAATCACCACTCATGTTCGTCTATTTAGTGTACACAACGACCACACGTCCGACGACGAGCCAAGTGACGTGTAACGTGCATAGTTATCCGCGTCAGTTCCAGTGTGCGAATCGGGCGTGTGTCGATATGCTTGATCACTGTGACGGAATAGACGACTGTGGTGACTGGAGTGATGAACAAAACTGTGGTAAGGCCAAGGAAATTAATTTGCAGATTTTATTCCACATCCACACTTCCTGTCTGTTTCAGGAAATTTCGCGGATATATCTACAATGTAAAAACAATATTTCTTTTGATTTTGTTTTAGCAAAATTTGAGAATGAGCATACTGTTTATCTGTAGCCTATTTCATCAACATTGCAGACTATACTTATCTAGCAAAATATACTTTGAGGCTGAAATTTTCAATTTAAGTATAAATTTAATAATTTTTAGCCAGGTTTTTTGAAAAAAAATCCAGGCTATTGGATTGGCGGGCGGGCGGGCGGCGTCCACAATCAATGTTAAGTTTTCGTGTTTGAGTCCATTTCTTTGTTACTGTACCACCTAGGACCACCAAACTTTCACAGCTTCATAATCAAGGGGTGCCCACCACATATTACTATCCAACATGTTACTTTTTTTTTTAACTTGACTCATTTTTTCCGCGCAGTCGACTTAGCCATTTTCAATGTTAAGTTTTCGCGTTTACAATGTTAAGTTTTCGTGTTTGAGTCCATTTCTTTGTTACTGCACCACCTAGGACCACCAAACTTTCACAGCTTCATAACCAAGGGGTGCCTACCACATAAAACTATCCAACATGTGACCATTTTTTTTACCTTCACCTATTATTTCTACATAATTGACTTTTTCAAAGTTAACTTTTTAACGTACGTCTGGTTAAAGTTGTTTGGTTCAAAGTTTTTTGTTATACTATATCTCTGCAACTGCTTCGCCCATTACCTTGAAACTTCACATGGGTGTTTATCATCATCCATATTTTCATTCTACCCTCCAACCGTGCGGCCCCTGTGCCCAATGTCAAGGTCAAATTACTTTGAATTTTTTTGTTAAAGTTTTTTTGTGTACTATATCTCTGCAACTGCTTCACCTTGATACTTCACATGGGTGTTTATCATCATTGTCGCACCCGCTTGCAGAAAGCGCGATATCGTCGGCATTTTGGCATACGTCCGTCCGTACGTCCGTGTGTCCGGTTAAAGTTTTTTCGTTAAAGTTTTTCCATCTACTATATCTATTTTTATGCTCCACCACGATAGTGGAGGGTGCATTTAGTGTTACCCTTGTCCGTCCGTCCCGTCCGTCTGTCCCGTCCGTCCGTTTCGTCCACGAAACTTTAACGCTCGGGTAAATGTCTCATAATTTCTTCATCCTTTGACCGATCTGCTTCATATTTCATATACACATTGCTCTAATGGTCCTCTACCGCCCTGTACATTCGTCCTGCCCCCGCCAAGCCCAAGGTCAAGGTCACATACTTGGTGCTTCGAAAACTTTAACGCTCAGGTAAATATCTTATAATTTCTGTTTTCTTTCACGGATCAGCTTCATACTTCATATATGCATTGCTCTAATGGTCCTCTACCGCCCTGTGCCAAATCCACATTCGTCCTGTCCCCGCCAAGCCCAGGGTCAAGGTCACATACTTGGTGCTTCAAAAACTTTAACTCTCGGGTAAATATCTTATAATTTCTGTTTCCTTCCTCGGATCAGCTTCATACTTCATATACGCATTGCTCTAATGGTCCTCTACTGTCCTGTGCCAAATCCACATTCGTCCTGCCCCCGCCAAGCCCAGGGTCAAGGTCACATACTTAGTGCTTCAAAAACTTTAACGCTCAGGTAAATATCTTATAATTTCTGTTTTCTTTCACGGATCAGCTTCATACTTCATATACGCATTGCTCTAATGGTCCTCTACTGTCCTGTGCCAAATCCATGTTCGTCCTGCCCCTGCCAAGCCCAGGGTCAAGGTCACAGACTTAGTGCTTCAAAAACTTTAACACTCGGGTAAATATCTTATAATTTCTGTTTTCTTTCACGGATCAGCTTCATACTTCATATACACATTGCTGTAATGGTCCTTTACCGCCTTGTGCCAAATCCACATTTGTCCTGCCCCCACCAAGCCCAGGGTCAAGGTCACATACTTGGTGCTTCAAAAACTTTAACGCTCGGGTAAATATCTTATTATTTCTGTTCCTTTTCACGGATCATCTTCATACTTCATATACACATTTCTCTAATGATCCTCTACTGCCCTGTGCCAAATCCACGTTCGTCCTGCCCCGCCAAGCCCAGGGTCAAGGTCACATACTTGGTGCTTCAAAAACTTTAACGCTCGGGTAAAAAAATAATTTTGACTTGGAATTTGGCCTCATTTATTATCAAAGCAATATGTGGGGCATCCGTGTTCTACGAACACATTTTCTAGTTTTATAGTGTCCATGCCTCGCTCCAAGGTGCGACATGCAGGCCACAGCCATCTAGTCTACAAAAAGTGGGTATAATTATGTTATCCAAGTGTCTATGCTTGGAAAAAACCTGGCCTTCGTGGCTTTGCCTCGTTTCTTGTTATTATACTGAATTTATTACATTATCACAGCCATTTTGGCTGTAATAATGTAATAAATTCGGTATAATAATTCTGCATATTTTTAATCATCAAATATATGCAGTTGTTATTTCTATATGAAATAATGCATTTCGGGAAAAATAAATGATTACTCCCTCAAAGTATGCTTTGCTAGATAAGTATACTTTGCAATTTTGATGAAATCGGCTACTGATCTTCACAAGACTTCTGAAGTACTTTCACATACATTATAATTTACACAAGGAGAGAGACGACTGTCTGTTTCACAAAACCTGCCCAAATTTTACTGCCATATAAACAATGCAAAAACAATATTTTTTTCGACAATATTAAATTTTATTAAAATTTAAGAATGAGCCTACTTTTTATTTGGTGAAATTTTATCAAACATTGATTTTATTACGAAAAATGAGTTCTCTATGGGAATTTAACATTGTGAAAAAAAGAGGTGGAGAACCAACCTGGAGGAGGAATAATTATATATTATATAAAAAATCTCAATCTAACATTTGTGATGATTTAATATGGTATTTTATTAAATCCTTTTCTTTATGAAATCCGTAAACTTGTTTAATAAATATATTAAATCATCACTCATGCAAGATCCTCTATTAACCCTTAGGCCGCTACACACAACAATTGTCGTCTGCTGTTGCTTTTATATCTTGCCTCATCTCTCAATAAAAACATGGTTTGACTGCACTTCAGAATCATTTCCAATGGAAATGATTCTGAAGTGCTGTAAAATCATGTTGTAAATTATTCTAAAGTGCTGTCAAAGCATGTTTTTGATGATAAAAATGGAAAATAGAAAGTAAACAGCAGGCGACAAAAAATTAAGATAGCGGTGTAAGGGTTAATTAATGCATCTAATGTTTTACAATTACTCCCTCAATGTGCACTTAGCTAGATTAATCCACTTAGTGATTTGTATTGACATTTGCTATATACTAGAGACAGGTGACGTAAGCCTCATTCCAGCCACAGCCACATCATGTAGCGGTACTAATCTATTCTTACACTGACTTCATATTTTTGTCAGGTTGGTCGACTACTAGTCCCAGCCCATGTCGCTCCGATATGTTCCAATGTCGCAATGGTCGCTGTCTACCTTACTACCAACGATGTAACGGCTACGATAACTGTGGAGACCGTTCTGATGAAGACGCTTGTCGTAAGTATGAAGCTACTGTCTTTCACGAAACCTACACATTTTTGTTGTGTCCGCTTGCGCTTTGTTGTACCCGCTTGCGGACAGCGCGATATAGTCGGCACATTAAAAAACATTAACCAAAAAAAACAAAACGCTTTCATCAAAAACTTTAACCCAGACGGACGTACGCCCATCTGGGTAACAGTTATTGATGAAAGTTTTTTTTTTTTTTTTTGTTAAAGTTTTTCGGTATACTATCAAAACCTCGGCGGGCACGACATGTGGGCCGCGGCCATGTTGTTGTCAGCAATCTAAAAACAACAATTGTTTTGCTAATATTAAATTTGATATCTAATTCAGAATGAGCCTTCTTTTTGTCTCACCCACGATAGTGGAAAGTGGAAAGTGAGACATAGATAGTCATAGTTTCCTGAATATTTTGAAAATACCTGGAGCAATTCTGATGCGATAATATACAAGGGTCATCCAATAAATAGTGAAAACGAATATGTAGCTTGATATATAGTGCATATATCTGAATTAAATTTGGCTTACCGCTATATTGACACTTCGTCAATGACGTCGCACTATATTACATAACTACGTTCTGTGACGTCATCTTGACGTCATACTCACATACGTGAAGCGTCATGGACACGGTGATGAGCGATTAGAAAAATAATTTGGTAAAAACATGACGTTTTCAGCGAGAATACAGAATACGTTTGTAAAACGTTGCGACACTTACAGTTGTTATTTTGTTTGGTATAACAACTTGATTTATTGAATTAAAATCAGAAACGCTTGCATTTCTAATGAACCCCTCTCTGGAAATAAAAATCTGCATTTATACAGATAACAAAAACTTATAACTTGGTGTTGGTAGATGATACATATGTGAGCAGATAGCTAAGAGTATTGGCAGTATCTAATGGCATTAACCATGGATCAGCTCAAACAATTCATACTCACAATTTATACCCTTCCTACACTGTTGACGGAAATTGCCGTCTGCTGTTTTTCATTTTTGCTTTAATTCTTAACAAAAAAATGGTTTTGACAGCACATGAGAATCGTCTCCACTGGAGACGATTCTCATGTGCTGTCAAAACCAGGTTTTTGTCGAGAAATATTGAAAATAAAACATTTCCAGCAGACGGCAGCATTTAATTCAGCGTAGTAAGGGTTAAGAATAAGAAATCGATGGCCACACAGTGGTGTCCACTGTGTCAAAAATACCTGGAAACGGTAGCATTGACGTCATTTAGTTGACGTCCTATCCTGTGGTGTCATTTGTGTAGTTCATTATCTCTGTGGTGTCCCATTTAATGACGTCATACTCTGTGGTCATTAATGACAATCAAATTCTTGGTTTCATTATGACATCATATCTCTGTGGGTTTGTCATTAGGTGACCTCATAATCTCTGTGGTGTCATTATGTGACGTCCATTATCTCCTGTGGTAGCACTTGTGGTGTCATATCTCTGTGGTGTCATTAGTGACATCATATCTTTGGTGGTCCATTTGGTGGTGTCATATCCTCTGGTGTCATTAGTGACATCATATCTCTGTGGTGTCATTTGTTGTGTCATATCTCTGTGGTGTCATTAGTGGACGTCATATCTCTGTGGTGTCATTAGTGACGTCATATCTCTGTGGGTGTCATTAGTGACGGTCATATCTCTGTGGTGTCATTTGTGGTGTCATATCTCTGTGGTGTCATTAGTGACGTTCATTTCTCTTTGGTGTCATTTGGTGGTCATATCTCTGGGTGTCCATTAGGTGACATCATATCTCTGTGGTGTCATTTAGTGATGTCATTCCTCTGTGGTGTCCATTTGTGGGTCATATCTGTGGTGGTGTCATTAGTGACATCATATCTCTGGTGGGTCATTAGTGACCGTCATATCTCTGTGGTGCATTAGGTGAAGTCAATACTCTGTTTGTGTCATGACATCATATCTCTGTGGTGTCATTTAGTGACATCATATCTCTGTGGTGTCTTTTTCGTCATATCTAGTGGTGTCATTAGTGACATCATATTCCTAGTGTATCTTAGTGACTTCCATATCTCTGTGGTGTCATTATTGAACATCATACTCTGAGGTGGTTCATTGTGATGTCATATCTCTGGTGGGTCATTTGTGGTGTCATATCTCTGGTGTCATTTAGTGATGCTCATATCTCGTGGTGTCATTTGTGGTGTCATTCCTTTGGTGTTTCATTAGTGACATTCATCTCTGTGGTTGTCATTAATGAAGTATATCTCATGTGGTGTCATTTGTGGTGTCATATCTCTGTGGCGTGTCATTAGTGACATCATACTCTGTGAGTGTCATTAGTGATGTCATATCTCATGTGGTGTCAATATTTGTGGCATGTCATAGGTCTGTGTGGTGTCATTAGTGACATCATATCTCTGCTGGTGGTCATTATTGACCATCATAACTTCAGTGGTGGTCATTTTGTGGGTCGTCATACCTCTGTGGTGTCAATAGTGGTGTCATATCTCTTGGTGAATTAGTGACATCATATCTCTGTGGTGTCATTAGTGACATCATATCTCTGTGTGTCAGTTAGTGACATCATATCTCTGTGGTGTCATTTGTGGTGTCATAACTCTGTGGTGTCATTAGTGACATCATACTCTCAGTTGGTATCCATTAGTGACATCATATCTCTGTAGGTGTCATTAGTGACATCATATCTCTGTGGTGTCATTAGTGGACATCATATCTCTGTGGTGGTCATGTGGACGTCATATCTCTGTGGTGTCATTAGTGATATCATAACTGTGTGGTTCATTTTAGTGACATCATATCTCTGTGTGTCATAGTGACATCATATCTCTGTGGTGTCATTAGTGGTGTCATATCTCTGTGGTGTCATTAGTGATGTCATATCTCTGTGGTGTCATTAGTGACATCATATCTCTGTGGTGTCATTTGTGGTGTCATATCTCTGTGGTGTCTTAGTGGGACTTCATCTCTGTGTGTCCTTAGTGACTCATAATCTCTGTGGTGTCAGTAGTTGACATCATATCTCTGTGGTGTCATTTGTGGTTACATCATCTCTGTGGTGTCATTAGTGACCGTCATATCTCTGTGGTGTCATTAGTGACATCATATCTCTGTGGTGTCATTAGTGACATCATATCTCTGTGGTGATTAGGTGACATCATATCTCTGTGGTTTGTCATGGTGACATATCTCTGTGGTGTCATTAGTGGATGTATTCCTGTCTGTCATAGTGACTCATGAACTCCTGGTGGTTCATTAGTGACATCATATCTCTGTGGTGTCCATTAGTGACGTCATATCTCTGTGGTGTCATTTGTGGTGTCATATCTCTGTGGTGTCATTAGTGACATCAATAATCTCTGTGGTCATTAGTGACGTCATATCTCTGTGGTGTCATTTGTGGTGTCATATCTCTGTGTGTCATTAGTGACATCATATCTCTGTGGTGTCATTAGTGACGTCATATCTCCTGTGGTGTCATTTTAGTGGTACATCATATCTCCTGTGGTGTCCATTAGTGACATCATATCTCTGTTGGTGTCATTTGTGACCGTCATACTCTGTGGTGTCATTAGTGACAATCAATAATCTCTGTGGTGTCATTAGTGACATACTCTTGTGGTGTCATTGGTGGTCATATCTCTGTGGTGTCATTTTATGACATCATATCTCTGTGGTGGTCATGTAGTGACGGTATCATATCTCTGTGGTTGTCATTAGTGACATCATATCTCTGTGGTGTCATTTAGTGACATCATATCTCTGTGGTGTCATTTAGTGACATCCATATCTCTGTGGTGTCATTAGTGACATCATATCTCTGTGGTGTCATTTGTGGTGACATCAAACTCTGTGGTGTCATTTGTGACATCATATCTCTGTGAGGTGTCATAGATCGTATGTTGGGTGTCATTAGTGACTTCATATCTCTGTGGTGTCATTTAGTGACATCATATCTTTTTTTTTTGGTGGTGTCATTAGTGTTTTCTTAGCTCTGTGGTGTCATTTGTGACATCATTATCTCTGTGGATTGTCATTTGTGGTTGTTCAGACTCTGTGGTGTTCATTAGTGACGTTCAATCTCTGTGGTGTCCATTTGGTGGTTGTCCATATTCTCTGTGGTGTCATTAGTGACATTCGCTGATCTCTGTTGGTGTCATTTGTGGTTTTGTGTCGATATCTATGAGTGGTGTCATTAGTGACATGTTTCTCTCGTGGTGTCTATTAGTGTCATACATATCTCTGATGGTGTCATTAGTGACGTCATATCATCTGGGTTGTGTATTTGTTTTCCTGCGATGTGTGTCATTCATCTCGTGGTGTCATTAGTGACTTCATATCTGTGGTGTCATTTAGTGGACATCATAATCTCTGTGTGTCATTTGGGGTTTGGTCTTATTCTCTGTGGTGTAATACTGGACGTCATTATCTACTGTGGTGTGTTCATTAGTGACGTATTTCTGTCTTTGTGGAGTCATTTTGTGGTGTGATATCTCTGTTGGTGTAATTAGTGACGTCTTATCTCTTGTGGTGTTCATTATGTGACGTCCATATCATCTTGTGGTTCATTAGTGACTTCATATCTCTGTGGTTGTCATTGTTTGAACATCATATTCTCTGTGGTGTATTTGTGGACTCATATCTCTGGTGTCATTAGTGACTCATATCTCTGTGGTGTCATTTGTGTGTCATATCTCTGTGGTGTCTTAGTGACATCATATCTCTGTGTGTATTAGTGACCATATCTCTGTGGTGTCATTAGTGACATCATATCTCTGTGTGTCATAGTGACGTCATATCTCTGTGGTGTCATTTGTGACATATATCTATGTGGGTGAGTGACTCATCATCATCTGTGGTTCATTAGTGCAGTATCTCTGGTGTCATTAGTGACATCATATCTCGTGGTGTCATTAGTGACATCATATCGTGGTGTATTTGGTGATCTCTGTGGTGTCATGGTGATCATTTGTGGTGTCATATCTCTGTGGTGTCATTAGATGACGATCTCTGTGGTTGTCATTAGTGACGTCTATCTCTGTGGTGTCATTAGTGATCATATCTCTGTGGTGTCATTAGTGATCATATCTTGTGGTGTCATTTGTGGTGTCATCTCTGTGGTGTCATTAGTGAGTCATACTTGGGTTGTCATTTGTGGTGTCATATCTGTGGTGTCTTAGTGACGTCTATCTCTGGTGTCATTTGTGGTGTCATACCTCTGTGGTGTCATTTGTGGTGTCATATCTCTGTGGTGTCATTATTGACATCATATCTCTGTGGTGTCATTAGTGACATCATATCTCTGTGGTGTCATTTGTGGTGTCATATCTCTGTGGTGTCATTAGTGACATCATATCTCTGTGGTGTCATTAGTGACGTCATATCTCTGTGGTGTCATTTGTGGTGTCATATCTCTGTGGTGTCATTAGTGACGTCATATCTCTGTGGTGTCATTTGTGGTGTCATATCTCTGTGGTGTCATTAGTGACGTCATATCTCTGTGGTGTCATTTGTGGTGTCATATCTCTGTGGTGTCATTAGTGACGTCATATCTCTGTGGTGTCATTTGTGGTGTCACCCTCTCCATTCTTTGGATTTAAGTTTTTGCGACTTGAACGTATTTAACAATATCAATAAATGTGTGTCTCACCTTGGGTAACAGGACTTAGAGAAGCTTAATAATGCCTTGGCCATGGGAGGTTGGTGTGTCACCTCTGCTTGCCTAACAACCAGTATAGAGGCATTCCCGAGTACAGTGGAACCTCTCTAAACAGGACACCCTGGGAGGTCCCCAGGGTGTCCGACTTCGAGATGATTCATTGTAAATCAGGCATTTGATAATTCTGAACCATAGGTGTGTGCTATGCGATCACGAACAGACTTTATCACCCGAGAAAAATGATCAAGAAACTCATCAAAAATAAGATCATAGGTGTTTTCTTGGTGTCCGGTTAGAGAGGTTCCACTGTGTTTGCAAATCGATTATTAACTCTTTGCATGCTAGCGGCGAAAATATCCGCCAAACGAATTAGGAGTACATGTATAAGTTTTATTTCTGCCTGTAAATATGTCTTGAAATTTCATTAGAATTGAGTACTCAGGAATTGAGTCCTCATATTCATGATATTTACTGGGAGAAATACAAGAAAATATGATGAATTCTTGTTCGCTAGTTTTGAACTATTTATAGCCCACAAGTTTCCCAGCATGCAAAGAGTTAAACACAGAAAATGTTGCATTGTATGATTGTGGCTAAGTGGCTAGGATTGTTCATTCTAAACTAACTATACTAGACTTTTTATACGACCGTTTTTAAAAAACGGTACGTATTATGTTTTACCGCATGGCGGGTGGGCGGGCAGGCGGGCAGGCGGCGGGCGGGCGGCTGAAGAAAAAGCGCATAGTTCGTGTACACAACTCCTCCGAAACCGTTAAGTCGATCGATCTGAAACTATACACACACGTCTTCTACACATATTGAAGATGTGCACCTTGGTGTTTTTATGCCGAAAAAATATTTTTTAACAAAAATATCGCCTTTTTAACTTAGCCATTTTTTCTTCATTTTTCTATGCATTTCTATATATGGTACAGAGTTTGTGTACACAACTCCTCCGAAACCTTTCAGTCGATCGATCTGAAACTATGCACACGTCTTCTACACATATTGAAGATGTGCACCTTGATGTTTTTATGCGGAAAAAATATTTTTTAACAAAAATATCACCTTTTTAACTTAGGCATTTTTTCTACATTTTCCTATACAATTCTATATATGGTACAGAGTTTGTGTACACAACTCCTCCGAAACTGTTCAGTCGATCGTTCTGAAACTATACACATGTCTTCTACACATATTGAAGATGTGCACCTTGAGTTTTTATGGCGAAAATTTTTTTTAACAAAAATATCACCTTTTTAACTTAGCCATTTTTTCTAAATTAGTATACATGTTTAGCACAACGAGATGAAGAAATAATGCTATAGACTTTCAAATTCTCATTAATGTTTCTTGCCTTGGTGACAGCTTCACATTTCTGCATCTTGGCTGTCTGGCCCATATTCGACGGGCGTATTTTGTGACTTGCGGCACTCTTGTTTCACTATATATTGGATGACCTCGTACAAATGCCTCGTAACTTTGTTTGACATGACATACCAGCAACACAGTCAGAGCTCCAGATAAGCTTTGTGACTAAAGAGTAGTGTACCCCCTAATTTCAAATTAAATGCATTTTATTTTTACAAATGAATTATTGATTATCTTCTTATTAAATAGGGAACAAATGAGCAAAACAAATTTAAACATTCACTTATTTGAGTGTATTATTACTTAATCACTTATGTATAATGTAATACAGTTGAACATTTACTTAGTTGAGCTGCAAAAAGCAAACAGTGCTTTTTGCAGCTCAACTAAGTACATTTTCAACTTTATTACAGTATTTCCACTACTCAATTTGAAAATAAATGCGTAGTTTCACATTGCTGTGAGTATTTTGTACTCCCACTGTTGATAATCAATGCGTATTCAGCTAAAATAAGTGTGTAAAATATGGCAATACGCCTCTTATCTGGAACTCTGTGCAGTCCTAATAGTTGTAACACTTACAGCTTCATACATATCTCAGCAACTATTGAAGCAAGTTTGATACAAGATAGTCCAGGGGCCCGTTTCACTAAATGTCGTACGACTAAAATGTTCGTAAGTGCAAATTTAGGATCGTCTGGAAATTTCTTTTGGGATTGGAGCTATGTGAACTCCAGTGTGGAATGGACCTGGCACCAGGTCAGGATATTCTAATTTCTGAAGATATATTTTTCTGTAAATATTGAGTTCTGATTATGGGAATTTCCCTGATTATGGTCAGTTTAAATACGGGATAGTCCAACCCGTTGGATGTTTATCACGGCAAGATGAAGAAGCCTATTGATTTTGAAAAATTTCCGATGACATATCCCCTTGGCAGCCATTTTTAGCTCGCCTGCATGAAGTGCAGAAGAGCTTATGGCATACCCCCGGCGTCATCGGCGTCGGCGTCGGCATCGTCGGCGTCGTCGGCGTCCACAAACTTAACGTTGGGGTAAATGTCTTATAACTTCTGTTTCCTTTCATGGAACACCTTGTTATTTCATACATGCATTCCTCAGATGACCCTCTATCATACTGTAGCAAATCCATGACCCACCACCCAACCCTTACCCCAAGGTCAAGGTCACAAACTTAGCACATTCATAAACTTAACGTTGGGGTAAATGTCTTATAACATCTGTTTTCTATCATGGAACACCTTAATATTTCATACATGCATTTCTCAGATGACCCTCTATCATGCTGTAGCAAATCCACGACTTAACGTTGGGGTAAATGTTGTGTAACTTCTGTTTATTTACAGGGAATACCTTCATATTTCATACATGCATTCATCTGATGATACTCTATGGTACTATAGCAAATCCATGACCCACTTCCCACCTCTTTCCCCAAGGTCAAGGTCACAAACTTAGCACATTCATGAACTTAACATTGGAGTAAAAGTCTTATAACATCTGTTTCCTTTCATGGAACGCCTTGATATTTCATACATGCATTCATCTGATCATACGTTATTGTGCTATTATAGCAAATCCATGACCCACCCCTTAACCCAAGGTGAAGGTCACAAACTTAGCACATTCATAAACTTAACGTTGGGGTAAATGTCTTATAACATCTGTTTCCTGTCATGGAACGCCTTGATATTTCATACATGCATTCCTCAGATGACCCTCTATCATGCTGTAACAAATCCACAACCCACCACTCAACCCTTATCCCAAGGTCAAGGTCACAAACTTAGCATGTTCATAAACTTAACGTTGGGGTAAATGTTGTGTAACTTCTGTTTCCTTACAGGGAACGCTTTGATATTTCATACATGCATTCATCTGATGATCCTCTATTGTGCTACAGCAAATCCATGACCCACCCCCCCACCCCTTTCCTCAAGGTCAAGGTCACAAACTTAGCACATTCATACATGCATTTCTCATGTGAATAACTATCATGCTGTAGAAAATCACCAACTTAGTGCGTTCATAAACGTAATGTTGGGTTAAATTTTGTTTTACTTCTGTTTTCAGGGAGCGCATTGATATTTCGTACATGCATTCATCTTATGCTATATTATGCTATAGCAAACCCATGACCCACCTTGCACCACTGACCCCAATGTCAAGGTCCACCGCACGCCCCTTAACCCAAGGTCAAGTTATATAATATTCATGTTTTTTTATGCAACTGTGCCAAGTTTGAGTGAAGGCTGCCAACAGGCGAGCTTCGTTGTCTTTTGACAACTCATGTTAATTTTCGCACTCTGTATCCTTGTCCACGCAATAAATCGAGAAGTTCTACTTCACCGATCTTAACCGAATTTGGTATACATGTTTATCACGGCAAGACGAAGGAGCCTATTGATTTTGAAAAAAAATACCGATAACTTATATCCCCTTGGCGATTTTTAATTTTCGGACTGTATCCTTGTCCACGCAATAACTCAAGTTCTACTTGACGGATCGTAACCAAATTTGGTATACATGCTTATCACGTCAAGATGAAGAACCCTATTGGTTTTCAGTGAGTTATCTCCCCTTGTTGACTGGCCTTGCCTCATCCAATAAATTATCGATGAAATGTTGCATTTGTAAATAGAAAAAACGTAATGGTTCTAATAGACACCCGGGGCTCTGAAGTCATATAGGTGGGTGTTTAATAGAGGCAAGTGTCATTGAGCGAAGGTAAAAAATGATAAAATATACAATTTACAACTGTATTCTACTCTCTCAACAAAACATAACAACATACCGAAGGGACATTACTCTCAACGTCTACCGGACTTGATTGTATGTTTATGTTTATGGATATTTCGGGCCTAGACGTTTCGCCCACTTTTGGTCATTATAGTACAGTTGGTAAAACGGACAGACCGTGGACGTGGCCATGGTCGTTTCGGCCCGTATCAGTGAGATAATTTCCGGGTCACGGCCATGTCCAGACCAAACCATATTTAGTTCTGCGCATCTCCTAGGGAATTTCGGCCAACAATCCAACTTGATGTCAATTTCACCCAAATTATACGAGATGGGTTTGAGATACTTTGAACATGTCGTCTCGGTAACTGTGTAAATTCTGATCGCCCAGCATCCATGCAAATAGCTACTGCCGATGAGGAACTTACTGTGACACCGTTAAAACACCAGCTTCCATGTTTGAAAGCGAAAGTGGAATGTTTTTTTCCCCGATTTTCAAGGAATTTGCTTTCGAAATACTGTAAAGAAAAGAAATCTACTGTCTATTCCATGCTTTTCTGCCGACAAACTTTTGGCTATTAAACACATTAAATATAATTGTAAGTACCTTTTCATCAATAAAAAAAAAGTCGCCCTCCCTAAAAAAAATTGTTTGATGAAATTCCATCAAATATTGATTTTATAGCAAAAAAATGATTTTCCTATGGGAATTTAACATGGGGGAATAAGGAGGTGGAAGAGGTGGGGGAGGAGGCAAAAAACGATAAATTTTGGAAATTGACTCAGAAACCTAGCTAGATAGCTTGGAAATGATGTAATTAAGAAAAGAAAAGTTAGATTATGAAAATCGGTCCACAAATAAAAAATGATTTAAACCAATCTATGTTTAGCCCATATGTTAAATTCCCATAGGAAAATAGTTTTTTCGCAATATAATCAATATTTCACGGAATTTGTTGAAATCCATTTTTTTGGGGAGGGTGAATTTTTGTTATTGATGAAAAAGTACTTACATTTAAATATTTTTAAGATTTAATGTGTTTAATGGCCAATAATAAATAATAAATATGCTTGTGGTGGGGTTTGAACCCTCGACCCCGACGATCAATGACTTGTCCCAAATTTCCGTCTGAAATTTCCGTCTGACACAACTACGTATATCTGGGATGAGGGAGTCCAGAAAATGGCACTTTTACATTTTTAGCAGTGGCCAAATTGAGTGAATCAGGAATTACATACTGTAAACCAACGAGATACCTTCGCGTTCATTGCGAGGGATTGAAAATCACGAATGTAACTCTCCGCGAATATTTCCACCTTTCCTAGCAGATTATTAAAAATATTTTGCTAATACATGTAGATGTCGGGCCTCTTTTTAATTATGCCACCGGGTTTCGAAGAAACGGGTGACATATAGTGTTTGGACCGTCTGTCTGTCCGTCCGTCTGTCCGTCTGTCCGCCCTGACGGTACTATACTTATGTGGCTAGCCCCACAGGGTTATGGACTTAGTAAAGGTTAGGGTTGGTTACAATTAGCCACCTAAAAATTCCTTTTATGTGGCTAAAAATCCTTTTATGTGGCTAATATTTAACATGTGATAAGCCACATAAGTATAGTACCATAAGAACGTCCGTCCGTCCGTCTGTCACACTTTTCGGTTAACCACTTTGTCACAGTTTCTCAAATATGCTGCAGGTGGCATCCGCGTTCGACAGACGCATTTCTTGTTATATTTACCTTTCCCATATGATGTATCTCGGTGTCATTTGCTGACACTAGTTAATCCTGGTTGTTTTGAATGAACTATATTGATATGTGTTCTGCATCATGTATTCCAGTAGACATACCGGTAATATAATTCTATAATATATGAACAGTTTCAAGACTCGTACAAAATAGCTTCGGGATAAATTTACAACACCATTATCTTCTAATGTTTAACCGACTCTGATTGGTCTAAAGTGACACGCCTGTGACAAGTCAGCTTGTTGTGTTGTCCAGTTCAAAGAGATGCCGCGGTGTCAATTTGAAGCAAGTGTAAAGTACATGCCGTGGGCATTTAGTCATACTGATAATTCAAAGATTAATATGCTTGATTGCTGACGTCATTCGCGCATACACCACGGCTTGTGTTTTCTGAATGGGACCGCTATCCTGACAAATCGCAGCTTATTACATCAGTGGGAAGTCCAGAAGCCCAATTTGCGGATTATCGTCATGGTTTACAATGTTCGAAATTCACTCAATAAAATATTGATTAATACATCAGCGGACAATGTGAATCAGTACTAGGCCGTTTATATACCCAGGGTGAACATATCTCACACGCAACTGTTGCTGATTTACTAAAAAGTTAAATGGGGGATTATGCTTGACACAGCGAGGTTAGCCCAATGTATAGTATATACCGTTTCGTTCGCCGACAAACTCGTCCACTATTTGAAGTTGGTTTGCGGACGAGTTTATCAAAGGACAAAATTGATCCAGCAGTTCTGTTTCTGGGTCAAAAATGGCCATGAAAACATATTATTTCCAAAATTTGTCACAAAATTAATAGTGCACGTTGTCATACCGCGAACGATAATCGTCGCGAATATGGTTAGGTTTGAAAATCGCGAAATTTAGTTGATTTACAGTATTCAAATCATGAACTGTGACATAGTTTCCTACCATTGAATTTTATACAGTAAATTCAACATGTTTCATTGTAGATCAAACGAGCACTTCCTCACCTTGTGGCGCATTCCAGTTTACATGCTACAACAGCTGGCAACCACGGTGTATCTACAGCTCATCTGTGTGTGACGGCCTGCGAGACTGCTACTTAAACGAGGATGAGACTAATTGTCAAGGTAATCAGTAGGCGATTTCACCAACATTGCAAAGTATACTTTTGTAGCAAAGTATAATTTGAGGGAGAAATTTTCAATTTTGGGATAAATTTATTAATTTTTATTATACTGAATTTATTACCATTACGCAAACACGTCTTATTTGGAATTAATAAATCACTGAACTACTTTTGGCAAGGGAGATAATCAATATCACGCCAACTATTTTCATACGAGCCAAGCGGATTGTTCATTTATGATTAGTATATATAGTTTTAAGCTATCTCCTGTGATATATAATGATACATTACTTTGTTATGTTATGAGTACTAATACATGTTGTTTCAATAGCGTATCTCTGTAACGGTATCGTTGTAGATGGAGTTGCAAATAATTTAATAATTATTACGTTCAAATGGTTGCTTAATACTGATAGCACTTCTGTATAACTGTGATTGTCGTAAATGACGCAATAGTCGTGAGGTTAAGGTCGCCGACTTCAATGATTTAATTACCGATTCCCGAAAAGGTCGAGGGTTCAAACCTCGACGTGGTATACTTTTTTTTCTCCATATATATTATTTTTGTGATTTTAATATTTTCAAAATTTTATGATTTTAATAAAAATACCTATAAATTGATAGAAACTTAACAACAATGAAAGTGTCTGTCTTTAAGTAATATATACACAGACAGTTTGTCACTGTTTTTTTTAAGTTTAAGTAATATATACACAGATAGTTTGTTACTGTTTTTTTAGCTCCCTGAGCGAAGCTCATGTGAGCTATTGTTACCGCAATGTGTCCGTCGTCGTCGTCCGTCGTCGTCCGTGAACATTTTCAAACGTCTTCTCCTCGGTAACCATTGGGTCTATAGTCACCAATCTTCATGGTCATGGTCCTTAGGTAGGGGGATTACAAAATTATTAAAATGACGTCATTACGTAATCCAAGATGGCCACCGTCTAAAAATAGCACAAATTCTTAAAAAATATTCTTCTCAAGAACCGCCAACCAGATTTCGACAAAACTTGGTAGGAATAATCGATGTACATTGCTCTTTCAAAGTTGTTAAAATGGTGACCCTGGGGTCAAAAATGGGCGTGGCCCGTGGGGTCAAATTGGGGTCAAATTTTATTTTTGACTGAATATGGTAATTTCATATATCAAATTGAAGGTATCAATGAGGCGATCACTCTGGTGCATTTTTTGTCGAAATCGGATTGTTATGTCATTCAAGATGGCCGCCGAGAGGTCAAAAGGTCGTTTCTTTTTTTATTAGAGATTTCCAAAATTCTTCTTCACATGAACCGCTTGGCCCATGGTAGCCAAACTTAAAATTAAAAATTGTTATGGTCCATGTGTGAAAGCCTTTTCAGATTTGTTAAAATGGAGGTCATCGCTAATCCAAGATGGGCCGCCGTCTAAAAATAGCATAAATTCTTAAATAAAAAATCTCTTCTCTATGAAAACCTGCTAGCCAGATTTCGACGAAACTTGGTAGGAATGATCGATGTACAATGCTCTTTCAAAGTTGTTAAAATGGTGACCCCAGGGTCAAAAATGGGCGTGGCCCGTGGGGTCAAATTTTATTTTGACCGAAATATGGTCATGTTATATATCAAATCGAAGGTATCAATGAGGCGATCACTCTGGTACATTTTTTGTCGAAATCGGATTGTTATGTCATCCAAGATGCCGCCGCGAAATGTCAAAAGGTCGTCTTTTATTAGAGATTTCAAATTCTTCTTCACATGAACCGCTTGGCCCATGGTAGCCAAACTTAAAAGTTATGGTCCATGGGTGAAGCCTTTTCAGATTTGTTAAAATGGAGGTCATCGCTAATCCAAGATGGCCGCCGTCTAAAAATAGCATAAATTCTTAAAACAATCTTCTTCTCATGAACCGCTAGCCGGATTTCGACGAAACTTGGTAGAAATTATCGATGTACATTGCTCTTTGAAATTTGTGAAAATGGTGACCCCGGGGTCAAAAATGGGCATGGCCCGTGGGGTCAAATTGGGGTCAAATTTTATTTTTGACCGAATATGGTCATGTCATATATCAAATTGAAGGTATCAATGAGGCGATCACTCTGGTGCATTTTCTGTCGAAATCGGATTGTTATGTCATCCAAGATGGCCGCCGAAAGGTCAAAAGGTTGTTCTTTTATTAGAGATTTCTATATTCTTCTTCACATGAACCGCTTGGCCCATGGTAGCCAAACTTAAAAGTTATGGTCCATGTGTGAAGCCTTTTCAGATTTGTTAAAATGGAGGTCATCGCTAATCCAAGATGGCCGCCCTCTAAAAATAGCATAAATTCTTAAAAAATCTTCTTCTCATGAACCGCTAGCCGGATTTCGACGAAACTTGGTAGGAATGATCGATGTACAATGCTCTTTCAAAGTTGTTAAAATGGTGACCCCGGGGTCAAAAATGGGCGTGGCCCGTGGGGTCAAATTTTATTTTTGACCGAATATGGTCATGTTATATATCAAATCGAAGGTATCAATGAGGCGATCACTCTGGTACATTTTTTGTCGAAATCGGATTATTATGTCATCCAAGATGGCCGCCGAAATGTCAAAAGGTCGTTCTTTTATTAGAGATTTCAAAATTCTTCTTCACATGAACCGCTTGGCCCATGGTAGCCAAACTTAAAAGTTATGGTCCATGGGTGAAGCCTTTTCAGATTTGTTAAAATGGAGGTCATCGCTAATCCAAGATGGCCGCCGTCTAAAAATAGCATAAATTCTTAAACAATCTTCTTCTCATGAACCGCTAGCCGGATTTCGACGAATCTTGGTAGAAATGATCGATGTACATTGCTCTTTGATGTTAAAATGGTGACCCCGGGGTCGAAAATGTGCGTGGCCCGTGGGGTCAAATTGGGGTCAAATTTTATTTTTGACTGAATATGGTCATGTCATATATCAAATTGAAGGTATCAATGAGGCGATCACTCTGGTGCAATATTTGTCGGAATCGGATGATAATGTCATCCATGATGGCCACCAAAAGGTCCATTTATTCAAGATTTTTAACGTCTTTTTCTCAGGAACCACATGGCCGATGCTGGGTGAAGCATTTTCAGATTTTGTAAAATGAGAGTCATCGCTTAATCCAAGATGACCGCCATCTAAAAATAGCACAATTTTTTTAAAACACATGAACTCAATGTCACATTCTCCTCTGGTGTTCATGGAGTCAGGTGAGCGAATTAGGGCCATCATGGCCCTCTTGTTAAGTTTGAGGTACTGTCTATACCATATAATGTTTTACTGTCCCAAAATCTATTTTTTTGGCTGTCACAATTAATTAATTTTCGGACAGGAAACATTTTTTTATGAATTTGAAATAATTATTGTCCTCCATCTGCTCACAACACTGTTCGAACTGCGCCTGTGGCTACCACGACCAGAATTCACTGGCCGCAAACACAGTAGCCATCGGCGTCTATTTATTAAATTATTACTTTTTTATTTTATTTGAATTCCCCGTGAACGCTGCATTTTGTGTCAACACCATTTACAGAAAATATTGGTGATTTTCTAAACGAATATCGGAGAAATACGGCTATATATTTTGTCAATTTTCAACACCATTCACGGAAAAAAATTACTGCTTTTTTAAAACAATATCGGCACAACTAAATACGGTGATAGAATTTTTGTCAACTTTTCAACACCATTTACGGAAAATATTACTGATTTTCTAAAAACAATATCGTCGAAGGTGTACTGAACTACTCTTTATTTTAAATAACCAGCCGTCTAATAGGTCTGTGTATAATCGAGAGTATATCGTTAATTGTCATGTTGTCTCCGACAGTGAGGTGTTGCGGCACACATCAAAACGACACGTCAATTTCAAAACATTGCCTAAGGGTCACAGCTGTGTGGTGTCATCAGATCAACACCTCATCACTCACAACTACGCATTATTGATTTTTTTCCCCACACAAAGCGACGTGTATTTACAACTAGATCTGTTGTATGTGTCGGGTGTAGCCAAAGACCATAGATAAATTTGTAATTAGTCACAGATGTAGCCTTAAAATATAATCGATTTCCTTAAATTACGTCCGCAAGTTGACAGATATTTCAGAGCAGATGTCATCGTAATTTGCAGTTATTTATTTCCAAAATTAGCCATATATTCTGTAAATGGCGTTGAAAGTTGACAATAAATTAAGACCAGATCAGTAGTTAATAAATCGCTATCGACGACAACTGACGATCCGATGAGAGAGTAATACCGTTTACGCGTATCCAATGTTAAATATACATCGTTATTTTTATGACTTTCGTAGTTTTTACCGAGAAATTCATACCGTTTCCAATTATTGGGGAAAATAATATCATGATTAGCACACCGTTTCACTAAGCAGCGGCTACTCAGGGAATGGGATCACACGGTCTATTGTTTACACTGGATTAATGGCGGCCCCCATGAGGTCTCGGGTAAATCTTATTTTTAAATAATACGACTGTGGTTTCTTCCTTTTAGTGATGACCATGTTGCAGCCGTTAACACTTATTTAGCAGCATTATTTATGTAGTTAGTCTGAACATTCTGCAGAGAAATGTGAATAGGACGGAATCGAGCGTTGTTTAAACTTAGTCCTGTTCATATGCACAAGAATGACAACTCTTGCATAGCTAATTTTTTAGTTATCTCCCTTTTTTGTTTTCGCGCACTGATTTCCTGTCCGGAGCATAACTCGACCACCCTTTGGAATATTTTCATGAAACTTCACACATGTACACCTTTTCTCGTGTGCTCTGTACACCTTACCTGTAGAGAGAACAATAGAGACTGGGACAACCATTCACCTGTGCATGTGCTAGCATGTGCAAATGTCCAGTCTTGACCACTCTTGACCACAGGTAATTTATACAGGTAAATTACTACATTGGATATTACATTTCCGTAAACTGTGTTGAAAATATTGTGGCATTATGTGGGCCTGTGCAGATATATGTAGATAAATATAGGACTATTAAAAAAAAATTCTGGGCTCCAGTAGCAAGCATTATTATTTTTAATTTTAAACTTTTTTTTTCCATTTATTTTTTTCATTTTTTTTCATTTTTTTTTTCAGATTCTTTTTCAATTTTTGTCTAGTAGCATAATGTCGTAAGTGCTATATACATACTATTCACCTGTGCATGTGCTAGCATGTGCAACTGACCACTGACCACTTACAGGTAATTTATACAGGTAAATGATTATATTACATTTCCGTAAACTGTGTTGAAAATATTGTGGCAATATGTGGACCTGTGCATATATGATATGTAGATAAATATAGGACTATTAAAAAACATTCTGGGCTCCATCCAGTAGGGAGCATTATTTTTTTATTTTTTTTAAATTTAATTTTTTTTTTACATTTTTTTTTTTACATTCTTTTTTAATTTTTTAACTGACCACTAACTTATTACAGGTAATTTATACAGGTACATTATTACATTTCCGTAAACTGTGTTGACAATATTGTGGCAGTATGTGGACCTGTGCAGATATATGTAGATAAATATAGGACTATTAACAAAAATTCTGGGCTCCAGTCGCGAGCATTATTTTTTAAAAAAAAATTTGTATATTACATTTCCGTAAACTGTGTTGAAAATATTGTGGCATTATGTGGACCTGTGCAGATATATGTAGATAAATATAGGACTATTAAAAAAAAATTCTGGGCTCCAGTAGCAAGCATTATTATTTTTTATTATTATTAAGTTTTTTTCCATTTTTTTTTTTCATTTTTTTTTTTCAAATTATTTTTAAATTTTTGTCTAGTAGCATAAGGTCGTAAGTGCTATATACAGACTATAATCATATAATAAAACAATTATTGACTAGTGAGCCATAGAATATAATCTGATATTCTATGGCTCACTAGTCAATAATTGTATAATATGTTCGGGCCAGTGAAAATTGCTTTCGGGCCCAGGCTCCAGGTCAAGGCTGGACAAGGCGAGGCATTTGATTCCTCGGAATTCTTGTTTACTTATCTCCCTTTGTTGTTTCGTGCTCTGATTTTGTATCCAGAGCATAACTCGAACACGATAGTGGAGGGAGCATTTAGTGTTACCCTTGTCCGTCCGTCCGTCCACACACACGAATGGGTACTTGTTGTAAGCGTACGGGGATCTTATTGGGTAGGGTTAGGATAATTTTGGGTACTCTTCTTGGGTATTTTTATAGAGTAAAAACCCAACAAGTATGGAACGTGCATCCCGTCCTCCCATCCGTCCGTCCGTCCGTCCGTCACAAAACTTTAACACTCGGGTAAATGTCTCATAATTTCTTCATCCTTCGACCGATCTCCTTCATATTTCATATACACATTGCTCTAATAGTCCTCTAACGCCCTGTGCCAAATCCACATTCGTCCTGCCCCCGCCAAGCCCAGGGTTCAGATCACATACTTAGTGTTTCAAAAACTTTTAACGCTCAGGTAAATATCTTATAATTTCTGTTTTCTTTCACGGATCAGCTTCATATTTCACATATGCATTGCTCTAATGGTCCTCTACCGCCCTGTGCCAAATCTACGTTCGTCCTGCCCCCGCCAAGCCCAGGGTCAAGGTCACATACTTGGTGCTTCAAAAACTTTAACGCTCAGGTAAAAGAAAATTTTGACTTGGAATTTAGCCTCATTTATTATCAAAGCGTGGGACATCCGTGTTCTATTAACACATTTTCTAGTTTATTAAACTTCACACATGCATAGAAGACGACCCAAAGGTGTGTCGCACATAAGAATGACAACTCTTGCGTCGTTAATTTCTTAGTTATCTCCCTTTGTTGTTTCGTGCACTGATTTCGTGTCCGGAGCATAACTCGAACACCCTTTGGAATATTTTCATGAAACTTCACACATGCATAGACCACGACCCTAAAGGTGTGTCACGCAAGAATGACAACTCTTGCATCACTAATTTTTTAGTTATCTCCCTTTGTTTTTCCGTCACTGATTTTGTCTCCGGAGCATAACTCGAACACCCTTTTTTCAAACTACTTGTGTATCTGAGGAGGGGGATACACATGCGCTTGTCGACAAGCGTCCATTTCTAGTTATTTGTCGTTTGCTGTTTGTTTTCTATTTTCCATTTTTATCATCAAAAACATGCTTTGACAGCACTTTAGAATAATTTCCATTGGAAGTGCTATCAAACCATGTTTTTATTGAGAAATAAGGCATGATATCAAAAGCAACAGCAGATGAGCAAATGGGTGTTTTCTTAATAATCAGAAAATATCCACAAACAATACAATTCCAGATGAGATGGCTCAGTATTTACATGATTCCTGACATTTTCGTTGGCTAGGGCATATGGCATTGGACTTCAATACCGGTGGTTGCGAGTTCAATCCTAACTCTAGGCACAGGCATTCGGCGTGTTTAGGCTTTCACCGTTATAACTCTATATATATGAACAAGGCTTCTAACTTTGGTCGGATACGACCTCGTATCATAACAAAATAACATGTTTAAACTTGTAATTGTCTATGCATTCTATGTATTTCTGCAGGATAACAAGAATTCTCAAAATGAACTTGCCACTACATATTGACGTTAGAGCCTTAAACACATTATTTCATTTGTTATGATACGAGGTTGTGTCCGACCTAGGAAAAGCAGCTGTAATTCGATATTCTTTGCATAATTATGTTCTAACTATGCTATTTTAGCAAGATAACGATAATTCTCAAATGAACATGTGCACTTTGTGCCAAAATAATTTGTTATGATACAAGGTCGTGTCCAACCAAAGTTAGAAGCGTTGTTCATATATATACAGTTATAACGATGAAAGCCGAAACACGCCGAATGCCTGTGGGCGCAAACACTACTTCCATATCAAATTTAAACGAGTTTGAGACTCTGTTTCTCACATGACTTCACACTTCAAATAGAAGAACACTTGGAGATATCTGATACGTTTCACTGAGAAGACAACGTTGATGATTATCGCATCCAGTTGAAAAGCTCCACAGAGAAAAGTAGTTTTAATACTAACAATATATTTTTTATAAATATTCCATACTATATGTTCCCCTCAAGTTCTTTGTAACACGTCGTATTACCAAAATGAGAGTGGATTTTAACAATTGCAGTGTTTTTGATGAGTCACCGACGCTTGTAATGACATTTAAAATAGGATGACGTCAACATCAAAACATTGTTGCCTTGTCGCGCCATTGGGGACGTCATTTGGAACGTCTTCATTTTGTTTGTTTGGCATAACATTGGCGCATCATATGAATACATAATTAGCGTGATGCGGCCAGCCAATCAAATTTGCTGCAGTTGTTATTACATGTGTGGCATATCACATTTATGAAATGGGTTACAGCACGTTTTCATGTTATAAATAATTATTCCAGCACAAAAATATTTACACAATTCCCTAACATTTGATTGGCCCGTAGCAAGTCTCTGTCCAAAATTTATATCCCATTAAACTCCCTCGCCGAACTGCTTTCTACAGGTACGCTGTCAGTGCTGTCAATGTATACAAATGGCTGCCGTCTGTCAAAATAAACACATTTTCTTGATGAATTTATTTCAAATGCTGGAATTATAAGGAATGAATGGCCTTTTTGTTGAATTTATCAGGGATATAAACTTGGAAAAGTCGTGGGAATACTGGACGAAGAACAAATAGAAGAACACTTGGAGATATCTGATACGTTTCACTGAGAAGACACCGTTGACGATTATCGCATCCAGTTGAAAAGCTCTACAGAGAAAAGTAGTTTTATACTAGCAATATATTTTTTATAAATATTCCATACTATAGGTTCCCCTCAAGTTCTTTGTAACACGTCATATTACCAAAATGAGAGTGGATTTTAACAATTGCAGTGTTTTTGATGAGTCACCGACGCTTGTAATGACATTTAAAATAGGAAGACGTCAACATCAAAACATTGTTGCCTTGTCGCGCCATTGGGGACGTCATTTGGAACGTCTTCATTTTGTTTGTTTGGCATAACATTGGCGCATCATATGAATACATAATTAGCGTGATGCGGCCAGCCAATCAAATTTGCTGCAGTTGTTATTACATGTGTGGCATATCACATTTATGAAATGGGTTACAGCACGTTTTCATGTTATAAATAATAATTTCAGCACAAAAATATTTACACAATTTCCTAACATTTGATTGGCCCGTGGCAAGTCTCTGTCTAAAATTTATATCCCAGTAAACTCCCACGCCAAACTACTTTCTACAGGTGCGCTGTCAGTGCTGTCAATGTAAACAAATGGCTGCCGTCTGTCAAAATAAACACATTTTCTTGATGAATTTATTTCAAATGCTGGAATTATAAGGAATGAAGGCCTTCGTCCAGTATTCCCGCGACTTTTCCAAGTTTATATCCCTGATAAATTCAACAAAAAGGCCATTCATTCCTATAGTATTTCCATCCCACTGGTCTGTCGGATGAGTGTGGTCCCGTCTCCATATGAACTTGCTGGGACATTAAACTCTTTCACTTCATTGGCAGGCAATATGGGCTGTAACTCGACAATATTCTTCAAATGCCTGCGGTCGGAGGGCTGCATCCCTCGGAAGGATGTGTGTAATGCTGTCTTTGATTGTCCGGATCACAGTGACGAGGCCGGGTGTTTTGTCCCCAATACAACAGGTACTGTCATTATATAGAGTTTATTCAACTACCATTCCCGAGACATCTGGAAATCCGATAAAGAAACGAGTGCGGAGCACAAGTTTCTTTGTCGGATTCACAGATGTCAAGGGGAATAAATCTGGTATTTCAAAATTGTATTGGAATAAATTGTGTATTACATGCTTTGCGAAAAATGTGAAATTTGCTTTTAAACCATTATAACGTTGTCAAAATTGACAATTCTGACGTTAGCGTATGAATTGTTTCTTCGTCGGAAATGACGTCAAAACGTGACAAAATGCGTGTACGTTGTCAATAGTTCCGTGTGTACATTGTCAATAGTTATGTGTGTACATTGTCAATAGTTCCGTGTGTACGATCAATAGTTCCGTGTGTACTTTCAATAGTTATGTGTGTACTGTCAATAGTTCCGTGTGTACGGTCAATAGTTCCGCATGTACTTTCAATAGTTATGTGTGTACTGTCAATAGTTCCGCGTGTACGGTCAATAGTTCCGCATGTACGGTCAATAGTTCCATGTGTACTTTCAATAGTTATGTGTGTACTGTCAATAGTTCCGCGTGTACGGTCAATAGTTCCGCGTGTACTTTCAATAGTTATGTGTGTACTGTCAATAGTTCCGTGTGTACGGTCAATAGTTCTGCGCGTAATGTCAATAATTCCGCGTGTACGGTCAATAGTTCCGTGTGTACTGTCATCAGTTCTGTGTGTACGGTCAATAGTTCCGCTTGTACTTTCAATAGTTATGTGTGTACTGTCAATAGTTCCGCGTGTACGGTCAATAGTTCCGTGCGTACTGTCAATAGTTCCGCGTGTACGGTCAATAGTTCTGTGTGTACTTTCAATAGTTCCGTGTGTACTGTAAATAGTTCCGCGTGTACTATCAATAGTTCCGCGTGTACGGTCAATAGTTCTGTGTGTACTTTCAATAGTTTCGCGTGTACTGTCAATAGTTATGTGTGTACTGTCAATAGTTCCGCGCGTGTACGGTCAATAGTTCCGCGTGTACTTTCAATAGTTATGTGTGTACTGTCAATAGTTCCGTGTGTACGGTCAATAGTTCTGCGCGTAATGTCAATAATTCCGCGTGTACGGTCAATAGTTCCGTGTGTACTGTCATCAGTTCTGTGTGTACGGTCAATAGTTCCGCTTGTACTTTCAATAGTTATGTGTGTACTGTCAATAGTTCCGCGTGTACGGTCAATAGTTCCGTGCGTACTGTCAATAGTTCCGTGTGTACGGTCAATAGTTCTGTGTGTACTTTCAATAGTTCCGCGTGTACTGTAAATAGTTCCGCGTGTACTATCAATAGTTCCGCGTGTACGGTCAATAGTTCTGTGTGTACTTTCAATAGTTTCGCGTGTACTGTCAATAGTTCTGCGTGTACTATCAATAGTTCTGTGTGTACTGTCAATAGTTCCGTGTGTACGGTCAATAGTTTCGCGTGTACTGTCAATAGTTCCGCGTGTACTGTCAATAGTTCCACGTGTACTGTCAATAGTTTCGCGTGTACTGTCAATAGTTCCGCGTGTACTGTCAATAGTTCCACGTGTACTGTCAATAGTTCCGCGTGTACTGTCAATAATTCCGAGTGTACTGTCAATAGTTCTGTGTGTACTGTCAATAGTTCTGCGTGTACTGTCACTAGTTCTGCGTGTACTGTCAATAGTTCCGCGTGTACTGTAAATAGTTCCGCGTGTACTGTCAATAGTTCCGTGTGTACTGTCAATAGTTCCGCGTGTACTGTCAATAGTTCTGTGTGTACTGTCAATAGTTCCGCGTGTACTGTCAATAGTTCCACGTGTACTGTCAATAGTTCCGCGTGTACTGTCAATAATTCCGCGTGTACTGTCAATAGTTCTGTGTGTACTGTCAATAGTTCTGCGTGTACTGTCAATAGTTCCGTGTGTACTGGCAATAGTTCCGCGTGTACTGTCAATAGTTCCGCGTGTACTGTCAATAGTTCCGCGTGTACGGTCAATAGTTCCGCGTGTACTGTCAATAGTTCCGCGTGTACTGTCAATAGTTCCGCGTGTACGGTCAATAGTTCCGTGTGTACTTTCAATAGTTCCGCGTGTACGGTCAATAGTTCCGTGTGTACTTTCAATAGTTTTGCGTGTACTGTCAATAGTTCCTCGTGTAGTCAATAGTCCAGCGTGTACGGTCAATAGTTCCGTGTGTACTTTCAATAGTTTTGCGTGTACTGTCAATAGTTCCTCGTGTACAGTCAATAGTTCCGCGTGTACGGTCAATAGTTCCGTGTGTACTTTCAATAGTTTTGCGTGTACTGTCAATAGTTCCTCGTGTAGTCAATAGTCCAGCGTGTACGGTCAATAGTTCCGTGTGTACTTTCAATAGTTTTGCGTGTACTGTCAATAGTTCCTCGTGTACAGTCAATAGTCCCGCGTGTACGGTCAATAGTTCCGCGTGTACTGTCAATAGTTCCTCGTGTACGGTCAATAGTTCTGCATTTACTGTCAATAGTTATGTGTCTACTGTCAATAGTTCTGCGTGTACTGTCAATAGTTTCGCGTGTACGGTCAATAGTTGAGCGTGTACTGTCAATAGTTTCACGTGTACTGTCAATAGATTTGCGTGTACGGTCAATAGTTCTGCGTGTACTGTCAATAGTTCTGCGTGTACTGTCAATAGTTCCGCGTGTACGGTCAATAGTTCTGCGTGTACTGTCAATAGGTTTGCGTGTACTGTCAATAGTTCCTCGTGTACTGTCAATAATTCTGCGTGTACTGTCAATAGTTCCTCGTGTACGGTCAATAGTGCTACGTGCTAATGGAACAATCAAAACTATTTCACCCAGGAATAGCATGATGTCATGATTTTTTTCGAAGATTACGTCATAAAATTGAATGTAATTTAGATTATTCCTGTCGATGCGCCACCCCGCGCTAAATTACGTTCATGGTGTCACATACACTATTACAGGTTGAGTAATAAAATTTATATAAAAATAAAAAGTTATGGTGATCGGGGAACAGTCAGAACATATTGCCCCTCGGTGCTGTAGACGACCCGATGCACTATTGCCCTCGGACTTCGGCCTCGGCGCAACAGTGCCTCAGGTCGTCCACAGCACCTCGGGGCAATAGTTTTGAGTGTTCCCCGAATGACCATGAAATAACTGTATATTATTTAACACAAAATTGGCTGCTGCAGAAAGGTGGTTGTAGATACAATAGCCGTTTTGTGTCTTCCCATGGGTTGCCGATATAGAGCTTACAATACTGTCTGTTCCACGTTTTGCTGCCGACAAACTTTTTGGCTATTAAACACATTAAATCTAAAAAATATTTAAAAGTAAGTAGTTTTTTATCAATAACAAAAAAGTCACCCTCCCTAAAAAAAATTATTTTATGAAATTCCATCAACCTTGTTTTCTTAGTTACATCATTTTCAAGCTATCTCGCCAGGTTTCGGAGTCAATTTCCAAAATTTTGGAAATTGACTCCCCATAGGAAAATTGTTTTTTCGCAATAAAATCAATATTTGATGGAATTTCATCAAATAATTTTTTTGGGGAGGGTGATTTTTTTGTTATTGATGAAAAAGTACTTACTTTTAAATATTTTTTAGATTTAATGTGTTTAATAGCCAAAAGTTTGTCGGCAGAAAAATGTGGAACAGACAGTAGTAATATGCAGTAGTGACTGGAGTGGAGACATGGGGCTTATGGGATTTGTGACCAGTGCAACTTCTGATCAAATTACTTGTGGCATGATACAGTTGTTTCTGTCAAAATGTTCCGGGTTTATACGTGTACAAAGTGTTGTGCGTTGCGTATCCGTGGAGTTTCCGTTAGTTGTGTTTCAAACCGTGTGTCGTCTACGTGTAATACGTTTTCGGCCATGCGTCGCGTTTCCCCACTCTTGCGCATACGCGAAAGTCGAACAAACTGTGTTCAATGCATTGAGTTTCAAAAGCGTGTAATCAGTGTACAACGGTTGTAAACGTATACTACGGTTGTAAACAACGCATCGAGTTTCAAAAGCGTGTATTCCGTGTACAACGGTTGTAAACGTATACAACGGTTGTAAACGTATACAACGCTAAGGTAAACCGTTTAAACGATTTAACGCTTTCTTTGACGAACGGTTACACACTTCTACATGTACACAGCACCGTACAGATGAAACCGTGTTATACGTATAACACGTTTCCACGGGTTTTAACGCATTACACGTTTTGGTATGCCAACCTTGTATCGCGTAGAATGTGCATGCTCTGATCGTTCTTCGTGTGTGTATATTTACTTCTACACTCACTGCAGGGCTTCTAAAATTTTCAGTTTTCCGGTTCTGGACCGATTTTTGAACTCTCAGACCGATTGAGATTTGAAAACTAGTCTTAAAAATTGGTCCGAGAAAAATTGCCAGTCGGCTGCTATTTCGCTATAAACCTTGTAAATTTGCCGGTTTTGACCACCAAGTAATTTATGACACATATCCGCAGGCCATATCCGTGTTAAACCAGTGTGCAGCTCGCTGTGTATTAAATTTCTCCAAATATCGATTAATCTTAACACACGCGTGGGACAGGTGTATAGCGGATTAGTGACTGAAATAGACTGGCTTCAGCGTAAAGATACGAGAGTTCCTAGACTCGCCATTTCTGATGATGTTAAAATAAAATAAAGAAACCATGCACTGTGTTTATCTGTGTTCGTAATATTTAACCCCAAGTAACTGACACGGACTATCGGCCCGGGCTATTCCATATTAAGTTAGGAACTGTTACATTACGCTGTATTAGGGGTCATTTTTGTGTATATAAAATGTACATAGGAATGCCCCAGATCCTGATGAGCCGGCTCACGTGATCTACAATTCTTAAACATTTTGATAAACGACAATGTACATCTGTCGTGTTAAAAGCGTGACTCATTAGGCATCAGGGATTAGGGATCAATTGAAGTGCTAAATCACACCGCCGATGTACAGTCAAACCTGTGAATAAAGGCCAGCCATGGGAAGTAAAACATCTGGCCTTTGTTCACAGGTGGTCTTTATTCCCAGGGTCATTTATACAGTAATTGTGCCATTGGGACAACAAAAGTGTGGTCTTTACAGCCAGGTGATTGCTATTAGGAGGTGGTCTTTAGCACAGGTTCGACTGTACTTTGAACTCGATCTGAGGGTATGTATTCGCGATATTTTAAAAGGGACGAAACAAGGACGCCTCGAAGCGATCGGGGCCGAACAGGTATTCGCGTTAAAACGGTTAACCGTTGTACACGTTTCAACGCTTTCATATAGCTACACGCTTCCAGGTAAAGCTTGTACACGTTTCAACTATTTCACCTCGCTACATATGTATACGCCAAAGCGTGTTATACGCCTTGAAGCTAGACGTATTACACGCTGTAAAACTAAACGGTTTGACAATGTGTATTACACGTGTACGTATTATACGTTTAAACAACGTATACAACGCTTTTAAACTAAACGGTTTGACAATGTGTATTACATGTGTACGAACCGTATTATACGTTTAAACAACGTATACAACGCTTTTAAACTAAACGGTTTGACAATGTGTATTACACGTGTACGAACCGTATTATACGTTTAAACAAAGTATACAACGCTACAGCAAACCGTTGCGTTCGCGTTGCGTTCGCGTTGAGTTTGCAAGTGTTGTCTACGGTGGAACAAAAACGGAGACTGCACTGTAACTATCTATATATATTGCTTGTTAGAGGCATGAGTGATGTTTCATTGATGGAATGGACAACAGTGCACTGTTCGCAAAACTGATAAGTCCCATGTATCCAGTCACAGCCTTATAGATGCTTTTAACAACATTCTTTGTTGTTTGTTTCTATTGTGTAAATGTGTAAAACAATATAAACAAAAATATTTACACCTATAAATTAATAATGCAAACGCCCTTTCGACGTATTGCGTTTACATGCCAATACAATACATTAGACCCACGTGACGCAGGCGCGGATCCAGGATTTCGGGTTGGGGGGGGGGCGTAACTATTTTGCAATACTTGACTATATTATCGAACGAGCTAAGCTCGTTCGATAATATACAGTACAGCCACCGCGAAACCCGCTCATTTTTTGCTTTGCGGAGTTTTTCGCCAGCGCGGAATTTCCTACCTATTGCGGCAAATCGCTGGTTTGCCGCGAAATGCCGCAAAGCGTCGCAAAGCTCTCGCGGTATTGCCGCAATTGTTAAAATAAATTGCCGCAATCGTGACCCAAGTCAATTGCGGCAAAGCGCGGCGAAATCATAAAACGGATCACCGTCACATTTGCCACAATTTGCGGCGTTTTGATGGACAGAAAATGCGGCATTTTGCGATGTTTTGCTTTATTATTTTATGCTTTATCAATTGCAAATCTAGGTTCCAATGATGTTTGTTAAATGCTCTAACAGGACACTGTAGTATCATAATCGCCTTAGGAAACGATAATCATGTGCTGTAAAACATTATTTTAATTATGTGGATATTGGGGAATATGTCGGATACATATGAAAGGGTTTTCGCGATCTCATGTAGAGGTCGAAATCGAGTAAATGCGAGTTACACGACACTAACAGAACACCATTATAATTCTTGTGTTTTAGGAGGCAATTCTCATGTTTTGTCAAAAAAATAATATTATTTTTTCTAATAAACATATTTTGGCAGCATATGAGAATCGTCTCCTAAAACGATTTACGTGTCCTGTTACAATCTACTGATGGTGAACACGTGTTGGTCTTCGCTAGTGACATATGCAATAAGCCCGGTTTTGTCCGATCACGTCATACATCATCATATGCACATGCGGTGAGCTACTGGGACGTGTGTCGGCATTGGAAAGTGGGACATGAAAGGTTACAAAATGACATCTAAAGGTTAAGTTGTGTCGATCGGATCTTTGAAACACGCCGACACAAGAGCACAGGTTGAAGTAACTGACCGAGGTCTATAAATACATTAAATATGCCTAAAAGCATCAATAAATGAAGAAAAAATTAATTTTTTTTACCCCCTCCATCTAATCATTATAATGATTAGATGGAGGGGGTAAAAAAAATTAATTTTTTCTTCATTTATTGATGCTTTTAGGCATGTTTAATGTATTTATAGACCTCGGTCTGTTACTTCAACCTGTGCACAAGAGCAGCACATTTACGATCAATTACATATTTATTAATGAAATGGAACTTATCTCTCTTATAGCTTAGCGGTTTTCACCGCGTTTGATAAAAATATTTCTTCCATTTTATTGGTCGGAGAGAAGGTGTGGAATCTCAAAAAAAGGTAACGGAATCCTTATTTACTCAATAAATATGTACTGGCAGCACATCAGAATCGTCTCATGTTTTGTCAAACCATGTTTTTTATTGTCAGAAATATTGATGTTTGTCCACATTTGTTCCATTTCTTAATAAAAACATGTTTTGGCAGCACATGAGAATAGTCTCCTAAGACGATTTGTACATATGTTACAATTTCGCGAAACGAAAATGAAACATATTCTCAACAAAACATGTTTCGCATTGTTACAATTTCGCGAAACGAAAATGAAACATATTCTCAACAAAACATGTTTCGCATTTTCGCGATCTTGCGCATAGGCCGAGATCGCGAAAACGCGAAGCGTGATGGATCGGAAACGAAAATTTAACATATTCACAACAAAACATGTTTTGACAGTACGGTGCATATGAGAATCGTCTCCTTTCGCGATCTTGCGCGTAGATCGAGATCGCGAAAACGCGAAGCGTGATCGCAAGAGCTGAAACGAAAATGTATCGTATTCTCAACAAAACTGATTGCCTGGGTTAATCATGCCCCTATGCGATAGCCAGGGGGGGGGGGCATATTTCCTTGCTCTTGAGGTTCCGTAAGTCCGTCCGTCTGTGTACATTTACATCAACAAGTTTGTAAGAGTTTCTCCAGTTAGAGTCCAGTATTCCAGAGGGGCACATCCATGTTTTACAAACATAATTTCTAGTATTAATGTTGGTACAAAAGCTAATTTATTAAAGGTATTAATACATATACATGTACTTACATTTAAAAAAAATATACCGCTGTACCCACCCATCCACAACTACAGTGCATAATGTCTAGTATTAATGTTGGTACAAAAGCTAATTTATTAAAGGTATTAATACATATACATGTACTTACATTAAAAAAAATATACCGCCGTACCCACCCATCCACAACTACAGTGCAACCTCTCTAAACCGACACCCTGGGGCAACATCCCAGGGCGCGTCCGGTTTAGAGAGGCTCCACTGTGAACCATGTATATAACTACTTCAAGACACGCGTGGGTGCTTTGTGTTCATGAACAGAAATTATAATCGGAGATAAATGGACACGAACTATGTAAAAATTAAGCACAACTAACTTGTCTCTGTGTTCGGTTTTAGTTTTAGAGGAGGTTCGACTGTAGCACATTTGCGACATATCATTTTCGGTCTAGCTGCACACCTGATAGTGTTTACAATCATCAGTCGGTAATCCATTTTCACGTGCAAAGTGTAATTAACTGACCTTTAGAACTCGGCGGAAACGAACATACCAAAACCACGCTAAGTAATCGCTCATGTCATCGAATTGACGCATGCAGCTTGTGCAGTTTCACATTTGTTTGATTTCTTGATAAAAGCAAGATTTGGCAGCACATCAGAATCGATTCTCATATTTTGTCAAAATATGTTTTTGTAAAGAAATACCAATATATTCAGGTTTTCTTTTCACATTTGTCCGATGTCTTAATAAAACATGTTTTGGCAACACATAAGAATCGTCTCCTTAGACGAGTCTAATATTTTGTAAAAACAAAATTGTTTTCACATTTGTTTGATTTCTTAGACCGTGCAAACGATTGACAAATTCAGAAATAACGACTTAATTTGTGTTTCTCGAGTCGGGTTTTATATGGTGGAAATACGATCGATTACACACTGACAATTTGAATATGCCTGTTTGATATCTACATGTACATCCTACATGATCAATATTCTGAATATGCCTGTTTGATATCTACATCTTACATGATCTGATCAATATCGGTATGACCATGGATGTTCGAACATGACATTGACAGATATACCAAATCGATCCATGCTAAATGCATGTCTACAAGAGTAAAACTGACTTCATTCAATCAAACAATGTACACATTTTCAGAGTGAATTGCCGAGTTTTGCCGCATTTTACCGCGTCCATTTTGCCACAAAACGTGGCGGTAAAGGTGCGATAACATGTACATGTACGTTGTACACACTGGAAAGTTTTGCCGAGGATCGCCGAGGATCGCCGCGAAACGACCGCGTAAAATTTGTGGAGTTTCGCGTTATGCCGCAAACGGCCACGGGACGTTTTGCGAGAGATTGCGGCAATATTCCGCGCTAAAGCTAAATTGGTTGCCGCAATTACAAAAAATGTGCGTGTTTCGCGGTGGCTGTACTGTAGTCAAGTATTTGGTCCAAATACATTTGGTCTGTTTAACCCTCACTACGCGGGAGACGAAAAATGTCGTCTGTTGTTTTTCATTTTTGCCTTAATTCTTAACAAAAAACCTGTTTTGGCAGCACATGAGAATCGTCTCCAGTGGAGACGATTCTCATGCGCTGCCAAAACAGGTTTATATCGAGAAATATAGCAAATAAAACATTTCCAACAGACAAAAAAATTAAATTCAGCGTAGTAAGGGTTAACTTAAAGTTTGCGAGGAGTCCTTCTTCAAACTCCTCGCAAACTTTAAACGGACCAAATGTATTGTACACCCAGTAAAAAGCAACACACACTTCAAACAGACCAAATGTATTGTCCACCCCAGTAAAAGCAACACACACTTTAAAGGTACATGCCCACTCGGTAGGCACAAAATATTTTTTTTGTGAATTAAATAAGTGTGTAATTGTGTCGCTATTCCACCAGTTCTAAAAATTACGAGTGCCCGCTATACAGATATAATCATTTAGAAATAATTATTTTACTGATAGTGACACGCGGTGGTATCAGGCTATTTTCATATGCAAATGAGGTATGTATTTTTAGCTCACCTGAGCGAAGCTCATGTGAGCTATTGTTACCTCAATGTGTCCGTCGTCCGTCGTCGTCCGTGAACATTTTCAAACGTCTTCTCTCGGTAACCATTGGGCCTATAGTCACCAAACTTCATGGTCATGGTCCTTAGGTAGGGGTATTACAAAATTGTTAAAATGACATCATTACGTAATCCAAGATGGCCGCCGTCTAAAAATAGCACAAATTCTTCAAAAATCTTCTTCTCAAGAACCGCCTACCGGATTTCGACAAAACTTGGTAGGAATGATCGATGTACATTGCTCTTTCAAAGTTGTTAAAATGGTGACCCCGGGGTCAAAAATGGGTGTGGCCTGTGGGGTCAAATTGAGGTCAAATTTTATTTTGACCGAATATGGTCATGTCATATATCAAATTGAAGGTATCAATGAGGCGATCACTCTGGTCACTGGTACATTTTTTGTCGAAATCGGATGGTTATGTCATCCAAGATACCCGCCGAAAGGTCAAAAGGTCGTTCTTTTATTAGAGATTTCAAAATTCTTCTTCACATGAACCGCTTGGCCCATGGTAGCCAATCTGAAAAGTTATGGTCCATGGGTGAAGCCTTTTCAGATTTGGTAAAATGGAGGTCATCGCTAATCGAAGATGGCCGCCGTCTAAAAATAGCATAAATTCTTAAAAAATTCTTCTTCTCATGAACCGCTAGCCGGATTTCGACGAAACTTGGTAGGAAGGATCGATGTACATTGCTCATTCAAAGTTGTTAAAATGGTGACCCCAGGGTCAAAAATGGGCGTGGCCCGTGGGGTCAAATTGGGGTCAAATTTTATTTTTGACCGAATATGGTCATGTTATATATCAAATCGAAGGTATCAATGAGGCGATCACTCTGGTACATTTTTTGTCGAAATCGGATTGTTATGTCATCCATGATGGCCGCCGAAATGTCAAACGGTTATTTTATTAGAGATTTCAAAATTCTTCTTCACATGAATGCTTGGCCCATGGTAGCCAAACTTAAAAGTTATGATCCATGGGTGAAGCCTTTTCAAATTTGTTAAAATGGAGGTCATCGCTAATCCAAGATGGCCGCCGTCTAAAAATAGCATAAATTTTTAAAAAATCTTCTTCTCATGAACCGCTAGCCGGATTTCGACGAAACTTGGTAGGAATGATCGATGTACACTGCTCTTTCAAAGTCGTTAAAATGGTGACCCCGGGGTCGAAAATGGGCGTGGCCCGTGGGGTCAAATTTTATTTTTGACCGAATATGGTCATGTTATATATCAAATCGAAGGTATCAATGAGGCAATCACTCTGGTACATTTTTTGTCAAAATCGGATTGTTATGTCATCTAAGATGCCGCCGAAATGTCAAAAGGTTGTTCTTTTATTAGAGATTTCAAAATTCTTCTTCACATGAACCGCTTGGCCCATGGTAGCCAAACTTAAAAGTTATGGTCCATGGGTGAAGCCTTTTCAGATTTGTTAAAATGGAGGTCATTGCTAATCCAAGATGGCTGCCATCTAAAAATAGCATAAATTCTTAAAAAATCTTCTTCTCATGAACCGCTGGCCGGATTTCGACTAAACTTGGTAGGACTGATCGATTTATAATGCTCTTTCAAAGTTGTGAAAATGGTGACCCCGGGGTCAAAAATGGGCATGGCCTGTGGGGTCAAATTGGGGTCAAATTTTATTTTTGACCGAATATGCTCATGCCATATTTCAAATAGTAGGTATCGATGAGGCGATTGCTCTGGTGCAATATTTGTCTGAATCGGATGATTATGTCATCCATGATGGCCACCAAAAGGTCCATTGATTCAAAATTTTGAACGTCTTTTTCTCAGGAACCACATGGCCGATGCTGGCCAAACTTCATAGGAAGTTAAGATCCTTGGGTGAAGCATTTTCAGATTTGGTAAAATGAGAGTCATCGCTTAATCCAAGATGACCGCCATCTAAAAATAGCACAATTTTTTTAAAACACATTAACTCAATGTCACATTCTCCTCTGGTGTTCATGGAGTCAGGTGAGCGAATTAGGGCCATCATGGCCCTCTTGTTTAATTATTTATACTAATGACCTGATAAAATAATATTGTATAATTTATGATCATTGCACATCAAAAATTAAATACAGATAGTAAACAGTTATGTCCGTTAACAGTTTAAGGAAACACGGTTATCGCCCCTGATATCAGTGTGGATATTTACGTCTGATATAACATGTATAATACTGCCAATCAATTTGTGGGGTAATGGTGAATGAATGTTTATTTTGCCAGAAAATGTCTCAGATGATGTCTCTGATATAAAGAACATTTTGTGCCTACTGAGTGGGCATGTACCTTAAACAGACCAAATGTATTATACACACCAGTAAAAGCAACAGCCCATGGTTTTATTCCTTAATTGTTGTAGGTGTGGATGTGGGGTTTATACTGGAGTCAGATTGTCCTATCATCTGTGTGTGCATGTGTGTGTATTCGTCCATCTGTCCACCAGAAAGATTAACCGAGCATCTATATTGGCGTCAGGACCCACGTGGGGGTATTCCACAAAACTTGCTTTGTGACAATTCTAGTTTATTATTCACCTAGCTTACGAAGGTCATGTATACTGATAATTTTCGCCTTTCCATCCGGTCATCTGTCCGTCTGTCCATAACAGGAAAACTTAATGTTTTGAAATTTGCGTATTTGTTTATAATTCCAGCACAAAAATATTTACACAATTCCCTAACATTTGATTGGTCCGTAGCAAGTCTCTGTCCAAAATATCCCAGTAAACTCCCATGCCGAACTACTTTCCGTAACCGTCAGGCGCAGTTAAAATAATTCTTAAGAAAACGGAAAATAAACACATTTTCTTGATGAATTTATTTCAAATGCTGGAATTATAAGGAATGAATGGCCTTTTTGTTGAATTTATCGGGGATATAAACTTGGAAAAGTCGCAGGAATACTTGACGAGGCCTTAAAAAATTACAATTTTCGAAAATAAAAAAAATAATTGTTTTTTGTTTTTTTTTGTTGTTTTTTCGAAAATTGTAATTTTTTATCGCTTCATCCAGTATTCCCGCGACTTTTCCAAGTTTATACCCCGATAAATTCCACAAAAAGGCCATTCATTCCTATAGTCATTCCAGGCGGCGGCTGGTGTATCTGCAAGTCTCTGCTCACTAGCTCTAGTTTGTGTTGTCCACATGTCTAAAATGGCAGATACCATTGTATCATCGAGCTGACCAATCTAGTTTGTGTTGTCCACATGTCTAAAATGGCAGATACCATTGTATCATCGAGCTGACCAATCTAGTTTGTGTTGTCCACATGTCTAAAATGACAGATACCATTGTATCATCGAGCTGACCAATCTAGTTTGTGTTGTCCACATGTGTAAAATGGCAGATACCATTGTATCATCGAGCTGACCGCCTGTGTATTTCAGTGGTACCGTTCACGCCGTGTAAAGACACTACATCGTTCCGATGTCGCCAGGGTAACACGTGTATCCCATACATGTACACGTGTAACGGCAAGGTGGACTGTCCCGACCAGAGTGACGAAAATCTCCCACAATGCTTAGGTAAGGATTCACGGGAATTTGTTTTCATTTTTGTGATGACTGGAGAATTTATTTTTGTTATGCTTAGGCTAGAAAAGTATTTTTTTAGATTCACATCCCCACCCGTGCCCCTAAAATAAATGGCTAAGTCGTTACTTTATTTGTATATATGTGGCTGTGACTTATGTGGCTTAAGGGTTTTTGCGACCAGTGTAGATTCAGATCAGCCTGTGCATCCGCACAGGCTGATCAGGATCTGCACTGTTCGCCATTCAAACACCCGCCATGCTTCTAACAAGCAATATTGATAGTTTTCAGGCTACAGGAGTGTGCTATTTGATCAGCAGCTACACTGGTGACAAAACTCATAAGCCCCATTTCTCCAGTCACCACAGCCACAGTTTTAGATTCTCATCCCTTGCCTCTAACACAAATGTCCAAATCGTTATTAGCCAGGTTTTTTGAAAAAAAATCCAGGCTATTGGATTGGCGAAAGCCGTGCGGGCGGCGTCCACAATCAATGTTAAGTTTTCGTGTTTGAGTCCATTTCTTTGTTACTGTACCACCTAGGACCACCAAACTTTCACAGCTTCATAATCAAGGGGTGCCCACCACATATCACTATCCAACATGTTACTTTTTTTTTAACTTGACCCATTTTTTCCGCATAGTCGACTTAGCCATTTTCAATGTTAAGTTTTCGCGTTTACAATGTTAAGTTTTCGTGTTTAAGTCCATTTCTTTGGTACTGTACCACCTAGGACCACCAAACTTTCACAGCTTCATAATCAAGGGGTACCCACCACATATCACTATCCAACATGTTACTTTTTATTTTTTTAACTTCACCCATTTTTTCCGTGCAGTCGACTTAGCCATTTTCAATGTTAAGTTTTCGCGTTTACAATGTTAAGTTTTCGTGTTTAAGTCCATTTCTTTGGTACTGTACCACCTAGGACCACCAAACTTTCACAGCTTCATAACCAAGGGGTGTGCCTACACATACAACTATCCAACATGTGACCATTTTTTTACCTTCACCTATTATTTCTACGTAATTGACTTAGCCATTTTCAACGTTAACTTTTTAACGTACGTCTGGTTAGAGTTTTTTGGTTAAAACTTTTTTGTTATACTATATCTCTGCAACTGCTTCGCCCATTACCTTGAAACTTCACATGGGTGTTTATCATCATCCATATTTTCATTCTAACCCCCAACCGTGCGGCCCCTGTGCCCAATGTCAAGGTCAAATTACTTTGAATTTTTTTGTTAAAGTTAGTAGTGACTATATCTCTGCAACTGCGTACAATACCTTGATAACTCACAGGGTGTTTATCCATTGTCGCACCTGCTTGCGGAAAGCGCGTCCTGCCCAATGTCAGGTCAAATTACTTTGAATTTTTTTGTTAAAGTCGTGTACTATATCTCTGCAACTGCTTCACCCAATACCTTGATACTTCACATGGGTGTTTATCATCATTGTCGCACCTGCTGCGGAAAGCGCGATCCGTGCCCAATGTCAAGGTCAAATTACTTTGAATTTTTTTGTTAAAGTTTTTTCGTGTACTATATCTCTGCCAACTGCTTATTTACCCAATCACGACCGTTGATACTTCACATGGGAGTTTCATCAATCATTGTTCTGCACCTGCTTGCGGAAAGCGCGATCCTGTGCCCAATGTCAAGGTCAAATTACTTTGAATTTTTTTGTTAAAGTTTTTTCATGTACTATATCTCTGCAACTGCTTCACCCAATACCTTGATACTTCACATGGGTGTTTATCATCATTGTCGCACCTGCTTGCGGAAAGCGCGATCCTGTGCCCAATGTCAAGGTCAAATTACTTTGAATTTTTTTTGTTAAACGTTTTTTCGTGTACTATATCTCTGCAACTGCTTCACCCAATACCTTGATACTTCACATGGGAGTTTATCATCATTGTTGCACCTGCTTGCGGAAAGCGCGATCCTGTGCCCAATGTCGAGGTCAAATTACTTTGAATTTTTTTGTTAAAGTTTTTTTTTTTTTCGTGTACTATATCTCTGCAACTGCTTCACCCAATACCTTGATATTCACATGGGTGTTTATCATCATTGTCGCACCTGCTTGCGGAAAGCGCGATCCTGTGCCCAATGTCAAGGTCAAATTACTTTGAATTTTTTTGTTAAAGTTTTTTCGTGTACTATATCTCTGCAACTGCTTCACCCAATACCTTGATACTTCACATGGGAGTTTATCATCATTGTTTGCACCTGCTTGCGGAAAGCGCGATCCTGTGCCCACTATGTCTTCAAATTACTTTGAGTTTTTTTGTTAAAGTTTTTTCGTGTACTATATCTCTGCAACTGCTTCACCCTATACCTGATACCTTATTCACATGGGTGTTTATCATCATTGTCACACCTGCTTGCGGAAAGCGCGATATCATCGGCATTTTGGCATACGTCCGTCCGTTCGTCCGTGTGTCCGGTTAAAGATTTTTGGTTAAAGTTTTTCCATCTACTATATCTATTTTTTTAGTGTCCATGCCTCGCCCCAAGGAGCGACATGCAGGCCACGGCCATCTAGTCTACAAAAAGTGGGTATAATTATGTTATCCAAATGTCTATGCTTGGAAAAAACCTGGCCTTCGTGGCTTTGCCTCGTTTCTTGTTTTATATTTGTATACGTCTACAAGAATTCTACAAGAATATTTTTTGCATTATTTTTCAACAATTTCAATAAAAATAGAACCCTCTCTGTCTGGCGTATCTGCACTGTCTGGTGTATCTGCACTGTCTGGTGTATCTGCACTGTCTGGTGTATCTGCACTGTCTGGCGTATCTGCACTGTCTGGCGTATCTATGCACTGTCTGTGGCGTATCTGCACTGTCGGTGTATCTGCATGTCTGGTGTACTGCACTGTCTGGCGTATCTGCACTGTCTGGTGGCGTATCTGCACTGTCTGGGTATCTGCACTGTCTGGCGTATCTGCACTGTCTGGCGTATCTGCACTGTCTGGTGTATCTGCACTGTCTGGTGTATCTGCACTGTCTGGCGTATCTGCACTGTCTGGCGTATCTGCACTGTCTGGTGGTATCTGCACTGTCTGGTGTATCTGCACTGTCTGGCGTATCTGCACTGTCTGGCTATCTGCACTGTCTGGTGTATCTGCACTGTCTGGTGTATCTGCACTGTCTGGCGTATCTGCATGCTGCTGTTCTGGTGTATCTGCACTGTCTGGTGTATCTGCACTGTCTGGTGTATCTGCACTGTCTGGTGTATCTGCACTGTCTGGTGTATCTGCACTGTCTGGTGTATCTGCACTGTCTGGCGTATCTGCACTGTCTGGCGTATCTGCACTGTCTGGTGTATCTGCACTGTCTGGTGTATCTGCACTGTCTGGTGTATCTGCACTGTCTGGTGTATCTGCACTGTCTGGCGTATCTGCACTGTCTGGCGTATCTGCACTGTCTGGCGTATCTGCACTGTCTGGTGTATCTGCACTGTCTGGTGTATCTGCACTGTCTGGCGTATCTGCACTGTCTGGTGTATCTGCACTGTCTGGCGTATCTGCACTGTCTGGCGTATCTGCACTGTCTGGCGTATCTGCACTGTCTGGCGTATCTGCACTGTCTGGCGTATCTGCACTGTCTGGCGTATCTGCACTGTCTCTGGCGTATCTGCACTGTCTGGCGTATCTGCACTGTCTGGCGTATCTGCACTGCTCTGGCGTATCTGCACTGACTGTATCTGCACTGGCTGGTGTATCTGCACTGTCTCGATCGCACTGTCTGGTATCTGCATGTCTGTATCTGCACTGCGTAGGCTGCACGTCCTGTATCTGCACTGTCTGGCGTATCTGCACTGTCTGGCGTATCTGCACTGTCTGGCGTATCTGCACTGTCTGTCTGGCGTATCTGCACTGTCTGGCGTATCTGCACTGTCTGTCTGGCATATCTGCACTGTCTGGCGTATCTGCACTGTCTGGCGTATCTGCACTGTCTGGCATATCTGCACTGTCTGGCGTATCTGCACTGTCTGGTGTATCTGCACTGTCTGGTGTATCTGCACTGTCTGGCGTATCTGCACTGTCTGGCGTATCTGCACTGTCTGGCGTATCTGCACTGTCTGGCGTATCTGCACTGTCTGGCTATCTGCACTGTCTGGCGTATCTGCACTGTCTGGCGTATCTGCACTGTCTGGCGTATCTGCACTTTATCGTCTTACAAATTCTCCGGTAGTTGCTGAGATATTTAAGAAAATGTAGATTGAAACGGGACAAAAAACAGCTGCATGTGACACTTTACCTAGTGATATAGTGCCAGAGATCCAGATAAGGTGTGTATTGCCATATTTTACACACTTATTTTAGTAGAATATGCATTCATTATCAAAAGTGGGAGCATCAAATAAGCAGAGCAATGTGAAAATACGCATTGATTGTCAAATTGAGCAGTGAAAATACTGTAATAAAGTTGAAAATTTACTTAGCTGAGCTGCAAAAAATAAAATTTTGCAGCTGAAATAAGTGAATTTTTAGCAAGGTTTTTTTGGAAAAAAAATCCAGGCTATTGGATTGGCGAAAGTCGGGCGGGCGGGCGGGCGGGCGGGCGGGCGGCGTCCACAATCAATGTTAAGTTTTCGTGTTTGAGTCCATTTCTTTGTTACTGTACCACCTAGTACCACCAAACTTTCACAGCTTCATAATCAAGGGGTGCCCACCACATATCACTATCCAACATGTTACCTTTTTAGCCAGGTTTTTTGAAAAAAAATCCAGGCTATTGGAATGGCGAAAGCCTGGCGGGCGGGCGGCGTCCACAATCAATGTTAAGTTTTCGTGTTTGAGTCCATTTCTTTGTTATTGTACCACCTAGGACCACCAAACTTTCACAGCTTCATAATCAAGGGGTGCCCATCACATATCACTATCCAACATGTTACTTTTTTTTTAATCTGACCCATTTTTTCCGCGCAGTCGACTTAGCCATTTTCAATGTTAAGTTTTCGCGTTTACAATGTTAAGTTTTGGTGTTTAAGTCCATTTCTTTGGTACTGTACCACCTAGGACCACCAAACTTTCACAGCTTCATAACCAAGGGGTGCCTACCACATAAAACTATCCAACATGTGACCATTTTTATGCCCCACCACAATAGTGGAGGGGGCATTTAGTGTTACCCTTGTCCGTCCGTCCCGTCCGTCCGTCACAAAACTTTAACGCTCGGGTAAATGTCTCATAATTTCTTCATCCTTCGACCGATCTGCTTCATATTTCATATACACATTGCTCTAATGGTCCTCTACCGTCCTGTGCCAAATCCATGTTCATCCTGCCCCCGCCAAACACAGGGTCAAGGTCACATTCTTAGTGCTTCAAAAAATTTAACGCTCAGGTAAATATCTTATATTTTCTGTTTTCTTTCACGGATCAGCTTCATACTTCACATACGCATTGCTCTAATGGTCCTCAACTGTCCTGTGCCAAATCCATGTTTGTCCTGCCCCCGCCAAGCCCAGGGTCAAGGTCACATACTTGGTGCTTCAAAAACTTTAACGCTCGGGTAAATATCTTATAATTTCTGTTCCCTTTCACAGATCAGCTTCATACTTCATATACGCATTGCTCTAATGGTCCTCTACCGCCCTGTGCTAAATCCACGTTCGTCCTGCCCTCGCCAAGCCCAGGGTCAGGGTCACATACTTGGTGCTTCAAAAACTTTAACGCTCAGGTAAAAACAAAATTTCACATCCAATTTGGCCACATTTATTATCAAAGCGATATGTGGGGCATCCGTGTTCTATGAACACATTTTCTAGTTTTTACCTTCACCTATTATTTGTACGTAATTGTCTTAGCCGTTTTCAACGTTAACTTTTTAACGTACGTCTGGTTAAAGTTTTTTGGTTAAAATTTGTTCGTTATACTATATCTCTGCAACTGCTTCGCCCATTACCTTGAAATTTCACATGGGTGTTTATCATCATCCATATTTTCATTCTACCCCCCAACCGTGCGGCCCCTGTGCAATGTCAAGGTCAAATTACTTTGAATTTTTTTGTTAAAGTTTTTTTGTGTACTATATCTCAACTGCTTCACCCATTACCTTGATACTTCACATGGATGTTTATCATCATTGCCGCACCCGCTTGCAGAAAGCGCGATATCATGCATTTTGGCATACGTCCGTCCGTACGTTCGTGTGTCCGGTTAAAGTTTTTAAAGTTTTTCCATCTACTATATCTATTTTTAGCTCACCTGAGCGAAGCTCATGTGAGCTATTGTTACCGCAATGTGGTCGTCGTCCGTCGTCGTCCGTCGTCGTCCATCGTCGTCGTCCGTGAACATTTTCAAACGTCTTCTCCTCGGTAACCATTGGGCCTATGGTCACCAAACTTCATGGTCATGGTCCTTAGGTAGGGGGATTACAAAATTGTTAAAATGACGTTATTACGTAATCCAAGATGGCCGCCTTCTAAAAATAGCACAAATTCTTCAAAAATCTTCTTCTCAAGAACCGCCAACCGGATTTCGACAAAACTTTGTAGGAATGATCAATGTACAATGCTCTTTCAAAGTTGTTAAAATGGTGACCCCAGGGTCAAAAATGGGCGTGGCCCGTGGGGTCAAATTGGGGTCAAATTTTATTTTTGACTGAATATGGTCATATCATATATCAAATTGAAGGTATCAATGAGGCGATCACTCTGGTGCATTTTTTGTCGAAATCGGATTATTATGTCATCCAAGATGGCCGCCGAAAGGTCAAAAGGTCGTTCTTTTATTAGAGATTTCAAAATTCTTCTTCACATGAACCGCTTGGCCCATGGTAGCCAAACTTAAAAGCTATGGTCCATGGGTGAAGCCTTTTCAGATTTGTTAAAATGGAGGTCATCGCTAATCCAAGATGGCCGCCGTCTAAACATAGCATAAATTCTTAAAAAATCTTCTTCTCATGAACCTCTTGCCGGATTTCGACGAAACTTGGTAGGAATGATCGATTTACATTGCTCTTTCAAAGTTGTTAAAATGGTGACCCCGGGGTCAAAAATGGGTGTGGCCCGTAGGGTCAAATTGGTGTCAAATTTTATTTTTGACCAAATATGGTCATGTCATATATCAAATTGAAGGTATCAATGAGGCGATCACTCTGGTGCATTTTCTGTCGAAATCGAATTGTTATGTCATCCAAGATGGCCGCCGAATGATCAAAAGGTCGTTCTTTTATTAGAGATTTCAAAATTCTTCTTCACATGAACCGCTTGGCCCATGGTAGCCAAACTTAAAAGTTATGGTCCATGTGTGAAGCCTTTTCAGATTTGTTAAAATGGAGGTCATCGCTAATCCAAGATGGCCGCCGTCTAAAAATAACATAAATTCTTAAAAAAATCTTCTTCTCATGAACCGCTAGCCGGATTTCGACGAAACTTGGTAGGAATGATTGATGTACAATGCTCTTTCAAAGTTGTTAAAATGGTGACCCCGGGGTCAAAAATGGGCGTGGCCCGTGGGGTCAAATTGAGGTCAAATTTTATTTTTGACTGAATATGGTCATGTCATATATCAAATCGAAGGTATCAATGAGGCGATCACTCTGGTGCAATATTTGTCGGAATCGGATGTTTATAAGTCATCCATGATGGCCACAACAAAAAAGGTCCAATTTATTCAAGATTTTGAACGTCTTTTTCTCAGGAACCACATGGCCGATGCTAGGTGAAGCATTTTCAGATTTTGTAAAATGAGAGTCATCGCTTAATCCAAGATGACAGCCATCTAAAAATAGCACAATTTTTTTAAAACACATGAACTCAATGTCACATTCTCCTCTGGTGTTCATGGAGTCAGGTGAGCGAATTAGGGCCATCATAGCCCTCTTGTTTTAGTGTCCATGCCTCGCCCCAATGTGCGACATGCAGGCCACGGCCATCTAGTCTACAAAAAGTGGGTATAATTATGTTATCCAAGTGTCTATGCTTGCAAAAAACCTGGCCTTCGTGGCTTTGCCTCGTTTCTTGTTTTGAACTTGACCTATTTTTTCCGTGCAGTCGACTTAGCCATTTTCAATGTTAACTTTTCGCATTTAAATGTTAAGTTTTCGTGTTTAAGTCCATTTTTTTGGTACTGTACCACCTAGGACCACCAAACTTTCACAGCTTCATAACCAAGGGGTGCCCACCACATACAACTATCCAACATGTGACCAGTTTTTTTACCTTGACCTATTATTTCTACGTAATTGACTTAGTCCGGATTTTCAATGTTAACTTTTTAACATACGTCTGTTTAAAGTTTTTTTGTTAAAAGTTTTTCGTTATACTTTATCTTTGCAACTGCTTCGCCCATTACCTTGAAACTTCACATGGGTGTTTATCATCATCCATATTTTCATTCTACCCCCCAACCGTGCGGCCCCTGTGCCCAATGTCAAGGTCAAATTACTTTATGAAGCTAAAGTTTTTTCGTGTACTATATCTCTGCAACTGCTTCACCCATTACCTTGAAACTTCACATGGGTGTTTATCATCATTGTCGCGCCCGCTGGCGGAAAGCGTGATATAGTCGGCATTTTGGCATACGTCCGTCCATACGTCTATGTGTCCGGTTAAAGTTTTTTGGTTAAAGTTTTTCCATCTACTATATCTGTTTGTTTAGTGTCCATGCCTCGCCCCAAGGCGCGACATGCATGCCACGGCCATCTAGTCTACAAAAAGTGGGTATAATTATGTTATCCAAGTGTCTATGCTTGGAAAAAACCTGGCCTTCGTGGCTTTGCCTCGTTTCTTGTTAAATTTGTTTTTATTTTTCATCATTTGTTCCTTGTTGTTCCCCCAATACATTTGTAAAAGTTAAATACGCATCGCAGTTGAAATATGGGGGATATAATACTCTTTAGATACAAAACTTATCTGGAATTCTGAGTGCATTCACTTTCCCATTTGTTGCAGCACCGCGTCCCGGTGAGCAATTTGTGAAGGCGTCGGACATCCAGTCCACGAGTGTGTTCATTAAATGGTCGCCATACCCGTCCAATAGCACCGGGATTCACTACATTGTCTCCTATCTGTAAGTTCGCCAATCACAGTCTCCGCGAAACTGCCAACATTTTACAGGACATTCGGTCTTGTAAACTTGAAATGTTTACCAGACTGGACAAACATTTACCAGACCGAAAAAAACATTTATAAAAATAAAATTGATTTTGTGTCATATTTAAGAGCGACTTTTCCAAGTTTATATCCCCGATAAATTCCACAAAAATGCCATTCATTCCTTATAATTCCAGCATTTGAAATAAATTCATCAAGAAAATGTGTTTATTTTCCGTTTTCTTAAGAATTATTTTAACTGCGCCTGACATTTACGGAAAGTAGTTTGGCGTGGGAGTTTACTGGGATATATATTTTGGACAGAGACTTGCTACGGACCAATCAAATGTTAGGGAATTGTGTAAATATTTTTGTGCTGGAATTATTCATCTACATTTGTGGCTGTGACTTGAGAAATTGGGCGTATGGACGTTGTGACCACTGTAGATCTAGATCAGCAAAATTGGGTCAATAATCTTCCTGAGATACCGTAGTGCACATCTTCTTGGGTACAAAATCGCATTGCTGGTCTCAATTGTGGACTCTTCTTATTTCTGAAGCCAATTTTACCTTGTCAGTTTACTGAATGTGTCTACCGTTATCGTTATTTCCTTTATTTAAAACAAAGAGGGAAATAATGAGGCCCATAATTGATAGAGGATATTCATATTTTTGCAACGAATATGACATATACTGTATGTTCATTGAGTGGTGTGAAATGTCCATATTTCACGAGTGCCGTGAAATATGGACATGTCACACCACGAGATGAACATATATGCAAAAATATGAATATTCTATTTATTATATACCGCTCCATGGAAATTAGTAGTTTTTTAGACTGTAAACGGTACTGAATGTGTATTTGCAGCCTATTTGCGCTGTTTTACTGCCGATGCGCGTTATGAATATAGATAGCAGAAGTAGTCGTATTTTCACCGGAAGTTGTTTATTTCATCGATGAGAACATGTGACTTTTATTGACATTGTATAACTATGTATTCCATGTGTAGGTATATAATAAATGTCTATATTTCAGAACGCAGCTACATGGTTCGTCTTCGTGGCAGAACCGTACTATCACCGGAACATCGTTTAATATCAGCCACCTGCATCCGGCCCACGCGTATGATATATCTGTATATGTGAACCAGTCTGGGACTGTCCTGCCGCCTTACCATCAGATAACAGTCACCACCATGGATGGATGTAAGTTTGATCCAAGGTTTTGTGACAAGTGTAGACAAGCGGCCGGTTTCACTAAAATCCAAATTTAAGATCGTCTGGAAGTTTCAATTCATAATTTTGCACTTACAAACATTTTAGTTGTACAAAGTTTAGTGAAATGGGCTCACGGTCTGCACAAGGTCAGTAAGTAAAACTTGTTCAAATTTCCAACAAACAGTATAGATCCTTATTATAGGAATGAATGGCCTTTTTGTGGAATTTATCGGGGTATAAACTTGGAAAAGTCGCGGGAATACTGGACGAAGGCCTCGTCCAGTATTCCCGCGACTTTTCCAAGTTTATATCCCCGATAAATTCAACAAAAAGGCCATTCATTCCTTATAATTCCAGCATTTGAAATAAATTCATCAAGAAAATGTGTTTATTTTGACAGACGGCAGCCATTTGTTTACATTGACAGCACTGACAGCGCACCTGTGGAAAGTAGTTCGGCGTGGGAGTTTACTGGGATATAAATTTTGGACAGAGACTTGCTACGGGCCAAACAAATGTTAGGGAATTGTGTAAATATTTTTGTGCTTGAATTATTGTTATGTACCCCGAAACAGTTTGAGGTACATATAGTTGCCACCCTGTCTGTCTGTCCGTCCGTCCGTCCGTCCGTCTGTCAAAGATGTGCGTTAATGTTTTTGGCTTGAAACTTCCTATACTGATTTGTCGTCATCCACATTTTCATTCTGTAGCCCATCCATCCAGTCATTAAGGACACGATCAAATGAAATGTGTATAAACCCTTAGACCGCTATCTTATTTTTTTTGTCGTCTCCTGTTTATTTGTTATTTTAAATTTTTAGCCAGGTTTTTTGAAAAAAAAATCCAGGCTATTGTATTGGCGAAAGCCGGGCTGGCGGGCGGCGGGCCGGCGGGCGGGCGGCGGGCGGCGGCCGGCGTCCACAATCAATGTTAAATTTTCGTGTTTGAGTCCATTTCTTTGTTACTGTACCACCTAGGACCACCAAACTTTCACAGCTTCATAATGAAGAGGTGCCCACCACATATCACTATCCAACATGTTACTTTTTTTTAACTTAACCCATTTTTTCCACGCAGTCGACTTAGCCATTTTCAATGTTAAGTTTTCGCGTTTACAATGTTAAGTTTTCGTGTTTAAGTCCATTTCTTTCACAGCTTCATAACCAAGGGGTGCCTACCACATACAACTATCCAACATGTGACCATTTGTTTACCTTCACCTATTATTTCTACATAATTGACTTTTCAACGTTAACTTTTTAACGTACGTCTGGTTAAAGTTTTTTGGTTAAAACTTTTTCCTTATACTATATCTCTGCAACTGCTTCGCCCATTACCTTGAAACTTCACATGGGTGTTTATCATCATTGTCGCACCCGCTTGCGGAAAGCGCGATATCGTCGGCATTTTGGGGCATCATACCGTCCGTCCGTGTGTCCGGTTAAAGTTTTTTCGTTAAAGTTTTTCCATCTACTATATCTATTTTTTTAGTGTCCATGCCTCGCCCCAAGGCGCGACATGCAGGCCACGGCCATCTAGTCTACAAAAAGTGGGTATAATTATGTTATCCAAGTGTCTATGCTTTCAAAAAACTTGCCTTCGTGGCTTTGCCTCGTTTCTTGTTATCATATAAAACATGCTTTGACAGCACTTTAGAATAATTTACAACATGCTTTGACAGCACCTCAGAATAATTTCCATTGGAAATGAGTCCGAAGTGCTGTCAAATCATGTTTTTATTGAGAAATAAGGCAAGATATAAAAGCAACAGTAGACGACAATTGTTGTGAGTTAAATATTTTTGATAATTTTCATATTTATGATTTCTAGTCTTCTATAGCCCACCCATGTGGTCCTCGTACCCAAGGGCAAGGTCAAATTACTATGAAATTTGAGTAATAAAGAGAAAATAAAATGTTTCTTTGAAAATGCAGTCATATTAGCGGGGCAGTCTCAATAACTGGGTGGTCTTAAGATGGACTTCACTGTACCAAATATCTTACACAGTCGGACTTGAAACTTCACATACTTATTTATCACCACCCAGATATTCATTTTATTGACCATCCATGCGATCCACATGTCCAAGCTCAATGTCAAATTGCTCTGAAATGTGTGTTAAAGTTTTTATAAAATCTACCTGAGTTTTTATCGTGCTCACTTACGATGAGTGTGATATAGTCGACGCTATTGGCGTGCGTCCATGCATGGATGTTTTTAAGTAACAAATATCTCCAGAACCCTAAGATTAATTGTTTTGAAACCTCTTCACATATCTTTTTATCCCCGTCCATATTTTCATTCATTCATTCATTCATTCATTCATAGTTTAATTTTCCATTCGTTCGTCCGTCCATCTGTAAGATGCGGCTTTCGTGCTCACAGTCAAGGCCAAAACGACTTATGATCAGTTGCTCTATTTGTTAATGGAACAGAAACTCAGTGGGAAAAACAATGATTTTACTGTCCTTCAGTGCCAGGAGCTCCCTCACAGGTACACACCTCGTTCCTGGATATGGCGATGATAGTGAGCTGGTATCAGCCAATCACCTCTACAGGCCACATACAGAAATATCGGGTAAATATCTACAATCGGGTGTGCACGGAGGATGGCAGGCTGTTGATATATGAGACACGCCAAGCGATTTTGTACCTTCGGACATCTGTGTAATTTTATTAAATATGTTTACAAAATTTGCGATATTTTTCATTAATAAAGTAAAAAGTTGACAAAATATAATTGCACATGTACTCTGAACATTTTTGTCAACCTATGACACCATTTACGGAAAAATTTTGTAGCCGTCTTTCATGAAATTACGTAGAGGTCTGAAGGTACAAAATCACATGGTGTGTCTCATTTGTGGCTGTGACTGGAGAAATGGGGTTTATGGGATTTGTGAACACAGTAGCTTCTGATCAAATAGCTCTCATGTTGCCTGACAAACATATATAGCACTCATGTTGCCAGACAAACATATATAGCGCTTGTGTTGCCTGACAAACATATATAGCATTCATGTTGCCTGACAAACATATATAGCTCTCATGTTGTCTGACAAACATATATAGCACTCATGTTGCTTGGCAAACATATATAGCACTCATGTTGCCTGAACAAACATATAACTCTCATGTTGCCCTGACAAACATATATACTCCATGTTGCCTACAAACATATAGCTCATATTGCCGGACCAAACATATGCCAGGTTTGCCCTAACAAACATATATAGCTCTCATGTTGCCTGACAAACATATATAGCTCTCATGTTGCCTGACAAACATATATAGCACTCATGTTGCCTGACAAACATATACAGCCGTTGTGTTGCCTGACAAACATATATGCACTCATGTTTCCTGAAACCAAACAACTATTTAGCTCTCAGTTGCCTACCAAAAAAATATAGCACTCCATGTTGCCTGACAAACATATATAGCTCTCATGTTGCCTGACAAACAATATAGCTCTCGATTGCCTTGACAAACATCCATATAAGCACAAATCATTTGCCTAACAAACATTTATAGTCTCATGTGCCTGACAAACACATATAGCACTCATGTTGCCATTAAACGATATATACCTCATGTTGCTTGACAAACATATATAGCTCTCATTTGCTTGAACAAAACCATAATAAATGCACTCAAGTTAAAGCTTGATAAAAACAATATAGCTCTCATGTTGCCTGACCACATATATAGAAATCATGTTGCTTGAACCAAACATATAGCCTCTCATGTTGCTTGACAAACAAATAGCTCTATGTTGCCTTGAACAAACATATACTCTCCATTGGTTGCCCCCTGCAAACATATATAGCTCTCATGTTGCCTGACAAACATATATAGGCCCTCATGTTGCCTACAAACATATATAGCTCTCATGTTGCCAAGAACAAACATAAACGCTTGTGTTGCCTGACAAACATATATAGCACTCATGTTGACAAACATATAAAGCTCCTCAGTTTTGCCTGACAAACATATATACTCTCATGTTGCCTACAAACATATAAACACCATGTTGCTTGACAAACATATATAGCTCTCATGTGCCCATGAACAAACAATTGTAAAGCCTCATTGTTGCTGACAAACATATAGCACTCATGTTTGCCTGACAAACTAATATAGCTCTCATGTTGCTTGACAAACATATAGCTCTCATATTGCCTGACAAACCATATAGCACTCAGTTGCCTTAACAAACATTTATAGCTCTCATTTTGTTGCCTTACAAACCAAAAACAAATATAGCAAACTCAAATGTTTGCCTGAAAAACAAAGATAGCTCTCATGTTGCTTGACAAACATATATAGCTCTCATTGTTCTGACCTAACAAATAATTAGCACTACCGTGTTGTTGCCTGACAAACAATTAATAGCTCTCAGTTGCCTGACAAACATATATAGCTCTCAGTTGGCCTGATTCCAAACAAATATTAGCCACTCATGTTGCCTGACAAACATATATAGCTCATGTTTGCCTTGACAAACATTTATAGCTTCAAAATGTTGCCTGAACAAACATACATAGCACCATTTTGTAGCCTGACAAACATATATAGCCACTCGTGTTGCTTAACAAACCTATAGCTTCTCCATGTTGCCTGACAAACTATATTTAGCAACTCAAGTTGCCTGACAAACATATAGCTCCTCATTTGCCCTGAAACCAAAAACATTTAATAGCTTCTCATGTGTTGCCTGACAAACATATATAGCTCTCATGTTGCCCTGACAAACATAAAAGCAACTCATGTTTGCCAGACAAACAATAAATTAGCACTCCATGTTGCCTGACAAACATATATAGCTCTCATGTTGCCTGAACAAACATATATAGCACTCATGTTGCCTGACAAAACAAAAATAGCACTCATGTATGCCTGACAAAGATATATAGCACTCATGTTCCTTGACAAACCAATTCCCATATAAACTACTCAAATTGCCTCCAAACATCATAAGCCTCTCATGTTGCCTGACAAACATATATACGCACTTCGTGTTTGCCTGACATAAAGATATATTTTTTAGCTTGTTAGAAGAATGACAGGTGTTTAATTGACTGAATGGCGAACAGTGCAGATCCTGATCAGACTGTGCAGATGCACTGGCTGATCTGGATCTTCGCTGGTCGCAGAGACCTTAAGTCCACTTTCTCTTGTCACAGCCACATATGAGACGCGCCATATGATTTGTACCGAAAAAGATGTGTGATATTTCTTGAAAAATGTTTACAAAAATTTACGCTATTTTCCATAAATGATGTCGAAAGTTGACGAAATGTTTGTAGCAAATGCGGATTAGAAGAATTCCGCATTTGCTATGAAGATTTCATCCACGTTCGACTTCATTTACAGCAGATATCACAGTTTCTGTAAACACTTTTCAAGAAAAATTGCACAATTTCTTGGGTATACAACATTATGTCTTGTCTCTTATTAGCAATGTTTCCCTTGTTAGTTATTATAGGAATGAATGAATGGCCTTTTTGTGGAATTTATCGGGGTATAAACTTGGAAAAGTCGCGGGAATACTGGACGAAGGCCGGAAGGAAGCATTTGAAATAAATTCATCAAGAAAATGTGTTTATTTTCCGTTTTCTTAAGAATTATTTTAACTGCGCCTCACGGTTACGGAAAGTAGTTTGGCGTGGGAGTTTACTGGGATATAAATTTTGGGCAAAGACTTGCTACGGGCCAATCAAATGTTAGGGAATTGTGTAAATATTTTTGTGCTGGAATCGTTCAAATTTGACTGAATCTTCCTGGAATCACCTGGTGATCTCATAGAATGTTTTCATATTTGACTGAATCTTCATATTTGACTGAATCTTCCTGGAATACACATCACCTGGTGATCTCATAGAATGTTTTCATATTTGGTGATGTCATACTAAGGTCGTACCAAGTTCTTTCTCTGTTAAGCGTCCGCGGGGGGGTAGGTTTTGAGGGTGATTCTGTGAAAACAGTCTGTGTACATGTATGCTATTGTGTACATGTATGCTATTTTACACTGCCAACTGATGAAGTAATATAAAAACTGATTGGGGCTTGTCCAAGTTTTAAATCCGTTCGTGAATTTACTCAATAAAGTTTAATGAGAGTATTTGCTTTCTATTTGGCGGCACTTAAAAATATTTATGTTAAAAACGTCATCAACCATTTGCACACTGCAAAGTGTTGAGGAAGTTTTTAACATAAATTCACCATTTCCTCAAGGCCTTGTTTGTTTTTACCGGATACCTAGATAGGTTTTGGCCATCTGGGTGGACGCTTAACTGAGAAAAAATTGGTATGACCTAACAAGATCTAACCTATCAAGACCAAATTCATGAATTCTGGTCAAATATTGATTATATTGTGAAAAAAACTATTTCCCCATGTTAAATTCCCATAGACAGCTTCACTCTGTGAAGATGTCTACAGGGATCCTCCAGATTATCGGACATTTTCCCGCGACTTTTTCAAGTTTATATCCCCGATAAATTCCACAAAAAGGCTATTAATTCCTTATAATTCCAGCATTTGAAATAAATTCATCAAAAAATGTGTTTTCCGTTTTCATAAGAATTATTTTAACTGCGCCTGACGGTTACGAAAAGTAGTTTGGCATGGGAGTTTACTGGTATATAAATTTTGGACAGAGACTTGCTACGGACCAATCAAATGTTAGGGAATTGTATAAATATTTTTGTGCTGGAATTATTAAATAAATAAATAATTCTGCCATTTGTGCAGAAGCACCATCGACCCCCACACTGCAATAAAGCCAGTTACAGTTCGTATTCTGTGTCATTCACAGGTGTATATCATCGAATATGCCGACCCAGCTCCGGACACCTCGCTCCATTATGTGGACGCCACGGAAAATTCATACACGGTCACCATTGACCAGGACACCAAGGACTTCCACCTGCAGTACGGTGCCAGATACTTGGTCTGGGTAGGTATATATATATAGGTTATTCCACCTGCAGTATGGTGCCAGATACTGGGTCTGGGTAGGTATATATATATATAGGTTATTCCACCTGCAGTACGGTGCCAGACGGGGATCTGGGTCCTGTGTAGGTATATATATATGGGTTATTCCACCTGCAGTACGGTGCCAGATACTTGGTCTGGGTAGGTATATATATAATATTGAGGTTATTTTTCCACCTGCAGTACGGTGCCAGATACTTGTCTGGGTAGGTATAGATATATTGGGTTATTCACCTGCAGTAGGCGTGCCAGATACTGGGGGTCTGGGTAGGTATATATATGGGTGGGTTATTCCACCTGCAGTACGGGGTGCCAGACTGGGTCTGGGTAGTATATATAGATGGGTTATTCCACCTGCATTACGGTGCCAGATACTTGGTCATGGGTAGGTATATATATATATGGGTTATTCCACCTGCAGTACGGTGCCAGATACTGGGTCTGGGTTAGTATATATATATGGGTTATTCCACCTGCGATACGGTGCCAGATACTTGGTCTGGGTAGGTATATAAAATATATGGGTTATTCCACCTGCAGTACGGTGCCAGATAAAAATCGGGGTGGGTAGGTATATATATATATATGGGTTATTCCACCCTGCAGTTACGGTGCCAGATACTGGGTCTGGTAGGTATATATATATGGGTTATTCCTTTACCTCTGCATTACGGTGCCAAGATACTTGGTCTGGGTAGGTATATAAATTATATGGGTTATTCCCACCTGCAGTACGGTGCCAGATACTGGTCTGGGTAGGTATATATTAATATGGGTGTTATTTCCACCTGCAGTAAACGGTGGCCAAGATAACTGTCTGGGTAGGTATATATATATGGGTTATTCCACCTGCAGTACGGTGCCAGATACTGGGTCTGGGTAGGTATATATATATATGGGTTATTCCACCTGCAGTACGGTGCCAGATACTGGGTTCTGGGTAGGTATATATATATAGGTTATTCCACCTGCATACGGTGCCATGGGATACTGGGTTCTGTAGGTATATATATATATGGATATTCCACCCTGCAGTACGATGCCAGATACTGGGTCTGGGTAGGTATATATAAAATATATATATAGGTTTATTCCACCTGCATACGGTGCCAGATACTTGGTCTGGGTAGGTAATATATATATATGGTATTCCACCTGCAGTATGGTGCCAGATATGGGTCTGTGGGTAGGTATATATATATAGGTTATTCCCACCTGCAGTACGGTGACCCAGATACTGGGTCTGGGTGGTATAATATATATATCAGGTTATTCCACCTGCAGTACGGTGCCCAGATACTGGGTCTGGGTAGGTATTTATATATATAGGGTTATTACCACTGCAGTATGGTGCCAGATACTGGTCTGGGTTGGTATATATATATGGGTATTTCCACCTGCAGTACGGTGCCAGATACTGGGCTGGTAGGTATAAATTATATATATATAGGTTATTCCACCTGCAGTAGGTGCCAGAATACTGGGTCTGGGTAGGTATATATATATAAGGCATCCACCTGCAGACGGTGCCAGATACTGGTCTGGGTGGTATGATATATACAAAAGGGCAATTCCACCCTGCAGTACGGTGCCAGATACTGGGTCCTGGGTAGGGGTATATATATATATGGGATTATTCCACCCCCTGCAGTACGGTGCCAGATACTGGGTCTGGGTAGTATATATATAATGGGTTATTCCACCTGCAGTACGGTGCCAGATACTTGGGTCTGGGTAGGTAAATATATATAGGGTTATTCCACCTGCAGTACGGTGCCAGATACTGGGTCTGGGTAGGTATATATATATAAAAGGTATTCCACCTGCAGTACCGGTGCCAGATACTTTGGTCTTGGGTAGGTATATATATATATAGGTTATTCCACCCTGCAGTACGGTGCCTCCAGATATGGGTCTGGGTAGGGTATATATATATATAGCTATTCCACCTGCAGTACGGGTGCCAGATACTGGGTCTGGGTAGGTATATATATATATATGGCTATTCCACCTGCAGGTAAAAAACGGTGCCAGATACTTAGTCTGGGTAGGTATATATATATATATATAGGTATTCCACCTGCAGGTACGGTGCCAGATACTGGGTCTGGGTAGGTAATATATATATATAGGCTATTCCTCTGCAGTACTGTGCCAGATACTTAGGTCTGGGTAAGGTATATATCCATATAGGTTATTCCACCTGCAGTATGGTGCCAGATACTTGGGTGGGTTAGGTATATATATAGATATAAGGGTTTATTACCACCTGCAGTACGGTGCCATATACTGGGTCTGTGTTAGGTATAATATAGGATATGGTTTATTCACTGCAGGTCTGCCATTCCATACCTGGTCTGGGTAGGTATATATATATAAACTATTCCACCTGCAGTCGGTGCCAGATACTTAGTCTGTGTAGGTATATATATATATGGTTATTCCACCTGCAGTACGGTGCCATACTTGGTCTGGGTAGGTATATATATATGGGTTATTCCACCTGCATACGGTGCCAATACTGTCTGTTAGGTATATATATATAGGTTATTCCACCTGCCGTACGGTGCCAGATACTGGGTCTTGGGTAGGTATATATATATGGGTTAATTATCCACTGCCATACGGTCCAAATACTGGATTCTGGGTAGGTATATATATATAGGTTATTCCACCTGCAGTACGGTGCCAGATACTGGGTCTGGGTAGGTATATATATATATGGTTATTCCACCTGCAGTACGGTGCCAGATACTGGGTCAGGGTAGGTATATATATATATGGTTATTCCACCTGCAGTACGTGCCAGATACTGGGTCTGGTAGGTATATATATATGGGTTATTCACCTGCAGTAGGATGCCAGATACTGGGTCTGGGTACTAGTATATATATATAATATAGGTTATTCCACCTGCAGTACGGTGCCAGATACTGGGTCTGGGTAGGTATATATATATTAGGATAAATATCCACCTGGCAGTATTGGTGGCCAGATACTTGGTCTGGGTAGGTATATATATATAGGGTTATTCCACCTGCAGTACGGTGCCAGATACTGGTTCTGGGTAGGTATATATATATGTTATTCCACCTGCAGTACGGTGCCATACTGGGTCTGGGTAGGTATATATATATAGGTTATTCCACCTGCATACGGTGCCAGATACTGGGTCTGGGTAGGTATATATATATGGGTTATTCCACCTGCAGTACGGTGCCAGATACTGTCTGGGTGTATATATATATATAGGTTATTCCACCTGCAGTACGGTGCCAGATACTGGGTCTGGGTAGGTATATATATATATAGGGTTATTCCACCTGCAGTATGGTGCCATACTGGGTCTGGGTAGGTAAATATATATGGTATATTCCACCTGCATAAGTGCCAGATACTCGGTCTGTGTAGGTCTTATATATAAATAGGTTATCCACTGCAGTACGGTGCCAGATACAGGTGGCTACTGTAGGTATATATATATATATGGGTTTATTCATCACCGGTGCAGTCGGTGCCAGATACTGGTCTGGTAGGTATAGTATATAGATATACTCAGTACGTTCCAGAATACTGGGTCTGGGTAGGTATATATATTATAGGTTATTCCACCTGCATACGGTGCCAATACTGTTCGTAGGGTTATATATATATAGGTATCAACTGACGGTGCCAGATACTGGGTCTGGGTAGGTATATATATATGGTATCCACCTGCAGTACTGCAGTGGTCCATATAGATACTGTCTGGGTAGTATATATATAGTTACGGTCCCAGATACTTGGGTCTGGTAGGTAATATATAATATATGCTTATTCCACCTCAGTACGGTGCCAGATACGGGTCTGGGTAGGTATATATATATATTACCACCGCCGTACGTCCAGATACTGGGTCTGGGTAGGTATATATATACCATGGGTTATTTTCCACCTGCAGTACGGTGCCAGATACTTGGTCTGGTAGGGTTTATTATATATATAGGTTATTATTCACCTGCCGTACGGTGCCAGAGTACTGGTCTGGGTGGGTAGGTATATATATTTATGGGTTATTCCACCTGGCAGTACGGTGCCAGATACTGGGTCTGGGTAATATATATATAGGATAGCTCTCCACCTGCATACGGTGCCAGATACTGGGTCTTGTAAGGTATATATATATAGGTTTATCCACCTGCAGTACGGTCCAGTACTGGGTCTGGGTAGTATATATTTACCATGTATATACTGGGCAGGGTACGGTGCCAGATACTTGGGTCTGGTAGGTATATATTATATGGGTTATTCCTGCTACGGTCCAGATACTTGGTCTGTGGGTATATATATATTTTATATAGTATCCACTGGGGCAGGTACCCTGCCAGATTACTGGGTCTGGGTAGGGTATATATTATATATAGGTATTCCACCTGCCAGTACTGGTGGCCAGATACTGGGGTCTGGGTAGGTATATATATTATAGGTAATTCCACTGCAGTATGGTGCCAGATACTTGGCCTAGTATTCCACTGTCAGTACGGGTGCCAGGATACGTGGGGGGTCTGGGTAGGTATATATATATAGTTATTCCACGGGCAGGTATGGTGCCAGATACTTGGTTTCCTGTAGGTATACTATATATATAGGTTATTCCACCTGCAGTATGGTGCCAGATACTGGGTTTGGGTAGGTACAGTGCAGGCTCCGTTTTTGTTCCACCGTAGACAACACTTGCAAACTCAACGCGAACGCAACGCGAACGCAACGCGAACGCAACGGTTTGCTGTAGCGTTGTATACGTTGTTTAAACGTATAATACGGTTCGTACACGTGTAATACACATTGTCAAACCGTTTAGTTTTAAAGCGTTGTATACGTTGTTTAAACGTATAATACGGTTCGTACACGTGTAATACACAGTGTCAAACCGTTTAGTTTTAAAGCGTGTAATACGTTTAGCTTCAAGGCGTATAACACGCTTTGGCGTATACATATGTAGCGAGGTGAAAGAGTTGAAACGTGTACAACGCTTTACCTGGAAGCGTGTAGCTATGCTATATGAAAGCGTTGAAACGTGTACAACGGTTACACGTTTTAACACAAATACCTGTTCGGCGGCCCGATCTCTTCGAGGCGTCCTTGTTTCGTCCCTTTTAAAATATCGCGAATACATACCCTCAGATCGAGTTCAAAGTACATCGGCGGTGTGATTTAGCACTTCAGTTGATCACAAATCCCTGATGACTAATGAGTCATGCTTTTAACACGACAGATGTACCTTGTCGTTTATCAAAATGTTTGAGAATTGTAGATCACGTGAGCCGGCTCATCAGGATCTGCGGCATTCCTATGTACATTTTATATACACAAAAATGACGCCTAATACAGCGTAATGTAACAGTTCCTAACTTAATATGGAATAGCCCGGGCCGATAGTCCATGTCAGTTAATTGGGGTTAAATATTACGAACACAGATAAACGCAGTGCATGGTTTCATTATTTTATTTTAACATCATCAGAAATGGCGAGTCTAGGAACTCTCGTATTATCTTTACGCTGAAGCCAGTCTATTTCAGTCACTAATCCGCTATACACCTGTCCCACGCGTGTGTTAAGATTAATCGATATTTGGAGAAACTGAATACACAGCGAGCTGCACACTGGTTTAACACGGATATGGCCCGCGGATATGTGTCATAAATTACTTGGTGGTCAAAACCGGTAAATTTACAAGGTTTATAGCGAAATAGCAGCCGACTGGCAATTTTTCTCGACCGATTTTTAAGACTAGTTTTCAAATCTCAATCGGGCTGAGAGTTCAAAAATCGGTCCAGAACCGGAAAACTTGAAATGTTAGAAGCCCTGCAGTGAGTCTAGAAGTATATATACACACACGAAGAACGATCAGAGCATGCGCATTCTACGCGATACAAGGTTGGCATACCAAAACGTGTAATGCGTTAAAACCCGTGGAAACGTGTTATACGTATAACACGGTTTCATCTGTACGGTGCTGTGTACATATAGATGCGTGTAACCGTTCGTCAAAGAAAGCGTTAAATCGTTTAAACGGTTTACCTTAGCGTTGTATACGTTTACAACCGTTGTATACGTTTACAACCGTTGTACACGAATTACACGCTTTTGAAACTCAATGCGTTGAACACGGTTTGTTCGACTTTCACGCATGCGCAAGAGTGGGGAAACGCAACGCATGGCCGAAAACGTATTACACGTAGACGACACACGGTTTGAAACGCAACTAACGGAAACTCCACGGATACGCAACGCACAACACTTTGTACACGTATAAACCTGGAACATTTTGACAGAAACAACTGTATATATATATAGGTTATTCCACCTGCAGTACGGTGCCAGATACTGGGTCTGGGTAGGTATATATATATATAGGTTATTCCACCTGCAGTACGGTGCCAGATACTGGGTCTGGGTAGGTATATATATATAGGTTATTCCACCTGCAGTATGGTGCCTGATACTGGGTCTGGGTAGGTATATATATATATAGGTTATCCACCTGCAGACGGTGCCAGATACTTGGTCTGGGTAGGTATATATATATCATGTTATTCCACCGGTGCAGTACGTGCCAGATACTGGGTCTGGGTAGGTATATATATATATAGGTATTACCACCTGCAGTATGGTGCCAGATACTTGGTTGGTAGGTATATATATATATAGGTTATTCCACCTGCAGTAACGGTGCCAGATACTTGGTCTGGGTAGGTATATATATATAGGTTATTCCACCTGCAGTACGATGCCAGATACTGGGTCTGGGTAGGTATATATATATATAGGTATTCCACCTGCAGTACGGTGCCAGATACGGGTCTGGGTAGGTATATATATATAGGTTATTCCACCTGCAGTTATGGTGCCATACTTGGTCTGGGTAGGATATATATATATATAGGTTATTCCACCTGCAGTATGGTGGGCCAGATACTTGGTCTGGGTAGGTATATATATATCTAGGTTTATTACCACCTGCAGTACGGTGCCAGATACTGGGTCTGGGTAGGTATATATATATATATAGGTTATTCCACCTGCAGTATGGTGCCAGATACTTGATCTGGGTAGGTATATATATATATATAGGTTATTCCACCTGCAGTACGGTGCCAGACTTGATCTGGTAGGGTATATATATATATATAGTTAATTCCACCTGCAGTACGGTGCCAGATACTTGGTCTGGGTAGGTATATATATATATAGGTTATTCCACCTGCAGTATGGTGCCAGATACTGGGTCTGGTAGGTATATATATATATAGTTATTCACATGCAGTACGGTGCCAGATACTGGGTCTGGGTAGGTATATATATATATAGGTTATTCCACCTGCAGTATGGTGCCAGATACTGGGTCTGGGTAGGTATATATATATATAGGTTATTCCACTGCAGTACGGTGCCAGATACTGGGTAGGGTCGGGTAGGTATATATATATAGGTTATTGCACCTGCATACGGTGCAGATACGTGTCTGGGTAGCGTATATATAATAGTTATTCCACCTGCAGATATGGTGCCAGATACTGGGTCTGGGTATGTTATATATATAATAGGTTATCTCCACCTGCAGTAACGGTGCCAGATACTGGGTCTGGTAGGTATATATATAATATATGTTATTCCACCTTCAGTAAACGGTGCCAGATACTGGGTCTGGGTATGTAATATATAAAAGGGTTATTCCCTACCTGCAGTATGGAGCCAGAAACTGTCTGGGTAGGTAAATATAATGGGTTTATTCCACCTGCAGTACGGTGCCAGATACTGGTCTGGGTAGGTATCTATATATATATAGGTTATTCCACCTGTCATACTGTGCCAGATACTGGGTCTGGGTAGTGTATATATATATAGTATTCCACCTGCAGTATGGTGCCAGATACTTGGTCTGGGTAGTATATATATATGGTTTATTCCACCTGCAGTATGGTGCCAGATACTGGACATGGTAGGTTCAAATAAATATGGGTTTATTCCAACCTGCAGTACGCGTGGCCAGATACTGGGTCTCGGGTAGGTATATCTATATATATAAGGTTTATTCCACCTGCATAAACGGTGCCAGATTACTGGGTCTGGGTAGGTATATATAATATAGGTTATTCCCACCTGCAGTACTGTGCAGATACTGGTGTCTGGTAGGTATATATATATATGGGTTTTCCCCTGCAGTAACGTGCCATATACTTGTCCCTGGGTAGGTATATATAAATAAGGGTTATTCCACCTGCATACGGTGCCAGATACTTGGTCTGGGGTAGGTTATATATATTATATAGGTTATTCACCTGCAGTATGGTGCCAATAACTTGATCGGGTAGGTATATTAATATATATAGTTATTCCACCTGCAGTACGGTGCCCAGATACTGGGTCTGGTAGGTAATATAAATAATAGGCAATTCCAACACCTGCAAAACGGTGCCCAGGATACTCGGTCCTGGTAGGTAATAATATAATAATATAAAGGTTATTCACCTGCAGTACGGTGCCAGATACTGGTCTGTGGTAGTATATAAATATATAAGGCTATTCCACCTGCAGTACGTGCCAGAATACTTAGTCTGGTAGGTATATATATATATATATATATGTTATTCCCACTGCGTACGGTGCCAGATACTGGGTCCTGGGTTAGGGTATATATATAGTATATATATAGGTTATTCACCTGCAGTACGGTGCCATATACTGGGTCTGGTAGGTATAAATATATATAGTCTATTCCACCTGCGTACGGTGCCAATACTTAGTCTGTGGTAGGTAATATATATACTAAGGTTATTCCAACCTGCATAACGTGCCAGATACTGGTCTGGGTAGGTATATATATACTATGGTCTTATTCCCACCTGCAGTACGGTGCCAGAACTTGGTCAGGGTAGGTTATATATATATAGTAATTCCACTGCATACGGTGCCAGATACTGGTCAGGTAGGTATAATATATATATAGGTTATTCATCCTGCATAACGTGCCAGATACTTGATCTGGGTAGGTATATATATATAGGTTATTCCACCTGCAGTACGGTGCCAGATACTGGGTTCTGGTAGGTATATATATATATAGGCTTATTCCACCTGCAGTACGGTGCCAGATACTGGCTTTGGGTAGGTATATATATATATAGTATTCCATAGTTATTCCACCTGCAGTTACACCTGCCACCCGATACTGGGTCTGGTAGGTATATATATATATATATAGGTTATTCCACCTGCAGTACGGTGCCAGATACTGGGTCTGGGTAGGTATATATATATATAGGTTATTCCACCTGCAGTACGGTGCCAGATACTGGTCTGGGTAGGTATATATATATAGGTTATTCCACCTGCAGTACGGTGCCAGATACTTGGTCCTGTGTAGGTATATATATATATTATCGTATTCCACCTGCAGGGTACGGTGCCAGATACTGGGTCTGGGTAGGTCATATATGGATTATATATAGGATATTCCACCTGCAGTAACGGTGCCAGATACTGGGATCTGGGTAGGTATATATATATAGGTTATTCCACCTGCAGTACGGTGCGGTACTGCAGATACTAGCGTCTGGGTAGGTATATATATATAGGTTATTCCACCTGCAGTACGGTGCCAGATACTGGGGTCCTGGGTAGGTATATATATATAATATAGGGTTATTCCACCTGCAGTACTGTGCCAGGATACTGCCGTATGGGTAGGTATATATATATATATAGTAGGTTCCACCGTGCCAGTACGGTGCCAGATACTGGGTCTGGGTAGGTATATATATATAGGTTATTCCACCTGCAGTACGGTGCCAGGATACTGTACGTCCAGGTAGGTATATATATATATAGTATCTTCCACCTGCAGTACTGTGCCAGATACTGGTCTGGGTAGGTATATATATATATAGGTTATTCACCTGCAGATACGGTGCCAGATATGTGGTCTGGGTAGGTATATATATATAGTTATTCCACCTGGCAGTACGGAGCCAGATACTGGGTCTGGGTCTGGGTAGGTATATATATATTAGGTTATTCCACCTGCAGTACGGTGCCAGATACTGGTCTGGGTAGGTATATATATATATATATATAGGTTATTCCACCTGCAGTACGGTGCCAGATACTGGGTCTGGGTAGGTATATATATATAGGTTATTCCACCTGCAGTACGGTGCCAGATACTGGTCATGGTACGGTATATATATAGGTTATTCCACCTGCAGTATCCACCTGCAGTACGGTGCCAGATACTGGGTCTGGGTAGGTATATATATATAGGTTATTCCACCTGCAGTACGGTGCCAGATACTTAGTCTGGGTAGGTATATATATATATAGGTTATTCCACCTGCAGTACGGTGCCAGATACTTGGTCTGGGTAGGTATATATATAAATATGGGTTATTCACCTGCAGTACGGTGCCAGATACTGGGTCTGGGTAGGTATATATATATATAGGCTATTCCACCTGCAGTACGGTGCCAGATACTGGGTCTTGGTAGGTATATATATATATAGGTTATTCCACCTTTAGTACGGTGCCAGATACTGGGTCTGGGTAGGTATATATATATATAGGTTATTCCACCTGCAGTACGGTGCCAGATACTGGGTCTGGGTAGGTATATATATATAGGTTATTCCACCTGCAGTACGGTGCCAGATACTGGGTCTGGGTAGGTATATATATATATAGGTTATTGCACCTGCAGTACGGTGCCAGATACTTGGTTTGGGTAGGTATATATATATATATATATAGGTTATTCCACCTGCAGTATGGTGCCAGATACTGGGTCTGGGTAGGTATATATATATAGGTTATTCCACCTGCAGTACGGTGCCAGATACTGGGTCTGGGTAGGTATATATATATAGGTTATTTGGTTTGTGCACGAGTTCCGCAGCATGAATACTGCATGACTATAGGGACGCAATATCGTTCCGCAGCGAAATGAGTGGCATATATCCACATACAAATAAAATAACAGATCTCCAGACAAGGTGTGTATTGGCATATTTTACGCACTGATGATAAAAAGTGGGAGTACAAAATACTCACAGTAATATGAAAATACGCATTGATTTTCAAATTGAGTAGTGAAAATACTGTAATAAAGATGAAATTTACAGTGTTTACCTTTTGTAGCTCAAGTTAATATGTATGCCCCCGCCACCGAATGGTGAGGGGGGCATATAGTGATACCGGCGTCATATGTGATGTCCATCCCAAAACCTTAACGCTCGGGTAAATGTCTTATAATTGCTGTTTCCTTACACGGATCTGCTTGGTATTTCACACACACATTGCTCTAATGGTCCTCTACAGCCCTGCGACAGATCCACGATCGTCCCGCCCCTGCTAAGCCCAGGGTCAAGGTCAGACACTTGGTGCTTTTGAAACCTTAACGCTCGGGTAAATGTCTTATAATTTCTGTTTCCTTGCACGGATCTGCTTGATATTTCGCACACACATTCCTTTAATGGTCCTCAACCGCCCTGTGACAAATCCACGATCGCCGTACCCCTGGTAAGGTCAAGGTAAATATTTCTGAACAGACATTGGCAATGCCAAATCGCAATTAAGCAATTTGATTGTCTGAGCCAGACAATCAAGCTGCTTGATTTCAAGCACAATTTTCAATTGACAAATATTGGCGAGATTAGCGCAGAAAGTAGTTTAGCATTTGCGGCCAGTCCCATTACTTCAATGCTGTTTGAAGCTGAACAGGTCCTTGAAGAATGGCGAACAGCACAGGCCCTGATCAGACTGCACAGATAGGCATACTGATCTACAATTAGACTGGTCACAAATGTTATAAGCCCTACCTACTACATGCATTGTAGAATATATGTTGGAAGAAGCAGAACAGGTCATTCATGAAGGGCGAACAGTGGAACGGAACTATGGAACGTGCTATGGAATGGACGTAAAACCCTAATAACAAATAAATCAACCCATTTGTACCAGTCACACAAGGGAGTGGGGCTAAGTGACTGGTATGGTGAGGACCTGGCACCAGCTCCGGTTATTCTAATTTCAGTGCTGAATACATATTTGTTCTGTAGATATTCAGTTCAGTAGCCTATTCAAGGTGCATGATCACGTGGTTACAACAACAACGTCGCCCACTCCAAAGTAAGTATTATTATGCCCCCGCCACCGAATGGTGAGGGGGGCATATAGTGTTACCGGTGTCCGTACGACGTACGTACGTCCCGAAACCTTAACGCTCGGGTAAATGGTTTCCTTGCTCAGATCTGCTTCACATTTCACACACGCATTGCTCCAATGGTTCTCTACTGCCCTGTGACAAATCCACATTCGTCCCGCCCCGCCAATTCCAGGGTCAAGGTCACATACTTTGTGTGTTTGAAACCTTAACACTCGAGTAAATGGCTTATAATTTCTGTTTCCTTGTTCGCATCTGCTTCACATTTCACACACACATTGCTCCAATGGTCCTCTACCGCCCTGTGACAAATCCACATTCGTCCCGCCCCCGCCAAGCCCAGGATCAAGGTCACAGACTTGGTGCGTTCGAAACCTTAACGTTCAGGTAAATGGCTTATAATTTATGTTTCCTTGCTCGGATCTGCTTCACATTTCACACACGCATTGCTCCAATGGTCCTCTACCACCCTGTGACAAATCCACATTCGTCCCGCCCCCGCCAAGCCCAGGGTCAAGGTCACAGACTTGGTGCGTTTAAAACTTAACGCTCGGGTAAATGGCTTATAATTTATAATTTGCCAACAGGCCATATTTCTAGTTTGATATTTTTCTTAATATGCAACGGATTTTGATGAAATATGGCGCAGCAAATGCGTCTTCACATGAGCTGCATTTGGTGGTCAAGGGAGACACGGAAATCGATTCTTCGCAAAAACGACAGAAGTTTGGGCGAAAATACAGAGACCACCAAATGCATCTTAACAAGACGCGTTTGATGCGCCATATTTCATAAAAATACGTTACGTAATAAGGACACTATAAAAGAATACGTACTTTGAATCGGTACTTGTTGTTGTTGTTAGTACCACGTGATCATACACCTTGCTATTTCACCAACATTGCAAAGTATGCTTATCTAGCAAAGTATACTTTGAAAGAGAAATTTTAAATTTACAGATAAACTTATTAATTTTTATTATACTGAATTTATTACATTATCACCATGATCACAGCCATTTTTGCTGTGATAATGTTATAAATTCAGTATAATAATTGTATCCCCCGGACTCCATCGGGGGATACTATGGATTTGACAGCGGGCCGCGTCCGCCGCAGACACTTCTTGTCCGGAGCATAACTCGAACACCCTTTTGAATATTTTCATGAAACTTCACACATGCATAGACCACGACCCGAAGGTGTGTCGCGCACAAGAATGACAACTCTTGCATAGCTAAATTTTGAGTTATCTCCCATTTTTGTTTCGCTCACTGATTTCGTGTCCGGAGCATAACTCGACCACCCTTTGGAATATTTTCATGAAACTTCACACATGCATCGACCACGATCCGAACGTGTGTCGCGCACAAGAATGACAACTCTTGCATAGCTAATTTTTTAGTTATCTCCCATTTTTTGTTTCGCGCACTGATTGATAATAACTCGACCACCCTTTGGAATATTTTTATGAAACTTCACAACATTCAATTGAGACCACGAACCGAAGGTGGTGTTTCGTGCACAACGAAATGACAACTCTTGCATAGCTAATTTTTTTTTTATTAATTTTTTTTTAGTTATCTCCCTTTTTTGTTTTCGTGCACTGATTTCCTGTCCGGAGCATAACTCGACCACCCTTTGGAATATTTTCATGAAACTTCACACATGCATAGACCACGATCCGGAGGTGTGTCGCACACAAGAATAACAACTCTTGCGTAGCTAATTTTTTAGTTATCTCCCTTTTTTGTTTTTCGCACTCTACAAACTGGACAATAATGCATGAAGACCCGTTTTCTCGTGTGTTCTGTACACCTTACCTGTAGAGAGAACAATAGCCTTCTCCCGTTGAACAATAGAGACTGGGAGAACCATTCACCTGTGCATGTGCTAGCATGTGCAAATGTCCAGTCTTGACCACTCTGACCACAGGTAATTTATACAGGTAAATTACTACATTGTATGGTATTACATTTCCGTAAACTGTGTTGAAAATATTGTGGCATTATGTGGACCTGTGCAGATATATGTAGATAAATATAGGACTATTTAAAAAAAATTCTGGGCTCCAGTAGCAAGCATTATTATTTTTAATTTTGAAACTTTTTTTTTTAATTTTTTTTCTTCAAATTCTTTTTAAATTTTTGTCTAGTAGCATAAGGTCGTAAGTGCTATATACAGACTATTATCATATAATAAAACAATTATTGACTAGTGAGCCATAGAATATAATCGGATATTCCATGGCTCACTAGTCAATAATTGTATAATATGTTCGGGCCAGTGAAAATTGCTTTCGGGCCCAGACATGAGGTCAAGGCGGGACAAGGCGAGGCATTTGATTCCGCGGAATTATTGTTTACTTATCTCCCTTTGTTGTTTCATGCTCTGATTTCGTATCCAGAGCATAACTCGAACACCCTTTGGAATATTTTTATGCCCGACCACGATAGTGGAGGGGGCATTTAGTGTTACCCTTGTCCGTCCGTCCGTCCGTCCGTCCGTCCGCGCACACAAATGGGTACTTGTTGTAAGCGTACGGGGATCTTATTTGGTAGGGTTAGGATAGTATTGGGTACTCTTGTTGGGTATTTTTATACAGTAAAAACCCAACAAGTATTCATTCGTAGGAACGTGCGTCCCGTCCTCCCGTCCGTCCGTCCGTCCGTCACAAAACTTTAACACTTGGGTAAATGTCTCATAGTTTCTTCATCCTTCGACCGATCTGCTTCATATTTCATATACACATTGCTCTGATGGTTCACTACCGCCCTGTGCCGCCCCCGCCAAGCCCAGGGTCAAGGTCACATACTTGGTGCTTCAAAAACTTTAACGCTCAGGTAAATATCTTATAATTTCTGTTTTCTTTCACGGATTAGCTTCATATTTCATATACGCATTGCTCTAATGGTCCTCTACCGCCCTGTGCCAAATCCACGTTCGTCCTGCCCCCGCCAAGCCCAGGGTCAAGGTCACATACTTGGTGCTTCAAAAACTTTAACGCTCAGGTAAATATCTTAAAATTTTTCTTTTCCATTCACGGATCAGCTTCATATTTCATTACCCGCCAATGCTCCTATGGTCTCTAAAATTTAACTAAATAACCATTGCTTCTTTATAACATTGCTCTAATGGTCCTCTACCGCCCTGTGCCAAATCCACGTTCGTCCTGCCCCCGCCAAGCCCAGGGTCAAGGTCACATACTTGGTGCTTCAAAAAATTTAACTTGGGGTAAAAGAAAATTTTGGAATTTGGCCTCATTTATTATCAAAGCGATATGTGGGACATCCGTGTTCTATGAACACATTTTCTAGTTTATTAAACTTCACACATGCATAGAAGACAACCCAAAGGTGTGTCGCACATAAGAATGACAACTCTTGCGTCGTTAATTTCTTAGTTATCTCCCTTTGTTGTTTCGTGCACTGATTTCATGTCCGGAGCATAACTCGAACACCCTTTGGAATATTTTCATGAAACTTCACACATGCATAGACCACAACCCTAAAGGTGTGTCACGCAAGAATGACAACTGTTGCATCACTAATTTTTTTAGTTATCTCCCTTTGTTTTTCCGTCACTGATTTTGTCTCCGGAGCATAACTCGAACACCCTTTTTTCAAACTACATGTGTATCTGGGGAGGGGGATACACATGCGCTTGTCGACAAGCGTCCATTTCTAGTTCTGCATACTTTTAATCATCAAATATATGTAGTGGTTAGTTCTATATGAAATAATGCATTTCAGGAAAAATAAATGATTACTCCCTCAAAGTATACTTTTCTAGATAAGTATACTTTACAATTTTGATGAAATCGACTACTGAGTTTGGGATTTCCCCCCATCAGAGCAGGTGAAATATGGGATTTGTCACTGTTAACCCAGCCTAAAATTACCATAGTTGTTGACAGGCTGTTAAACGCCATTAAATAAATAAATATAAGGTTCCCGAGTACCATAGTAAATGTTTACCCACAGCTGGACATGGTGATCGTTTTTGTCGAGCCCGCTTGCGGAAAGCGAGACATACTGATCACAATGATTTCCGGGTGTCCGTGCGTCCATCCGCACGTCCGTCCGTCCGAAATCTGCGTTAAAGTTTTTAAAAATACCATCAAATGGCTCGGCGGGCTCGACATGCGGGCCACAGCCATCTGGTTGTTAACATTTCCGTCGGAAATATTGTGTAATTTGAGCATATAATACAGTACTTTCGGTCCTTTGATAATCTGCATCATTCAAGCTGCTGATTTACACATTCCGAAGCCGCAGTACGTAGATGGCGGCTTGGCCCCGAAATGAGCATTGTCTACAGCCATGGTCAAACAGCACGCTCTGTACTTTTGACCACAGCTGTGAGCGGTGTTGAACAACGGCAGTCATGTAACAATAAATAAGAACCAGTGACACACACATTTCAGGTGACAGCCTTTACTAGTCGTGGGGAAGGACCTAAGTCGAAGCCTCCATTGTCTCAATTCTTTGATGAGAAGGGAATAACGGCATACGTAGGCAACATCAAGTGCACGGCAAAGGGCAACCACTCCATCGTGGTGTCATGGACGGCCCCACCGAATGTGAATGTGACAAACTATACGCTCTTATACTACGATACCTGGGGCCAAGTCCAAACGACAGTGACTACTAACACGACATTCAAAGGTACACCTGCCCACATTTGTGACTATCGTTATAACCCTAAATATTTGGACACAATTTGCTTTGGGAACCCCCTATTAAATAGGGGTTTCCCAAAACAAATTGTATCCAAATACATTGTTATTGTGATTAAACCAGTATTGCCATACTCACGCTCACTGTTGTGGGGTAAACATAGATTTGTATGTGTTGTCCAAAAGAGATACTAATTCTGCTGGTTTTTATTCTCACGAATATGTGTGGCACGCGTAACCAGCGAAAATAAGAACCATGTGAAAATTACCACGTTTACAGTAAGTCTTTCTTAATGTTTTTTATTGCATAAAATAGGCTTTCACAGTGTAATAAAATTGTAATGCACTAGTGTAATATATATGAAAATCTTCAATGCATGAAACTGTACTGTTGGGCGCATGCGATGGATAATTTAACAATCAGGATTCAGGAATCCCGACCGAAGACCTGTAGCCGATTTCATCAAAATTGCGAAGTATACTTATCTAGCAAAGTATAGTTTGAGGGAGTAATCATTTATTTTTCCCGAAATGCATTATTTCATATGGAAGTAACAACTGCATATATTTGATGATTAAAAGTATGCATAATTATTATACTGAATTTATTACATTATCACAGCCAAAATAAAAATTAATAAATTTATCCTAAAATTGAAAATTTCTCCCTCAAAGTATACTTTGCTAGATAAGTATACTTAGCAATTTTGATGAAATCGGCTACTGGTTTGGCCCTCAGGTATGTCTGCTATTCTTGTATGTAAAAGTTGGATCTAGTTATACTTTGTATATGAGTAGTCCTGTTAATACTAGTTTTACGGGAAGGGGCCAAGTGACTACAGTCACACCCCCCCCCCCCCCCACCCAAAAAAAAATGTTACCTGATAAATAGACTGTCAAGTTTATTAGGCATCGCTCGGAAATGGTAGGAATTCAGCCTCGGTATTCCTATACACAATTCCTAGCATTGGCTGATAAACTTGATATCAAAAGACATCAGTAGTCCTATAATTTAGGTGTTGTGTTTCTCTATGGTTCCAGCTGATAACCTGTGTTCGTCTACATCGTATGGCTTCATTGTGTCGGCCAATAACGAACATGGCTCCGGCCCACATCTTTACATCTCATCCAAAACCAAAGGTATCACAACTATGTGTATTCCCTTAGCAAAAATGAGACACATCATGTGATTTTGTACCTTCAACCATCTGCGTAATTTCATGAAATACGTTCACAAATATTTTCCGTAAATGGCTTCAAAAGTTGACAACATTTTAAGAGTACATGCGGAATATAATGTATAATGTATTTTGTCAACTTTTGACTTTATTTATGAAAAAATCTTGTAATTTTTAGCTCGACTATTCGAAGAATAAGTAGAGCTTATGTTGTCACCCCGGCGTCGGCGTCACCGTCACGCCTTGGTTAAGGTTTTTAGTCAACCTTGTATATGGAATACTACTGGCCCTACACCCACCATACTTGGACAACTTCATCTCCTAGTGATGTACATCAATAACCCCTGATCTATATTTGACCTTGACCTACATTTCCTCTTGAATTACTTAGTTAATTCTCTTTGGTTAAGGTTTTTAGTCAACCTTGGTTAAGGTTTTTACTCAAGCTTTCTACATGGAATACTATTGTGCATACAGACACCATACTTGAACAACCTTTTCTCATAGTGATGTACATCAATAACCCCTGATCTATATTTGACATTGACCTACATTTCCTCTTGAATTACTTAGTTAATTCCCCTTGGTTAAGGTTTTTAGTCAACCTTGTAGATGGAATACTCCTGGCCCTACACCAACCATACTTGGACAACTTTATCTCCTAGTGATGTACATCAACAATCCCTGACCTATATTTGACCTTGACCTGACCTTGACCTACATTTAACCTTGAATTACCTAGTTAATTCCCCTTGGTTAAGGTTTTTAGTCAACCTTGTATATGGAATACTCCTGGCCCTACACCCACCATACTTGGACAACTTCATCTCCTAGGGATGTACATCAATAACCCTTGATCTATATTTGACCTTGACCTACATTTGACCTTGACCTACATTTCCTCTTGAATTACTTATTTAATTCTCTTTGGTTAAGGTTTTTAGTCAAGCTTGTAGATGGAATACTCCTGACCCTACACCAACCATACTTGGACAACTTTATCTCCTAGTGATGTACATCAACAACCCCTGACCTATATTTGACTTTGACCTACATTTAACCTTGAATTACTTAGTTAATTCCCCTTGGTTAAGGTTTTTAGTCAGCCTTGGTTAAGGTGTTTAGTCAAGCTTTCTACATGGAATACTATTGTGCATACAGACATCATACTTGGACAACCTTTTTTCATAGCGATATACATCAATAACCCCTGATCTATATTTGACCTTGACCTACATTTCCTCTTGAATTACTTAGTTAATTCCCCTTGGTTAAGGTTTTTAGTCAAGCTTGTATATGGAATACTACTGGCCCTACACCCACCATACTTGGACAACTTCATCTCCTAGTGATGTACATCAACAACCCCTGATATATATTTCACCTTGACCTATATTCCTCTTCAATTACTTACTTAAGTCACCTTGGTTAAGGTTTTTAGTCAACCTTGGTTAATGTTTTTACTCGAGCTTGTACATGGAATACTATTGTGCATACAGACACCATACTTGGACAACCTTTTCTCATAGGGATGTACATCAATAACCCCTGATCTATATTTGACCTTCACCTACATTTCCTCTTCAATTACTTAGTTAATTCTCTTTGGTTAAGGTTTTTAGTCAACCTTGTAGATGGAATACTCCTGGCCCTACACCAACCATACTTGGACAACTTCATCTCCTAGTGATGTACATGAACAACCCCTGACCTATATTTTTTCCTCTTGAATTAATTAGTTAATCCCCCTTGGTTAAGGTTTTTAGTCAACCTTGGTTAAGGTTTTTAGTCAAGCTTGTATATGGAATACTATTGTGCATACAGACACCATACTTGGATAACTTTTTCTCATAGGGATGTACATCAATAACCCCTGACCTATATTTAACTTCACCTACATTTAACCTTGAATTACTTGGTTAATTTTTATAGTCAAGCTTGTATATGGAATACTCCTGGGCCTACATCAACCATACTTGGACAACTTCATCTCCTAGTGATGTACATCAATAATCCCTGACCTATATTTGACCTTGACCTACTTTTATCCTTGGATTACTTAGTTATTTCCCCTTGGTTAAGGTTTTTAGTCAAGCTTGTATATGGAATACTCCTGGGCCTACAGCAACCATACTTGGAAAACTTCATTTCCTAGTGATGTACATCAATAACCCTTGACCTATATCTGTCATTGACCTACATTTAACCTTGAATTACTTACTTAATTTCCCTTGGTTAAGTTTTTTAGTCAACCTTGGTTAAGGTTTTTATGCAGGCCGCAGCCACCTTGTTTGTCAAGCTATGTGTACATCGACAACCCTCGTAGTCGAGCTATGCTGTTCTCCTACAGCTCTTGTTGTAAACATATTTAATGAAATTACGTAGATGTCCAAAGGTACAAAGTCACATGGCGTGTCTCAAATGTGGCTATGACTGGAGAAATGGGGCTTATGGGATTTATGACCAGTGTACATCCCTATCCAATAGGATACTCCTGTTGATCGTTGATGAGATTGAGAACAGTGCAGATCCTGATCAGACTGTGGTATGATCTGGATCTACTGTTCTCACCCACAAACCCCATCCAGTCATGGCCACATTCCGTTGATTAGTTTTTAAAGCATGGGTGTATTGTTGATGAGATGGCGAACAGTGCAGATCCTGATCAGAGTGCGGTGTTTCATTGCTGATCTGGATCTACACTGTCTCAAAACCCACAAGGCCCCATTTCTCCAGTCCATTGCCACATTTAAAAAGGTTCCATGCCCACTCAGTTGGCACAACATTTTTCTTTATAGGAATTAAATAAGTGTATAATTGTGTCACTATTCAACCAGTTCTAAAAATTACAAGTGCCCGTAATTAAATTAAATGCGCCACCTGAACAAATACTTTCGACAGATTATAAAGTATGATCATTGCACATCAAACAATAAATACACAGAATAAATAGTAACGTCCGTTAACATTTTAAGGAAACACGGTTATCGCCCCTGATGTCAGTGTGGAAATTTACACCGATATAAAATGTATAATAATGCCAATCAATACGTGGGGTAATGGTGAATGAATGCTTAGTTTGCCAGAAAATGTCTCGGATGATGTCTCTGATATAAAGAACATTTTGTGTCTGCTGAATGGGCATGTACCTTTAATGCTGATACGTGGCTGGATAGCCTATGAGTAGAGCAGTGGACTTTGGAGCTCAGTCACTGCCTTATGCATGATAAACAAATCCTTTCATGGTTTTATGCCCCCTATGCAATAGCAAGGGGGACATATTGCTCTGCTCTTGAGGTTCTGACCATTCGTTAATCCGTCTGTGGTCATTTGCGTCAAAAAGATGGTAAGAGTTTCTCCATCATGTCCGATTTTTCAATATTACTGAAAGGATTACTTTAATATTCACACACATGTGAACAAATGTGACACACGCACACAATCATTAACATGACCTTGACCTTTCTGACCTACATAAGGGGCCCGTTTCACTAAACTAAAATGTTTGTAAGTGCAAATTTAGGATCGTCTGGAGATTTCAATTGATGGATTTATATTTATTGAGCATATGCAGCCTATACTGAATAAATGTAAATTCAATAATTGCTTACAAGAAAACAGTGTTCATGTGAAATTTACAGCTATCATAATTTTGCATTTACGAACATTTTAGTCGTACAAAGTTTAATGAAATGCCCCCCCCCCCCCCCCACACCACCCACCAACCACAAAATTTAAGAATGCGTCTTCTTTTTATGCCACCGGGTTTCAAAGAAACGGGTGGCATATAGTGTTTGGACCGTCCGTCTGTCTGTCTGTCTGTCCGCCCTGACGGTACTATACTTATGTGGCTAGCCCCACAGGGTTATGGACTTAGTGAAGGGTAGGGTTGGTTACAATTAGCCACCTAAAAATTCCTTTTATGTGGCTAAAAATCCTTTTATGTGGCTAATATTTAACATGTGATAAGCCACATAAGTATAGTACCGTAAGAACGTCCGTCTGTCTGTCCGTCCGTCCGTCTGTCCGTCCGTCACACTTTTCGGTTAACCAATTTGTCACAGTTTCTCAAATATGCTGCAGGTGGCATCCGCGTTAAACAGATGCATTTCTTGTTATTTAGTGAAATTTGGTCAAATATTGATTTTATTATGAAAAATGTATTTGTCTAAGGGAATTTAACATGGGGGGAAATGGATGTGGAGGAGCTGTGGGAGGAGTCAAACAACGAAAAATTTTGGATATTGACTCTGAAACCTGGTTAGATAACTTGGAAATGACCTAACTTAGAAAACAAGTCAAATTTTGAAAATCAATCCAGTATTTATGAAATTCTAAAAAATGTCCTATGTTAAATCCCCATACAGGGGTCATACCAGTTATCCGGACAATCAGTTTATCGGACAAATGAAAATACCTGTTAATTAAACGCATTCATTTGATCCGATTTTGCAACAAACATATGTAAGTCACTCAGGTGCTTGCTGTTTCCATGCCAGTGTGCAGAATATATTGCCAAGGTAAACCTTTTAAAATTTGCTGAAAAGATTCCTCAACTCTGTCCACAAGTGTATACAGTGTCAAAAGTCGCGCGGGGGCTTCCAATCGAGTGCACACATTACATCATTTCAGAGTTGTTCTATAAATACAACAAATTCTATAAATACGATGTTTTCCAAGAAGCGAATGGTGATTGTTTTTTCTGCAAAACTACACAATGCTGTTTACACTGGTTTTCAGGCGATAACATTATGATTTTAAGGTGAGAATACAAGTTATAAGACGATTATACATTTGTCCGGATAACTGATTGTCGATGTTAATTTTGGGTCAATCTTACGACTGATGGTCAGATCAAATTTTAAGTGAGAAAGATGGCAAAGTTTGCTAAATAGTTTGCATGCGTTGAGAAAGCAAGAAACGACGATTGATCTGTGAAAATTTTATGCCCGTAGCTGCTATTTTAAGAAAAATATCTTAAAAAAAAAAAATGTCATTTTAGTCCGATAATCTAGAGGATCCCTGTAGACATCGATGTCTATGGGGAAATTGACTCCGAAACTTGGCTAGATGCTTGAAAATGATTTAACTAAGAAAACAAAAGTTACATTTTGAAAATCGGTCCAGTATTTCTGAAATTCAAAACATTTCCCATGTTAAATCCCCATAGACATCTTCACTCTGCGAAGATGTCTATGAGGATTTAACATGGGGACATTGTTTTTTCGCAATAAAATCAATGTTTGACCAAATTTCACGAAATAAAAAGAAGGCTCATTCTTAAATTTTCCTTTAATTTAATGTTTAAATATCGAAAAAAACATTGTTTTTTAATTGTTTATATAGCTGTAAAATTTGGGCAGCTTTCGTGAAACAGACAGTAGACATTATTACTGTCAAGTATGCCAAGGCGGTAAACATAATGTCTAGTTTGAATTTTAATAGCAACTGTGTATCTATCTCTATATGACCTTAGCTGTTGTTGGGATGTTAAACGAGATGTGACTGAAGAAATGGGATTATGGATTTTGCAACCAGTGTAGATCCAGACAAGCATGTGTGCATCCGCACAGTCTGTGATCAGGATCTGCATGGGTGTTTCATTAATGGTACCAGTGTTCATTCTAGACCGCGCATTTGTGTCATTGTTGCATTAAATTGCACCAGTAGCCGATTTCACCAAAATTGCTAAGCCTACTTATCTAGCTAAGTATACTTTGTGGGAGTAATCATTTATTTTTTCCCGAAATGCAATATTCAGGCATGGGAAATTTCCGGATTAATCCGGAAATCCGGATTTGAGGTCCCAGGGACCACTTTTGTGAATCTTGTAAATCCGTTGAGAATGGCAATAAAAAATTACAATTTTCGAAAGAAAAAAAATGATTTTTTTTTTTTTTTTTTTGAAGTGGCGATTTTTTTATTTTCCCCAGCGGAATCCCTGTTATACATGTACTGACTTCTTGTTGCAAGTATTATTTTAAATTGAAATGGATTATGTTGCCAATTTTTCCTAATTATAGCATATTTTTTCAGGGGAAAATGTGATCTATTTAATGCTAAATATACCTCAGCATGAAGCACAGAGCATCTAGAATTGAAAAAGAATTCTGGGGGTGGGGGCATGCCCCCAGACCCTGCTAGCAAATCGCAGCGCAATCCGCTGCTCAAATAAATTTTCAGGATTGGGGATAGTGTTCCACTCCCATGCCTGAATATTGCATTTTGAACTTACAACTGCATTTGTTTGATGATTAAAAGTATGCAGAATTATTATAGCCAAAATGGTTATAATATTATGATAATATGGACCAAATACAGAAGATCTAAACTTCTTCACAACAGTAGAACAATCGATTTTGGAAAATGACAGTGAAACTGTAATTTTAGGTGGAGATTTCAATACTGTCATTGATTTTAATATTGATAAATTCAATGGTAGAACTGATGCACATAAAAGAAGTTCAAACAAGTTAAATGACATTATACTCGAAAACGATTTGCATGACATATACAGACTTCGACATCCAAATACAAAACGCTTTACTTGGCATTCAAATCATAGGCCACCTATATTCTGTAGATTAGATTATTTTCTAATATCAGCAGTTTTTATAAATGCAGCAACGAAAAAAAAGTGATATAGTACCAGGTTATTTATCAGACCATTCAGTAGTAACACTAAACTTGAATCTATCGGACACAGTACGAGGACCAGGTTACTTTAAACTGAACACTGACATATTATTACAAACAGAATACAAAGAGACTGTTAAAAATTCAATCCAGGAAACAGTAGAAAATAATATAGGTTGTAATCCGAATACAATGTGGGAACTGATAAAAGGCACTGTTAGAAATGTATCTATAAAGTATTCAAGTAAAGCAAAGAAACTGGAAAGAGAAAAAGAAAAAGAAATAGAACAAAAAATTGGGCAACTAGCAAAAGATTTAATAAACAACATACATGATCAAACTATATTAGATGAACTTAATATCGAATGAAATAAACTTAGCGAAATAATTAATTAAAAAACAAAAGGCAATATTTTAAGATCGAAAGCTGAATGGGTGGAAGGTACTGAAAAGAATACAAAATATTTTTCTAACTTAGAAAAAGAAAGATCAGAAGAAAAATCAATTAAGCAAATAAACATAAATGGCAATCTAAAAAACAACAAAAGGGATATTCTTGATCATGCAAAACATTATTATGCACACATCTATAGTAGAAATAATAATATAGAAACAGAAAATAACCACTTTTTCGACGAAAACGATAAAAAACTAAATGATGATGAAAAACAGACATGTGAAGGTATAATAAATGAAAATGAATGCCAATCGGCAATAAGAGATATGAAGAATATGAAAGTCCAGGATCGGATGGAATTACAGCTGAGTTTTATAAATTATATTGGAACGATATCAAGGAACATTATATCAAATCGATTAACTATTCATATCAAAACGGATCTTTAACAGAGTTAAATCTTTAACAGAGTTATAAAAACAAGGAATTATTACACTATTACCGAAAAAAGATAAAGATACACTTTCACTGGACAATTGGAGACCGATATCACTTTTGAATGTAGATTATAAAATTGCAACTAAAGTAGTGAGCAATAGAATTAAAAAAGTACTTGATTCCATAATTAATGTTACGGTAATCAAACTGGATTCATAAAGGGCCGTTACATAGGAGAAAATGTTCGTACACTCATGGAAATAATAGAAGAAACCAATGATACCAATATACCTGGTCTAGTTTTCTTTGCTGATTTTCAATTATACATTCATAATCACGTGCTTAAAAAAATTAAACTTTGGAGAATCTCTCATACAATGGATAGAACTATTTTATAAAGACGCAAAAAGTTGTTTTTCAAATAATGGATATCTATCAGATTTTTTTAATGTGAAGAAAGATGTAAGACAAGGCTGTCCATTGTCAGCTTATATTTTCATCATATGCATAGAAATATTATCAAGACAAATAAATAACAACGACAACATAAAAGGTCTAATACTAGGTGGAAATGAAATAAAACAAACCCTGTTTGCTGACGATGCAAGTTTTACTCTACATGGTTCAGAACGTTCATTTAATGAACTTATAAAAACGTTAGATACTTTTGCGAAAATATCTGGTCTGAAATTAAATAAATCAAAATGTACGGCCTTAAGGATAGGAAGGTTAAAAAACGACCCAAGCAAATGGTGTAACAGTAATACATACACTTGGTCAAATGAACGTGCCTCAACATTAGGAATAATATTCACAAACAACAAAACTAAAATTCCTGAATTAAATTTATCCCCTAAAATTAAGTCATTCCAACATTGTCTAAATAATTGGCAAAAACGGAACTTAACATTAATTGGCAAAATAACTGTGTTGAAGACTTTTGCATTACCTAAACTAATATACCCATTAACTGTGCTCGAAAATCCTGAAGACCGGATAATCAAACAAATTAATTCTATAATGTATACATTTCTTTGGGATGGTAAACCGGATAAAATATCACGAAATACTATAATTCAAAAGTATGAAAACTACGGTCTCAAAATGGTAAATATTCATGCATTCATAAATTCCCTAAAATGTTCATGGATCAAACGTCTAACAGGTACACAAAACCACTTGAAAAACGCATACAATAAAGAACTAAATAAATATGGAGGAGATATATTGTTTAAAATTAATCTAGATCATAACGATGCCAAGAAAATAATTAAAAAATATACATTCTTGAAACAAATATTAATTTCATAGTGTAAAATAAACTATAACAATAAAAATACTAATATATCGCACGAAATTATATGGCATAACAGCAATATCAAAAACGAAAGCAAAAATACATTTTTCTACACAGAATGGCATAATAAAGGTATTATGTATGTGAAGCATATATGACTATAGGATAAAAGAATTCTATAACTTTGATACTCTAAAAGAAATATGGAGACTTCTTAAAATATTATATCCTGCTAGGCAATATTAAAGCAGAATGGAAACAGACAATGATATTAGAACAAATAGATAATGACATTCCAAAGTATTTAATATCTACTATATTATCGTCAAATCATGTGAATAAAATATTATACAAATGGAAATTGACAATATGAGGTTGCCACAACAAAAACATATACTGAAATGGGAAAACAAATTAAACAATCAAAACATCGAATGGAATTATATTTTCTCATTGCCATACAAAAATACAATAAGTACAAAACTTAGAGCTTTTCAATACAAATATCTAATGCGAATAATTCTGAATAACTCATTTCTGTTCAAATGCAAAATAAAGCCATCAAATCTCTGTGATTTTTGTCACCTGGCCATAGATTCAAACAAACACATGTTTTGGGAATGTACTAACATACAACCTTTTTGGTCAGACGTAAACGAACTATTACATACAAGTAGATTAGACTTCACTATGCACTTAACTTATGAATGTATATCATTTTTTAACGCAAAAGTTCCATGTAAAAATAAAACCATACTTATTAGCTTTATCATTCTACTTGCAAAATATTTCATTTTTGTCGCACCCGCTTGCGGAAAGCGCGATATAGTCGGCCGTTTGGCGTACGTGTGTCCGGTTAAAGTTTTTGGTTAAGGTGTCTGGTTAAGTTTTTTGATTAAAGTTTTTGGTTAAGTTCTTTGGTTAAAGTTTTTGGTTAAGTTTTTTGGTTAAAGTGGTTAAAGTTTTTGGTTAAGTTCTTTGGTTAAAGTTTTTGGTTAAGTTTTTTGGTTAACGTTTTTGGTTAAAGTTTTTTGTTATACTATATCTCTGCAACTGCTTTGCCCATTACCTTGAAACTTCACATGGGTGTTTATCATCATCTAGATTTTATTCATTCTACCCCCTCCCGTGCGGCCCTGTGCCCAATGTCAAGGTCAAATTACTTTGAAGTTTTTGGTTAAGTTTTTTGGTTAAAGTTTTTGCTTAAGTTTTTTGGTTAAAGTTTTTCGTTATACTACATCTCTGCAACTGCTTTGCCCATTACCTTGAAACTTCATATGGGTGTTTATCATCATCTATATTTTCCTACTACCCCCTCCTGTGCGGCCCCTGTGCCCAATGTCAAGGTCAAATTACTTTGAAGTTTTTGGTTAAGTTCTTTGGTTAAAGTTTTTGGTTAAGTTTTTTGGTTAAGTTTTTTGGTTAAAGTTTTTGGTTAATGTTTTTGGTTAAGTTTTTTGGTTAAAGTTTTTCGTTATACTATATCTCTGCAACTGCTTTGACCATTACCTTGAAACTTCACATGGGTGTTTATCATCATCTATATTTTCATTCTACCCCCCTCCCGTGCTGCCCCTGTGCCCAATGTCAAGGTCAAATTACTTTGAAGTTTTTGGTTAAGTTTTTTGGTTAATGTTTTTGGTTAAGTTTTTTGGTTAAGTTGTTTGGTTAAGTTTTTGGTTAAGTTTTTTGGTTAAGTTGTTTGGTTAGGTTTTTTGGTTAAAGTTTTTGGTTAAGTTCTTTGGTTAAAGTTTTTGGTTAAGTTTTTTGGTTAAGTTTTTTGGTTAAAGTTTTTCGTTAAAGTTTTTCGTTATACTATATCTCTGCAAATTCTTTTGCCCATTACCTTGAAACTTCACATGGGTGTTTATCATCATCTATCATTTTCATTATACCCCCCCTCCCGTGCGCCCTGCCCTGAGCCCAATGTCAAGGTCAAATTACTTTGAAGTTTTTGGTTAAGTTTTTTGGTTAAGTTTTTTGGTTAAAGTTTTTGGTTAAGTTTTTTGCTTAAGTTTTTTGGTTAAAGTTTTTTGTTATACTACATCCCTGCAACTGCTTTGCCCATTACCTTGAAACTTCATATGGGTGTTTATCATCATCTATATTTTCATTCTACCCCCTCCTGTGCGGCCCCTGTGCCCAATGTCAAGGTCAAATTACTTTGAAGTTTTTGGTTAAGTTCTTTGGTTAAGTTTTTTGGTTAAGTTTTTTGGTTAAAGTTTTTGGTTAAGGTTTTTGGTTAAGTTTGGTTAAAGTTTTTTGTTATACATATCTTCGCAACTGCTTTTTTGCCCATTTACCTTGAAACTTTCATGGGTTGTTTTATCATCATCTATTTTCATTCTAACCCCCCTCCCGTTGCCCCTTTTGGTTGCCCAATGTTAAGGTCAAAATTACTTTGAAGTTTTTGGTTAAAGTTTTTGGTTAAGTTTTTTTGTTTAAAGTTTTTTGGTTAAATACGTTGTACTATCTCTGCAACTGCTGCCCTTACCTTGAAACTTCACATGGGTGTTTATCATCATCTATTTTTCATTCTACCTTAGTGGCCCCTGTGCCCAATGTCAATGTAAATTATAAGTTTTTTGGTTAGTTTTTTGGTTAGTCTTAAAGTTTTTGGTTAAAGTTTTTTGGTTAAGTTTTTTGTTTTAAGTCTTGGTTAAGGTTTTTTGTTTTGGTAGTTTTTTTGGTATTTTTTGTTTTATACTATATCTCTGCAACTGCTGCCCATTACCTTGAAACTTCACAGTGTCTCTATATTTTCATTCCCAATCCCTGCGGCCCCTGTGCCCAATCAAGGTCAAATTACTTTGAAGTTTTTGGTTATTTTTTTGGTTAAAGTTTTTGGTTAAGTTTTTTTGGTTAAGTTTTTTGGTTAAAGTTTTTGGTTAAAGTTAAAGTTTTTTGGTTAAAGTTTTTCGTTATACTATATCTCTGCAACTGCTTTGCCCATTACCTTGAAACTTCACATGGGTGTTTATCATCATCTATATTTTCATTCTACCCCCATCCCGTGCGGCCCCTGTGCCCAATGTCAAGGTCAAATTACTTTGAAGTTTTTGGTTAAACTTTTTTTCGCGCCTGTTTGCGGAAAGCGCGATATAGTCGGCACTTTGGCGTACGTACGTACGTACGTGTGTCCGGTTAAAGTTTTTGGTTAAGTTTTTTGGTAAACTTTTTCGTTATACTATATCTTTTTTTTTAGTGTCCATGCCTCGCCACAAGGCGCGACATGCAGGCCACGGCCATCTAGTTAAATGCAAGTATGAGTCAACACATCCAACAATAGAACACTTTAATGCTTATCTTAAACAGACTATTAACATCGAAAAAACAATTGCCAGTATGAAAGACAAACTGGACAAGTTTCACTCGAAATGGAATGACTTTATACAGTAAAGCAGACATTAAAATAAATTGACCACTCCTATAAACCCATCCTTAGGTTAAAGTATTCCACACCCCCCATTTTCTAATAACACCTTTGTTATTACTTCTTTTAGGAAAACATGTATTTTTTAACCTTGTAAAACCACCCTCATTTCATATACTCATATCGACCTATACAACTCCAATAAAAAAAAAATGAAAAACTCTCTGTTGCAGGTATATCGCTAGTAATAGATACATTTGTTTAATTCTCTGATGGATAAGAAAACTTCTGTCAAAATAGTTTTTACATGTTATTTTTGAAATTACATGTACAAATACTTTCGACAGTGCTAGTTTATGTATATATGTATTTATGTATGGATGTATACATGTAACCTAGATGAATAAAAAAATAAAATGAAAAAAAAAAAAATGGCTGTGATACTGTAATAAATTCAGTATAATAAAAATTAATGAATTTATCCTTCAATTGAATATTTCGCCCTCAAAGTATATTTAGCAAGATAAGTATACTTTTCAATTTTGATGAAATCGGTTACAGGATTCGTAATAAATAATTTACTGTACTAAGTGGGCGCATGAAATTATCTTTGAAAAACATTCTCATTGTGCTGATCGCGTAATCGGCCAATCACACACAGTGAATCAAATGTCTCCAGCAACTTCACCATAGTTACACGTTTTGATTGGCTGATGTTGTTCTGAATTTGATGTAACAAGCCTTTGCATTGGCTGAGGCATGCTGCTGAGCGCTTGATTATAATAATGTCGGCATCGCTAATAGATTGTGTGCCCAGGGGGACGTTTCACTAAACTTCGTACGACTAAAATGTTCGCAAGTCAAAAATTATGATAGTCCGTAAATTTCACATTTACAATTTTTTCCATTAAACAATTAATGGATTTACATTTATTGAGAAAAGGCTGCATATGCAGCCTATGCTCAATAAATGTAAATCCATCAATTGAAATTTCCAGACAATTCTAAATTTGCACTTACGAACATTTTATTCGTACAAAGTTTAGTGATACGGGGCCCAGGTACGCGCATAGTGAAAATGAGTTCAGCTGATATGCAGTCAAACATGGGTAAGTTCCTGCATTTTTGGGTTGACATTCAAAATGTATTGAAATTAAATTTTGCCATTTAGGCTAGCAACCACCAATTAGTTTTACTATACAACTTAACCGATTCCTCCAAATATGGCCATTCTCTCACACTTTCACTATTCGTATGGATGCTGTGGAACCTACCTGTTCATAACCTGCAACCTGTCTGCACCGGATTTTCACTAATTAAACAATATGTTCACTTACTCCTAAGAAAGAAAATTTCAACATTGTCCTGTCCGCCATTTTGTTTATCATCAAAGTGTCATGTGACGTAGTGTTCACATCACGTGACAAGCAGGCTCAGTTATTTCTTTTAAATGCTAGAAATATGCTGGAAACTGGTGTTAAAAACACCCCAACATGTTTCTCAAGTAAAATTGGGCTGTAATGGATCAGGATTTACAAGCAAACTGGGTCTGTGGCCTCAAAACGTCTGCACTATTTTTTTATACCGGACTACAAAAGCATACCCCCTGGCCGATGTGTACTATATTTAGCACAGTGATACCTTTAATGAAACATTATTTGTTAATGAATCTGAAACCTTTGATAACATGAATTTAATAATCATCAACTCTCCCAAAAATAATGAAATGTTCACACCATTCTGACATTTTTATGCCCCCAGTCTTGGTAGCGCTGTGTTTTGTGAAACTGTTAAAGTTAGTTTGATTGATCGTTTGATTTTTTCTTGTAATTTACGGCCATAATTTTTCCAAATCACACCCATGTTTTGTTTGAGGTGGGACCACTGGCCCCACTTCAAAAAAATCCTGGAATGAGCACAGTGGTATGGCGAACAGTGCAGATCCTGATCAGACTGTGCGGATGCACAGGCTGATCAGGATCTACACTGGTCGCAAAACCCATAAGCTCGATTTCTTCAGTCACAGCCACATGTATGTTGATTAGGACCGTCTACGGGCCCAAAAGAGGTCACCAATGTGACCTTCGACCAGTTCCAACCTGGAAGTGTCAATGTATCGTGGAGCCCAGGACAAGGCGATGAAGTCACCGAGGTATCTTATATTATTTACCACTCATTAGGCCATTATAAAATAAATGCTACATTCTCATCCATTTTTTTTTTGCAAAATGGGAGCGGGGGGGGTGAAATTTTTATTTCATTTTTTCCGGCCCCGTGCAGGCACCGGGGCGGGATCAACTGATCCTGAGAATAGTGCTGCAGTAGCCATTGCTTGTCGTAAAAGGCGACTAAACTGGCTTAACGATTGGGTTCATACTTTCCGGAACCCACTATACTGGATTTGGCCCTCATGTACATTTTTGGCTTTCTTGTATGTGAGAGCTGAGTCAGGCTATGCCCCATATATAAAAGTAAGATTAGCGCTAATCCTATTACTTTTAGGGGATGGGATAAATGATGCTGGTGTGGCGAGGCCCTGGCACCAGATCAGGTTGTTCTAATTTCAGGACTGAATATATATTTTGATTGTAAATATTGAGTTCTGAAGTTGGGATTTACCCCCCTCGGACAGGTGGATACGGGACTCAACCCCGTTGACCCGTCTGCGTGTAGACTCCCTGAGGCTTGTACCTTTATGTCAGAAAAGCGGACGTTAAACCCTATTCACTCACTCACTCACTCATTCATTTTTTCCGGATATTGGAAATACCGACAAACAACCATCGTTTGTGTTAACACTTTGCATGCTGGGAATGAAAATAATGGCTATACTCTCTAACTTAATAGCAAATGACAGTTCACCAATGTCGTCTTTTTTATTTCTCTCTGAAAATATATCTTCGAAATTCATTAGTATAATCCCAATCGGTAAATTACCCATCGCATGCTTCCAACCAACCACCACGTATTGACAATATTAAAAAAAGAAATAAAAATATTACCAATAAAAAATCGGGGCGGGCCTTAATTCTTGGGGCGGGTGGTGATGAGAATCTAGCATTTATTTTATAATGGCCTTAACCCTTTCAGCCCAAAATATATGACAGACTGTTCTTATTTAACATTTCAACACTACACACTGCTTTTTCAATGTTTGCAAACAGTGTAGATCTAAATGATCCGGCATGTAACAAGCAGTCTGATCAGGATCTGCACTGTGAATATTTTCTGACTTTTGACAAAAATTCCCATTTTCTGATTAATGGATTAGTTCAACAGTCGACATGGAAGAGTCTATCCCAGTTACTTAGGGGTGAAAGGGTTAAAACTTCTACACTGCAGCTCCATTATAACGCAGTGGTCGGGGTCCAAGATTTCAAACCGTGATCGAATCCGACCGCGTTATAAAATTTCGGGACATGCACGGGTACTGGTACTGCACGGGTTACTGGTATCATTTGCATTTTGGTTACCAACTATTGCGGGAATTCCATTAGCAACGGACCCATATAAAATCATGTCATTTGAACAGAAGTTAAAGTAATTATTAATAATTCCTATGACGTACAAACTTGTATGTATTAATGTATTAAACATACAAGTTGTTTATAAAATCATGCTTATTACGTTGTATAGTGCTCGCGATAGACAGACGCTTATTACAATGTATACTACTCGCGATCAACAGACGCTTAAACGGATTAATTGATAATAAATAATGCCTATGGTCACGTGTCCTGCCTATTCATGCGGTTGATACGTGCATAATCTCAGGATGTGGGGTCACGTGATCTATTGTTTACGCTGCAAGTCATATTGATGATGAAATTTACGATTTAAGCGAGATTGCCGTGGGCTGCAGTGTAAACAATAGACCACGTGATCCCATACCCTGACCCAGATAATTATAAAACACCAGTCTATTTATAGAATGTTAAATATTATACCGAACACGCAACCATTTATTAGCGACAATTATGTGTAATTGAATTGATTAATAATATGCCTATTAACATGATTACCTGATTACATGTATTACAGTTGCTAACATACTAATAATAATCCTTTCATGGACTTTGAACTTCGTTGTTTGAATAAACTTGCAGAAATCACGAATCAACTAATTACACAATGACTACGACGTCCGACGATTTTTTTTATATTTTTTTTCTTTATTGTTTTTTTTTTATTATTTTTTTCTCGATTTTTTTAATATTTTTTTGGGATCCACGAGAGACCCGCGTAATAATGGAGATCGCACTATACGCGACTGCATTATAATGGAGCTGCAGTGTACTAGTTTCCATGTGTGATCCAGAATATACTGTCAACATGTAATGTCTTGTACCAAATTTGATCCAACTGTATTTTACAACAGCCGGTCACATTTTGTAAGCATACTGAAAGGGACAAATTCAAGGGAAACAACTTTGTACCGTCTTACTGAGAGGGACAAATTCAAGGGAAACAACTTTGTACTGTCTTACTGAGAGGGACAAATTCAAGGGAAACAACTTTGTAATGTCTTACTGAAAGGGGCATATTCAAGGGAAACAACTTTGTAGTGTCTTACTGAGAGAGACAAATTCAAGGGAAACAACTTTGTAATGTCTTACTGAAAGGGGCAAATTGAAGGGAAATAACTTTGTAAGGGATACCCCATGTAGACTTTGTTTACAGTCGACGTGTTATGAAAATATTGTCAGATACACGTGGAATCATACAAGGTCTTTACAACTACATTGTATATATATTTACAACTACATTGTATTATACTTCACATCGATTCCAGTGTATAAGCTTCCTATACGCTTGCAGTATTTTTAGACTTTCCAAAGGTAGTGTTATTAACTTTGTTACGAAAATCGGTGACACAGAGAGTTCTTCCACTATTGTCTCATTGTTAATTGAACTTATTTTGTAAATACTAATATATTGAAAATCATGAACGAATCAATGCTTCCAATTGTCAATACCACTCCATCAACACTGTGTACAATTAACGAAAGAAGTTCAGATTTTAGGTTGAATAATATCGTCGCTATGCAGGATATTTTAGTTAGAGAATATACAAATAGAAAAAGAAACGCTAAACAATATAGACGCGCGGTGAACACGGCTGAAGCATCTAGCACGGCTCTAGCGAGTGTTTCTGTGTTGTGTGGGGCGGGGACAGCTGCAACTATATCCACCATTATAACGGTTCCTGTAGGGGGGATTTTATGTGCGGTGTCGGCCGTTTCTGGGTTGTTGTGTATGATAATTAGGGCGTCGGGTGGAAAACTCGAGAAAAAATGTAGAAAACATGATAGAATATCCGTTCTCGCCAGGTCGAAGAAAAATACCATCGATGTTATGGTGTCCAAAGCGTTGGCCAATAAGAAAATATCAAATTTAGAGTTTGAATCCGTGGTGGAAGAAATGGGGAGATATGAAAAATTAAAAAATGATATAAGAATCAAGGCGCGCGCCACCATGCCCAATATTGAGTGTACTGATTGGGATAAATTTAGAGAAAAACTTGGAGATAAAGTCGGAAGAAATGTTACAGCACCAATATAAGAAAAATAATTAATTTTCTTATATTGGTGCAGTAAACAAATTTACATACCTATACAATATGTGTTTTTCACTGAGAATTACGCCGTAATCGCATAACAAATTCGGTCGAGGATTACACTGTAATCGCCTGTGTAAATTGATACACTCGGCTATAAATTAATTAGTAGTTGTTTTTTTTTTTCAATAATAATTTTTCAATATCTTTATAAGCGATATCGTAGAAATGTACATTCATAAACGAATTGTTGGGTTTTAAAATTTTTGTATAATACACCTTAGTTTCATATCCTATACGCATTATCCGTCTTAATGCTTGTATTTGCCTCTTGTATAGTTGACATAATTGCCGGTATAATATTGGAAATGTAACGTTTTTATCGGAGCGTAATAAATTACGCTGGTATTTCATGTATTCGATATCACCTAGTGTTCTCATTTTATAGAATTTATATACAGGATTATAACCCCCGTAAGCTTCGTAAACTTCTTCAACACAGTCATTAAAAATTTCAATTCAAATTGTATTGTATTATCCATTTTCTATAATAATATTGGTACTTGTTTTTTCTGTTCAATTTTCGAATTTTATAAAATTAGTTTGATAATGTTTTTTTTACAGTGTTTTGATGCTGTAGAAACACCGTGACTTATTAGATCGATTCTATCTTTCTAACTGACTTTCCGATTTGAATTATTACTAAACGATAATACTTGCGAGCACGTAATCCCTTGTTAGCCATTCGATGAGTAGCCTGAGTGCCACCGCATGGTGGACATAGCAATGACTCGGCTTTGGTCCCTAACCCACAATGCCGACATGGGCGAGGTGAAACGGAACCTCTTCGCATCCATGCACGGTGATGTTTGCAATATTCGTAAATACCGGTGCGAAAACATCTCTCGTGACTACCTGTCTTCAACCACGCACACTTAACTAGAACCATTATGTTGTATATATATACTGAGTATAACATAGGGATTTTTATCTCTAATAGGGTGTATCTTCTCATGTCATAAATATATGGTCTCGCGGTAGTAGTATATAAGAGTCACAAATGATACCATCATGCGGTGGAAGGTGCCGCGCGTAGCCGGTGCCTTCCAGAGGTGATGGTATCATTGTGACTCTTATATACTACTGGCTCACTAGTCAATAATTGTATAATATGTTCGGGCCAGTGAAAATTGCTTTCGGGCCCAGGCTCGAGGTCAAGGCTGGACAAGGCGAGGCATTTGATTCCGCGGAATTCTTGTTTACTTATCTCCCTTTGTTGTTTCGTGCTCTGATTTTGTATCCAGAGCATAACTCGAACACCCTTTGGAATATTTGTATGCCCCACCACGATAGTGGAGGGTGCATTTAGTGTTACCCTTGTCCGTCCGTCCATCCGCACACACGAATAGGTACTTGTTGTTAGCGTACAGGGATCTTATTGGGTAGGGTTAGGATAGTGTTGGGTACTCTTGTTGGGTATTTTTATAGAGGAAAAACCCAACAAGTATTCATTCGTAGGAACGTGCGTCCCGTCCTCCCGTCGTCCCGTCCGTCCGTCCGTCCATCCATCCGTCACTTTAACACTCGGGTAAATGTCTCATAATTTCTTCATCCTTTGACCGATCTCCTTCATATTTCATATACACATTGCTCTAATGGTCCTCTACCGCCCTGTGCCAAATCCACGTTCGTCTCCCCCGCCAAGCCCAGGGTTAAGATCACATACTTAGTGCTTCAAAAACTTTAACGCTCAGTTAAATATCTTATAATTTCTGTTTTCTTTCACGGATCAGCTTCATATTTCACATATGCATTGCTCTAATGGTCCTCTACTGCCCTGTGCCAAATCCACGTTCGTCCTGCCCCCGCCAAGCCCAGGGTCAAGGTCACATACTTGGTGCTTCAAAAACTTTAACGCTCGGGTAAAAGAAAATTTTGACTTGGAATTTGGCCTCATTTATTATCAAAGCGATATGTGGGACATCCGTGTTCTATGAACACATTTTCTAGTTTATTAAACTTCACACATGCATAGAAGACGACCAAAGGTGTGTCGCACATAAGAATGACTAAACTATTGCGTCGTTAATTTCTTAGTTATCTCCCTTTGTTGTTTCGTGCACTGATTTCGTGTCCAGAGCATAACTCGAACACCCTTTGGAATATTTTCATGAAACTTCACACATGCATAGACCACGACCCTAAAGGTGTGTCACGCAAGAATGACAACTCTTGCATCACTAATTTTTTTTTAGTTGTCTCCCTTTGTTTTTCCGTCACTGATTTTGTCTCCGGAGCATAACTCGAACACCCTTTTTTCAAACTACTTGTGTATCTGGGGAGGGGGATACACATGCGCTTGTCGACAAGCGTCCATTTCTAGTTGAGTATTTTCACTCCATCATATCTGAAGCCAATTGGGTATTTCAATATTTTAATTGGGTAAAATAAAATTACACTACTGTTTACACATCAACAGACAGCAATTATTGACTAGTTTGCTTCGAAATGAAAACACATCTTGGCATTTCATTAGAATTGTCTCCTTGGAGACAATTCTAATGAAATACCAAGATGTGTTTTCATGGAAAATAAGAAAAATATGCTATATTTGTGGTCTGTTTATTGTTTTCTGTAGCATGATAAGGTACCACAAATTTGTTATTGCTTTTTGGTACTCGCTACTTCTGATTTCAATTGGGTTTTCCGGCAATTTTAATTGGGTATTTACGCAAATACGCAGCTTATCTGGAGCTCTAGTTTATATATTAAATGAGTTTACTGATTGCATGCGAAATAAGGCCATGCTGAGTTTCTTATGAAATTTGTCAATGAGTTTAATAAATATCATATTATATCATCACACATGTTAAAATCTATTTATTGCATAAACGCATCATCATACATTGAAGCTGTTCTGGTCACAAATTGTGTATTGTGATATTTATTACACTGTGTTAATTCCCTGTGAGTGCCATTTTATGCAATAAAAAATATTCTTTCGTCGGTCCAAGAAGTCGCCAGTGGAAAATGTTCTTTTCAGATTCGTCCATTTATGAAAAGGGGGTGTTTTTGTTCTCAAAAATATTAAAATTACTTTCAAAAAGTGCAGATCCTGTAACGATCCGTCTCATCTGGATCTGCACTTTTTGCATAAACCGATATAGCGGGATTTCGGGTTCAAAGGGTTAAACTGTGTCTCGTCTCTATATTACCTTACCTGTTGCTGGGACGTTAAACTCATTCACTTTCACTTGTTTCTTTTGATGAAATAAAAACAATTGGGGAGGGTGACTTCTTTGTTATTGATGGAAAAGTACTTGGTTTTAAATATTTTTTGTTTAATGGCCAAAAGATTGTCGGCAGCAAAATGGGGAACAGACAGTAGATGTGTATTATCATGATTATTGCGAAAAAACTGCTTACCCTGATAACGTGGACAATACTATAGCACGAAAAGCCACAATAATTGCACTACCATAATTGTCTGCCCTTGAATTGACCGTCAATTGTATGATATTTCAGCACTACACTGTGTATTACGACTTCCTCCCCGAAAACACGCATGGCACCGTTATTGCCGACAAGGCATACGCCACTTCTACGGCGAAAACGTATACCGTCATTTATGGTCTGCGAGCCTGCGAGGCATACATGTTCCGTATAGCGGTCACAGGCTCGGGCAAATGTCCGCTGAGTAGAACTTACTCCATTGAGACTGGTCCAGGTGAGTGGAAATGTGGAGACACCTGTCGATACCTGTAGCCGATTTCACCAACATTGCAAAGTATACTTATCTACCAAAGTATACTTTGAGGGAGAAATTTTCCATTTAAGGATAAATTTATTATTTTTTATTCTACTGAATTTATTACATTATCACAGCCACTTTGGCTGTGATAATGTAATAAATTCAGTATAATAATTCTGCATACTTTCAATCATCAAATATATGCAGTGGTTATATATATATAGTTCTATATGAAATGATGCATTTTGGGAAAAATAAATGATTACTCCCTCAAAGTATACTTTGCTAGATAAGTATACTTTGCAATTTTGATGAAATCGGCTACAGGTATCACAGGAATGGCACAGGGTTGCGTCTTCTTTCTTTAAGCTTTCAACCATAAATAACTGGAATGGACTGGAATGTTAATTTCATGACCGAGCAAAACGTCATAAACTTATGTTCAGACCAGTCCAGTTAAAAGTGGGTGAGTTTTTTTTTCTGAAAAAAAATGGAGATTTTGTGCAAAAAGTGCAGATCCTGACGAGACGCTCGCTACGAGCCGGCTCATCTGGATCTACACAGTTTTGCAGTTTTGCAAGCACTGCTGTAGAGGTATGTAGCGTTGAAAGGGTTAACCCTTAAAGTTCTACTCACAACAATTGTCGTCTGCTGTTGCGTTTATATCTTGCCTTATTTCTCAATAAAAACATGGTTTGACAGCACTTCAGAATCATTTCCAATGGAATTGATTCTGAAGTGCTGTCAAAGCATGTTGTACATTCTAAAGTGCTGTAAATAAACAGCAGACAACAACAAAAATAAGATAGCGGTCTAAGGGTTAAGGTACTGCATCACATATTTGTGCAAAAAGTGATGAAACGGATTAGTACAATAAAACTGCAGATGAGTTGAAAATGTGCATCAATTCCTTTGTTATCCTCTCCCAGATACTTAGGAAGGAATGGATACAGAGATAGTCTATTTGTTTGCGTACATATGTGTTGCATTAGTAACACGTTTTAGCAAGGTGATTAACCCTCACTACGTGGGAGACGAAAATGGTCGTCTGCTGTTTTTCATTTTTCCCTTAATTCTTAACAAAAAAATTGTTTTGACAGCACATGAGAATCGTCTCCAGTGGAGACGATTCTCATGCGCTGCCAAAACAGGTTTTTATCGAGAAATATTTAAAATAAAACATTTCCAGCAGACGACAAAATTTAATTCAGCATAGTAACTTCATAATAGCGATGCCTTTGTTCCCATATTAACCCTTACAATGCTGAATTTTAACTTTGTTGTCTGCTGTTTATTTTCTATTTTTCTCATCAAAAACATGGTTTGGCAGCAATATAGAATGGAAATGATTCTCAAATGCTGTCAAACTATGTTTTTCATTCAGAACAAAGAAAAAATATAAAACAACAGCAGACGAACATTTTCATTTCCCGCATTCTAAGGGTCAGTATTTATGCGAATAATATTAGACATAAAATCGTCAAAGATCAGAAAAAAATAAGCCAAAGCGGATGTTTTCAGTATAGGTCCGGAATATCATTAGGAGAAACACATCAAAACTCCCCATGAATCCCGCTGGAGCCTAATCCAGAATTCAAGATGGCGTCCAAGATGGCTGCCATAAATTTATTAAACACATTAAATGATTAATGTGACTATACTGAGCATATTTACACATAGGGTGGCAGCATATCACAATGCAATGAACAATGCATATATTAATCTTTCCAATGAGTATGAGTCGCTTAACCTTTCAAATATCCAATATGGCTGCCAAGATTGCTAACAAAATATGTAAAAGTTACATTTTCTTCATAACATATATGAATTGATTTTTCCTAGTCTTGGAGTTACATTTACTATTATTAAAACTTCGATAAGTTTATATTTGAAATAATGTGGCATCCAAGATGTCCCCCAGAACTTGAAAACATTGTCCAATATGCATAACAGAAGGCCGCAATGCGCATCATTACGCAAACATTGTATTAGCAAGCGTACCTCACTACATCCCCAGTTACCTCCTACATAAACAGGGGGTTTAGTGAGGTGCCCGCTCAATAGGTAATGCGGTCAAATAGGTCAAATAGGCCACGATGCAGTGACTATTTTCGATCAATAAATTATGTTGTAAGCGATTGTAATGTGTATTTTCAATATTTTTATTATTAAAATGTATCATATCGGTACTCATTTAAGTAATATTTGTATATTTTAAATGTGTTGATGTTCTCATGGAGCATATGAATATAAGTATAAACTGATCCAGCTTATTTTGAGTCAAATCACACAGCCTTAAAACATAGTGCTGGAGTATAAACACTATTATAGTATATTATTCATAAGTATATCGCTGTTAAACATTAATTACAATATGTATGCATATTATTAAAACCATAGATGCTATCGCTGTTTTGCTATATGTGATATTTATAACAAAACCTTTTTAGCTCACCTGAGCGAAGCTCATGTGAGCTATTGTTACCGCAATGTGTCCGTCGTCCGTCGTCGTCCGGCGTCGTCCGTCGTCGTCCGTGAACATTTTCAAACGTCTTCTCCTCGGTAACCATTGGGCCTATAGTCACCAAACTTCATGGTCATGGTCCTTAGGTAGGGGGATTACAAATTTGTTAAAATGACATCATTACGTAATCCAAGATGGCCACCGTGTAAAAATAGCACAAATTCTTAAAAAATCTTCTTCTCAAGAACCGCCAACCGGATTTCGACAAAACTTGGTAGGAATGATCGATGTACAATGCTCTTTCAAAGTTGTTAAAATGGTGACCCACGGGGTCAAAAATGGGCGTGGCCCGTGGGGTCAAATTGTGGTCAAATTTTATTTTTGACCGAATATGGTCATGTCTATACCAAATTGAAGGTATCAATGAGGCGATCACTCTGGTGCATTTTTTATCGAAATCGGATGGTTATGTCATCCAAGATGGCCGCCGAAAGGTCAAAAGTTTGTTCTTTTATTAGAGATTTCAAAATTCTTCTTCACATGAACCGCTCGGCCCATGGTAGCCAAACTTAAAAGTTATGGTCCATGGGTGAAGCCTTTTCAGATTTGTTAAAATGGAGGTCATCGCTAATCCAAGATGGCCGCCGTCTAAAAATAGCATAAATTCTTAAAAAATCTTCTTCTCATGAACCGCTAGCCGGATTTCGACGAAACTTGGTAGGAATGATTGATGTACAATGCTCTTTCAAAGTTGTTAAAATGGTGACCCCAGCGTCAAAAATGGGCGTGGCCCGTGGTGTCAAATTGGGGTCAAATTTTATTTTTGACCAAATATGCTCATGTCATATATCAAATTGAAGGTATCGATGAGGCGATCACTCTGGTGCAATATTTGTCGGAGTCGGATGATTATGTCATCCATGATGGCCACCAAAAGGTTCATTTATTCAAGATTTTGAACGTCTTTTTCTCAGGAACCACATGGCCGATGCTGGACAAACTTCATAGGAAGTTAAGATCCTTGGGTGAAGCATTTTCATATTTGGTAAAATGAGAGTCATCGCTTAATCCAAGATGACCGCCATCTAAAAATAGCACAATTTTTTTAAAACACGTGAACTCGATGTCACATTCTCTTCTGGTGTTCATGGAGTCAGGTGAGCGAATTAGGGCCATCATGGCCCTCTTGTTTTTATTCATCCGCGTACGGATTTCTGTCACGCAAAGTGCCATTTTCAGTTCATATTTTGACTTGTGCATATGAACTGGACCATGTTTAAACAACGTTCGATTCCGTCCGATTCAAATGTCTTTACAGAATGGTCAGACTAACTACATAGGTAATGCTGCTAAATAGTGTCGGAACATGGTCATCATTAAAAGCACAAAACCACAGTCGTATTGATGAAAAATAAGATTTACCCGAGACCTCATGGGGGCCGCTATTAATCCAGTGTAAACAATAGATCACGTGATCCCATTCCCTGAGTAGCCCCCGCTTAGTGAGACGGTGTGCTAATCATGATAATATGTACCCCAACAATAATTGGAAACGGTTTGAATTTCTCGGTAAAAACTACGAAAATCATAAAAAAAATAACAATTTATAGTTAACAGCATGTCTTTTAAAATTTTCGGGGCATATCCATGTAAAACAGTGTCGGTGAATAAATCGCTGTGTATTCAGTTTCTCCTAATGTTGATTTTTCTTAACACACGCGTGGTAATTGGGACAGGTGTATAGCAACTTAGTGACTTAAATAAACTGGCTTCAGCGTAAAGATGAGAGTTCCTAGACTCGCCATTTCTGATGATGTTAAAATAAAGAAACCATGCACTGTGTTTATCCGTGTTCGTAATATTTAACCCCAAGTAACTGACACGGACTATCGGCCCGGGCTATTCCATATTCAGTTAAAAACTGTTACATTACGCTGTATTAGGGGTCATTTTTTTGTGTATATCAAATGTATAAATAAAGTGTACATGTCCGTAGGAATGCCGCAGACCCTGATGAGCCGGCTCTTGTGATCTATAATTCGCAAACATTTTGATAAATGACAAGGTACGTCTGTCTTGTTAAAAGCGTGACTCATTAGGGATCAGGGATTAGGGATCCATTGAAGTCCTAAATCACACTGCCGATGTACTTTGAACGCGATCTGAGGGTTAAAGAAACACCGAATGTTAATTCAATTGTACAAATTAATTGTTTAACGCATAATTAAATTAAATTGATGTGTGTGCCGCTAGCCAAAGTAGGCCGACAATTAATTTTCGGTGTGAACAGTGATAATAACATAATTAGCAATGAATTACGAGTTGGGTATATAACGCATTTTAAAGCAGGCGCGACTATAGTCGGCGCTTTTTCCGTTGTCCGCGTCGTCCGTTTTTTGTCGCGCCTGCTTTAGCAGAGACGCGACTATAGTTGGCGCTTTTTCCGTCGTCGTCCGCGTCTTTCGCGTCTTCTGCGTCGTCTGCGTCGTCCGCGTCGTCCCCTTTTTTTGTAAGGCAAATGCGTTAAAGTTATTGTTTTTTCAAAATATCTCTTTAACCCCTTGCCAGACTTTGATAATATTTCACATCAATGTTTGTCTAGGGATGATGCCTAATTACGCACACCGCCACATCCAAATTCTGAAGGTCAAGGTCATTTATTTACTTGTAATGTTCACCGGTTTTGTAACAGAAATGCGTTTAAGTTATTGTTTTTTCACAATATCTCTTTAACCCCTTGCCAGACTTTGATAATATTTCACATCAATGTTTGTCTAGGGATGATGCTTCATTACGCACACCTCACATCCAAATTCTCAAGGTCAAGGTCATTTATTTACTTGTAATGTTCACGGTCAAATGCCTCGGCAGGCGCGATACCGCTTCCGTGGCGGAATTCTTGAATTTAAAACACGACACACACCTCAACAATAATAAATAAAAAACGAAACAAGAAACAGATTTGTAACATTTTTATTTATTTTAGTCTACCGAAAATTTACCTGCCATCAATCGGCATCACGATTCGTCTCTGTCGTTTCGCATTTTCTCCGTCTTTGCGCTATTTAGGCACACCACGTGACCCGGTGCATACACAATTTTGTCCACTTTTGTTGTACAGTTTGTAAACGCGTCTTATTTATCCCAATACAACATTTATCCCATTATTTCTAGTACGTTGTTTGAACTTCGAAATTTCAGTTAAAGTTTTAATAGAGCGGTGGGGGAGGTGGGGGATCTGTTCAGGCCGAGAATGGCCGACAGTGTTACGTCTGGACTCTGGACCGATTGGCATTCTGAAATTTTAGAAGCCCTGGAACTTAACAGTACGCGTGTAAACGGTATTACTCTCTCATCTGATTGTCATTTGTCGTCGATAGATATTTAACGTACTGATCTGGTCTGAATTTATTGTCAACTTTCAACGTCATTTACAGAATATATGACTGATTTTGGAAAAAAATAACGGCAAAATACGATGAAGTCTGCTCTGAAATATCTGTCAACTTGCAGACGTAATTTAAAGAAATCGATTATATTTTATCGGCTACACCTGGAACTAATTACGAATGTATGTATAGTCCTTGGCTACACCCGACACATTACACAGATCTAATTATAAATACATGTGTCGCTTTGTGTGGAAAACATCGATAACTCGCAGCCGTGTTGATCTGATGACATCACACAGCTGTAAATTTTGACCCTTAGGCAATGTTTTGAAATTGACACGTTTTTTTGGTGTGTGCCGCACACCTCGCTGTCGGGGACAACGTGACAATTAACGATACATTGTCGATTATACGCAGATCTTTTAGACGGCTGGTTATTTAAAAAAATATCAATTTTCGGAGACCGGAATGCTAAAAGCGTGAGATATTTGAAGTTTTTCAGTACACCTTCGCCGATATTATTTTTAGAAAAATGGTATTGAAAAGTTGACAAAAATTCTATCACCGTAATTAGTTTTGATGATATGGTTTTAAAAAATCAGTAATATTTTCCGTAAATGCTGTTGAAAATTGACACAAAATATATTGCCGGATTTCGCCAATATTCGTCTAGAAAATCACCAATATTTTCCGTAAATGGTGTTGACACAAAATTCAGCGCTCACGCGGAATTCAAATCAAATAAAAAATACTAATTTAATAAATAGACGCCGAAGGCTAGTGCGTTTACGGCCAGTGAATTCTGGTCGTGGTAGCCACAGGCGCAGTGCAAACAGTGTTGTGAGCAGATATTATTAATATTAATTGTGACAGCCAAAAAAATATATTTTGGGACAGTAAAAAATCATATGGTATGCACAGTACCTCAAACTTAAAAAAAAGCAGTAACAAACTGTCGGTGTATATGTTATTTACAGACGGACACTTTCATCGTTGGTGAGCTTCTATCAGTTTCTAGCTATTTTTTTTTAAATCATAAAATTGTGAAAATATTAAAATAACCAAATTAATGGGGAAAAAAATATATACCAAGTCGAGGTTTGAACCCCAGACCCTTTTGGGAATTGGTAATTCAATCATAAAAGTCGGCAACCTGAACCTCACGACTATCGTACCATTTACGATGGTTGCATTTGTACAGAAGTACTATCGGTATTACGCAAACAGTTGAACGTAATAATTATAATTAGTTGCAACTCTGTCTACAACAATACCGTTACAGCGATACACTATTGAAACAACATGTATTAGTACCCATAACATAACAAAGCAATGTGTCATTATATATCACAGGAGATAGATTAAAAGTATATAAACTAATACACAGAACAATCCACTTAGCTCGTATGAAAATAGTTCCCGTACGTGGTGCATATTGATTATCTCCCTTGCCGAAAGTAGTTCGCTGATTTATTAATTCCAAATAAGACGTGTTTGCGTAATGATATTGAGCCCGCCTAGGCTGTTGCTAGTCCGAGGGTGTATTGATAGTCCCACTGTTAGTGATTGTACCAGGTTTTATATATGTGGTTGGATATACATGTATATGGTACTTAAAAACGTTTAATTAAAAATTAATATAACCGTTGTAATTTGACATTGACCTTGAGTAGGAAGGCCAAATGGATGGTCTACGGAATGAAAGTATGGATGGTAACAAAAAAAAAAGTTTGATGTTTCAAGTTGACGCTACTTGGCAGATCTACGTATAAGGTATATAAAAAACCGAAACTTTGTCAAAAACGTTATAACAATCTGATTATGATTGGAGAGATATAAGCGATGTACATTTCGGACTCTCCCACAGGCGGATGTATATATGTCATCATGATCACTACGTCTCGCTTTCCATGATGGGCTCGAAAAACAATTACTTTAGCATCTGTCATTAACATTAACATTAACTATAAACTTGATAAAATATAGCATATTGTAACACAGTATGTAAGATGCATCTAAATCAATGTGGCCTTCAATATGACTGACAAAACCCTGCTAATTTGTATAATATATTGATCAGTAACAAACTGTGTATAATATTTTAGAAATATCTTCCTTTTACCGTAATTACATATTTTATATTACATAATATAAATATTTAGTTGTGTGGAAAACATGTGTCGTTTTGCCTGCCAGCCTATATTTGTATACATGTGTGCCTACCTTCAATGTATCACCTTATATTATGATATTGTCAGATCTTATATTTTAAGATATATATATATTTGATAAATTATAATACATAACCTATGTTACTTACTAATCAAAGGTTAGGTAGCATGACCTTCTCATGTGGTTACCAGGTATATATATTGTTTACAATGGTGCAAGTTGTATATTATGTGCAATGCATATGGATTGCAGTGCAATGCATACATTATTTCAGTACATGTACACACTTTTTAGAATCATACAAGCCTGAACTTTCATGTTTATACTAACTGACAATCTGTTGGCGGTTGGCTGGGAGCATGAGATGCGTATGACAGTGGTGCGGCTCATCCTTACCAGAATCGTGATATCCCTGATTTGGCTCTGTTGTAATTTGGCATTCTTGTATGTGAGAGTTGAAGCCGGTTATCCCAATTGTAGGTGTAGTAAGATTAGTGTACTCTGACTATGTTTAGGGGCTGGCACCAGATCCGGATATTCTAAATTGAGGACTGAATATATATGTTCTTACTGCAAATATTCAGTTCTGATTTTGGGATTCCTCTTTACATGTGAAATACAAGATTACAGCAATCGATTGGTACCTAAAAAGACCATAGCTGTTAACAGTCCGTTCGACACAATTAATCAATAGATCTATCTAGCATTCTAGCGGTCCAAAACACAAGTTTAATGTTACACAATGTTCTGGTTTGGCCTTCCAGTACGTTTTTGTCTCGCCCTCGAAAGCGGAAAGCGAGACATAGGTTTTGCTTTTCCGGAGTCGTCGGCAGCGGCGGCGTCATCATTCAATGTTAAGTTTTTGTGTTACGGTCATTACTTCAACACCTTATCAGCTACAGTCATCAAACTGTATACATACCTTTACTATGATATGTAGATGAATATAGGACTATTCTCGGGGCCCCAGGGTCAAGGTCAAGGCAGAACAAGGCGAGACATTTGATTCCGCGGAATTCTTGTTATCTTTGGATCTTTTGTTACCTGGGAGTTGAATTGGGTTATTGCTCAATATAAAAGTAGTAAGATTATTACTGATCCTATTGCTTTTGAGAGGGGCCAAGTGATTCTGGTGTGGCGAGGACCTGGCATCAGATCAGGATTATTCTGATTTCGGGGCTGAATGTATAGTTTTGTTATTGTAAATATTCAGTTCTGATTTTAGGATTTTCCCCCCATTTGTACATGTACTTGAAAATGTACATGTACTTGTACAGGTAATATATGGGATTTAGTACTAAACCCATTGACCCGGCCTTAAATTACCTTAGCTGTTGATAGGCTTTTAAACCCCAACAAACAAAACAAACAAAACTCTTATTATGTACCGTAAAGTCATACCGATAGTCTAGTAACATAAGGTCTAAAGCATAGCTCTTACGACCTTATGTTACTAGACCATCGATACGTCATATTTATGCATACCAGAACGAGTTGAAACTTGTCTCATCTGTTTACCTGTAATACAGCGGCATAGTCTATTGCAAAAATATGCAGTATGAATCAAATCGATTCAATCATCACTCTAGACAAGGGATACACATATCAATACTTTTGTATGGTTACATGAAAATTATGCATATGAATAATATGGTATGCATATGTTATACCAGTTCCTGCAGATGTCAAAATGTGGAATGTCACATTAGAATGTGAATCTTGCATGTATATGTAGGTTAACTTATTGTTAATTTGGTAAATAATAGTTATAATGTGTGCAGTATCGTAAAATAAATGTATATTTCAAATTCAATCGATCAATCATCTTTATCCAAATGAAACTAAGAACTGATAATATAATATATGTGCTGCTATCATCCTCCATAAACACATCGATTTAAAAACGAATAAGTTACAATTATTCTATTTCTGGGTACCATAATTTTTTAAGTCAAACTACCGATATCGATCAAAGGTACTTATGATCGATAATGTCAATGTGATGCTTCGTGACGATAATAGCACTGGTGATTTGATTAAAGTATAATTGCTAATTTAGCAGGTTATTCAAATTGGTTATGCAGTTACAAATATAACTCTGTTTGATAATGCTGCAATGAACTAATTTGAGACATGTTTCAAGCATACATTTTTAGCTCACCTGAGCGAAGCTCATGTGAGCTATTGTTACCGCAATGTGTCCGTCGTCGTCCGTCGTCCGTAAACATTTTCAAACGTCTTCTCCTCGGTAACCATTGGGTCTATAGTCACCAAACTTCATGGTCATGGTCCTTAGGTAGGGGGATTACAAAATTGTTAAAATGACGTCATTACGTAATCCAAGATGGCCGCCGTCTAAAAATAGCACAAATTCTTAAAAAATCTTCTTCTCAAGAACCGCCAACCGGATTTCGACAAAACTTGGTAGGAATGATCGATGTACATTGCTCTTTCAAAGTTGTTAAAATGATGACCCCGGGGTCAAAAATGGGCGTGGCCCGTGGGGTCAAATTGGGTCAAATTTTATTTTTGAATGAATATGGTCATGTCATATATCAAATTGAAGGTATCAATGAGGCGATCACTCTGGTGCATTTTTTGTCGAAATCGGATTGTTATGTCATCCAAGATGGCCGCCGAAAGGTCAAAAGGGCGTTCTTTTATTAGAGATTTCAAAATTCTTCTTCACATGAACCGCTTGGCCCATGGTAGTGAAACTTAAAAGTTATGGTCCATGGGTGAAGCCTTTTCAGATTTGTTAAAATGGAGGTCATCGCTAATCCAAGATGGCCGCCATCTAAAAATAGCATAAATTCTTAAAAAATCTTCCTCTCATGAAGCGCTAGCCGGATTTCGACGAAACTTGGTAGGAATGATCGATGTACATTGCTCTTTCAAAGTTGTTAAAATGGTGACCCCGGGGTCAAAAATGGGCATGGCCCGTGGGGTCAAATTGGGGTCAAATTTTATTTTTGACCGAATATGGTCATGTTATATATCATGTTATATATCAAATCGAAGGTATCAATGAGGCGATCACTCTAGAGATTTCAAAATTCTTCTTCACATGAACCGCTTGGCCCATGGTAACCAAACTTAAAAGTTATGGTCCATGGGTGAAGCCTTTTCAGATTTGTTAAAATGGAGGTCATCGCTAATCCAAGATGGCCGCCGTCTAAACATAGCATAAATTCTTAAAAAATCTTCTTCTCATGAACCGCTAGCATGATTTCGACGAAACTTGGTAGAAATGATCGATGTACAATGCTCTTTCAAAGTTGTTAAAATGGTGACCCCGGGGTGAAAAATGGGCGTTGTCCGTGGGGTCAAATTTTTTGACCGAATATGGTCATGTTATATATGAAATCGAAGGTATCAATCAGGCGATCACTCTGGTGCAATATTTGTCGGAATCGGATGATTATGTCATCCATGATGGCCACCAAAAGGTCCATTTATTCAAGATTTTGAACGTCTTTTTCTCAGGAACCACATGGCCGATGCCGGCCAAACTTCATAGGAAGTTAAGATCCTTGGGTGAAGCATTTTCAGATTTGGTAAAATGAGAGTCATCGCTTAATCCAAGATGACCGCCATCTAAAAATAGCACAATTTTTTTAAAACACATGAACTCAATGTCACATTCACCTCTGGTATTCATGGAGTCAGGTGAGCGAATTAGGGCCATCATGGCCCTCTTGTTTCAGTTCCCTGTGCTTATTTGCCGTATATAGATGCAAGTTATTTTACGATATTTATCACAATTTGGTGGCCATCTTGAATATCATTTATCAATATAATAAATACAGTATACATTAAAATGTATTGCATAGGTCAAATGTCTCCAAATTCAAATTTTGTAATTAGGGTAAATGTTATATATTTTATATACAAATTTACGTCATTTTGCGACTTTTCTCGCAATTTGGTGGCCATCTTGAATATCATTTTGCATAACATAATATATAAAATATGTATTCAATATGTATAGTTGGAATGTCTCCTAATAACCATGATATTACATTTGAATATAGTTATACCAAATGTTTCACATGTTTACTCAGTTTAGAGAGTTAATAGATGTTAGTGGCCATCTTCGATGCCATTTTGATTGTATTACATTTCACAATTTGGAGTAGTATGATTCGTTAGTTATGTTCAGTATGTTTGACACAATGTTTTCCTGATTGGCTTAGTGAAGTTTACACTAGTTATCATTTTTGTCATTTTGGCGGCCATTTTGGGCACCATCTTGATTCCTGGATTTAGCTCCAGTGGGATTCATGGGGAGTTTTGATGCGTTATTACTAATGATATTTTGGTAATTTTCTGAAAAATTCAGCTTTGGCTTATTTGTTTCCGATCTCGACCCTAATACTCTTCGCCTAATTGTTACTCCCTCATTGTGATTGCCATAAAACTCTAAATATTTAGCCGCCATTTGTTTTGGGTAACCCCTATAAAATTTATTTGGATACAATTTCTTTTTAGAAACTCTAGGATAAACAAGTTCAACCATACTAACCGTAAATATGTAGACTTTTCTACATGTGAGAAATTATATCGATGGTCTAGTAACATAAGGTCGTAACTGCTATGCTAAAGCATAGCACTTACGACCTTATGTTACTAGACCATCAATATATTAATGTGCGATTCAGAGAATAAATTGAACCTAATATATCGGGTTATTACGGTAACATGTGTCTAATTTAGATCGTCTGGCGCCTCCTGAAGACGTCGAGTTCAAGGTGCTCAATAAGACGAGCGGCACTTTAACGTGGCACTCAGCTTGTCAGGAAGTCTTTGAACCCATCGTAAGTATATTATGTATTATACATGTATAGTGCCATCACAATCAACCCCCCAGTTACCCTTCCTGTTGAATTATGTCTCCCCCATGTCTCTGTCTGTCCGTCCGTCTGTCTGTCCATTCATCACAAAATTTGTTTCGTGCGTTTCTCTAAAAGCATTTGAGTTAGAGTCGCAAAATTTTACAGGAATATTTGTCATCCTGTGACCTTGGGTTTTAGATGCGGATTCATCCAGTATTTTCAGAGTTATTGTCCTCGACTTAGGTGAAAAGTGGCGATTTTCAACTCGTGTCTCACTTAACTGAAAACAATTTGAGCTACAGTCATGAAACCTTATAGGAATATTTGTCATCCTGTGAAGTTGCGCACCTGGGGTTTTAGATGCGGATTCATCCAGTATTCACAGAGTTATGGCCCATGACTTAGTGAAGAGTGGCGATTTTCAACTTGTGTTGCACATGACTGAAAAACTATTTGAGCTACAGTCATGAAACATAGAAATGTTTATGAACATGTGGAGTTGTGCATCTGGTGATTTTGATGCGGATTCATAGAGTATGGGCGGAGTTATGGCCCTTGACTTAGTGAAAATTGCTGAAAGTATTTGAGTTACAGGCATGAAACTATATAGGAATGTTAATCAGCATGTGTAGTTGTGCACCTGAGGTTTTGTTTGCAGAATCATCCAGTAAGGATGGAGTTATGACCCTTGATTTAGTGAAAATTGGCAATTTTGTCGGCATCACAAATTTGTGTTGCGTGTATTTTCAAAAGTGTTTGAGTTAGAATTGCGAAATTTTACAGGAATGTTTGTCATTATGTGAAGTTGTGCACCTTGGGTTCTTGATGTGGATTCATCCAGTATTCGCAGAGTTATGGCCCTTGACTTAGTGAAAAGTGGCGATTTTCAACTTTTCATACATACCTTTATGGTGGTATTGGCAAACAGTGTAGATCCAGATGAGCCGGCTCGTGACGAGCCGTCTCATCAGGATCTGCACTTTTTGCAAGTAATTTTCATATTTTTGAGAACAGAAACACTCCCTTTTCATAAATGGACTCGTCTCATTCAACTAGTATTGGCAGAGTTATGACCCTTGACAAGTTAATATTGCATATGGTGTCTCCTTTTATTTTATTATCTCCCAATATACAGCTAACTTACGCAGAAAAACAAGGTAGCTACATATAGTCGAACCTCCCCAAACGGCCACCTCTCTACAACAACACCCTCTCTATAACAGCCGCTATTTTATATCCCAAATGGATGATTTCCTCTGTATCTAACCCTTAGACTGCTTAGCAGGAAAATTGTTGTCTGCTGTTGTTGTTGCATTCTGTCTCAATAAAAACATGTTTTGACAGCATTTTTTAATTAAAATGTTGCCAAAGCATGTTTTTGATGAGAATTATGGAAGAAAATAAATAAACAGTGGACAACAAAATTTAATTCAGCATTAATCTCCCTACAACAGCCACCTCTTCACAACAGTCAGTTTTGCGTATTCCCATGGGTGGCTGTTGTAGAGAGGTTTCATTGTATATGCTGTTCTTGCCTTAAATTCTAATGTTCCAAGTCCTGATAACATGCAGTGTTGTTGGTGTGGGGGAGACATATGTTTTTGTCTGAAAAACATCCCTCTAGTTTTTTTTATTTTGGTACCAGTATTTCATTGATGGAATGACGAAAGTCTAGATTCTGATCAGACTGTGAAATGTACAGGGTGATCTGGATCTACACTTACAAAACCTGTACCGGGTAAGTCCCATTCAGGGCTTCTAAAATTCTCAGTTTGTCGGTTCTGGACCGCATTTTGAAATCTCAGACCGATTGAGATTTGCAAACTATCCTTAAAATTCTGTCCAAAAATAACGAAACCTGGTTATCAACCATGTAAATGTACCGATGTTGACACCAAGTAATGTCAATTTTATGAAACATATCCGGGGCATATCCATGTAAAAACATTGTCGGGTAATAAATTGTTGTGTGTTTGGTCGCCTTTCAACACATTTCTCCCCGTATCGATTTTTCCTTACACGCTCGTGGTAATTGTTATAAGGTGAAAGTTCTCGATAGCTGTAGAGATCATAGCGGTTTATAAATAGACTTGATTTAGTATTTAAGACTCACCATTTCTGATGATTTTAAAATAAAGAAACAATGCACTGTGGTTATCCGTGTTTGTAATATTTATATTACACATTTCTTCCGCAAGTAACTGACACAGACTATTCTATAGTAAGTGTGGAACTGTTACATTACGCTGTATTAAGGGTAATTTTTGGTATAAATAAAGTATGTACGAATGGCGTAGATCCTGATGAGACGGCTCATGAACAGCTGGCTCATCGGGATCTACATTTTGATAAAGGACAAAGGTAAGTCTGTCATGTTAAAAGCGTTCATCTGCAATCCAAAATAAAACAATCAGTATTATGATTCATCTAGAGCTGTCGTTTCACAATTTTTCTGTCTTGCGAAAACATGCGAATCGTCTCCTAAAGACATGAGAATCATCTCACGTTTTCGCCATGTCGCCTTCCGCTTTTGGAAATATGTTTTGCTGTAACCCGAATTATAAAATGCAGGTAACGTAGGGCGACTTACCCTGTGTTACAGACAGAAAATTTGAGTTAGTTTTGCTCATGCGTGTTGATGCAGATCGCGAAGCAAAAACAAGCGATTTTCCATCTGTGGGGGAGGTTGCGAAAAAGCAAGATTGAATATGATAGAATCAAGTGTTTTCGTCTCGCAATCTCGCGATCATACTTTTCGCGATCAACCTATGCTAGATATCGCGAGAACGCGAGATTGTAAAATGTCCCTAACGGGACACGTAAAAAATAGTCTTAGGAGATGATTCTCATGTGCTGCTGAAACATGCTTTTATTAAGAAATAAAAGTAAATGTGGACAAACACCAATAATTATTGACAAAAAACAACAACATAGTTTGACAAAAACATGATAATCGTTGTCTTAGGAGAAGATTCTTATGTGCTACCAATACATGTTTATTGGGGGAATAATATATTTTGATGTGTGTTAATGGTTACTGCATCGCATCGCCGTTTTTTGCCTTACCTTTTTTTCTCGGGGCTTCTGCACCTCCGACTTTTAAATTTCGATGTCATAAAGTTGTGGAATAATTATGTGCGAAAGTTAATTCCAGAGTCAAATCTTACTAAATAAAGTACTATTTTATTCCATGTGTGATAGTGTCCTGAAATAGATAAATATGTGTCGAGTAATTGATCGTAAATGTGTGTCTCTGTTGACCTCTTGTAAACCTTTGATGTCTCACCCTCCACACGTCACAGTCAGTAATGATTACAACCGCACGTGCATATTATGTACGTGATTGGACAAAACCGGGCTTATTGTATATGCGACTAGCGAAGACCAAAACGTGTTCACCATCAGGAATAAAAAAAATATGCTGCCAAAACATGTTTATTAGAAAAAAATATATTTTGACACAAGATGATGGGGGGGGGGGGGGGGAGGGGGGGTAGCACTAATCGTACCGGCTCCTTCCAGCCGACAGTTACGTCCAAACCGATTGGCATTCTGAAATTTTAGAAGCCCTGGTCCCATTTCTCCAGTCTCAACCACATAATTATCTACTCTTTATCTGCACCACTCTGTACATATGTGAATGTTGTCGTCTGCTGGAAATGTTTTATTTTCAATATTTCTTGACAAAAACCTGGTTTTGACCGCACATGAGAATCGTCTCCAGTGGAGACGATTCTCATGTGCTGTCAAAACCAGTTTTTTGTTAAGAATTAAAGCAAAAATGAAAAACAGCAGACGGCAATTTCCGTTGACAGCGTAGGAAGGGTTAACCCACTCTTACAACTTTATATGGAATAAATTGTAGTTTTCCTGACTGACACTTATGTGGCTTTGACTGGAGAAATTGGGCTTATGTCATATACGACTACAGTCTGTTTCACGAAACCTGCCCAAATTTTACGGCTATATAGACAATGCAAAAACAATATTTTTTTGGATAATATTAAATTTTATCAAAATTTAAGAATGTGCCTTCTTTTTATTTCATGAAATTTGGTCAAATATTGATTTTATTACGAAAAATTGATTTCTCTATGGGAATTTAACATGGGGGGAAAAAGAGGTAGAGGAGTTGTGGGAGGAGTCAAAAAACGAAAAAATTTGGAAAGTGACTCCTAAACCTGGCTTGATAGCTTGGAAATGATCGAACTAGGAAAATAAAAGTTAAATTTTAAAAATCGGTCCAGTATTTCTGAAATTCTAAAAAATTTCCCCATGTTAAATCCCCATAGACATCTTCACTCTGTATGGGGATTTAACATGGGGAAATTGTTTTTTCGCAATAAAATCAATATTTGACCAAATTTCATGAAATAAAAAGAAGGCTCATTCTTTAATTTTCCTTTAATTTAATATTATCGGAAAAAATATTGTTTTTGAATTGTTTATATGGCCGTAAAATTTGGGCAGCTTTCGTGAAACAGACAGTAGTGTAGAACAGACCAGCGTGCACATCCACACAGTCTGATCAGGATCTACACTGGTCGCAGTTCGGTCAGATGCACCTCAATTATGATTCTAAGTAACATTATAGAGCCTATATTGTCCTTATTACGAAACAGATTTTGATGAAATATGGCGCATCAAACACGTCTTGTGAAGCTGCATTAGATGATCTCTGTATTTTCGCCCAAACTTCTGTCGTTTTTGCGAAGAATCGATTTCCGTGTCTACCGAACTCCATGGACCACCAAAGGAAGACGCGTTTGCTGCGCCATATTTCATCAAAATCTGTTATATATTAAGGAAAATATCAAATAATATTTTCTTTGGAGTGGGCAACATTTCAATACTTATAGCCACTGTTGTTGTTGTTATAACCACGTGATCAATACTCTCCTATGTGGATGTCATGTACGTCACGCTTGGTAAATTTCTTATAATTTCTCTTTTCTTTCATGTAACTGCCAGGGCCCGGTTGCTCAAAGCTTCTGTTAGCTTAACAGACTGTTAAATCCTTAGCATTGCTAAGGATTTAACAGTCTGTTAAGCTAACAGAGGTTTTGCGCAACCGGGCCCAGTTGACCAAACTTCAAACGGATGGTGTATGCGTTACTCACTTTAGTAAGACACCTTCAGAGGTGGTGGATCTTATGATTTATGGTATTATATGTTTCATGAATTGCTTATCCTTTCCCTTTAGAGACTTGAACTGTACCGGTAAAACTGACGCGTTAGTCCCAGTGGTCTGTTTTCCCCAAATGGACTGTACATATTTTGAGACAACCTGAACAATTATTCATTTATTTCAAATTATTTTTTATGAACATGCAGACGAATTTTGATGATAGGGCTGAATATATATTTTGTCTGTAAATATTCAGTTCTGATTGAGATTTTTCCCCCATCACAACAGTTGAAATATTGGGATTTTTCCCCCATCACAACAGTTGAAATATTGGGATTTTTCCCCCATCACAACAGTTGAAATATGGGATTAGGTGGTATCATTTTTACTCCCTATATACTACTATATGGGATTCAATCCCGTTAACCTGGCCTAAAATGACCTTAGCTGTTGACAGGCCGTGACACCATTAGATAAATACATACATGTACATGTATGATAACGGTCATTCCAGGGCTCCAAATAAGGAATTAGTAATTGAGTATTGTCACTCCATCATTTCTGAAGCAATTGGGTATTTCAAAATTGCAATTGCATAAAATAAAATCACACTGCTGTGTACATATCAGCAGACAGCAATTATTAAATAGCTGCTTCTAAATGAAAACATGTCCTGGCATTTCATTAGAATTGTCTCCTTGGAGAAAATTCTAATGAAATACCAAGTTTTGTTTTCATGGGAAAATAACAAAAATATGTTTTCTGCAGCATGATAAATCAGAGATGCTATTCTTCCGGATTTCTCCGGATTTCCGGATTTTTCTAATTCCCGGAAATTCTCCGGATTTTTCTAAAAAAAAAAAAAAATTTTTTTTTTGGTCCGAAATAATTTGGTGTGAAACGTCCTTGGGGCGAAACGTTCTTGGTGCGACATGTATGATATCTACTACCTTCAGGCTTTAGTATAGACCTTCAAAATAAAAAAATAAAAAGGATTTTCTGTCAAATGTTACAGTTCTGAAGTTTATTAATGGTGCCTGAAAACGGCCAGAATCAATCTTAGAGGATCTAAATCCCCCGGCCATTTACATTTGGATTTTATTTTCAGGATTTTTTGCAATGTCCCAAATGCATCTCTGATAAATGTACCACAAATTTTTCATTGGCAATTTTAAATGGGTATTTACGCAAATACGCAGCTTATCTGGAGCTCTGGGTCATTCAATAGATATACAAATGGCAGATCTACAATTGCAGGCCTACAAACTGACAGAGACGGAATCGTTAACGGGCGATATTTCCGCAGATCAGTTGATGGCGACCAATAAAACGAGACTCAGTCTGCTGTATAGGCAACTTGTGCCGGGAGCAACGTACGTCTTCAATGTACGCAACACAGAACGTGACTCGCGGAAATCGGAACCTCTCACCATCCACATGGGTAAGGAATATTGTAGAATTATTGATGCCAGGTTCTGCCGTCTGTCCGTCTGTCCGTGTGTCCGTCCGTTTACTTTTGGAAGTTTTTGTAAGAGTTTCTCAAATCACTTCAAATATTCTCAAATAGAGGCCCTGAGTGTGTTAACAAGACTACATTATCTAGTTACATTTGTAAGAGTTTCTCAAATCACCTATAGAGGCCCTGAGTGTGTTGACAAGACTACATTATCTAGTTACATTTGGAATTTACTTGTTTTGCCCTGCCACCAAATGGTGTTTGTGGCGTATATTGTTGATACTGGCGTTCATATGGCCCGTACATCCCGTCCATATGTCCCGTCCATACGTCCATATAACTGCTTCATATTGCACACATGCATTCATCTGATGGTTCTCTATCACGCTGTGACAAATTTCAATTGAAATGATTTAAAGTGATGCCAAACCATGTTTTCATTGAGAATAAAGATAAAAGACCACATTTTTGATTCCCGCGTTCTAAGGGTTAAGCAGCAGGCGAATGCATTCTGGATTTTCCAAGAATATATATTGTTTCATGGCCTCTATATAACTTTAACCCTTTCAACACTACATACCTGTATATTGGTATTGGCAAATAGTGTAGATCCAGATGAGCCGGATCGTGACGAGCTGTCTCATCAGGATCTGCACTTTTTGCAAGTAATTTTCTTGGGAACAACAACACACCTTTTTCATAAATGGACGAGTCTGAAAATCATTTTGTGACGATTGGATTGGTTGCAAACTTAACATGATTATCAAAGTCTATTCCAGTTACTTAGGGGTGAACGGGTCAACAATCGCCAATTCCATTGGTCAATATTACAGATCCTTACGATGCTCCGGTGGACGTTGAGGTCATCCTGGCTTCAACAAGTGAAGGCCGTCTTCAGTGGCACTACAACAGTAAAGAGGTTCCGAAGAAAAAGTTTGTGGTAAACAATCTTCATTATATAACAGAGCACTAGTGTCTGTTCCACGTTTTGCTGCCGACAAACTTTTTGCCATTAAACCTAAACAATATTTAAAAGTAAGTACTTTTTTATCAATAACAAAAAAGTCACCCTCCCCAAAAAAGATTTTTTGATGAAATTCCATCAAATATTGATTTTATTGCAAAACAAACGATTTTCCTGTGGGAATTTAACATGGGGGCTAAAAATAGATTTTTTTTAAATATTTTTTTTATTTGTGGACCGATTTTCAAAATATAACTTGTTTTTTCTTAGTTTCGTCATATTCAAGCTATCTCGCCAGGTTTCGGAGTCAATTTCCAAATTGTTTTTTTTTTTGGAAAAGTTTTGGAAATAAAATCAATATTTGGTGGAATTTCATCAAATATTTATTTTTTGGGAAGGGTGACTTTTTTGTTATTGGTGAAAAAGTACTTACATTTAAATATTTTTTAGATTTAATGTGTTTAATAGGCAAAAGTTCATCGGCAGAAAAGCGTGGAACAGACAGTAGTCAATACGGTTCTAATGAGTGGTAACAACATATACTTTCGACATGAAATAAAGAAAATAGGGATTCTTTCTCTCAAAAGTTTCATACTTCTATAATTGTATCCCATCTCTAATGGGTTAACCAACCAAGTACATGGCCTGGCTGTCTCGAGCTGGGCCGTTTCACTAAACTTTGTACGACTAAAATGTTGGTAAGTGAAAATTTAGGATCGTCTGTAAATTTCAATTGATGGATTTACATTTATTGAGCATAGGCTGCATATGCATGTAAATCCAATAATTGTTAACAAGAAAACATTGTTAATGTGGAATTTACAGACTATCATAACTTTGCACTTACGAACATTTTATTGAAACGGGCCCCCGGTGATTATTCCCTGTGTTTTTTTTGTACTATCAGGGCTTCGAGATCCTCATGTGTCGCTACACGTCCGGCGTCGATCAATGCAAGAATGAGGAGAATTTCACACATTTTCTTACATCGTCTGAGAGTAGCGTGAACTATACCGGGCTTACTGCTGGCTACATATACTCGTTTAAAGTCCGCCTCGACAAGATAGACGGTTACTACGGCAAACTGAGTAAATCTTCTGAAATATCACTTGAAGGTAAGAGATTGGTCTCTAGCTGATAAAATTATATGTGGCTGTGATTGGAGAAATGGAACTTGTGGGATTTGTGACCAGTGTAGCTCTTGGTTAAATAGCACACTCCTGTTGACAGTTAGAGATCTATATTGCTTGTTAGAAGCATGACGGGTGTTTCATGGATGTAATGGCATAACAGTGCAGATCCTGATCAGACTGTGCAGATGCACAGGCTGATCTAGATCTACACTGGTCACAAAACCCATTTTTCCAGTCATAGCCACAATTTTACGAGGCAAACCGTGTAATTTTGTATCTAAGACATGCAATGTTTCATGAAAAATGTTCACAAAATTTACAATATTTTTCTTATATTGCATTGAAAGTTGACGATATGTTCAAATGGAGTTCTGCATTCACTCTGAAAAATGTTGTCAACTTTTGACGTCATATAGAGGAAATATCAGTTTCTGTAAATATTTTTCATGAAAAATTGCACATCTTGCATGGCTTTTTTCCTTTAGTAACATAGAAATCATATATTGTTACATGGTTTCCGTTGTTTGCACATATGTGCAAAACATATAGCGCGTGCTGTTTGCATATGGCTTTAGGCAATGCTCATTCCATGGCCGCGCGTATACCAAGTGCCTTCATGACGTCACTACTTATGAGTAATCAGTTATTTTTCCCGAAATACGTTATTTCATATAGAACTACTGTCTGTTCCACGTTTTTCTGCCGACAAACTTTTGGCTATTAAATACATTAAATCTAAAACATATTTAAATTTAGTACTTTTTTAACAATAACAAAAAAGTCACAAAAAAATATTTGTTATGAAATTCCATGAAATATTGATTTTATAGCGATTTTGCTATGGGAATTTAATATGGGGGGAAAAGATGTGGAAGATGTGGAAGAGCTGTGGGAGGAGTCAAAAAACAAAAAGAAATTGGAAAAGTACGTCGGCAGCAAACAGTGGAACAGACAGTTTTAGTAACGACTGTTAACAAGCCATGTTGATGATGAAAAGCAGAATTATTATACTGAATGTATTACATTATCACAGCCAGACTGGCTGTGATAATGTAATACATTCAGTATAATACAAAATAATAAATGTATCCGTAAATTGAAAATTTCTCCCTCAAAGTGTACTTAGCAAGATAAGTATGCCTAGAAATTTTTGTGAAATCGGCTACAGGGGATAAGCAGGTCGTGCTTGCAGTTAATTAACAGTCCATAAAACAGAAAACCTTGTATTGGATATCTGCGACATATAACCCTTTCACCCCTAAGTAACTAGAATGTTATCCCATGGTATTTTTCATACTATTCCATTTAGCAGAAATGTTATTAGAAATACAAAAATATCAACAAATAATGCAGCTGCTGATGAAATGGCTCGTTACCAGCCGGCTCATCTGGATCTACCTAGTTTGAAAACATTATGATAGAGGTCTGTAGTATTGAAAGGGTTAACCCTGGTTAACACAGTACTAATATTACCTCATTCACTTTCCTTATATTGCTGTAACATCCAATCACTCAATATATCAACCATCCAATCACTCAATATATCAACCATCCAATCAACTCAATATATCAACCATTCAATCAACTCAATATATCCATTCCAATCAACTCAATCTATCAACTTCAATCAACTCATAATCAACCATCCATCAGCTCAATATATCAACCATCCAATCACTCAATATATCAACCTTTCAATCAACTCAATATATTAACCATCCAATCAACTCAATATATCAACCATCCAATCACTCAATATATCAACCATTCCATCAATTCAATATATCAACCATCCAATCAACTCAATATATCAACCATCCAATCACTCAATATATCAACCATTCCATCAACTCAATATATCAACCATCAATCACTCAATATCAACCATCAATCACACATACAACCATCCAATCACTCAATATATCAACCATTCAATCAACTCAATATATCAACCATTCAATCAACTCAATATATCAACCATTCAATCAACTCAATATATCAACATCAATCATCAATATATAACCATCAATACTCAATATCAACCATTCAATCAACTCATATCAACATAAACCAATCAACTCAATATATCAACCATCAATCATCAATATATCAACCACCAATCACTCAATCCCACCTCATCTAACAACCATAATCAACTCAATATATCAACCATCCAATCACTCAATATATCAACCATTCAAATCAACTCAATATATCAACCATCCAATCACTCAATATATCAACCATCAATCAACTATATCAACCATCAATCAACTCAATATATCAAACCATCCAATCAACTCAAATATATATCAACTCATCATCAACTCAATATATCAACCATCCAATCACTCAATATAACATCAATCATCAATATAATCAACATTCAATCAACTAATATCAACCATCAATCAACTCATATCAACCATCCAATCATCATATATCCACCAATCATCAATATATATTCAACATCAATCATCAATCAATATATCAACCATCCAATCACTCAATATATCAACCATCCAATCACTCAATATATCAACCATCCAATCAACTCAATATATCAACCATCCAATCAACTCAATATATCAACCATCCAATCAACTCAATATATCAACCATCCAATCACTCAATATATCAACCATCAATCATAATATCTCAACCATCAACTCAACTCAATATATCTACATCAATCACTCAATATATCAACCATCCAATCAACTCAATATATCAACCATCCAATCAACTCAATATATCAACCATTCAATCAACTCAATATATCAACCATTCAATCAACTCAATATATCAACCATCCAATCACTCAATAATATAACCATTCAATCAATCATATCAACCATCAATCAACTCAATATATCAACCATTCAATCAACTCAATATATCAACCATTCCAATCAACTCAATATATCAACCATCCAATCACTCAATATATCAACCATCCAATCAACTCAATATATCAACCATCCAATCAATCAATATATCAACCATCCAATCACTCAATCCCATATCAACCATCCAATCACAATCAATATATCAACCATCCAATCACTCAATATATCAACCATTCAATCACTCATATATCAACCATTCCAATCAATCATCATAATCAACCATCCAATCAACTCAATATATAACCATCAATCAACTCAATATATCATCCATCCCAATCACTCAATATATCAACCATTCAATCAACTCAATATATCAACCATTCAATCAACTCAATATATCAACAATCCAATCACTCAATATATCAACCATCAATCAATCAATATCAACCCCAATACTCAATATATCAACCATCCAATCAACTCAATATATCAACCATCAATCACTCAATATATCAACCATTCCATCAACTCAAATATATAACAATCCTCCACTCCAATATATCAACAATCAATCACTCAATATATCAACCATTCAATCAACTCAATATATCAACATCAATCAACCATATATCAACCATCCAATCAACTCAATATATCAACCATCCAATCAACTCAATATATCAACCATCTCAATCACTCAATAATATCAACATCCAATCAACTCAATATATCAACCATCCAACAACAATATCAACCATCCAATCAACTCAATATATCAATCCATCTCCAATCACTAATCATATACAACCATCCAATCACTCAATATATCAACCATCAATCAACTCAATATAATCAACCATCCAATCACTCAATATATCAACCTCCAATCAATCAATTAATCAACAATATATCAACCATCCAATCAATCAATATATCAACCATCCAATCACTCAATATATCAACCTCAACAACTCAATATAACAACCATCCAACTCAATATATCAACCATTCAATCAACAATAATATCACCAATCCACCTCAACCTCAATTACAACCATCCATCAACCTCAATATCAATCATACCAATCAACTCAATATACCAACCATCCAATCAACTCAATATATCAACCATCCAACTCAATATATCACATCCAATCATCAATATACAACCATCCAATCACTCATAATAACCATCCATCCAACTCCAATATATCAATCCTCACTCAATATACCAACCATCCAATCAACATATATAACCAATATCAACCTCAATATAACCAATCACATCAACCTCAATCATATCAACCATCCAATCAACTCAATATATCAACCATCCAATCACTCAATTATATCCACATCAATCAACCTCCAATATAATCAATCATCCAAATCAACTCAATATATCAACCATCCAATCACTCAATATATCAACCATCCAATCACTCAATATATCAACCATCCCATCAACTACATCATAATCAACCATCCAATATATCAACCATGCAATCAACTCAATATATCAACCATCCAATCGCTCAATATATCAACCATCCAATATATCAACCATCCAATATATCAACCATTCAATACATGCATCCGCCAACCATTCAATACATACATCAACCAACCAATCAATACATACATCAACCAACCAATCAATAAATACATGAACCAACCAATCAATACATACATCAACCAACCAATCAATAAATACATCAACCAACCAATCAATACATACATCAGCCAACCAATCAATACATATATCAGCCAACCAATCAATACATACATCAGCCAACCAATCAATACACACGTCAACCAACCAATCAATACATTAGAGTGGCGTTCATTATATTTTGACAACATGAGTTTATTTCAGTATTTTACACCATCACATTCCTGAAACTTTCACATTCTGTCATATTACTCCTCTCCTTGGTGTGCATACATTTTCAACAGAAATAATCGGATGTCACGAGCTGCGCAGTAGTCATATTTTGGTATACTCTGCATCTCTGAATTGACAGCGTTTTCCAGTCCCTGGATCCTTTGAAACTTGTGTCCAGCCTGTGTTTCTTTTAAAGGTACATGCCCATTCAGTAGGCACAAAATGTTCTTTATATCAGAGACATCATCTGAGACATTTCTGGCAAAATAAACATTCATTCACCCACATATTGATTGACATTATTATACATTTTATATCAGACGTAACTTTCCACACTGATATCAGGGGCGATAACCGTGTTTCCTTAAACTGTTAACGGACATTGCTATTTATACTCTGTATTTATTTTTTGATGTGCAATTATCATACTTTATAATCTGGCGAAAAATATTATTTTTTCAGGTGACGCATTTAATTAGTATAAATAATTAAAAAATACCATGCCTCATTTGCATATGAAAATAGCCTGATACCAACGCGCCACTATCAGTAAAATAAATATTACTAAATGATTATACCTGTATAGCGGCGACTCGTAATCTTTAGAACTGGTGGAATAGTGACATAATTATACGCTTATTCAATTCCTATAAAGAACATTTTGTGCCTACTGAGTGAGAATGTACCTTTAATTTGGGACACAACCAAAAATCAGATGATGTAAGGTATATACTGTAGAATGTGCGTCTAAGAACATGTATGTCATTGTCGCTCACTCTCTGAGTTACTGCCCTTGTTTATTGAGGGGTAACTGTTATGACGTTGAAGGATTTTGGCATAACGGCATTCGGATGTCACTCGTGAAATTTCTTTACCACATGCAACATCTGAGTTTCTTTTCAATATTGCCAATTGATTGCCGCTTTCTCTAGTAGAATATTCACACACACTACACCTTGGTAATTACAGAAAATTGTAAATATCGTCCAGTAATTCTGAAAGTCTAGCCTTCACACATGAGCATTTTCATTTTCATTCCATATCCACACCGTTTCTGATCATTAGTTTTGGAATATGTTGCAGTAGGTCCATGTGTCATCCCTAGATATCACATATGTGAGCTTTTAGGGTCATTCGATCCAAACATCTAAAGTAAATTGCGGGAACATTTCACCCTTTTATTCTTCAGGGGCCCGTTTCACTAAACTTCTTACGACTAAAATGATTGTAAGTGCAAATTTAAGATCGTCTGTAAATTTCAATTTATGGATTTACATTTATTGAGCATAGGCTGCATATGCAGCCTATGCTCAATAAATGTAAATCCAATAAATGTTTACAATAAAACATTGTTAATGTGAAATTTACAGACTATCATAATTTTGCATTTACGAACATCTTAGTCATAAGAAGTTTAGTGAAACGGCCCCCAGGTTCTGGCTTCATGAACGGGGACCACATCTCACACACTGCACTTTTTCAAATAAGTTCTTCCGGGAAAACAATATCAAATATACCAGCTGATTCACAGAGAGCTGAACTAAATAATTGTGTAGAAAAGTATTTGTTTACATCCACACACATTAAAAATATTAATGATTAAATCCTCGTTGATAACCCATGTTGATAACCCATGTTGGTGCACTACGCATTTCAACCTAAGGATACTATGATTTTTGTTGAAAAAATCTCATTATTTTGTTCATTCATCGATAAAGGTATATGTTGTTATCACTCATTTCAGGCACAGAGCGCGATGTGACGTCATTATGATGTCATGACGTCACTGATGTCTGTGACATCACAGATGTCGTAACATTTCAATCAATGAACGATTGTACTTCAAGTTGGTATATATTGCAATGGTTTAGGTGCAATATTCAATATGCTACAGAGTAGTTCTCAAAATATAATTAATGCCCCAACAAATCAATAAATACATCAACCAACCGATCAATAAATACATCAACCAACCGATCAATACATACATCAACCAACCACTAAATACATACATCAACCAACCAATCAATACATACATCAACCAACCAATCAATACATACATCAACCAACCAACCAACCAATCAATACATGTGTCAACCAACCGATCAATAAATCAATCAACCAACCAATCAATACATACATCAACCAACCAATCAATACATGTGTCAACCAACCAATCAATACATATATCAGCCAACCAACCAATACATACATCAACCAACCAATCAATACATGCATCAACCAACCAATCAATACATACATCAGCCAACCAATCAATAAATACATCAGCCAACCAATCAATAAATACATCAATCAATCAATAATTACGCAATCAATCCATTTCAGATTTTGGCACCGCGGAAGCCGCAACAATGGATGTGACACTGTCGCAGGCGAACGTGATCGCCATTATTGTGTCGGTGACCGTCGTAGTTCTAGCGCTGGTCACTGTGATTGGCTGTTTTGTGATTCGCCATCGTCGCCTCCAGCGCTCTTTCCGCGCCTTCGCCAACAGCCACTACGACCCACAGTCGGGAATGACAACCTTCACTGCCGCTGACGAACTTGCTGAGGACGAAGACTCACCGATGATTCGCGGATTCTCCGACGATGAGCCTCTCGTTATTGCGTAGTGCCTCTCTGGCGGTTATCCTATCACCTCTGTAGCCATTTTCACCAACATTGCAAAGTATACTTATCTTGCTAAGTACACTTTGAGGGAGAAATTTTCTATTTAAGGATAAATTTATTAAGTTTTATTATACTGAATTTATTACATTATCACAGCTATTTTGATAATGTAATCAATCCAGTATAAATCATATGCAGTTCTATATGAAATAATACATTTCTTGAAAAATAAATGATTACTCCCTCAAAGTACACTTTCCTAGATAAGTATGCTTTGCAATAGGCTACTGGTGTTGCGGTATTCGCTGGCATAAAATGGTTAGCATCGAAATTGGCGTCGAAATCGGTGCCGGATCCCTCTTGAATTCCCATTCAGCTACATGTAGAAGATGCTGCATAAACACATTTTTATCTAGTAACCGGCGCAAGAAAGTAAGCATCAAAAAAGAGCCAGATTCCTGATGAATATCCATTCAGCTACATGCCGATGATACATCGTAAAGATATTTTCGTCACGTAACCGGCACATTTTTGCGCATGTTACTACTGTCTGTTTCACGTTTTTACGTGATCCGCTTTTGTATGCACTATATCAAATCCAAAAACAGCAGTGTATTGTAGATGTTGTATTTATATGTCGCTGTGACTGGAGAAATGGGGTTTTGTGACCAGTGTAGCTCCAGGTGAAATAACACAATCCTGTAGCCTGTTAACCACCTATTTTGCTTGTTTCAAGCATGACAGGTGTTTCATTGATGGAATGGTGAACAGTGCAGATCCTGATCAGACTGTGCGGATGCACCGGCTGATCTGGATCTACACTGGTCACAAAACCAATAGGTACCATTTCTCCAGTCACAGCCACATATATGTACATAACCAATAGTGAACCTAACCAGTTTGTGATATGTACATGGAAATATACAGAACAATGTACATAGCTTTATGAAAGCCACGTGTACATGTATTGTGTGTCAATTATTGGGCTAGTCCATTACACCATTTTGCATTTGAACATCTTGGAAATTGATTTCCGATTAAAATCGGTCGTTTTGTGTTTTTAAATCCAAAATGAGTAAACTTTTCAATGCAGATATGGTATTAATAAGCTATTATGTATATAAATATGATTGATTTTTCCAATCAAGTTGTGGGGAAATCTTTTATACATGATATACGCAGGGATTCTGCTGGCGATCGCCACTTTCGCAATTGGCGATAAAAATAAACAATTGACGATAAAAAATTACAATTGGCGATAAAAAATTACAATTTTCGAAGAAAAAAAATATATATTTTGATTTCTTTTTCGAAAATTGTAATTTTTTATCGCCAATTGTTTTATTTTTTTTGAAGTGGCGATTTTTTAATTTTCCCCAGCGGAATCCCTGTATACGGTATATCATGTGGTCTCTGTATACGGTATATCATGTGGTCTCTGTATACGGTATATCATGTGGTCTCTGTATACGGTATATCATGTCGTGGTCTAGCCCATCATAGTTTATGCTTACACAGGTGAACTTTTAAAATAGTAATGTTATATATGTATGTAATATAACTTTAATCATGTTTTTTTGTTTTCTTTAAAAGAAACAGTTAGTTTGTATATTTGACTCGCAGGTGACGGAAAAAACTCACATGACCGTATATAGTATGTATATTATTTATGCAATGATCAACAGACTATCAGTAGCCTATTTCACCAACTTTGCCAAGTATACTTATCTAGCAAGGTTTGAGTGAGACATTTCAATTTAAGGATAAATTTATTAATTTTTATTATACCTGTGATTTGACTACGCAGGTGAAAATATATGATTCACTACAACAAATATAGGGTTATAGAGTTTACCAACGTTATAGCCCCTGATCGGACTTCACATTTATCCTGTCATATCAGGGCATACACGGTTTGTTATTTAATCTGAAAAACATTTCTGATGCTCTGGCCCAATTCGTGCTGAGGATGTGCCATTTTGTTTGTGGAAAGTATTTTCATTATTCATGCTCCAAAGTATATGTTGTGACCACCATTTGAACCATCTCATCGAGATGGTTCAAATGAGTGGTCACAACATATAATTTCATGAGGAAGTGATAGTAATAAAAATAAAAATACAAAATATCATACCCATAAAGGTGTATTCCGAATGCCACGTTCAGTGCCGGCCGTCGGCCATTAAACACCAATAAACAAACAAACATTAAATAAATAAATATTACAATTGGTCATGCAGGCAAGGTAGCCTTATAATAACACCCTTATAAATTGACTTGTCTGCAAATCAATTTGTCCATTCCAGTTATTTAGGGTTTTTAGGGTAAGATCCTGTAATACAAGTGTAACCTTGTCGTCACGGCCCCCGTCTATATTTAGCCTTGTTAAATGAATGTTAAACACTCATTCAGCCAATAAATATTTGCTAACAACAATCTACGCAAATTTTAAATATGCTTGTAGTACATAATAAAATAAGAATTATTGTTATATAATATTTATGAAGGAAATACTAAATACCTCACTTCTTGGACCCTCTATGCATGTAGATGTGAAACATTCACATTGTATATAGGTCAATATATGGATAATGTGCTTTTACCATATATAATATTTTAATATGCAGAAAATGGTACCTAAGAAATGTTTTCCGTTTTTACTATATTTCCATATGGGATAACATGGGTATGCTCATGTTTTTGTTATGTTTGTGAGAATATACATGTTATATGTGCTATATTGAACATATGTGATTTTGTACCCTCCGACATCTGCGTAATTTCATTATATACAAATATTTGCATAGTATTTCCATCCCACTGGTCCGTCTGTCGGATGAGACGGTAAACTGTTGTCCCGTCTCTATATGACCTTAGCTGTTGCTGGGACGTTAAACCCTTTCACTTTCATTAAATACGTTTACAAAATTTTCGCGAGTAAGAGTTGACACTAGTACATGCGCAATAAAATGTTGTCAACTTTTGCAGCCATTTACGGAAAATATTGTAAATTTTGTAAACATATTTCATGAAATTACGAAGATGTCCGTAGGCACAAAATCTCAATTCATTGCATGTCTCGTACATGTATGTACATTTATGAATTGACGGTGTGCTATACACAATGTATCTCCTGGTTATGTGATGGTTTTCGTAGACGAGGGAAGATTTGTTTTGAAGCATTTTACAGGGTGTAGAATCTCAATATCTTGCTTTGCAAACTGGTACAGTTGTTTCTGATTCCCACACTACAAATATCGTATCTGGTGGGGTACTGTAACTTGGTGAATATTGTGGTAGATACATGACTTTTATGGCACACCCTGTATATGTATATACTTCCAATTCTATTACTTAACTATTCCATGTAAACACATATCATATATTGTTGTTGTTGTGTGTAGTGTTTAAACATAAACTATACTATATATTGTAGGCAAAGCAGACATTTTTGTATTCAGATGTAAGTTAACCCTCTCAACATTACCAACCTCTTCCGCAGTGTTTGCAAACAGATATCATGCATTCATTGGCATCATTATACATTTTATATCAGACGTAAAATTTACACACCGATATCAGGGGCGATAACCTCGTTTCCTTAAAATGTTAACGGACATTGCTATTTATTCTCTGTATTTATTTTTTGATGTGATCATACTTTATAATCTGTCTTTAACCCTTAGACCGTGTCACAAAATTGTGCAGTTGCTCAGTATAGATTGTGTCTAATTTTGTGCAGTATACATACCTGTACTATTGATTGCACAGGTAAGTTGTACCCAGGTGCATTTTACAGGTGAGCTGCATTGTTAACAATTACTGGTAGTGGATATCACATACAGTGGTCAGTCATGCTGGACAAGTATTGAGCATTTTTATGTGAATAGTTCACTGGGCATGCATGTGTGGGCATTGCTTAGAGAGATCTGATTGTGGGAAGACCTATTAGTGCTTTGTGTGGAGAACGTTGTACAATTTTATTCCTGTATATGTGAGCTAGATCTGTGGATTCCAGACACTGTGGCTTATGTTGATGGGGCGATTCCTGGGTGTCCATCCTCTGGGGGATTCCTTTCCATTCCACGGCACGGGCATTGCCATTCCTGAGCAGCATATGGCGGGTCGAGACTGATATTTCCATAGATGGAAATAACCGAAGAATGACATGAGGCGATGTCATTTGTGTGTAATGAGAGATATTGTATCCTTTGGGAGTGAACTGATGTGAACATTGATGAGATAGACTAACATTACTGGGGTATTATCACCATTATGACAGATTGTCGGTGGAGTGAACACGTGAATCTTATGAACACGTGTGATAGTTGACATATTGTCCTTAGTGGACATCTTTGTGGGTATGCAATCCTGAGTGGAATTCTTCGTGGCATCTTAGTGACATATTATCCATATTGGACATCTTCGTGGTATATTTTTCTTAGTGGACATCTTTGTGACATCGTACTACATGTGGTTTACTGTCCTCCATGACACCAGTGTGACACCTTAGTGTACCATTTTGAATGTTAGGATTCTCAATTCATATTATTTAGTCTCGTGGACATACCATGGGGGTGAATATTTGTTGTGCATCTATGAACATTTGTGTATTCAGTGACAACCTAGGACTCATGCATTCACAGGGAAACTTAGCTATGTGGAACGTTTAGAAGATACTGTAACTTGTGTTTTGCTGGATAAATAGTGCAATAGTTATCATTGACTGATTAAAAATGTGTAAATTGACTTTGACTATTTGTCTATGCCTATGTACAGCCACACCAGATCTATATTAAAAGAACCTGTCTCACAATTGTGTGATTTCGGTTACACAATTTTGTGACAGACCGCTACTCACAACAATTGTCGTCTGCTGTTGCTTTTATATCTTGCCTTATTTCTCAATAAAAACATGGTTTGACAGCACTTCAGAATCATTTCCAATTCTAACGTGCTGTCAAAGCATGTTTTTGTTGATAAAAATGGAAAATAGAAAATAAACAGCAGACGACAAACAAAATAAGATAGCAGTCTAAAGGTTAATATTATTTTTTCATGTGACGCATTTAATTAGTATAAACAACTAAAAAATATCATGCCTCATTTGCATATGAATATAACCTGATACCACCGCGCGTCACTATCAGTAAAATAAATATTACTAAATGATTATATCTGTATAGCGGGCACTTGCAATTTTTAGAACTGGTGGTATAGTGACACAATTATACACTTATTTAATTCCTATAAAGAACCTTTTGTGCCTACTGAGTGTGCAGGTACCTTTAATTTAATTATGATTTTACACATTTTGGCCACATTTCTGAATACCTTTTGACCAATTTACTGAATGTAATAAAATTGTGATGTGGTGTAGCATATAATCCGCAGGTTTATTTAAAAATCCACATATTGTAATGTGATGTACGCTAGGCAAACACTGATGTGAATTGCGCATTAGCCGATGCGCAGAATTAGCAAAAATGTCTAGTTGCAAATATGGCTGAATGTACAGAAATTCACATCATTAGCAATCTGTGAAAATCACTTTGGTTATTTCCGACCTGTTTTCCATTAGTCTAGATCTGTAATAGAATCTCAATATTAGACATACCGTAATAACCACATTCTGCTGGTGTCACAGAGCGAGAAATATTTGCACCCGACCTGGGGCTCCAACCCGGGACCTCCGGTTTACAGTACCATCGCTCTAACTGACTGAGCTAACCGGGCACTTCCTCCCCACTGTGCGCTACGTACCGTGACACTGGTGATAATCATTTGTTTATTTTCTGTTTTGGTGGGTTGCAGGTGCATGCGCTTGGTAATTAACTATTAGCATTTATCCTTACCGGAATCTCGACCGGAGACCTGGATTGGCAATCATGTACATCTTTGGCTTTCTTGTATGTGACAGTTGAATCTGGTTATACCCCTTATTTGAGTAATATGATTATTTGTAATCCTATTACTTTTAGGGAAAGGGACCAAGTGGCTTTGGTGTGGTATGGACCTGGCACCAGGTCAAGTTATTCTAATTTCAGGGCTGTCTGATTTTGGGATTTCCCGCCCAATGCAGCAGGTTGAATACAGGATAGAACCTGTTGACCTTAAATGACCTTGGCTGTTAATAGGCCATTAAAACAAAGAAACTTTCGGTTTTGTCGTAGAGAATTTGATACTGGAGTTGCTCAATGTATCTTCTGAAGTTCACTGTTACTGCTATGGTAGGAGATCACATTCTGTAACCACCTAATTGAGAATTTTGTTACAATAGACCGGATAGATTGATAACCTACTGGGGCCCGTTTCACTAAACTTTGTACGACTAAAATGTGTGTAAGAGCAAAATTATGATAGTCTGTAAGTTTCACATTAACAAAGTTTTCTTGTAAACATTTATTGGATTTATGTTTATTGAGCATAGGCTGCATATGAAGTTTAGTGAAACGCGCCCCTGGTTACATCGTACTTGGAAGAATGTGATCCCATACCCTGATAATTAGTATAGTACTGGGGGCCGTATAGTACTGGGGGCCGTTTCACTAAACTGTGTACGACTAAAATGTTTGTAAGTGCAAAATTATGATAGTCTGTAAATTTCACATTAACAATGTTTTCTTGTAAAAAAATGGATTTACATTTATTGAGCATAGGCTGCATATGCAGCCTATGCTCAATAAATGTAAATCCATCAATTGAAATTTCCAGACGATCCTAAATTTGCACTTACGAACATTTTAGTTGTACAAAGTTTAATGAAACGGCCCCCTGGACTCCAGTCTTGTAAATAGGTTTCCAAACTTGGAAAATCATGAGTAACTTCCCTTACAACAACTTCCAAGACATAATTGACGTTAGAATTGGTGGACTATACCAGTTTGACATCACATTGCTTTCTGCCAATTCTATTTTAAGCTAAGCAACGTGACGCCGACAATTCCGCCAATACTATTGTCACGCCCGCTTGCGGACAGCATGATATAGTCGGCAAATTGGCGTGCATCCAGGTTAAAGTTTTTGGTTAAAGTTTTATGGTATACTATCAAAGCCTCTGCGGGCTCAACATGCGGCCCGCGGCCATCTGACAATTCCGCTAATTCTATTTTAAGTTGAGCAACTTTACATCAAATTGAAAGATTCCGACAATTCTAATGCTGATATGCCCCGGAAGTTGTTGTAAGGGTAAGGAAGTTACTCTTGATTTTCCACGTTTGGTAACCTATTTATAAGACAGGTATCAGGCCCGTACGCAGGAATTAATTTAGGGGGGTGCATTATCGACGGCGCGAAGGGCTAAACAATGTTTTTGCACATGCACGGACAGACCTCGGGAGATTAACCCTTTCAACTTGAATGGATTTTGATAAGTTAATTTTGCAACCAATCCAGTCATCACAAAATGATTTTCAGACCAGTCCATTTATGAAAATGGCGCGTTTTTATGCCACCGGGTTTTGAAGAAACGGGTGGCATATAGTGTTTGGACCGTCCGTCTGTCCGTCCGTCTGTCCGTTCGTCCGTCCGTCCGTCCGTCCGGGCACACATTAGGGTACTTATGTGGCTAGCCCCACAGGGTTATGGACTTGTTAAAGGATAGGGTTGGTTACAATTAGCCACCTAAAAAATCGTTTTATGTGGCTAAAAATCGTTTTATGTGGCTAATATTTAACATGTGATAAGCCACATAAGTACCCTAATGTAAGAACGTCCGTCCGTCTGTCCGTCTGTCCGTCTGTCACACTTTTCGGTTAACCAATTTGTCACAGTTTCTCAAATATGCTGCAGGTGGCATCTGCGTTCGACAGACGCATTTCTTGTTGTTCTCAAAATTATGAAAATTACTTGCAAAAAGTGTAGATCCTGATGAGACGGCTCATTACGAGCAGGCTCATCTGTATCTACATATTTTGCCAATACCACTATACAGGCCTGTTTTGTTGAAAGGGTTAAGGGGGGTGCGTCTACCCGTCGCACCCCCTCTGCGTATGGGCCTGTGTATATTGTATTCTGTAATCCTGCTTTGTCATGTAATTTTGTCATATCATTCCATCGTTACCATATCATTTTGTTTCTGTTGTGATCTGCTTGATACTAACATTGTATAATCAGTTACTACCGTAATACCCCTAAATATTCGGACACAATTTATACATACTTCTATGGTTTCCTGCAACAAAGAGTGTCACTTTGTTTCTGGTTAGTATAATTATGCTCGTTGTTACGATAACCGTGTATTTAGATACAGTTTGTTGTGGAAAACAGGTTATTCTAATTTCAGGGCTGAATATATATTTCCCGATGTAAATATTCTTCTGATTTTGGAATTTTCCCCGCAATGCAGCAGGTTAAAACGGGATCGAACCCGTTTGCCCGGCCTTACATGACCTTAGCTGTTGATAGGCCGTTAAACACCAATAAAACAATTTGCAACACAATGTGGTTTAATGGCTTTGCAGTAGCATTTTATAGATCTGATAAATTACAGATACAGAATCTCAATAATTGCCTTTAATGTTTAAAATTAAAGTAACCTGTACTACTGCAGTGGAAATTTGAATCTATAATTATCACATGATCTGATAGTTTGTCCCTCTTCAAGTGGCGTTTACTTTCATTCCTCTGTCAGAATGATGTTATCAGGGGTGGGATATACTCGAGATGCCAGATACTGAAAATTGCTAAACAAACATACTATTTTTGCACCCACAAATGCATAAAAGTGTGCTTCCCATGTTGAAACATTAGTATTTGTCTGCAATTACACTGTATAAAGAACATCAACTCGTGATTTCAAGATATATCCTGAAAATTTGCACTCCTGTGTTTTCTCAGGTTAGCAAAGCACAAACAATGCCTGTGACTGCTCGAATGTGGCTGTGACTGGAGAAACGGGGCTTATGGAATCTGTGACCAGTGTAGCTCCTGATCACATAACGCTCTCCTGCAGCCTTAAAACGTTCTATATTTCTTGTTAGAAGCCTGCCAGGCGTTTCATTGATCTAATGGCGAACAGTGCATATTCTGATCAGACTGTGAGGATGCACAGGCTGATCTGGATCTACACTGGTGGCAAAACACATACATCCCATTTCTTCAATTGCAGCAACATATTCCTCATACAGTCACTTTCTTGTATGTGAAAGTTGAATCTGGTTATACCCCTTATATGAGTAATATTATTTGTAATCCTATTGCTTTTAGGGGAAGGGGCCAAGTGGCTTTGGTGTGGTATGGACCTGGCACCAGGTCAGGTTATTCTAATTTCAGGGCTGAATATGTATTTATTTTGATGTAAATATTCCGTTATTATTTTGTGATTTTCTCCTCAATGCAGCAGGTTAAAACGGGACAATGTGGGACAATGTGTTATGTTTCTCTGGGTAAAGTCCAGCATTGAGATTTGATAGTGTTTCTACAAGCCATTGCAACACACATTTCTTGACAGTTTTCTTTCGTTTTTTACATTCCATGTGTATAGTACATGTACCTGTCTGGCTGTGACTGGAGAAATGGGGCTTATGGAAGTTCTGGCCAGTCTACCGCCTCGTCTTCTAGCACAGTCCTGCGGTGAAATAAGGATCTACACACTTTGTTGGAAACTAGATATGTGGTTCACTGAATGAATGGCGATCAGTGCAGATCCTGATCAGACTGCGCGGATGCGCAGGCTGATCTGGATCTACACTGGTCGCATAACCCATAAGCCTTATAGTGGGTGGCAGGTGGGTGCACGCGATGGGTAATTTAACGATTGGGGTTCATCCTTACCGGAATCCCGACTGGAGACCTGGTTTGGCCCTCACATATGTCTTTGGCATTTTGTATGTGACAGTTGAATCTGGTTATACCCCTTATGTGAGTATTACGATATTCGTAATCCTGTTTTAGGGGAAGGGGCCAAGTGACTTGGTGTGGTATGGACCTGGCAACAGGTCAGATTATTCTACTTTCAGGACTGAATATTTGTTCTCAATGTAAATATTTTGGGATTTTCCTCCCAATGCAGCAGGTTAAAACGGGATCGAACCCGTTTGCCCGGCCTTACATGACCGTAGCTGTTGATAGGCCGTTAAACACTAATAAACAAACAAACAAACAAACTGGTCGCATAAACCATAAGCCCTATAAGCTCCAACAACATCCATGAGCGTATACCAGAAACTTCTCCTTCTATGTTAATTACATATCATGTATTTTCACGTGTCGTTGAAACCCCATATGATGTTATTGTGTTTTATTTTATTTATAAATGTCCTGGGACAAAATGGTCTAATCTATGTGTATATATTGGTAATCGTCACTGTTTTCCTCTTCTATGCCCTTTTCATCATTATCCAAGCGGCATAATATATTCTATCAAGTGGTGTATCTTTGTATTTTCGTCCAAACATCAGTTCGTCATTCCATCATTTAAAATGATGTATGGTTTTCACCTTGTAATCCTTTGCATAATTAATTCGCAATATTTATAGTGTGTTTTTTTTTTTCATTCTTGGCGGCCATCATGGACACCATCTTGAATGCTGGATTGTGGGTGTTTGGTTAGTAGCATGTGATAGGTAAATTTCATCCTTACTGGGATACCAATATACCTGGTTTGGCCCTTAGGTACATTGTTGGTGTTTTTTTAATCCAGTTATACCTATTATAAAAGTAGCAAGATTAGGACTAATCATATTACTTTTAGGGAGCGGGTCTAAGTGATTCTGGTGTGCTGAGGACCTGACACCAGATTAGGTTATTCTAATTTCAGGGCTGAATATATATATTTTTTTATAATTTTTGGGTTTTACTCTCATCACAACAGGTGAAATATGGTATTTGACTCGATGTTAACCTGGCCTAAAATTACCTTACCTGTTGACATGCCATTAAACACTATTAAATAAATAAATGAATTGAATCCTGGAGTTGGTTTCGCAGATTTACAGATTTATTCACGAGAGACAGGTGTTCCGCATGTGTAGCATGTTAAACCCAAGTACCGTAATGTGTCTGTGACTGGAGAAATGGGGCTTAAACTTTTGTGAATATTCAAACTCTTCTAGTGCACTCCTGAAGTCTTGTAACACTCAAAGCTACGAGTTAGAAGTGTGTGACAGGTGTTTCATTGACGGAATGGCGAACAGTGCAGGCCCTGATCTGCGCGTATGCGCAGGCTGATCAGGGCCTACACTGGTCGCATAACCCATAAGCCCATTTTTTCCCGTCACAACCGCAAATGATAGATTGATTAAATTATTCTACAAATTGGCATCAGTGTGTCCAGTTGTTTTGCGATTTGTATTGCGTTTGTATAATGTAAATGAAAGTACCAGCATCTTCTTTCAATATTTTAACTTTCCTGATTGTATATTAATTATATGTTAATACCTTTTAAATTGGGTTTTCGAGTTTTGAGATTGTTATTATTAACTGTACGTGCACATCTATGTTATGATTGTTACATTTTGTTTCAGTTTATGGTGATTTCTTGTGTAGTTGCCTGATTTTGGATGTAGTTATATTTGACTTACATTTCTACTGGATGTTATAATGCTGCAAAGTTCAGAACCAGTGATTAATAAAAGCCCATGTTCAAATATCGTTCAAATATCGTTTTGTGGGTGGTTCGTCGGGAGCACGCGAAGGGTAATTAATGATCGGGGTTCATCCTTACTGGAATGCCAACTTACATGGTTTGGCCCTCATGTACATTTTCGGGCTTCTGATACTTGAGAGTTAAGTCCTGTTATACCTCATTAAAATTTAATAGGATTAGTGGTAATCATATTACTTTTGGTGTTGGAGCTAAGTGACTTTGGTGTGGAATGGTTCTAATTTCAGGGCTGAATATATATTTTTCTGTAAATATTCAGTTCTGATTTTAGGAATTTCCATCATTATGGACAGGTTAAATACGTTATAGTCCAACCTGTTGGCATGGCATTAAATGAGCTTAGCTGTTGATAGGCCGTTAAACACCAATAATCAATCAATCAAATATCGTTCCAAAAATGTCAACGTCTGATTGATACAATTTTTGATTTTGATCCAAACTTTCGAAAAGATTGCTTAGCTCAGAAAATATTGCTTGGAAATCATTACGATTATTTTCGTTAATCTCAAAATTAAGTTATTTGATTGGGTGAGGCTGGGTTTTGCTCAGAACTTAGTCAATCAAATTGATTGATTTTGATTACAAATTTCTAGTAGATATCCACGCTTGGACTGCTTTAAGAATCACTGGTCCCGGTCTCTGCAGGACAGAACTATTGGGCCGGCGGTGAAGAAAATGTACCTTATGACATTTGTGACCAGTGTAGCCCTTGATCTGACTGCGCAGATGCGTGGGAGTGGGTGGTTGGTCGGGTGAACGCGATGGTGTAAATTAACGGTGGGGTTCCGCCTTATAGGAATCACGATTTGCCTCGTTTGGCCCTCGGGTACATTTTTATCTTTGGCTCTTTTTGTTACCTGGGAGTTGAATGGGGTTATTGCCCATTATAAAAGTAGTAAGATTACTACTGATCCTACTGCTTTGGTAGGGGGCCAAGTGATGATGGTGTGGTGAGGGCCTGCCATCAGATCAGGATAATACTGATTTCAGGCCTGAATATATTTCTGATTTTGGGATTTTCCCCCCATTTGTACATGAACTTGTACATGTACTTGTACAGGTAATATATGGGAGTTAGTACTAAACCCATTGATCCGGCTTTAAAACATCTTAGCTGTTGATATGCCGTTACACCCCAGCAAGTCTGATCAAGATCTACACTGATCACTACCGAGTCGATGGTTAATACCAACAGTGATTATAATGAATTAACTGTGGATGCGGGCAAAAAATGCATTAGACAGTATATGAGACGGGCCATGTGATTTTATACCTAATGAATATGTGATTTTTCATGAAAACTATTTACAGAATGTTCTATATTTTCAGTAATTGACGAAATTATCAGAGCAAATGCGGAATTTGATTCAGCATTTGCGTTGTGAATTTCGTTAACTTGGTGTAATTTACAAAAAAATATCACAGTTTTTGTTGGGCCCGATTGCGGACAGCACGATAGTCGGCACATTGGCGTATGTACTTACGTACAAGGGTGGGTCAATACGTAGTGTCGCTAGACCATTATCTTTCTAAAAACTCCTACAACTTGATTAAAATTTGGCACTTGCCTTCATTAACGTTTTTCACATTTATGTAATGCTTATGGCGTCGATACAGTACATGACATCATAATGACGTCATCATTTATGACGTCATGTCGGGCACCGCGGTCAGAATCACTAACGAAAAATAAATGCTGTATATTTAAATAGAAGAAATAAGAAGGAAAACAACCGCATAAAACTCGGCAGAGCCTCGCCCATCCCGTTTCCCGAGCCTTGCCAGATATTTTTGCCCATTCACGACACTAACCTACTATTTTCTTTATATGCGGCAGCGCGTTAATAGGAAGCCAATGCTACTTTACCAGCCCGTCAGAAAATGTGTGGCTCCTGTCAGTGCCGTACGGGAGATACCAAATATGGGAACTGCTGAGTTCAATTACAGACGCAGATAATGTTGAGACAATTATACGAAAAAATGACAGAGCTATGCAACGGAAACGGGAATAGATTAGTCATGCATACAACATAGCTCAATCAAAATGTGTATACAATTTTAACAAAGTATTTGAAAATGAGAACAATTTCCACAAGCTGGGTGCCTGCTAATATTCGTTCAGAGAAAAAAAGAGTGATATATTCAAATCGCCAAGAAATCGCCCAGAAATCGCCCAAACTATATTGTAATAAAGAATACACGTTCATGTCTTTAATCGAGGTCAATGAAGAAGCATACACATGTAGTCATCTATCGGAATTAACAAGCAAATCTAAGGAATGAAGCCTCACTGACAAGTAAAATTCTAGCAGAAACAGGAAAAATATAAACTTAAGACACGATTTTTGTACGATTCAGAGTGTAATTATAGTGTGTTATTGTTAAAATCGTAATTCAGAGTGTAATTATAGTGTGTTAGTGTTAAAATCGTAAATTATCAACTAAGAATATCACACAACGTTTTTATATCAAGCTGCTAAGCATAAGCTCTCCATAAACGGCCTAAAAGGACTGGACTTGACTCGTGACGTCATTCTGCGCGTGCGGGATTAGCACATTCTTCCATATCCTGCCCATTCATCGGACAAAAACTACACAAGCATAGTTATATTCCATTATTTGAAAAATACACTACACAGTATCCGCTATATTAACGTATATGACATTCAGTCACGTGTGACCGCAAGCGTCGAATGTATCGAATGTATCAACGCCGGTTGCTTAGCAACGGATATTACGGCACGGCGACAACGGGAATATTCGGTCATAGACCCCACAGAGACTACCCTGACGGAATATAGAACGATCCGTGTAGTATTAGACATACTTTTAAAGGTATGTATCATGTGACACTACTTATTGACCCACCCTCGTACTTACGTCCGGGTTAAAGTTTTTGGTTAAATACTATCGAAACCTCGGCGGGCGCGACATGTGGGCCACGGCCATCTACAAGGTGTATGATCACGTGGTACTAACAACAACAACAAGTACCGATTCAAAGTACGTATTATTTTATAGTGTCCTTTTTACGTAACGCGTCAAACGCGTCTTGTTAAGCTGCATTTGGTGGTCTCTGTATTTTCGCCCAAACTTTTGTCGTTTTTGCGAAGAATCGATTTCCATGTCTCTGACATGGAAATAGATTCTTCGCAAAAACGACATAAGTCTGTGCCAAACTCCATAGACCACCAAATGCAGCTCATGAACACGCGTTTGCTGCGCCATATTTCATGAAAGTCCGTTGCATATTAAGGAAACTATCCAATAATTCTTACTTTGCAGTGGGCGACGTTGTTGTTGTTGTAACCACGTGATCATGCACCTTGATCTAGTTGTAAATATTTTTCATGAAAAATCACTCGTTCTTAGTTGCAATGTCACATGGCTTGTCCAATATTATCCAATATTGTGGCGAGTTTTTTTCGTCGGTCGTTTGATGTACATGTCCACATACTTCTGCATATAGTAACTACAGCTTCAACTAACTGCTTTATAACACTACAATAAACAGGTGTGCTATGTCATGTTGTTTGTCTGTTATCTTTGTTATTCCTCTTTTCTAGTGGTGTTTAATTGGGAGCATGCGATGGGATATTTAACAATCGGGATTCAACTTTACTGGAATGTGGGTGGCAGGTCGGAGCATGCAATGGGTACTTTAACGATATCCTTACCGGAATTCCGACTGGAGACCTGGTTTGGCCGTCACATACGTTTTTGGCATTTTGTATGTGACAGTTGAATCTGGTTATACCCCTTATGTGAGTATTACGATTATTCCTAATCCTATTTTAGGGGAAGGGGCCAAGTGACTTGGTGTGGTATGGACCTGGCACCAGGCCATGCTATTATGTCCGTCCGTCCGTCCGTCCGTCACCAACCTTGTAAGTTGTAAAACTTTTAAATCGGAATAGCTACAGACTTGGAACTTGGTATGTAGCTTTGTTGAACCTTATATGTCACAGAAACGAATGCGTCACACATGGTGAAGAATACGTACGAATATATCACACAAATGTGTGACGTTTGGCATCACTACCACTTGCAACAAAAATGAATGTCGTACCCGCATGCAGACAAGTACATGTAAATGCTTTGATTTAACGACGGCTCGATGTCCTTTCATGTCCATATCGACTATTTAAGCCCCCGTCCGATAGGACTAGGCTATCACGAATGTGTCTTGTCTTGCACAAGGACACGCTAAATCGACCAGTGACGGGATTCTAACTCTGGGGGGGGGGGGGGGGGGGGGGGGGGGGGGGGGGGGGGGGGGGGGGGGGGGGGGGGCGGGGGGGGGGGGGGGGGGGGGGGTCTCCCGATCCGGAGTCCGATGCTCTACCCACTGAGCTATTCCAGCTGATTTCAGACTCGGTGCGTATCATGTTATGGCGCTTATCTTCTGTCCGTCTGTTAGCGATTTGGTTTGCGCTCAAAATAATCTTTACATAGGATCCTCAAACTTGGTATGCAGGTCAGTAGCGACCAGTGTATGACCAATTTGACTTGACTACAGTGTGTCAACGGTCAACATCGCGGTGACTTTAGACAATAAAACAGTTGCCGCTCTATAACTCGAGAACGCCATGACCTAGGATGCCCAGTATTGGTTTTCAAGTTAGTCATGACTAGCAGATGACTCCTATTGATTTGAGGTCAGTAGGTCAAAGGTCAAGGTCGCGGGGCGACCTTGCACAATAAAACGAGTTCGGCTCAATAACTCAAGAACAGTTGGTGCTAGGATGCTCAAACGTTTGATTTTGAGGTCACTATGCATATTGTGAAGTTTTTGAGAAGGGGTGGGGGGCTTATATGTTTGACAAACAACTCTTGTTTAACGAATATGTTAAATGTCCATGTGTCATTCAAAGCTACCATCGGGCGTATATTTCTCTGCTTAGTTTAGTAGTTGCCTCCTGCACTTGTATTCATTATAATCCTTTCAACACCAAGTAACTGAGATGGAATCTTCCATGTTGTATTACAGACTATTCCATTAACCATGAGATGTTCATTATAAATTTAAAATATTTTACATTTTGTTGTCAAGATATTGGCGGTAAAATAGAAATTTTGTCACAAACAGTGCAGATCCTGATGAGACGGCTCGTTACGAGCCGGCTCATCTGGATCTACACTGTTTGCAAACTCCAGTATATAGGTATATGGTGTTGAATGGGTTAAAGGAATATTATTATATTTGACATATGTGTTAAACGTTTGTATGCCCTCTATGTGATAACAAGGGTGGCATATTGCTTTGCTCCTGTCGTTCCGCCCGTCCGTCCTTCCGCCCGTCCGTGTACATTTGCGTCGGAAACTGTGTCCCAGTTTATCCATCATGTCATATCTTCAATATTACTTGAAGGATTCCTTCAATACTTGGACACTTGCTTTACCTGGACATCTGTGACACACTCGCGCCACCAATAATACGACCTTGACCTTTGTGACCTTTGAAATTCAGATTCCATTTGTTTACGTCGAAAAGTTTGTCCCAGTTTCTCCATCATGTCATATCTTCAATATTACTTGAAGGATTGCTTTAATATTTGGACAGTTCATTCTCCTGAACATGTGCGACACACTCACACCAACAATGACAGAACTATACTGTTCAAAATAATGACTTCTCGTAATAATGTTGTCGTCACCATTAATTCGAAATGTGCGATGTTTTGTCGCGCTGGCTTGCCGACAGCGCCATACGTCCGTGCGCCTCAGCGGGCGCGACATGCGGGCACCGGCCATCTCGTTCCTATTTTGTTCCACTCATTGCTCTATATATATATATATATATATATATAATATGTAAATTCTGATGGGGTCGCTCACATCAGGGTGTATTGTGGGGGCTATGTTTTATTATTTCTGAGCTGAAAATACTCAATACATATCCTGGGGCATCATTATTCTTGAATTAAACAGCACTGCTGAAACATTTAGCGAATATTATCAGTATGCATAGGTTTAAATGCAGGACAGGTGTGATTACTATCTGACACTCCTTATGTAAACCGTTATACGGTAGTTAATTAGTGTGAATGGACCCCAACATACTGGACATGCCACCTGTAATGGCTGTCTGAAAAGCCATCTGGATAGTGGATGTACCAAGCAAGCCATTCTTCTGATAGCCAGCACATGAACGTTTACTATTGCACCAAGAGTATTATACCATCAAATATTTAACAATGGATATTGACTTGAATATATTCCATACCAATCATATGAACAGATAAATTATGATCAATGGAGTCAAATAATACCCTAAAGCATAGGAATGTGTGTGTGTGTGTGTGGGGGGGGGGGGGGTGCATGGCTATTGTTACTCGTTTCTGTGTTATCATGCTGCCAGTATACTGAGACCAATCTCTGTTTCGCTAGTAGATCTGCTTTCTCTAGGAGAGAAGTGGCAGCGCTTTTGTGTTTTCCATTTCTGGCTATCTGACATAACGTTGTTTACGTCTGCTGCTGTTTTATATATTGTCTTCTTTATCAGTAAATACATGATTTGTCAGCGCTTTAGAAATTTTTATACCTCCGCAACAAGTAAGTTGTGTGGGGGGTGTGGGGGGGGGGTGACTGGAGTTAGTTTGTCCGTCCGTCACTAAACTTAGCATCAGAGAAATATGTTATAACTTCCTTCATTGAACATTCTTAATAGTTCACACATGCATTCCTCTAAGGGTCTACTACATTGCTGTGACAAATCCTCGACCGTCCAACCCAGCTGATCCCTAGGTCAAGGTTACATACTTAATCTCTTCACAAAACTTAACATCGGTGAAATATGTTATAACCTTCATTTCCTTCATCGAATATTCTAAATATTTCACACATGCATTCCTCTAAAACTTAACATCGGAGAAATCATGCTATGACAAATCCATGACCGTGCCATCCCCGCTAAGCCCAGGGTCAAGGTCACAGACCCACAGACTACAAATTTACACATGTAGGGGCATTTAGGGGTATTCCGAACATGATTCCCAACGATGCTGCCAAATAATGTTTTTGAAGATAACAATGAAAATTAGAAAATAAACAGCAGACAACAAAAATTAATTCAGCAATGTAAGGGTTAATGCTGTTAAGTTTATATAACTACATATTTATTGTCGCGCCAGCTTGCGGAAAGCGCGATATGGTCGGCACTTTGACATCCGGGCGTACGTGAGTCCGGATTTGAGTCAAAGATTTTAGATATGTTATATCTCTGCATCCACTTCCCGATTGACTTAAACCTTCATTTGCATGTTTACCATCCTCCAAATATTCATTGTACGCAATACCCATGCTGCCCACAAGCCCAAGGTCAAGGTCAAATGTCTTAGAAGATTGCGTTAATTTTTTGTAAACTTTGCGTTAACGTTTGTACGTATGTTATATCTCCTCAACCGCTTCGCTCATTGACTTGAAACTTCATATGCATGTTTACCATCCTCCAAATATCCATTGTGCGCAAAACCCATGCTACCCACATGCCCAAGGTGAAGGTCAAATGTCCCAGAAGCTTGCATTTAAGGTTTGTGTAAACTTTGCATTAACGTTTTTACGTATATTATACATCCTCAACCGCTTCACTCATTGACTGGAAACTTCAAATGCATGTTTACCATCCGCCAAATATTCATTGTGCACCGTGAATACCCATGCTTCCCACATGCCCAAGGTCAAGGTCAAATGTCTTAGAATTTTGCGTTAAAGTTTTTGTAAACTTTGCGTTAAAGTTTTTACGTATATTATATCTCCTCAACCACTTCACTCATTGACTTGAAACTTCATATGCATGTTTACCATCCTACAAATATTCATTGTGCGCAATACCTGGATACTTCAGCAACCCAGCCGGTAGATCCATGGAATTGTTTACTTTTGAGACCATGGAAATTTAGTATTGTAACTCTTAACCAGTATCCCCTGCTTTTCATAGGAGCCGAGTAAAAGGTGATGAGGCTAACATACTTTGCTTTGATAAGATCACCTGGCAACAAATCAGGATATTGTAAATTAAACTGCTGAATTTGGGCATTCTCCCCATGTGTATTCTCAGCTCTAAATGTCTTGATTTACAAGTCACTGAGCCATAAAACACCATAACATCATGCATTTTATCCATTCTATTACTCAGATAGCGCGACATGCTGGCCGGGACATTCTAGTTATATAATACATGCGCCATGGAATTAACAGGCAAAACTAGAGATTGTGTTTGCATTTCACTCCTAAGTAACTGGAATGGATTTTGATATGTTTGCAACCAATCCAATAGTCACAAATGATTTTCAGACTCGTCCATTTATGAAAAGGGGGTGTTTTTATTCTCAAAAATATGAAAATTACTTGCAAAAAGTGCAGATCCTGATGAGACGGCTCATCACGAGCCGGCTCATCTGGATCTACACGTTTTACCAATAACACTATACAGGCATGAGGTGTTGAAAGGGTTAATGGAGAAATTCTTACAAACGTTTCAAAGTAAATAAATGGCCAAGTGTTTCAGCGATCGTGCGACGGCTGTTTGACAAATAGGGATCTTACAAATAGTATGTATTTGCCATTAGTTCATAATACAAATTGAATGACAAGAACGACGCCAACGGCTTGTATCCCATCGCTGTGGTGGCTGGATAATAAATATGCACATTGATACGTTAAGAACTTATAGGAGAATAGAGGAAAGCGCATGCATCTACTGAAAGATAATATGGATAAGGACAAGGATGCATATGAAGTTTCAAGTGAATCACTCATATGGCAAAGAGTTTATAGCAGAATGAATGTACTGAAGTGGGAATTTCTGAGTTATTTGACATTGACCGATGCCAAGGGGAGGAGCATGCTGGGATGTGAAAATATGGATGATAATAAACATGCACATGCAGTTTGAAGTCAATTAGCTATACAGTAAAGATGTTATAGGAGAATGGAGAAACTTGAAAACATCTACTAGATGAAAGAGAGCATGACTGTGGTGGGGAATGGAAATATGGATGATAATAAACGAGAAGTTGAACATGAAGTGTCAAGCCAATTGACCGTAGATCAAACAAGTTATAGGAGAATGGAGAAGCGCGAATGCATCAACTTGACGTAAATTTATAAGTTAGTTGACCTCGACATTGGGCATGGTAGAGCATGGGTAGGGCAGGGAATGAAAGTGGATGATAATGAACATGTACATGAAGTTTCAAGCCAATAGGTCATACAATACGGAAGTTATAGGCAAATAGAAAACGTGACGGACAGACGGGCGGATGGATGTATACACTGCGGTATATTTGCAAACCCACTACTTGTGCACCTGTAAATAGTCTGCTTGTGCACCTGGGTGCACAAAAATGTTGCACAATTACCTCTTCTACGTACGCACGAATTTATCCACAAGTATACACTGTGTAAGATTGACGGACAGACGGACAGCTCTTGCATCTCATTTTCGCTACGTGATAGGATAAGAACTGGTCAGATTCTTGCCACAACATGCCACTGAAAGTGCCATAGCAAGAATTACATGCAGTGGGCACAGGGGTGTCGGGAGCTAGTGTGATGTGTAACACGGCTACATGTGCGATGATTCTGCTGTTATCTCTGGTGTGTGGCAGGACTGCAAGCAACCTGGATAATTACCCAATTGTGTGTCCTAATGTTGTCTATGGAGCATGGTTGTTTGTATAACTGACCTGAATTGAATTTAATGAGATTATTGAATTTGATTTACGTCTTCACAAGAGTGAACGACCACGGCCTTTAATTAAGCTTGGCCACAACGTTTAGTCTCGCCTTTTCGACACATCGCGAAACTTACTACTTGTAATCTTCGCCACAAAGTGTCGAAAAGACGAGACGGGACGGGACGGGACGAGACGAGACGTTGCAGAGAACAATACGGTTATCGATAGAGATTGAACAAAGATTTTAGATACGTTAATTAGGTGTGTATTTGTTTAGATATGTAGTCTTCGCCTTCGGAAGATTGGAGGCGACGGGATGAAGGAACGAGTTCTTTGGCGGCGATGTAACGGAGTTTAGTGGCGATGTAACGGAGAAACAAATGTCCCTAACGAGGCACCCCGTACAACACAGCGTTAATTTCAAACAGTTCATCATTTCTGGAATCCGCTGGTATGACACGTTATCTTCAAACATTTCTATTTTCTTGCATAATAAATGTCGATAATGGGCAATGTCATACCAGCGGATTCCAGAAACACGGAGTCTTAGTCAAGCATTTACCCAAGTTGGTACTTTGATTAGTAGTATATAGGGAGTCAAAATGATACCACCTAACGGTGGTATCATTTCTACTCCCTATATACTACTCCACCGCTCCCCAGAAAACACCGTTTCGTTCAATAGCACAAACTGGTCATCAACACAAAAAAAAACGTGACAATTGGTGTCATAAATACATCATTTTTTTCCAATTGAACAGATAAATTTAATAGGTTATAACAAAAATACTATAACAAAATGGATAATATAATAAGCAAACATATGGAATCTTATAACGCTGTTAAAGAATATTACGGTGTTTCTACAACATTAAAACACTTTAAAATGAGAATAATATGCAATATAGAATACATGAAATATCAACGTAATTTATTACGCTCCGATAAAAACGTTGCATTTACAATATTATACCGGCAGTTGTGTCGCTGGTACAAGGATCAAATTCACGAAATGAAGCGATTAAATAGGATCGGAGAAACACTACCGAAAAATAATATTATTATTATAAAACCGTTTAAAATCAACGATTCGTTTACGGTTCGATATTGCTTTTAACGAAGAAATTATTAGAAGAAATCATTAATGTAATTTCAATGCGTCCGCGTGTGATAGTTTATTTTCCTCCTCCACTATAGCTAATTTATTTCGCAGATCAGCAACTAACTCTACCAACTCTAGTCTACCACGTTCCCCCATAGCCACAGGGCAGCGTAGTTGCTTATGTCTACAAAGAGTTTGGGCACTAACGAACTTACAGGGGCATCTGGGGCATTGAAATTGTGGGGCGACACAAGGAAACTTTCTACGTCTCGATATATGTCTTCGTAGATAGTCTTTACAAGCAAAAGTCTTACAACAAGTAGCACACTCCATTTTTTTGTTTGTATATATATGTATATGTTTATGTTTAATTGGACATGAAAAAACATCATGTGTAAACTTTTCATGTCCAATTGAACAGATAAATCTCATAGGTTATATTACAGAAAATATGATAACGCCAAAAATCGAAAGTTTGAGAAGAGAAGCCGAATCTCTAGGGATTACTTATAGTAAACGGTTGAGAGTTAGGGGGTTGACAAATCTTATAAATTCCACAAAGAATGAGGCGTTTATGAAGCGGTTTACCCGCGCCCACAAACGAGGAGCCTTTAAAGACCTCTCACTAGCGGAGGAAGTTGGTAACAGAATTCAAAAAGAAAGTATTGCGGGGTTAAGGGCCAGTGTAATAAAACCTTCAAGCACGTCCCAAATTAAACGCACAGATAATAAGAAAAAATCTATCGTTCGCGCGATAGTGGAAAAAGGTGAAGAAATATTGGGGGCTCACGATGAAACATTGGAAAAGGTAGAAAAGGGAAGACGGGTAGTTACATTATCCTTTCGTAAAAACATTGACATCAACGAGTCTGAACGCATGTCCGATAAAATCGCTCCGTATCTAACAACTAATTTTTATTTGAGATATTCATATTCTTACAAGCTAGAACATATGGAGGAAACTAAAAATGGAAAACCTAAAACTATAATATTTCACAAAAATCTCGGTGGTAGCGAACCACTATCATCAATGAAAACCGTTAAAAAATGGTTGTCAGATAAGGAGCAAACACGAATAATGTCCGATAAAATAGACAGACCGAATACAAAATGGAAGTTTGTAAGATGGGTAGAGGTTTTTGTAAAGTTAATACAGGGCAGTAGGGGAATAGATTTGGGACTGCAATCCAAAGAAGCAGCGGGAGGAGAACTTCCAGAATGGTTGAGGAATAGAAAAGTTATGTATTCTTTAGATAAGTATAATGACGACCTTTGTCTGTTCAGGTGTCTAGCTATGCAACTTGATCAAAAGATCAGAGCTGACAGATGTACAGAAAAAGCGAAATAACTTAGCGAGCAATATTTCGGTAGTAATGTGGTTTCACCAATTCCTTTTTCCGATCTGAAAAAGGTTGAAGAGTTTTTTAAAATTGGTATAGAAGTATATCAACCCACCAAATGTGACGTATGGTGGTTGAAAAAGGTACCAGCGCACTATGATGCAATAGGTAATAAACCAATGACAATAGGACTGTTTAATAATCACGCATTTCTGATAAAAAAACCAAAAAAACCCTCTATCTTTGCTGCGATAATTGCAAGCAGAAATTCACGAAAGCGAGTAATATGAAGAGACACGGACCAACATGTATGAGAGGTGAGACAAAAGTAATATGTGATGGTAATTATTTAGAGCGCCCGCGTTCGTCGTTCGATAAAGCGTTCTACCCAAAAGGTTCTAACAGTTATGGTGCGATCGATTGGATGCACTCTGTGGAAAAGCGGGAGGGAATTCACATTCACCACGAACAGTGCGGACACGGGGGTGAAAGATGGATTTTAGGAGCTCCGGTAGATGGATACTGTCCAGAAACCAATACCGTATATCAATATCACGGCTGTTACTGGCACGGGTGTGAGATTCATGCAAAGCATAACAAAGAAGAACGCGCATCCACAATGAGAAGAGATAAAGTTATTAGAAAAAGTAAAGAATTCAACATAGTAGTTATGTGGGAATGCGAATTTCGAAGAACGGGTAAAGATATAAAGATCGGTTGCGACACTACTCTTTATCCATATCAGATAGTATACGATTTTGAGGCGTATCTCCAGCCAGAAGTTGAAACTACCGGTAATAGTTTAGAGTACGAAGCTGAGCACGTTCCGGTAAGCGTTAGTATAGGAGATAATTTCTCAGGAACGGTAACTCATATTTGTGACAAAAATCTTCAAAGACGATTATACCGGAGGATGCTCTATGCGCACCGAAAGAAGAAACATACAAAATGATGAAAGACGCTCTAGTTGGTGGTCCATCGATAGTATTTACGCGATATGCGGAAGCCGGTGTTTCAAATATTAGAGTGGGTTCCAAACCTTGCGAGGCTGTTTTGGGGTACGACGCAAACGCGTTATATTTATCTACGTTAAATAAAGAGATGCCGTGTGGGAAAGAAACTATACATCATATAAATAACCCACATAATCCTAAACTTATTAAAAAGTTTAGTAAAAGAGTTTTATCCGGAGACTGGTTTGGGTTTGCGGAGGTGGATATAGAAGTTCCACGCAACTTAAAAGATAAGTTTTCCGAAATGTCTCCACTTTTTATAAACAGAGAAGTAGAAGTTGATGAAGTTCCCGCGCACATGTTAAAATATTTAAATGATAATGGTCGAACTAGAGGAAACGGAAGAAAATTGGTGGGATCTATGTCGGCCACTAAAGTATTAGTGTACACGCCACTATTGAAATGGTATTTAAAACACGGCCTAGAAATAACGAGAGTTTATCGTGTTATAGATTATATTAGTGGTAAACCCTTCGAATGGTTCGCTAAAGAAGTTACAGCCGCAAGACGAACGGGTGATGTAGAACCGAATAAGAAACCGGTGGCCGACATAATGAAATTATTAGGAAACTCGTGTTGTGGAAAAATGATAGAGGCAACGGAGAGACATTTAAATACGACATATACGCGAGACGAAACCTGTGTTGACAAAGTATTAAGATCCGCGTATTTTGACGATTTGGAAGAGATAGGAGATGCGTACGAAATATCTTCAAGAAAACCCCGGTGCTCAGTAAAGAGACCATTCCACTGCGGAATAGCGGTTTATCAACTAGCTAAATTGAGAATGTTGGAATTTTACTACGAATTTCTAGACAAATACGTAAAAAGAGAAGACTTCGAATTAATACAGATGGACACGGACAGTATGTATATAGGAGTTAGTGGAAAAACGATAGAGGAATTGATTAGACCTAACTTACTAGACGAGTTTGAAAAAGAAAAAAAGAAATGGTTGGCTTGGGATAAATGGAGTAATAGAGAACCAGGACTTTTCAAAATGGAATTTAGCGGAGATAGGGCGATAGCGTTATCTAGTAAGTGTTATTTCGTAGAAAAATTTAATTCAATTAATAAAAACTCCGCGAAAGGAATGTCCAAGAGAACCAACGATTTAAATTGGGATAGATATAAACGAGTACTAAGCGAAACTACAGAAGATGGAAAACACATTATAGATGTAGCGCAAAATAGAGGATTTAAAATGAAAGACGGCGTTATGAAAACGTACTGTCAACGAAAATTAGGACTATCGGCGTACTACGATAAAAGACGCGTGTTATCGGACGGAATATATACGGAACCTCTCTAAAGACTCTGACGATCCGGGGGTTACTGGGTGTCAGAAGGCACCGTAAGAAGTTCTTCGCGAACAAACCCTCGAGAGGGCCCATCATCCAAATAGTAGAGCACGGGCTCATCGGGTTTGGTAATAGATCGATCTAGATGATATACATTGAGAGACCACACGGGATCAGTCGCGCGGCGGCTGCCACCTTCGAGCTCTCCCGGTTGATAGAGGTACCGGACGTCAATATCCGATGGAAGCCGTTGCTCCTCTAAACCAACGGGTCGCCCGCGCGAGACGGCAGAGGGCTTGCTCGTCACCCTTTTTAACTTGATAGCATCTACGGGCTTCTTACCTATCAATCTGGTCACCTCTCCATTCAATGCGGAGACCACGGCGGGCAGTCTGGTCACCCACTCGGTCAATCGCGAATGAGGGTCTACAAGTTCTTTCGCGTATTGGTGTCCGAACAGTCTCTCAGCCAGGGTTCGATTGAAGCGTTCCACGATTCCCTGGTCCCGGTGGATGTTGACGCGGCCGCGTCTGATATAAACTTTGTGCTTAGACAATAGATGAGAGACCACGCCCATGAACTCGCGGCCGGGATAGACCTGGAGAAGATTTGGCCAATTGAGAGGACTCCTTTTATATATTCGGGAAAGAGCCTCAGCCACCTCCTTAGACTCTTTCGTAGCCAACGGCTCAGCCCCCTTATAGCGACTCGCTACGTCAACGACTGTTAGTGCGTACTTGTACGTCTTGCGACCGACGCGATCGTGAGGGAGAAACAGGAGATCCGCTTGGTGAACTTGGTTCGGAACCGGCACGTCGAATTTCGGGCGCGGAATATTGTGAGGCGCGGGTAAATAGATCTGCCAGATGGCCTGCTTCTTGAGCCATCCTTGACAGCGTTTTCGGAAACCTTGGTCGCCGCCGCGAGGTTCTTGATGGCCGCGAGTCCCTTCCAGTAGCCGCGTGGGCTATAATATGTATTCGCCAGCTTCCGCATTAGTTTGGTATCAAGTTTGCGCGTGTTCATCGTATGCGAAGTATTCTAATATATCGGACAATCTCCAACATGCACCCACCAGTTCGTCCGGTAACTGCGTCGTTAATAATAAACCTTTGTTGGAAGTACAATCACATTTGGAGGTTAAGTTCTGAAGGAACTCAGAGGAATCGATTGGAGTTGAGGAGGATTCGAACATCCGCTTTGCGAAAAGGGTGGCCGCTTTTCCGTCCTCGCGCCACGTCTCGAGAGAATCTTGGGCCAGACGAATCATACTCTTTGCACCAGCTATACGATGTTTTTGGGCAGTGTACCCTACATCGATCATAGCGTAATAAAGTTCGTCAACTAACATCGTTCTATATATATATTTATAAAAAAATTTTTTTTTATTAATTTTGTAAAATTTAAAATTTCGATTGAATATAGTAGCCGACGAAACCCACCACACACATTCCCACGACGATGAACGCGATCTCGCGGTCTTTTTGGGCCTCTGACGGTACATAGAAATCTGAAAGTTGCGGCTCACGATCCAGCGGCGCGAGACTTCTCTGCGGATATGCCAGCGCGTACTCGCGGTTGGCTTCTTCAACGTTCTGGAAAGTTTGCGCGGCGTGATTCTCGCGGCGAAGCTCTTCGTTGACCCAGTCCAGATGGGAGGTTCGTTTTTTCGACCATGCTTCCTTCGCGCTCTGTAGTTGTTCTACAGCTAAATCGTGACGCTTGCGCTTCTCATCCACGTTCGAGCTTCTCATTTTAGAGAATATAAAGTTGCTACCGCTGAACGCCAATGCGTTTACGAGCGCACCACCTATCATTATTCCGATCGAAGCCATTTTATTTCCATATATTAACGGGTAGAATTCCAGCTTTAATTAGATAATCTCTGGTCCAAACTGCGGCAGCTACATCTAAGGTCACGAACCCTACGTCTCTCGCAGTAAAGTCCAATTTGGGAGCGGACCCTCCTAGGGTCATCTTTGATAATCGAGCGTACCCGATACTGAGACCCGATATCACCACGGCGTGATAAAGCGCATTCACTATCATTTTACCATCTTGTTCAGCCATTATTGCATATAAAAAGGATCGCGTTTAATGTTTAAATGGGGCGCATCCAACAGTGTCGGGGGTTGTTTTTTCAATTTCAACCTCGTTGATGACCTGTTGTTGAAACGGTAAAGCACATACAGGGTGCCCACAACTGACAGACCACCAACAACAACCCACGGGATCCAATCAGCTGGAGCAATCGGTTCCAATCCAACTCCAACGGCAGTTGGTATTGGGGGAGAAACAGCTGCCACCGGGTGTTTTGTCGTCTCTGTCTCCGATTGCAACGACCGTTTGGCCTCTCGAAGCTCGGCGAGTATTTTATCTTGTTTAACTTTTCGTGTGGCAGCTGCCGCTCTCCCAGCCGCCTGTCTTTTGGGATTTTTTATACGCTGAATGTCATCCAGTGGCGGAGTAACACTCCGGTTCGATTGTGTTGGAGCAATCGGGTTCAACACCGTCACTCTCGCGGGTGCGTCTTGTGTCATCATCATTTATAATATTAGGGCTTATAGTTCGTGGACATATATGTCCAAATTGACAGTGTTTACCCGTGATCAACGCGGTTGTCAGCGGAGCTAAGTACATTCCAAACTTGTGATAAAATGAGCAGCAGGCTGTTCTAAGAGTGTGTCCTATAAAAGGGTCGGTCTCTAGATCGCCAATCAATCCCGCGGTGTCTGGTATAGGGAGAAGTATACTAACGGTGGTAGCGTAAAAATAAATAGCCGCCGATCCGAGAGTTTTCGTCATCTCCGCACCTAATTTGGATTCGTCTCGCGCATACATTTTATCGACCTCCGCATCCGACATCTTATCCACCTGACAAACTGATAGACTCCTACCGAGATAATGCTCCGATTGTCCCCCAGCAACCAGCGCAGCCAACCACTCACGTCGCGCCGCGTTTTCATTTTATTTCGGGACCGTATCGGCAGCCGTGCCGGCAGTCGTGCTGACAGGTGTTCCTACAGTTTCAGTCGTGTCGGCAGTCGGAGCGACTGTTTCTTCCATTAGCTGATCGAGAAGTTCGTCGCAGTTAATTTTTTCCAAAATTATTAATTTAATTATTCTTACGAGTCTCATAAGTCTAACATATTGCCAAGCGCACCACCAGATACTTATGATCACCGTTATGCTCGCAACAAAGCTTGCAGCGGAGCAACAAATTCTTAGCAATTGCTCAGCATTGTTAAGCATTTTCTCAGCATTGTTAAGTATTTGTTAAGCATTGTTCAACATTGTTAAGCATTTGCTCAGCATTTGCTCAGCATTTGCTCAGCATTGCACAGTAATTGTTAAGTATTGTTAAGCATTTGTTCAGTATTTACTCAGCATTGTTAAGCATTTGTTCAGCATTGTTAAGCAATTGCTTATTACTTTACAATTAATTTTAAGAAAATTATAAAATTAATTAATAACTTTATAAGCAGTTGGTTGATCAGTCTTTAGCAGAAGCTTGGCGTGTTTAGTTTCCGAAAGTATCCGTCGAACCTCCAGGCGCTCCTCGCGCGTTGGGATAACGTCGTTCTCTCTAAGACATTCATCGAATGAGTCTCGGTCCTTGCAGTGGAAGAGGGCGACCCATTTTGTTTGCTCGCGCAGATCCTTTAGGACGGCGTTGTACTTCTGAGTGGAGATCCATACACTTTGCCTCGCATGGCGGCCAGAAAATGCGAGCTCGGAGAGCATGTCCTTCTTTTTGGTCATCTCCGCCTTGGCCGAGCAGTCGTCAATCACGTATAGGGTGGGCTCTCCCTGGAATATTTGACAGAAGACACGCAGCCAACCGTGAAGCCTGTCGCCGGGGTCAATAACGTATACCTTAGGGTTGGTCCATATCCAAGGGCGCCGCTGATAAGTCTCGTTGTGCCGCACAGTGGGACACAGGATCACAATGTGACGAAAGGCATCGCGGTAGGAGCCCTCTAGCAAGTCGAGGATGAAAACAGTTTTTCCACATCCTGTCTGCCCACATATTATGGCAGAGTGGGCATCTCCAATCGTGAATTGGTATTGATTGCTGATTTTTTCAAAAATTATTAATTAAATCAGTATAAAGCTGAGACGTATCGACCATTTTCGATGTTGAGTTGCGCGTCCGTTATTATATATAAGTATACGTTCAATGTGCCAGCTCCATCCGCCTCTTTGGTTATCTGGATCGTCACACCCTCGCTAGCGTTCTCAACTTGACGTCCGCTACCGTGCATTTGGTCGTCGTCGCTGGCTCGCATGTCTAGCCATAGAGCGTATTTGGTAGTCAGAAAATCCGAGAGGGAGACGTCCGAGAGCTGCAGGTCTTTGGCAACCACGGCAACCTCCGGGGAACGCTTAGAGCCGGAAGCAAAATGTTTCCTTACTTCGTCCCACTGCTGGTGCGCGCGAAGACCCGCGCTGTAGAGTTGATTGGGTACTCCCTCGATCGTCACCTCTACCTTCGTGATTTTGGGGTTATAGAATTTGTCGGATGTTCTAGCACCGAGTGCGAACCGACCCTCCTCGAACAACATAAGTATACCTTTCATCGAGCGGGCGGGTACGTTGACGTTAATATTCCACAATGTGTCGCTTTTGTCTTTCGTTATCTTGCGGTGGCGAAGAACTCGGTTGTAAAGTATGGCAACGCGCCCGACATACTGGGATCTGATTAATCGCGCGAGTTCGGGCATCGTGACCATGTCGTACTCCAGCGAAACATTGTCGATCGTATACTTCGATGTCATGTCGGTGGCTATGAGAACTCGGCCGTAGTCGTTGAACGTTAGTTCGTATTCGAGGCGGTCCCCCAAAGCGCTCTGATAGTAGGGCATGTGACTCTCCAGCAACTCAAAGTCGAGCGGGATGTAGTATCGGTTGCCGTAAGCGGCCGCGACCGCGTTGTCGCTCGTGACGTTATCTGCCTTGTCACCAGCCCCGATTCTAAGTCTGGTTATGTTCTTATTTCGACTGGTGTCAATACCCTGATAGACAGCGTTTTCGCGCTCTTGCGCCGTCTTCCACAGGTCCTGGTAGCAATGGTGGACGTCGCTGTCATCGATCGACATCACCTCATTACCAGAAATCTTGATTATGGTCTTCTTGACTATGGCGCGACCCAGGTTCTGAACGACGGTTCGGTCCGCGTCCGTCGACGTCAGCGAAATAGTGAAAGCGAGGCGAACAGTCCCCGGCATAATGACGTCGCTAGCTCCGAGGTTGGGGAAGCGGACTAAGAGCTGCTGGTTCTAGTCGATCGTCGATGGGTTGTTCGTAATAACGACACTCTGTCTCACGCCTTTTGCCCCGAGGGGCTCCCGCAGTCTGCGGTATGGATTGAGTTTGCGACCGTATTGACTCGAAGACATAATATATTAAACCTGTATGGTTTTGTCTTTAATATAATAATAATTATTAAAGATGGCTGGTCTCGATATTGGCATGGACGAATTCAATCTCGATACGGGCGACCGAGACGATTACCTCGATGATGATGGTGACTCTAACCGAACTTCCGATGATGATGATGAAACGACCTTCTTAGAGACCCAAACCGAGAAGTATCCGTTTCCCGGGTGGGCACCCAAGAATACACCCGAGAAGATTTTGTTTCAACCCGGGAATACACGTTTGTTTGACACACCCGGGACGAAAACACGTTTCTTACCGACACCCGAGAAGCATCGGAGACACATTATACATACGTGGGAGGCCCCACCCGAAACTCCGACATGGGCGGGCGGTGCCGATATTTCTGCGGGGATCTCCGATGGTGAGCTGGCTCCTCTCGGGGAAACGAATACTCTGGTGAAAAAGTGGGAGAGTATAGTGTCTAAACACGGTATCAAGGCCACGTTGGAGTTTCACAGCACTAAAAGTGGAGACCTGTGGGTTAAATGGGGCAAGAACTGGAAGTTGCTGACGTACAAGAACGACCCGACCAAGTTCCTCAACTCCTCTTCAGTGATCCGATATGGAGTAGACCTCTCTCGAGCTCTCGGAGTGATCGATGATCAATCGCAGTTGCCTACAAAAACGATGAAAACCTTTCAGGCTACCGACAAAACGCTGGCGAAGACGGCCGCCACTATAGAAACGATCGAGCTCAGCGAGATCCCTCGCGTAGCCACCGAAGCTATTAACACGATTGAAACCACGGTCAACGAAATAAACGGCACGAAGTTTGACCCACCGTTACCTCTTCGCGAACTCCGGGGACTCGATAAGGTTCTGCAAACAACTCGGGGCGAACTAGTCAATAACCTCTCCAAACTCTCAGCGCTGGACGAACATATCGCTCTAGAAGAAAGAAAAATAAAGGAAACACGTGGCGATAGAGAATCTACCGAGCGAATCAACAAACTCCTGCGGTCGTTGCGGGACGAAAGAGAAGCTCGCTTGGAGGCTGCCTCGACTAACCGTGAGACGCTTTCCGGTCAATTAAGTCGGAGCCGCGAAACAATCTCGAGGGTCCTGCACGAGGACACGACACTCGGTGAACGTCTTCGCACTCTGTTCAGAGAGAAGGGCTTCACAATAGTAACCATCCTCACAGCTTTCACCATGATTATATTGACCCTAATTCTATCTATATCGTCTCTAGTTCTATCTATCACGGGTGGTTCGGCACCAGCACCCGCGCCAGCACCAGCGCCAGCGCCAGCACCAGCTCCATCCGGTGGAGCCAAAGAATGGATAAAAAACAACTAAAATCCCTCGCCAATCTCTTAGCTAAATTAGCAGGAAAGTTGGCTGCCGCGCTGCCTGGGTTGATCGGGGGTCTCCTCTCCTTCTTACTATCTATGTTATCAAAAACGGCTGGATGGCTCGCCAATAATGTTTGGGCTCTAATCGTGGCAATCGCCGGTCTCCTACTTTTAGCCTCCTCCAGAGTTCCTAAATCCAAAGCACAAATAGTCCTGCCGCCACGAGGGCTACGACGAGCCCTAATTTCTCCTCCTCGTGGGTTGTGACATTATTTCCCCCCCAATCGCGTTCAACAGTGTTGAGGGGGGAACTCAATTCGTGAGTTGGGGGTCCTATTGCAGAGGGTGAAACAGGAGCGGAACTCGGTGGAACACTGGGTTCGAATGAACTTGATGGGGGGCCCAATTCGTTAATTGGGGTGGGTGCTTGCGGTTTTATGAAATCGGGTCCACTGTCGGGGGTGCGCTTGATGATATCCACGTTCACGTTCCCGTTGTGGCCGATTTTTTGATTGACGGTGGCGATTACGATCTGATTATTGTAACCGTCAACCGGGTCGTCTCGTAGTATCATATCGCTCGGTGCCATATAAAGACCTATTCCGAATACGTAGTCTACCGGGGTGCTGGCATTCTGCAAAACGTCTTGATACTGCTCGATCGCCTTCTCCAGGTCCACCTTAGCTGAGATGGCGTCCTCTACGAGTGCCAAGAATTGTTTTTGCGCGTCAAAACGCCGTTCCCGTGCCAGTATAGAACTGCGAGTTTGCTTCTGTGCGCCGAGGATGGCCCAGACGTATGTCCGAATGGAGTCGTTGAGGCGAGTAACACCGGCCTGCGTGAACCCCATACCCTTATCTAACATAAATGTACCCCACACGTCCCGGACCTCAGCAGCCTGCTGTATGTAATCTATGTGAGCTCGTTTCGGAGGTAACCATTCGCAGGACGAGACGCCGCAGTGCCGACCTCCAGATACTTCCGGCCCGAAGGTCATCGTCGCGGGATCAAAATTCCCGGCGTTCCGACTGACTATGTGGTCACCCGATCGATCGTGTCTAAAATCAGTCTGTGTCCAATTCCCGGACTGGCCCCGAATGAGAACGTCCCCGAGGCCAGGAAATACTTTCTGTCTCCAGTCCGCATCTTTTGAAACGTTAAATTCGTTACACAGTCTTTCTAACGCCCTACGATCGTACGTGTTGGAAATGGGATTCCATGCGTCATCTTGAGGTAGTGGAATACCTAGTTCTTTGATAATCCTCCTAATGGTGTAATACGCGTGAAAGTTGTAGACACTTCGGAGCATGACATTCTCGGATATCAGATGGTCTTGATGCGAAACTCCGCATCCGGCCGTTGCGCACCATACGGCGAAGTTGAGCTGATTCTGCCAAAACAGCATTGGTGTTGCTTTCCACCCGTTCACGGTCTCCATCGTAGTAATCTTGGGCAGCCTATATTGTTCAAAGATGTCAGGAAAATTGGTGGTAAAGCCACTTTTCGGTCTAACCGTTACAGTTGGGTGTACAAGGTGGTCAACAACGTCTTTTTGCGCGTATTTACCTCCAACCGCGTACTTTGCATTAGAGTTAAAGCTAAATGTTTGGGTATCCATTGAAAGATATTTATTATGTTTGCTTCTATCACTAATGTTCAAAATGAGAGTTGTGAACTTCAAAAGTCAATCGACAACTGCTGCGGAAAACGTCGGGTAGGCCTCAGATCAATCACCTTCACGGTTGGGTGGAAAAACGTGGGGGATAAGGAAGGGTTCGGCTACGTGAAGGCCCCCCGCCAAGTAAGTGTGAGGCTGCCCCCCGGCCTTTGGATTTCGAGATCCCTCCAAGCTTTTGTTGCGTCGGAGCTTGCTGGTAGAGCCAGCCTCACAATCTCGAAAGCCACCGGACTCGCGACCTTTACCATCGAACCCGCCAACCAGGTAACGATCACCCCGGATTTGGCTGCGCGGCTCGGTTTTTCAAAAACATACTCCGACAATAGGGGATGGTTTAACCCGGGTGAGCACACCGGCACAAACCCGGTGGACTTCGTTTTCACGAAAACACTCGGGGTGCACCTGGATCAATTGAACACATCGTACAACACGTTAGACGGAGCTCCCAGTACATTACTAAAAACTGTGCCCGCCAGTGACTGTTTCTATAGGGAGACTGTGACCTTAGACTTCCCACACCCCGAAATGAAAGTTTTGAAATCGGGACACATTCATGAGTTGAAGATTTCTATTCTTGATGATCAAGCGAGAAAGTTGAATAACGATTACCCGATTTCGGTCATTCTCGAAATAACCGATTAAACATTAATATATATACGTATTAATCATGAGCATATACGGTCCAAGTAGTTCCAACTTAGAACGGGACGTTCCCGTCGTGGCCGGAGCATACGATGTAGCCGCAATGAGAAGACTGGAGAGGGGCGTATCACAGTCCCACACAGTTTTAACTAGGGCGGTTGAACAAATTAGAACATTGCAAGCTAGCAGACACGTCATAACAGTTTGGGCCGAGGAGCGGGGTTCACTAAGCGAGGGGGCCTACGAATATGCATTCGGTTCCAACGCGAGCAACAGATACGGGGGATACACCATGGCAGTGTCCGGGACGATTTTTCGAATGACGGTCTGCTCGGTCAACTTTCGCGGACACGCCACTGCCGAAGTCCGAGTGAATGTCGTCCTGAATGGTGTAGAACAGAATATTGGCATCACCAAGCACGCGGGACAGAGGTCAGGGTTTACTATATTCGATGATGACACTACAATTAAAGTTTCGGCAGGTAGTGTTATTAACTTTGTTACAAAAATTGCTGACCCATCAGCTTCCTCCACTATTGTTACACTGTTAATACAACTTGATTTATGATGAATGATGAGAAACTATATCCACACTTACCTTCGGGGACGACCGACCCGGCATCCTTTAGGATGACCAGGATCGTCGAGATACAACATATTCTACAACACGAGGGAGAGATGCGGACGGGTTATGCTAAGAAATATAGGCGGTCAGTCAATATATTAGAGGGGGTGAGCACCGCGTTAGCCTCAGCATCCATTATAAGTGGGGTGGGGAGTGTGTCTTTATTGTCAACAGTTGTCGCTGCACCGGTCGCGGCGGCCTTGAGTGCTGTAGCGGCGGGGGCGGGACTGTTTTGCATAACGACCAGACTCGTGGGCCGAAAACAGAGGCTAAGAGTCGAAAGCACGATCGAATAGCGGTTCTCCCGAGATCTAAGAAAAACAGTATCGACGTTATCGTGTCGAAAGCGATAACCGACAACGATATATCAGATAGTGAGTTCAAAATGGTCGTCGAAGAGATGGTCAGATACCAGGAGTTAAAGGGTACTATCCGGTCCAAGGCTCGACCACAAATTCTCGCGGACGAAGATATAAAAAAACTTGTTATGGAAGGGAGGGCCGACGAGAGAGAAAATCTCCTCTCCCGTCTCGGGACGTGATATGCTTATTCGCGTGTTTGAGGCAACAGCAGGATATTCCTCCACCTTACAGCCCAGCTGTTCCGACGGCCCCTCCATACGGAACATAAATAAAATTTTAGGACCCCGTTACGACACCCACTGACCACCATACATTTCTATAACCACATTCAACAACGCATCTCGATATCTTGTCGACTATGGTTAAACTAAATACACGCCAGGCGCTATTGGAGAAATACACCGGTGACTGTTGTGTGTGTGTGTGTGTGTGTGTGTGTGTTTCTCCAATACACACCGCGGCCTCGATTACTCAATGTTTATACATCAAGTTATATACACGTGTGTGTATTACAGCCGATAATATGGCAGCCCGCTATCGATATTTCCGGAAGTAGTTCTTACATTCTTATTGGTTGTCATGTTTTTTATTTTTCTAATTTTACTTTATTTTTAATAATTTAGAACGTTATAACCTATATTATTAAATAAAAATAAAAAAGAACTTGTTATATATAAAACAAATAAAAATAAACGAGTAAATATTTGGTATTGCACAACACGGTTTTAGCTTCATATATGTAAAATTAACAACAATAATTTGTCTTGGGGGACGCCCCTTGACAAGAAAAATGAGCGCTCAGTGCTTCCGTGCAGGCACTTCCAAGGTTGCCTAGAATTTCGACACTGGTTCCTAGATCAGCCGATAGATGGGGGTGTGCTGTACAGGCAGCTATTACACCCGGCTAGCCACAACATGAGACGAGCAAGACAAAGACAAAGAACAGAGAAGGTGGCTAGCCGGGTGGGCCCAGAAGGGTTTTGCTGGCGCGGGTTCGAGTCCCACTCAAGGGTTTTTGTTGTTTTTTTTGTTTTTTTATTTTACAAATTATTAATAATTTTTCAATATCGTAGAAATAAATTAGCTATAGTGGAGGAGGAAAATGCCGTGTTGAAAAATAAATATGACAACGGGATGAAAATAAATCCTTTTTATTACTATAGTTTTATCTGTTCAATTGGACGTTAAATGAACATGAGGTATTTATGACAACGAGACGAAAACAAATCCTTTTTTATTACTATAGTTTTATCTGTTCAATTGGAAAAACATGATGTATTTATGACACCAATTGTCACGTTTTTTGTGACCAGTTTGTGCTATTGAACGAAACGGTGTTTTCTGGGGGGGGGGGGGGGGCGGTGGAGTAGTATATAGGGAGTAGAAATGATACCACCGTTAGGTGGTATCATTTTGACTCCCTATATACTACTAATCAAAGTACCAACTTGGGTAAATGCTTGACTAAGACTCCGTGTTTCTGGAATCCGCTGGTATGACATTGCCCATTATCGACATTTATTATGCAAGATTACTTTCTTTATTTCTTGTATCACACCACTATTTCTCCCCAGGTGTCTTAGAAGATACCGTACGTTAATTGGGTGCGGAACATTTTCAATCAACGATGGTGAAATGTATATTCTTGGTCTTTGAATTCCCATACTATTAAATAATTCTACAAAGTATGTGTCCGCTTTCTCTAAAACGAATCGCTCCGCTGGATTGCGATTAATACATTTCATTACAATGACTTCCTGAACAAGACGTGGTAATAATTGAAACGGAAATGGTGCATCCATGGCTTTAATCCTTCGTTGTCGTTTGCTGATTAGATTGGCACGTTGTTCTTGAATAGTCCCAGGGATTCCGCTGGAGATCGCCACTTTCGCAATTGGCGATAAAAATAAACAATTGGCGATACAAAATTACAATTTATTTTATTATTTTTTTGAAGTGGCGATTGTTTTATTTTCCCCAGCGGAATCCCTGTAGTCCACAGTATTTGTTCGTTTTTTTGGTGCGCGGCTTCTGGTTTCTGGAGCGCGGCTTGCGGTTCATGAACCCGGATGGCAGCTTCCGGTTCCTGGTTCGTGGCTACATGTTCATGGAATATGACTTCTGGTTCCTGAAACGGGTCTTGTGGCTCCTGGTTCGCTGTTTCCGGTTCCTGGATCGCGGCTTCCGGTATCTGCATCGCTCCTTCAGGTTCATGAAACGTGGCTTCCGGTATCTGGAGCGCTGGATCTTGACCCTGGAGAAAGATAACTTGCTCTTGAATGAAGTCCGCAAGTAAATCTGCATCTAGCAATACGCTCAAGTAGTGCATTCCTGCGTGTTTTCAGGAAAATATCCAAGAGTTATCAGAGTTAAACGATCGTCATACCAACCATCATTTGACACGAGGGTGGAATGTTCGGATCCTGCAGAGGACAGTACGAAACAGTGCATGTTGTACTCCCGCATTATGGCAACCAATGTCAGTAGCCTATTTCACCAACATTGCAAAGTATACTTTTCTAGCAAAGTATACTTTGAGCGAGAAATTTTCAATTTTAAGATAAATTAATTAATTTTTATTCTACTGAATTTATTACATTATCGCAGCCATTTTGGCTGTGATAATGTAATAAATTCAGTATAATAATGCTGCATGCTTTTAATCATCAACTATAGGCAGTTGTTCGTTCTATATGAAATAATGCATTTCAGGAAAAATAAATGATTGCAATGTTGATGAAATAGGCTACATGTTATCTCCATACGTGCCTTCTTTTGACATATCCTTTATGTAATCATCGAAACTTCCATCATAGAACGAATGCACATTCTTCACCCACGGACCATAACTGTGAAGTTTGTCCAATATCAGCTCGGCGGTTCATGAAAATAAGACGTTTGAAATAATGACCATTTGACCTTTCGGCGGTCATCTTGGATTACGTAATTATCAGATTTCGACAATAAATTCTCCAAAGTGATCGTCTTGTCGATACATTCGATTTGATAATGCTATGACCATATTCGGTCAAGTTTGAAATTTGCGATTGTGTGACATATTCGTTTATACCAAAAAGCGAAAAATATTTGGGTGAGATTTTCGGTTTGTGATGTATTCGGCCGAATTCGGCCAGTATTCACCGAAATGTGTGACGCATTCGCACGAATACTTCACAAGTGTGATATATTCGTTTCTGTGACATATAAGGTTCAACATAGCTTCCTTATGATGAATAGGTGAGCAAAGTTTATTTCGATTTTTTATTCGACGCCGGGTCATGGATTATCTTCCCTTTTAGACTTAGAATTAGTCTTAGCCTTTTAGACTTAGATTAGATGCGCAAAGTTTATTTCGATTTTTGATTCTACCTACGGGTCATGGATTATCTGCCCTTTTGGACTTGGAATTGTGCCTCGTTTATTATCACAGCTACATGTGGGGCATCCTTGTTCTATGGAAATGCCCATTTCACACATCAGTAGCCGATTTCACCAACATTGCAAAGTATGCTTTTCAGGAAAAGTATACTTTGAGGGAGTAATCATTTATTTTTCCTGAAATGCATTATTTCATATAAAACTAACAACTGCATATATTTGATGATTAAAAGTATGCAGAATTATTATACTGAATTTATTACATTATCACAGCCAAAATGGCTATGATAATGTAATAAATTCAGTATAATAAAAATTAATAAATTTATCCAAAAATGTAAAATTTCTCCGTCAAAGTATACTTTGTTAGAAAAGTATACTTTGCAATTTTGCATACCCGTAGCATACATACCCGTAGCATACATAACAGGGCAGACTATGGTATGGTCTGCGCTATATACTGGCTTCACCTACAGAAGGTCCCTTATCTGGTGAGCACTGACACGCGGACAAACTCGGCCGCGCACGGATAGTGGACGTCCGTAATACTAAAAGGGGTATTTTCCCTAGCGAAACCAGCACACGCAGTCAACGAGTTCTCTACCACACACATGCATAGTCTGTGGCAAATATGGCGTGACATCAGTTAAACATTGCTCATAAAATGGACGTGTATTTAAATCCGCAAATAGGACACGCATACAATGTATTTCCACCAATACAACATAAGCCCCGTTATTACACGCACATTGTACATGGCAAATGTACATGCTAAATCACAGGTATGTACAAATCACAGTTATGTGAAATCACAGGTATGTGGAATCACAGGTATGTGAAATCAATAGTACGTACAACAATACAACACAGTCCCACACCTCACAAATATACAATTATACGGAAATCCGGAATATACAAGAATGCACGTGTCACGCGACAGTTATTGACTACCATGTGATGTAACCACATCCGGCTTTGACTTTGACATTCAGACTTTGGAAATACATTGCATAGGCAATACATATGTATACTTTGATAGTGTATGGTAATACTCCTATCATGGCATATCATGGCTAAGGGATTGTAGTAAGACTACATTTATTGTTTATTGATTAATCCACTTGAAGTTGGATTATAGCCATATTGGTGACTAGACCTCGTACTGCGGGTGAGGCAGACCTTGGGACCTTGATACTCAGAGGTTACCACTATCTATTGAGATACGCCAGCACTGGGGTAGCTCAGATGATTGTCATTTGTCCTCCAATGTTCGTTCTGCCATGTTGTACTTGTATGTTATTTCACTTTGATTAGCGATCAAAAAAGTACTTGTGCATTCATACTATTGTCCACTGCGGGACCATTGAGATACCACATACTGAGTTTATTCGTCAATAGCTTTTATGTTGCGTTAAAGTATAACAGTCGGTTGGCTTACAATCTTGTAATTGAATAGTATCATGCACCGTACAGTGATGTTCGCATATCAATGTATCATGTATTCCTGTGTGTTCCCCATGTAATATAGTGTACATTATAAGTGATTAAGTGACTACGTGTACTTATCTACTCTAGCCTATCCCTTACATTTCAACTGCATTGTTACCGCTTTTCGTTCGTCAGATCAAGCTATACTGGCCATAACATCATAACAATTGAAGTATACTTGGTTCGTATGATAATAGGGGAGACAATTTGTCTCGATCATTCCTGACCTTGGTAATGACCTTGACATAGGCTACTGCTCGACTGGCCACAGGTGGGTGGCAGGTTGGAGCATTTGCCGGGTACGATCGGGAGTTATCCTTACCGGTATCCCGAACGGAGACCTGGGGGCTGTTTCACTAAACGTCGTACGACTAAAATGTTCGTAAGTGCAAAATTATGATAGTCTGTAATTTTCACATTAACAATGTTTTCTTGCAAACAATTATTGGATTTACATTTATTGAGCATATGCTGCCCTCATGTACGTCTTTGGCACTCTAGTATGTGTATGTTTAATCTGGTTATACCCCTTGTACGAGTAATACGATTATTCATAATCCTATTACTTTTAGTGGAATGGGGCCAAGTGACTTTGATGTGGTATAGACCAGGCACCAGTAGCCTATTTCATCAACATTGCAAAGTATACTTTACTAGCAAAGTATACTTTGAGGGAGTAATCATTTATTTTTCCAGAAATGCATTATTTCACATAGAACTAACAAATGCATATATTTCATGATTAAAAGTATGCAGAATTATTATACTGAATTTATTACATTATCACAGCCATTAAATGGCTGTGATAATGTAATAAATTCAGTATAATAAAAATCAATAAATTTATCATAAAATTGAAAATTTCTCCCTCAAAGTATACTTTGCTAGTAAAGTATACTTTGCAATGTTGATGAAATTGGCTACAGAACCACGCCTGAGTTTACGTGCACATTCCACATTCCCAACATTCAGCGCCGGGAACCAACAGCCCAAGCTGAAAGTATATAACCTCACTAAACCGGACACCGTGGGAGGGTTATTCTAATTTCAGGGCTGAATATTTATTTATTTCGAAGTAAATACTCCGTTCTGATTTTTTTTGGGATTTTCAAAATGCATTTCCACAATGCAGCAGGTTACATGCGGGATCGAACCCGTTGGCCCGGCTTTAAATGACCTTAGCTGTCGATAGGCCGTTAAATACTATTTCATCAATCAAATTGACTGATCACATACGTCATAAGCCACATTTGTCAGTCACATATCAGGATCTACACTGGCCACACATGGCATAAGCCTCATTTCTCAGTCACAGATCATGAGCAGAACTGGTCGCAAATTTCATAAGTCATATTTGTCAGTTACAGATCATGGGGCCGTGTCAATAAACTTCGTACGACTAAAATGTTCGTAAGTGCAAAATTATGATAGTCCATAAATTTAACGTAAACAATGTTTTCTTTTAAAGAATTATCGGATTTACATTTATTGAGTATGCAGCCTATGCTCAATAAATGTAAATCAATCAATTGAAATTTACAGACGATCCTAAATGTGCACTTACGAACATTTTACTCGTACGAGGTTTAGTGAAACGGCCCCCAGGAGCAGAACTGGCCACAAATGTTGCCATCGTACCAATTTCAGAGGCCACAACCAAACATTGAGCTAGACTGGACACACGCGCCATAAGCCCCCTTTCTCGGGCACAGCCAGAACTAAACTGCAAAAATGACTGTGCAGTTTAGTCTCAATTACAGAAACGTGATATAGTTGAACAATTATTCAGCAATTGTACGTGCATTGCGATCATTCAGTTTTACGTACACATCAAGGAAAGGGAAATTTGTACACTACATGGATCCTCTCTAAACCGGCCACCCTAGGAGGTCCCCAGGGTGTCCGGTTTATAGAGGTTTCACAGATGAATACTTCAAGAACAGATGAATACGTCAAGACCAGATGAAGACCAGATGAATACTTCAAGACCAGATGAATACTTCTGGCGTGAATCGACCATTATATTCCTCCTCGACATAGATTTCAGGAATTATGGGTATATTCTGGGAACTGGTCGTGGTAACGAAAACAGATTTAAACTTTATTAAACCACGATTTATATGCATAATCCGGAAACTGCATGTACATAGACAACTTGAAATTGAAACATTGAATCAAAACTGACTCTTGTTTTAACCTAAGCTAGTGTTGCATTAGTGTGTGTATCACTGCCGTGGCTGTCTCAGATTATACTTGTCGTTTCACTGTGCCATAGCCACACACTGACAGTCTATGGATTTACGATTTGACAGTCTCCTCCAATTGCCATGGCGACAGACACTCACTGTCTATAGATTTACGATTTGACGGTCTCCTCCAATTGCAATTGGAGGAGACTGTCAAATCGTAAATCCATAGACTGTCAGTGAAACGGCAATTGGAGAAGACTGTCAAATCGTAAATTCATAGACTCTCAGTGAAACGGCAATTGGAGGAGACTTTCCAATCGTAAATCCATAGACTGTCCGTGTGTGCGGCTATGGCAAAGTGAAACGGTGTCAACAGGTGGCAGTTTCATTAAACTTTGTATGACTAAAATGTTCGTAAGCGCAAAAATATGATAGTCTGTACATTTCACATTAACAATGTTTTCGTGGGAACAATCTGTGGATTTACTTATACGGCCTATGCTCAATAAATGTACACCCATTAATTGAAAATTTCCAGACGATCCTAAATTTGCACTTACGAATATTTTAGTCGTATTAAGTTTAGTGAAACGGCCACCAGGTGGCAAAGCCGTTTCACTGTACTATAGCCACACACACGGACAGTTTATCACCAACATATTGAAGCGACCCAGTCAGCAAAGCATCGCTATACACGCTTGTGTATTGCATATTCCTCGCTTCGAATTTATCACACATTTTGGACAACAAAACACGTCTGTCATTGTGTGCACACAACTTACCACGATCTCTGATGCATGCCTGAATGTTCCCACAATTTAGTTTGTTTTCATTTCCTGTGTGTGTTGAATGCAGCCGCCATGTTTACTGGCTGTGCTTGTTGCGACTCGTGTCTGATCGGAACTGTCCGTCCTCACAATCTAGCCAATCACTGTGCGGGAGGTTGGACAACTTGTCCACGGAACTAACTGTCCAACTCGGCCTGAAGGGTCGTTGGTTCGAGCCTGACTAGCGGCGTGTGTTGTGTCCTTGAGCAAGACACTTTATCCACACTGCTCCAGTTCACCCAGCTGTAAATGGGTACCGATAATTCGTAGTTGCTCTGTAAATACGAATTACCGGCTTCTCTCAAAAATCTCTACCTCCGTTCTTTCTCCCATTCTTGTGAGACGGCATGCAAGTTCCTAGAGCCAGTGCCGCCGTTAAATATAAGCTAAAGAAAGAAAGAAGCAGTTGGCGACTTTGTCCCGATAGATGCAACTCGAGACGCAACTCGCGTCTCAGAACTCCCAAGGCACAAATATATCCTCCTCCTTAACCATTACTCACCGAAGATGTTGCCAATTGTCCGTTAGTCGTTAGATGTGATGATTTGAACATGATTCTGGCATTATTGATTATTAATATTGGCTGGAACCATGATAATGCCAATATCTCATTACCCCACCCACTTTTTCCCCATTGCGATTCGATTCCCGACTCAAGCTTCGTGACCACCTGCTGTGTGATTTCCCACCCTAGCTTCGTGCCCCCCTCCCACCCCTGTTCGGTGATCCCCACTCCATTGACATGCGTCCTAGCTGTTGTGTGCCAAGTAGCTATAATAGTTATTCCCGCTTCCATATCCTGATTCACAAGGGCCCGCTACCAATCCCCCGTGTGAACAGGAAATATTTTGGTTTATCGCGTATTCTTGAAGATAGACTCAACAAAGGGTCGTTACAATATGGACGGTTATTATGTAAAGAGCATCGGACAGAACCATCGTATTTTAGACCTGGTAGAGCCGGGAGACATAGTGATTGGAATGTATGTCCGTCCGTGTGTCCGGTTAAGAAGTTTGCCGGAGTTTCTTCATTCTGCCACCGGGGGTTGTGTGCCGATAGGCCACATTTGCTCAATATAGACTTTACTTTCAATGATGGTACCATAGGAATTTAATCGTTTTAAACATCATTAAAATAGCATGTGTTGTTTCAACGTGTATGGTCACGTGGTTACAACAACAAGTACTGAAACTTCCAGTTCTCCGATTCAAAGAACGTATTCTTTTATTTTGTCACTATTATGTAACGGATTGTGATGAAATATGGCGCATCAAACGCGTCTTACTAAGCTGCATTTGGTGGTCTCGGTACTGTGGCCCAAACTTATGTCGTTTTTGCGAAGAATCGAGTTTCGTGTCAGTAGACACGGAACTCGATTCTTCGCAAAAACGACATAAGTATGTGCCGAACGCCCGAGACCACCAAATGCAGCTCATGAAGACGCGTTTGCTGCACCATATTTCAACAATATCCGTTGCATATTAAGGAAAATATCAAATAATACTTACTTTGGAGTGGGCGTGCTTTCAACACTTTCAGCCATTGTTGTTGTTGTTGTTGTTGTTGTAACCACGTTATCATGCACCTTGTATCGGACCTGCTGTGGATTGTGGCTTCAATATCAGTGGTTGTGGGTTCGCTACCATCGCTCTAGGCATCACAAATACTTCCATACATGGTATTTTCATCCCACTAGTCTTTCGCATGAGACTTAACACGGGAGTCCGTGTCGTCGTGACCTTAGCTGTTGCTAGGACGTTACACTCATTCACCTTGTTTCGGATCTGAATTTCAATCTGTTTCTCCTTCTTATGCTCAAATAGTTAGAACAGTAGGATGTACACTGTACATTTAGCTCGAACAACGATCAGTCCCATGCAGTTTATGCACCACCACGATAGTGGAGGGGGCCGAAGTGTAGTTGCGAACGGTAACTCTTGCAATCTACCGATACGGGAGTAAATTGCAAGTGTTACTGTTCGCAACTAGCCTTAGTCTTACCCTCATCCGTCAGTCTTATGCCTACAGCCACCATACGTGCACACTAGCATGTGCCAGTGATGTGTACCACAACCCACAGTGAATCAAATGACCTTTCTTTGACATTGACCTACATTTGTAAGCTTTACATAGTTATTTCCATTGGTTAAAGTTTTTATTTGACCTTATTTACTATCAACGCGATAGGTAGGGCATTCGTGTTCTTTGAACAATTTTTGTAGTTACGTCTAATTTGACGGACTTATCGCGAGTATTCATAAATTGCGGGGATATTTTGAAAATTTATCTGGAGAGCTGCCACAATCTGTAGTCTGATCTTTTATTCCCGTGTCTGGTGTAGGTTATAGCAATTATATCAGGCGTTTCTGGTACACAGTCTCTAAACACCGACCTTTCGTTTATTCACGATGCTGGCGAACTAACTGTAAACTATAAACAACAATCCCCATACTGTGTACATATGAGACACGCCATGCGGTTTTGTACCTAAGAACATGTGCGATATTTCATTAAATATATTTACAGAAACTGTGATATGTTCTGTAAATGACGTCGAAAGATGACGAAATTTTCATAGCAAATGCGGAATTGAATTCCGCATTTGCTACGAAAATGTTGTCAACTTTCGACGTCATTTACGGAAAGTATAGTAAATTTTGTTAATATTTTTCATGAAATATCGCACATGTTCCTATGTACAAAATCACGTGGCGTATCTCATATGTATACAGTATGGTGATTGTGTTTGATGGTTTGATCGCCAATGATAAAACAGCATTAAGTTGGTATGTTTGAGATAGAGTAGGCCCGGATCTGCGCAGTCTGATCCGGACATTACGGAAGCAGGCCGTCGGACAAAAATAATGTAACAATTCGTACCCAGCGGTGGTACCGCTGGTTTACCGTACCATCGCTCTACCGACTAATCTAAACCCTTGCCGACCCATAGTGAGTTACATACCGTTGCACGTGTATCTCCACACCTGAGTACGTGAAAGAAGACCCGGATTTTGGAAAATTAGCGGGAATACTGGACGAGGCCTTCCGGCCTTCGTCCAGTATTCCCGCGACTTTTCTCAGTTCTACAATTTCCACACGAGTTGTACGCTCTCTTTCAACAGCTGCCAGTGCTTATGGATGGTTTGATCTGGGACTACACTGGTCGCATAGCCCATAAGCCCCATGTCTCCAGTCACAGCCATATATGTATACTTACCACACGGTCGGAATTCCAGATAATTAATCAGTAAATGCACTAATTGGACTATTTTGTTCCTTTAAATGTCAGCAGAATTACGTTTATTAACTATACGTACGAATTGTAGCTCCCTTAATTATGATCTCAACCAGAAGGTACCAGTCCACTTGAAAAAGGCTTAGTTTCGTAGTTTTCCTGGGCTTGTTAACGAATATTCCAAAACTGCCTGTCTGTGGTGATTTAATGTGACTTAAAATTAAATACTCACCATCCTATGCTATTTTCAGCTGACAAAAGCAAGTATTTGTACAATTATGTGCCAAACTGTGATCTGGTCCATTTAATGAGCATATTCAGATTCAAATTGTACGCATCTTCCGCTCGAAATGTGTGTTTGCTGTTTGGGGCGCAATTTTAACAGTCTGAATTAGAGGTTTGTGGCTCGAAAACAAATCACTCAGTACCAGTACAGACTATGATCAGTGTGGGCAGGTATACATGTAGACTTGATTCAAACATTATTCACACCCGTTATCCGGAGATACGCAACTAGGGGAGGAGAACATGGAAAGGGGAACGCACAAACTAGTGGGAATTTGGAGGGTTTGTAAAATTAGCTAAAACAATATATTTTATGCATGATCAGAACAATGTGAGCTTGCAACGTTGAGGAAGAATGATTGAAGCACATGTAGCAAAAATATTGAGCTCGAACGCCGTCGTAAAAGTTGAAAATTTATAAATTCAATATAGGATTTTATTTTTTTTTGTCATTTTTGTTTAAAAAATCGTCTTTCCTGCTCCAATCGTATGCTTTTCAGCACTATCAGGCATACAGTTATGTTTGCTGATCATTTACACTGATACCTTGAAAGCGACAGCGGCCAGGATCTTCTGAGAAAAAAATGGCGGCCGTTTTATGCACCGTGGTATAGCGCAAAATGGTGCACAAAAACTATGGGACTGGAGGACACAAATTGGGGGACGAGTGCACACAAACTGTGGAACGCGCTGCACAGAAAATGCCAATATACTTGGGGTTTAAGTTGCAAATTCACGTATGTATTTACAAAAATATTATATTTGCAGACGAGGATCCACGAATATTTACGCAGGGGCCGGTCCAAATGTGTCTGTAAGGAATTTATGCAAGTTTTTAATCAATATTCACCACAATTATGCATTGTTTTAGTAAGTTCGCTGTTCAATGCAGGCTTCTTTAGCAGCGCTCGTTTATTAATGGGCGAGCAGAGCCTCATTTCGTATGCAATCAGTAAACCCGTTTAATACATATCACACATTAAACCATAGGTCACCACCTAAACTCGGAGGAAACCCGGAGTACCCGGAGAAAGACCACAGCAAGCTTGCACGGCATACGACAAGTCGACATGATTTCATCCGCAGAATTTCGGGGGGTCGCCATAAAGTTTTGTCCGCGATAACCAATCCATCGATTCACAAGTGCATTCGTTCGTCCTACGACCATTCCGTCCGTCATAGAATGTTTGTGACGCAATCGTTGTTGTTTCTGTAGCACCCACTGTTTGTCGGAGAGCACCGTGATGTGTATATACAACATATAAACACCATACTTATACTAAGTAACACTGCAATTGTATTGTATGTATATATATTCCTCCGGTGTCCTCGGAGCACCCTCGTCCTAGCGAGATATCTCTTTATTTCCCATCACCAAGGGTAACTGCGGTACGTCTTATCTGTGTACATTGTACCATCTAGACAGTCACCATGCATGTATTACATGTGTGTAAAATATTTACACGATCACCACCACAAAGTGTCTTGCTCAAGGACACAACACGCCGGCTCCGACCGCGTCTCGAACCTGCGCAGTTCGGGGACCTCCGATCCACAGTCCATCTCGCTACACCCTAGGCCACTCGCGCTCCAGCATCACTGTCTTTACCGGTGGAAAGTTCTTAAACTTGTGGCGGTGGGTGCTCTATGTGTGTTTTGCAGCCCGCTGACGGACTGTGCAGTATCTCAATTGCAATGAGAGTCGGTCCTTATTCCGAGATAATTCCGACTGGAATGTGTCGCTATCTGCCTCGAGAATACACAGGACACTCTCATTATGGTTATCATTGCCAAACGTCTTGCTAACGCCAATGATAATAAGATTGAGTTGCACCTTCAGGCCCGGATCCAGGGGGGTGGGGGCGTGAGAGGCGTACGCCCCCCCCCCTATTTTTGACGAAGCAATGATTTTTTTTATTCAGATTAGAAAAGGCTATCAGTATTCTGTTCTCAAATGCCAGGAAAATGCATCAGAGACACTCAAATTTTCTAAATTTTCTGGGGGAGGACCCCCATACCCCCCTCACCCACGCCCCCCCCCCCCTTTCTCCAAATCCAGGATCCGGCCCTGACCTTGGCTGCACTACTTCGCCTGGTCATCGATTAGCATGGTTAACTCAGTTCCGCATGGTTGATTCTCCCAAACCCCGTGCTTCAAGTTATAAACGAAGTGTGGTGCGAGTTTAGGTGGTGACCTATGGTTTAATGTGTGATATGTATTAAACGGGTTTACTGATTGAAATACGAAATGAGGCTCTGCTCGCCCATTAATAAACGAGCGCTGCTAAAGAAGCCTGCATTGAACAGCGAACTTACTAAAACAATGCATAATTGTGGTGAATATTGATTAAAAACTTGCATAAATTCCTTACAGACACATTTGGACCGGCCCCTGCGTAAATATTCGTGGATCCTCGTCTGCAAATATAATATTTTTGTAAATACATACGTGAATTTGCAACTTAAAACCCACGTATATTGGCATTTTCTGTGCAGCGCGTTCCACAGTTTGTGTGCACTCGTCCCCCAATGTGTGTCCTCCAGTCCCATAGTTTTTGTGCACCATTTTGCGCTATACCACGGTGCATAAAACGGCCGCCATTTTTTTCTCAGAAGATCCTGGTCGCTGTCGCTTTCAAGGTATCAGTGTAAATGATCAGCAAACATAACTGTATGCCTGATAGTGCTGAAAAGCATACGATTGGTGCAGGAAAGACGATTTTTTAAACAAAAATGACAAAAAAAAATAAAATCCTATATTGAATTTATAAATTTTCAACTTTTACGACGGCGTTCGAGCTCAATATTTTTGCTACATGTGCTTCAATCATTCTTCCTCAACGTTGCAAGCTCACATTGTTCTGATCATGCATAAAATATATTGTTTTAGCTAATTTTACAAACCCTCCAAATTCCCACTAGTTTGTGCGTTCCCCTTTCCATGTTCTCCTCCCCTAGTTGCGTATCTCCGGATAACGGGTGTGTTATTTGTTGGTGCGAACTCCGCACGTCACATAGCTTTCTGGCGCCTTTAGTACAGCGGCCATGACGGAATAAGTGCAGAAATTGACCACCACATGCTAACTTTTACACATTATAAATGCTCTTAGCTGTATGCCAATTTTATTTGTGTAGCTACTGAAGTTTCTTGACATATAATGTAACAGGTGTATACAGCAAACAGCCTCTGTGAATATATGAAGAGGATAATTGAGAAAAAAAACTTGCGGAAGTGCTCGCTCGGCCAAGAATTGCTAACAAATTCTAAAATCTTGGTGGACTGGTACCTTAAGCAGAAAACAGGTTTATTATTACTATCTAAAGGAGTGTTTATTGTTCTTGGAAACTGTTTGATGACCCTGTGGCACTTCAAATGTTGTCCCATTTCATCAGAAAGTCTTGCCGCCTCTCCGTAAGCGATCGTTTTATCAGGATATAGTCGTCAATTGGCGAAATCGACGTATTGATTTTCGCGCGCTGTAATGTCGAATTTCACTTTATTGTGTGCGTTTGTACATTTTGTTTGCGCGAGTCACTGCAGTGTTCCAAATGACACTTCTTTCTCTCTACACCGCTGCCGTGTGAATGTGTTAGGCTAGGTATTCTAACATATACTTATCCCACGAAAATAACCCTGTGCAAACATATATTCTCCGAAGTAAAAGATTGTTGTGAATCAAGTACATATGAGCCGCGTCGCGAGAAAACCTGTCTTCGGGAAATTCTTGGGTCAAATTAACATTTGGTTACGATGACAATGGTATTTGTATGATGCATTGAATGCTTTTTATTTGATCATGATATCTGAAATGTTCATTAAGATATTATATTTTATACAACACCACTATTCAGGTCGTTTGAGCAAATGAGACGTCACGTAAAAGCCACGTCAAACGACGTTACAATATATAATAATTGGGCCGCGCTCTGTGAAAACCGGCCTTAATGACAAAATTTTCAATTTGCATTTTTTTACATTTGCTGATGCGGACAACTTTCAAAAACAATATTCTGAAAAGAAAATGCAATTATGTTTAATAGTTTTTGTTTTTTCTCACTTTTTGTAGCACCATGTGAATCACGCACGAAAAAAAAAACGTAACATCATCGAGAAAATGACGTTATTGAAACGGCGACGTTTGTACAATGCAACTCAACAGCCTACAGTAGAAATTAGTGTTCATAGACTCATTGACGGTGCTTGCTGTAAACTGTATTTGCTGATAAATTGCACTAAATGTGTCTACAAGTGTTAATATGTATACTATCAAACATTCATCACAATAAAATTATGATATGTACATGTAGCGAACAAAACAAACGCACAACTATTGATTTTAAATCTATAATTAGCCGACCTGTGGCTTCGTAATTTGTCATCATCGCCATAATATATTCATATACGTGTGTCGTCAGAAAGATAAGATGTAATTATTTAAGAATTGGCGTCATTTACAGTTAATTGTGACGTCATTTATTGATTTAGGCAATACGTCACCAAAGACCAAAAAACTAAACGGCATTCCTGGTGTTGGAAATTGTAAATTATATGCACATCGTATCGGTGATTGAAACAAATGCATTTTATTTCTGTAGAATGACCAGAATTTGGATAGGCCTATGGCTGCACATATCAATGACTTCAGCACCCGATGGGGTCTAGAAGGTAGTCGGACACCCCCGGGAATTTTTAAACAAACTAAAAATCGACTGTTCATTCCCAGGCTCTCGGAATTAAATTTACATCTCAGAAAGCGGGACTGTGTAGCCAATATAACTGGCGGACGGGCTAATGTACATGTACCCCGTACTAGCAGGTAGCAGGTCTATGGGAAAATGCTGCGCTGACCCACACTCCCTCGACTGGCACCACCGCCACTGCCAGGAAAATGTGGAGATGTAACATACATGGTTGTATAATTGTTACATGTCCCGATAGAAATACCGGCAGTATATTCTTTTGTCGGGAATAATTAATTTGAAAATGAAATGTGCCATTTAGTTTTGTTGTGTTTCAGAAAAAGTACATTCAGCGCATTTGTAAACAAAGAAACAGCCATGCTAAAAACAAGGGCGGATTCACGTAAGGGAAACCCCGGCCCCGCCACCAACCCCCACCCCTAAAATTTGGCGAGTAAAGATATTTTTGCTCTAAAATGCGCCATAACGCAGCAAAATGGGCTGTAAATATCAAACATATTCCGGAGGGCATACCGCCGGACTCACCTAGCAGTCTCCCCAGCTCCGCTTGGTCGACGAACAAACGGTGCTAGTTCGAAAGTATAGTAAACTATTTCACTTAAGAAGTCCCGCCCCCCCCCCCACCTTAACCTGAAATTTTGGGTCCGCCCCTGAAAAGAACCTTGGCGTACTGTAGCTCTTTTCTGCAGGTCAACTATACGTACTATACCAATACTATACGTATACTATACCAATACTATACGTATACTATACCAATACCATATGTCTTCTATTATATGCATATAATATAAACGTACGGTAAATGTGTATAATTTCCTTTTCGTTTGTATCGTACAAACATACCAGATTTGTGTACGGTATAAATGTACCTGCATACCATAAATGTATACGATATATTAACGGTGTTGCAGTGTACTATTTGCCCTAATATTTGGTCCGCCCCTAATATTTGGTCCTCTTTGGAGTCGAGAATTTCTTTAAAATGAGAGGTGTTTTCAGTAGAATGAAAAGCCACACTTCGGGTATGGTATATTCATACCATATCCGTACGGATATATCGTATATACGAATGGATATCGTATGTTTGTATACTATTCGTATAGTACGTTTGTACTATACGATTATACGGTACAAACATACCAATAGTATATGATCTTACGATATGCTCATTAAATATACCAATACTATACGATTACGATATGTATACGATATTAGTGTATACATATAGGTAAGGAGCTACTGTACGTACATGCATTTTGCATAACTGCACACTATAACACAGTCAATGATTTACACACTAAATTTGTCCCAATCACAACATTGATTTTGTTGAAATGACGCTCCACACCCTGCGACTATAGTTCGAAGCGGCTCATTTGAATGTAGATGCGTTTAAGGTGTGCATGTGCTTTTGTATTATATTATTTACACGCCTCCGACTAGAATGGCCCTTTGATAACAAACAAAGTACGCAGACGTACACTATTTAGTACAATGTAGTACAATGTAAGACAATTAACAACAATCTGGCAAAGTCGGACTTCTTAAATGTGTAAATGTTGGAGACCTGTGCATCTGTGCAGTCTGATCAGTGTCTGCAATGATTGCAAATATACTAGTAAAATTACTATACATTCATATAACCATATGTACAAGTGGTTATTTTAAAGAATATTTACATTGTCATCAAACGACAATCATACGGCTGATTCAATGCGATATTTTTGAAAGTCGCTAAATATTAAGTGACACCGAACACGTAAGTGGTAGAAGATACAAATAGAAATCAGTAGGCTATGTCCTTGGTGGCGACACTTATGTATTACAATAATCTGATATAACCATGATTATTGTGGCGCAGTAAATATGCGTGTGACACAATACCAACACACTAAATACTAAAACATGTTTGGCACAGTGTCACCATGATGCGATATGCCAGGAACGGCGTATATTTTGGCACTACCATAATTATACATCTGTGATACGCTTATTTTTCTGAAAATTTCCAAATCGTATTTTTATGTTGACTTTTGAAAAATTCGACAGGCGAAACAGTAAATTAAACGAATTAAGCCCTGTGCCAAGTTCTATTTGTTACATAATACTGATTATGTGATGGTGTTATCTAAAAAGTACCGGTTTTATGGCTATTTAGTCAAATGTCGTCCATATATGAAAACAAATTCTACAAAATCACTACGTGTTTCCTTGAAGGAAACCGAAAAAACAGACAACTGTCTGAACCACTATGTAAACAACTGTCTGAACCACTATGTAAACAACTGTGTGAACCACTATGGAAACAACAAACAACTGTCTGAACCACTATGGAAACAACTGTAAACTTCTGCTACGCGTATCCAGCATTAAATGTTTGTGAGCCACAAATAGTAAAACGTACAGTACGGTTATATATAGGACAACGTCAACTTATTGAAATGACGCAACTATTTCATGTGTCAAAATCCGACGTGACGTTGGTTTCAAGCGTAACTTTGCGACGTCATTTTCAGTCTTTCATGATGTTGTCATTAAGGCCGGTTTTCACAGAGCGCGGCATGGTTAGTGCCGTCGAATATAAAAACTTAATATTTAATATATTCGGTTGAGCCTTATACAGCTTTATTGGGGCGAGCTTTAGCGAGCCCCTATAAAGTTGTCGAGGCGAAACAAATATATTTTATATTCTACGGTACTAATCAAGAATTTAATTTATACCGCATACTAAACGTAATTGCTTGAACGTGCGTGACTTCATGTTTTGACGTCATTCCCTCGCCATGTGTCACAAATCCAGTGACGTGATTCAAAGCAAAATGGCATCCACGCTAGGTAGATTCGGTATTGTATCTGATTAAATATCCGATTAAATATCCGATTTATTTACGATGCGCTTCAATATTGGCTCGAGTTAGACTACACAGTTGTCATAATAAGCATTGCATACACAATGGACATGTCCGTGTCGTTGGTTACGTCGCATATACTGTTACTGTCAAGATGGACAAAATTCAGCTGCACCGACAGTGACTTCGATTTTAAAATTCGCCGCCATCTTGAATTTGCTGTTGAGACTGACTAATATTAAAGGTACATGCCCATGCAGTAGGCACAAACTGTTCTTTATAGGAATTAAAGAAGTGTATAATTGTGTCACTAGTCCACCAGTTATACAAATACAAGTGCCCGCTATACAGATATAATCAATTAGTAATATTTATTTTACTGATAGTGACGCGCGGTGGTATCAGGCTATTTTCATATGGAAATGAGGCATGATATTTTTTAATTATTTATACTATTTAAATGTGTCACCTGAACAAATTATATTTTCGACAGATTATCAAGTATGATCATTGCACATCAAAAAATAAATAGAATAAATAGTATACAGAGAATAAATAGTAATTTCCGGTAACATTTTAAGGAAACACGGTTATCGGCCCTGATATCAGTGTGTAAATTTACGGCTAATGTAAAATGTTTAATAATGCCAATCAATACGTGGAATAACGGTGAATGAATGTTTATTTTGCTAATGTAAAATGTTTAATAATGCCAATCAATACGTGGAATAACGGTGAATGAATGTTTATTTTGCCAGAAAATGTGTCAGATGATGTCTCTGATGTAAGTAACATTTTCTGCCTACTGAGTGGGCATGTACCTTTATGCTACTTCAGGTATAACATATTAGGTTACTTCAGATATAAACAGCATTTATTCAAACCCTTCAGTATGCTTTTCAAATAGTAATGGTCGTGAAACTAAGTGTAGTGTGTCTTATTTTCATGTTAATTTCAACTAAAAATAGTTTTATCCTTTAATCATGTTGATATTCGATCGGACGTTTTGTTATCCGTATCCGGATCAGGATCCTGTAATGCTAGACGATATTATTCATACAAAACCGTGATCCAACTTATTTATCACATCCTCATGCACCTACCTTGCACACTAGCTGTGTTAATACAGAAACAACACCAGTAAGTGTGTCAAAGATGTGGTAACCCGAGTTAATTCGAAAGTTTCAACAAAACCGTGTAGAGACATGTGAGCCAACTCATAACCAGCCGTGTCATCAGAATCTACTCTATTTGCACATATTTTTAGATTTTATAATAAATACTCGTACTTTTCTTATCGTGTGTGGGTGGAGGGGCGGGGTGGGGCATGACCACTGCCTCCTCGTTTTTGGCTTCCTGGTTACGGCCCTAATGATGTGTCAGGAAGTTTTATATATTTTTTTTTGCTTTCCATAATGCAAATTTTCTATTTATATTATCACAATACACACTATTGTATTTGATCAAAATCCGAGGACTTTTGTATTTTATTTTACTTGATATATATACTATAATAGACTGTGATACACAGAGGAGATACTTCATAAATTAAATGAGCTAAATGCCAGTAATCACACGTTGTGCATGTGTGGATGCGTCAATCCATCCGTCCGTCTGTGCATGTCTATGACCAACTGCACAGTTGATCCACCAATAATTTGACATTCTAAGGTTTCCTGTGGATATGATATTAGATTTTTAAAAGTTTGTCCATACTGCTATTTTTGGCGGGAGACAGTATGGCGGGAGACATACTGTCTCCTCGCTATTGGGATCGTGATTCTGGCCGTTTGTACGGGTCTACTTTCGGAAGTGGCTCTCTGTTCATCGCGGGACGTTTCAATAGGCTCAATTTGCGTTCGCAATTAACAACAGTCAGGTGACATTTAAAGTCAGCGAGTGAACTGAAAGCAAGTTATTAATAGCAACGACAATGCTCAACATTATGTGTAAAATAGTTGGCATGCCCAACTTTACTTTTGAAGAGAACAAATTGCTGTTATTGAGACGACCCCCGTATCGTGTAATGCGACGTCGAAGGCCATTTCTTTTTCATATTGTGGTCTACGGTCGATTTTCGAAAAATTACCCTCTGGGTGAGCCAAACAAAATTCATGAACACATTTTGCCATTCATGCAGCATACACGTATGTAGGCCTACGCCCAGCCATAATTTTGAAAATATTTCATATAATACGTCTGCAATATACCTCGTAAAACGGTTTATTAGTCGGATATAAAGCACCGTTGCTTCATCAACCTATTTGTGTTTAGAGCAGGCTGTATTTTACAAACACCAGTACCTGATCAAGTTCTCCAAATTTGCAGATTGTACATCCAATAATCAACATCGAATATATTTCTAACAAGGAATTTCTGAGTATGCAAATTCACAAGTGGCTACTTGTCTCCCGCCAGTCAGTACTTTCAGTACTTTGATATCATTGACAATGCTGCTACAACCTTTGACGATTAACACGTAACCCACTAAGTAACTGAAATGAACTGTTTCATGTTAAGTTTGAGACTTCCACTATGCAGAAAAGGGGTCATTTTGCAAAAAATAAAAAATATCCTCAAGTGGTGCAGATCACGGTCCATGATACTAATGTCTCCAACATATGTTGCCTTGAAATATCATCCCACCGTATCTATGTCTTATATTAACATGACACACACGTCAGTGTGCATTCAGATTTAAGCTTTTCATATTCAGACAACAGAAATTTAGAATGTTCACGACATCGTCCCGCTTACAGCTGTACTTGGACCACCTGCTGAAACAAACGGACCTTACAATATCTGCAATAAATGTACGATCGGCGACCCATATCATGTGGGTAATCGAGAAAGGATTCCCTTGTGACTGAATGGCGGTCATCCTATGTTCTGATCAGACGGCGCATATGCACAGATGAGACATCGCAACATCCATGGCTTTGTTGTTTTTGCAGGTAAATGTTAATTTTATACATTACATGTATATCAGAAAGAAATAATTGAGCAATAAACTGAAAATTCGCGTCGAGTTAACCAGATCTGAAACATATAGTTGTGCGGGAAACCGGGCCCAGGCTACAACGGTCAACACATATGCTGCCGACCATCTGTATGTAAATAAAATATGTAGCTTACACAGAGTTTTCACCTGTAAATGGTGGCCGATAGCAGTTAATATGGACAATTATATATAAACTGTGTGAAAGAAAATAGTATATGTCAAAATAACGGAACATAAACAACACATATCAATAACAGAAAAACATTTTTATATGTGATATCGGCAGCAAAATAATAAAAGAAAATTACGCTTACGCCATTATTGCTAATAAAAGTATAATATAAGATGTGCCCGTTTCAAATAAAAATGGTGGATTTCGATCGTACGACCGTACGGCAGTCTAACGTTCATCCAATACATTCTCAGACAGGATCCATGGCAGATCGAACACTGTTTCGCTTTTTTTCACACCCATATATGCCAGATTATAGATATATTCTGTTCATTAGATAACTTTAACACAACGGAACAAACCTAACATGGCGTTCTGACAAACGTCGATAATTGGAAATCTCGGCTGAAATTACGTCAGCTAAGTTCACGACGTCATATCTTGTGACGTCGTCAGACTCCCGAAGACAGGTTTTCTCGCGACGCCGCTCATATGTGATGTGTTTTTCATAAATCATTGTATATATATGGCTATTTCACAATCCCATGAGCAGGCGACGTGGACTTCCCTGTAGAAAATGCACACTATTTTTATGACTGTTATTTATTTTTCATGTTTATTCTTTTCTATGTTCATTTTCTTTGTCTATCGTTTTAGTTAGGTGTTGTTATCTTTCTCATTCTCGTATTTCTTTTTTGTTTTCTGTTGTTTTTGTTTTGTTTTTTTGTTGTTGCTTTTTTAAGCTGAAATCTAGCTCAAACCCCTTTTTCTATATTATTACCAAAAATCCGTAAACGTAATACACACTTGAATTGTATTTGATATTATTGCATCGAATGGGCCTTAGGCTGACATGGGAGACTATTGCGTGTTTTCTTTTTAAGATTTGTAATAGTTATTACCTTGTTGAAGGGGAGGAACTCTATAAGACAGCAATCTCCTTCCGATCATCTTTACACTGCTTGTATACCGAAAATGATGTAATTATTATAGAAATGAATGGCCGTTTTGTGGAATTTATCGGGGTATAAACTTTTCCGGCCTTCGTCCAGTATTCCCGCGACTTTTCCAAGTTTATACCCCGATGAATTCCACAAAAAGGCCATTCATTCCTTATAATTCCAACATTTGAAATAAATTCATCAAGAAAGTGTGTTTATTTTCCGTTTTCTTAAGAATTATTTTAACTGCGCCTCACGATTACGGAAAGTAGTTCGGCGTGGGAGTTTACTGGGATATAAATTTTGGACAGAGACTTGCTACGGGCCAATCAAATGCTAGGGAATTGTGTAAACATTTGTGTGCTGGAATTATTATTTAATAAAATATGTTTATACCAACTATCCGTAGCGGCTGATGGTAGTCTGTATTTTTCTCCCGGACACTCTCAATACATCCAATGGGGAATTTTTAACATTCTATAAATACTTTATAATCATTTTCCCAGTTCATGAAATTGTCTGCCTTGTGGCAGTTCTGTATTTCGTCCAAATTGTTTCCGAAAACAATATTTGTTTCGTACATATGGCTGTGACTGGAGGAATGGGGATTATGGGATTCATGAGCCGTGTAGCTTCCGTAGCCGATTTCACCAACATTTCAAAGTATACTTATCTAGCAAAGTATACTTATCTAGCAAAGTATACTTATCTAGCAATAGCAAAGTATACTTATCTAGCAAAGTATACTTATCTAGCAAAGTATACTTTGTGGGATTTTTTTTCCATTTTAGGATAAATTTTTATTATACTGAATTTATTACATTATCACAGCCATGTTGGCTGTGATAATGTAATAAATTCAGTATAATAATTATGCATACTTTTAATCATCAAATATATGCAGTCGTTAGTTCTACATGACATAATGCATTTCAGGAACAATAAATGATTACTCCCTCAAAGTATACTTTGCTAGAAAAGTATACTTTGCAATGTTGGTGAAATCGGCCACCGGTATTTTAGTGCTTTCCTGCCGACGGATAAAGACCTATTGCGGTTGTTGGAAGCACGATGGGTGTTTCATTGAATGAATGACAGTCAGTGTATATCCTGATCAGATTGCGTGGATGCACATGCTGATCTGAATCTTCTCTAGTCACAAATGCCATTAGTCTCCAGTGACAGTCACAAATGAGACACGCCATGTGATTTTGTACCTTCGGACATCAGCGTAATTTCATGAAATACGTTTACACAATTTACAATATTTGTAAATGGGTAAATGAATATTTTGTCAACTTTTGACATCATTTATGAAAACTATCGTAAATTTTGTAAACGTATTTAATGAAATTACGCAGATGTCCGATGGTGCAAAATCACATGGCGTGTCTCAAATGACGTCGGAAGTTGACACAACTTTAAAGAGCACGTGCGGAATTGATTTCTGCACGTGCTCTGAATTTGTCGTCAAGTTTCCACGTCATTTACAGAATATATCCAATATTTTTTAAATCAAGTTTGGTAAAATTTTCATTGGCGATAAAGCGGAAAATCTCGTGGTATACGGCATATTATTCCACACGGCTTAACTGGTGCTGCCGAATCCGACCTCTGGTGTTATTTTTACTTCACATCGCCAATTGTTACATTAACAGCGGGTTTTCTGAGCGTGAACTGTGTAAACTGGGATTGTAATCTCGAACGGTATGTTTATTCTTTATACTATGGTATATAACTGTAATCCGCCATGACGAAATGGGAGATTATTTCTAAAGTGTTTCAGAACAGTGTGGTTGAACGTCCCTGATCAGCTAAAGCACACGCGGCCGTAATATACAGTGGAACCTCTATACAACCGGACACAAAGCAATTGATGGATTTACATTTATTGAGCATAGGCTGCATATGCAGCCTATGCTCAATAAATGTAAATCCAATATGTGATCTCATTTTGAGAGGTTTCTTGGTAACGCAGCTCAGATAATAATGCATGTTCATGATTGATTGCAAAAGACATACGTATGTCTGATACACCATATGCCTGATTTACAGTGGAACGTCTCTAAACCGGACACCATTGGGACGGACCTCTCAGGGTGTCAGGTTTAGATAGGTTTCACTGTACTCTAGATGTAAATAAAGATGTTACAGGCACCGGGAATGTTTTTAATAACTCCAATAGCGAACAGTGTAAGCCCTGATCAGACTGCGCGATTGCGCAGGCTGATATGGGTCTACGCTGTACGCAGCTTTAATAAATAAATTTTTGTCGTGGCGGGATAAAGATATTTTTATCTAAATACAATTACTTGATCGCTTGCGAACCTGCTAGGTACATTGTGACTGTATTACATTGATTCATTTGTTCGTCATGATGTAATCTATATATCACGAAGTTCGGATTAATGACCACAATTGAACACGCCCTGTGATTTTGTACCTTCGGACATCTGCGTAATTTCATGAATTTTTTTCACAAAATATACGATACTTTCCGTAAATGGCGTCGAACGATGACAACATTTTCAAGATCCATGCGGAATTATATCCCGCATGTACTCTGAAAATTTTGTCAACTTTTGACTTTATTTACGAAAAATATTGTAAACGTCTTTAATGAAATGACGCAGATCCGAAGGTACACAATCGTATGGCGTGTCTCACTAGATCCTGAGTGATTATTTTGTTATTGCAAACTTTCGCAGTATCCCCTCCCTTGTGTTCTATAAATGTGGCCGTCACTGGAGAAATGGGGCTTATGTGTTTTGCGACCAGTGTAGATCCAGATCAGACTGTGCTGTTCGCCACTCCATGAATGGAACATACAAATCATGCTTCTAACAAACAATATATACATGTATCGGTGTGATGCTACATGAGTGTGTGCTATTTGATCAGGAGCTACACAAATTACATAAGTCCCATTTCTCCAGTCACAGTCACAGGTACAGGTACCAGGGAAAATTAATCACCTGCGTATCTAGTTTTTAATATTAAATGTACATGCCCACTCAGTAGGCACACAATGTTATTTATAGGAATTAAATAAGTGTATAATTGTGTCACTATTCCACCAGTTCTAAAACTTACGAGTGCCCGCTATACAGATATAATCATTTATTAATATTTATTTCACTGATAGTGACTCGCGGTGGTATCAGATTGTTTCAGTCACCAGGGGGCCGTTTCACTAAACTTCGTACGACTAAAATGTTCGTAAGTGCAAATGTAGGATGTTCAGGAAATTTAATCTGATGGATTTACATTTATTGAACACAGGCTGCATATGCATATGCTAAATAAATGTAAATCCAATAATTGTTTACAAGAACACATTGTTAACCCTTTGAACCCGAAAGCCCGCTATATCGGTTTATGCAAACAGTGCAGATCCAGATGAGCCGACTCGTAACGAGCCGTCTCATCAGGATCTGCACTGTTTGAAAGTAATTTTCATATTTTTGAGAACAACAAATACCCCCTTTTCATAAATAGACTAGTCTGAAAATATTTGTGTGATGATTGGATTGATTGCAAAATTAACATATCGCAGCCCATTCAGTTACTTAGGGGTGAAAGGGTTAATGTGAAATTCACAGCCTATCATAAGTCTGCACTTACGAACATTTTAGTCGTACGGAGTGACACGGCCCCCTGACACATGTGGTCACGGCCACAAATGCGCTACAACGTCATGTATTGGTATACATTACATAGATTGAAAACGTGATCTGCCAGGGAAACTGAAGGATCATTGCATAATTAATGGGCAATTACTTGCATCCACTAATTCAACTGTCACGTTTCATGTAAGTGAGACGCAAATGCGTCTGTAATGTCTTTTAGTGAGTTTATATGTGGTTGAGATCGGGAAATGGGGCTTATGATGTTTGTGTCCAGTCTTGCTCCTGATGTGTGACTGGTGAAATAGGAACAATGGTGCGTGTGGTCAATCTAGCTCCTGATGTGTGACTGGTGAAATAAGAACTATGGTGTGCGTGGTCCGTCTAGCTCCTAATTTATCATGGATAAATTTGGGACCAGTACGGCGCCTGATTTGTGACTGGAACGGGCTTATGATGTTTGTGGTCATCGTTTGGTAAATGGGACTTATGCCGTTTGTGGCCAGTCTAGCTCCTGATAGATGGGTGTTATGCCATTTGGGGTCAGGCTAGCTCCTGGTAAATCGGGCTTATGCCATTTGTGGCGAGTCTAACTCCTGATAAATGGGGCTTATAGTGTTTGTGGCCAGTCCAGCTCCTGATAAATCGGGATTATGCCGTTTGTTGCCAGTACAACTCCTGATAAATAGGGCTTATGGTGTTTGTGGCCAGTCTAGCTCCTGATAAATGGGGTTATGCCGTTTGTGGCCTGTCTAACTCCGGATAAATGGGGCTTATGTCGATTTTCACCAGTCTAACTCCTGATAAATGGGTCTGATGCTGTTTGTCGCCAGTCTAACTCCTGATAAATGGGACTTATGCCGTTTGTCGCCAGTCTAACTTCTGATAATTGGGGCTTATGCCGTTTTTCGCCAGTCTAGCTCCTGGTAAATGGGGCTTATGCCGTTTGTCGCCAGACTAACTTCTGATAATTGGGGCTTATGCCGTCGCCAATCTAACTCCTGATTAATGGGGCTTATTCGGTTTGTTGCCACTCTAACTCCAGATATTTGGGGCTTATGACGTTTATGGCCAGTCCAGCTTCTGGTAAATGGAGCTTATTGCGTTTGTGGCCAGTCTAGCTCCCTGTTAGTTGCGAACGGTAACTCTGGCAATCTAACATTGCAATAGTTACCGTTCGCTACTAGCTCTCGGTGAATTGAGCTTATGTCGTTTATGACCAGTCTATCTCGTGATAAATGGGGCTTATAGCGTTTGTGGCCTGTCTAGCTCCTGGTAAATGGGGCTGATGGTGTTTGTGGCCAGTCTAGCTGCTGGCACATGGGCTTTTTGTATTTGTGGCTAGCTCCTGATAAAGGGGGTTTATGGCGTTTGTGGCTAGTCTACTTGAGAAATGGGGCTTATGGATGTTGTGGCTAGTCTACTTGAGAAATTGGGCTGATGGATTTTGTTGCTAGTCTACTTGAGAAATGGGGCTTATGGATTTTGTTGCTAGTCTACTTGAGAAATGGGCTAATGGATTGTGTGGCTAGTCTGCTTGAGAAATGGGGCTAATGGATGTTGTGGCTAGTCTACTTAACAAATGGGGCTAATGGATTGTGTGGCTAGTCGGCTTGAGAAATGGGGCTACTGGATGTTGTGGCTAGTCTACTTTAGAAATGGGGCTAATAGATGTTGTGGCTAGTCTCGTTCTTGAGAAATGGGGCTTATGTCGTTTGTGGCTTGTCTGTGTCTTGATACATATGTGGCCAGTCTATCTCCTGGTAAATGAAGCGTATGGTGTTTGTGACCAGTCTAGCTCCTGATAAATGCGGCTTACTGTATTTGTGGCCAGTCTAGCTCCTGATAAATGCGGCTTACTGTATGTGTGGCTTGGCTAGCTCCTGATAAATGCGGCTTATCTACACGTATGTCATAGGTACGGTCTGGATCAGCCTAATGTAACATCTAAAACAAATAAAACCAGATTCATTACAGAATACAAGTTAGAAGTGCATTGTACCGTACAGATACAGTGACTGTATTCCCACCCAACCCTGAACAGTTTAAAACAATGCATTATGGGATGACATATATCCGGGACGCAGTATTACGGATATCCGGTTGGAGGCTGGTGCGGCAACTTCAAGGATAAATACGTCAATTAGCCTCGGAGTCCCGATTGAGAAAATGCATCTTAGGCGTATGTGACAAGAGATAGAGAATAGTAGGTTAGTGCCGTGAATGGGGAAAAATATCTGGCAAGGCTCAGGAAACGGGATGGGCGAGGCTATGCCGAGCACATCCCGTTTCCGTGCCGCGCCAGATATTTTTTCCCATTCACGGCACTAAACTACTATTCTATTTATCCCGTGAACACCTACAAATGGCTGTAAAATGCAAAAATAGTAATGACTGGATATAAAAAATGTTTCACGGCACCGTGTTTCACGGCACATGCGCACTGTGTTGACGGGATAAACCCATATCAAACTGCGTGACTGCCGCGCAGTCTGATCGGTGGCTACCTGCTATGGAAGGTAATATCCGCCATACTTATATGTGACTTGATGCTTGCGTGCTGATGACATTACAACTTATATTCATGTTATTTCATTTGTCATTTGTATTTATTACATTTGAAATCTGCTTGTTGTAATTGTATTTGTCTTTCTTACATGTCCATTCTGCTGATTGCTTTGTTCATTCGTCTTATTTACATTACAATTATTGATACGTCCTTATTCGTGTCCCTGTTTTATTGCACTAAGCATTTGCAATAGAAAGTAAGAACAAAGCACTTAGCACTTCGAATAAGGCTGAAAGCAGTAAGGACAAAGCCGCAGGAAGTAAGCTTGCCTCATTATGACGCCAGATGGCACTGCTGTCAATGTTAGGAATCCTCCGACTAATAAATAATAGTACGATATGTGATTGGCTGTTTGAGGCACACCTCCAATGCCGGTGTTGATGTAAGATTTCACCTACAAATGATCACAGTATAGCTTAGAAGACACCAAATAGTTTTACTATATGGTAACTTACACAGGTTGACTGTCAACCTGGCCCGTTACCGATGCAAACCAATAACCGTCCGGGATCAGACTAAGGTTGGCCACCACCATTGATTTTTCCTAAAAAACTAACCCGTTACCATACATATTTCTATTCTCTGCTACTTTCATTTTTCTTATGGATGTTGTGGGACCTACTTTCCAATAACCTACACCCATTCTGCTCTCGATCCTGACTAATTAAAATATAGATTTAATTATTGTTGAAGCTGGAGTCCCATCTAGTAGGTACACACTTTTCGTTATGGAACTTAAATAAGTGTATAATTGCAACTAGTCCAGCACTTTTAAAAATTACGAGTGCCAGCTACACTGATATAATTATTTAGTAATCGTTAATGTACTCATATAGACTCGTGGTGGTATCAAGCTAGTTCCATATGCAAATGATGCAGTATTTTTAAATTATTTATATGAAATAAAAGCTGAATAAATAATTGTATCGACATATCATAAAGTATGATACTACACATCAAAACATAAATAAATGGAATAAATAGTTGCTTCCGTTATCATTTTAAGGAAACCCGGTTATCGCCCCTGATATCAAATTGGCATTTCGCGTTTGATATAAAAAGTATAATAATGTCAATGAGTAACGGTAAATCAATGTTCATTTTGCCAGAAAAATGTCAGATTGAAAGAATAAAGAAAAACATGTCTCCCCATATTATAACCTGGCATGTAGCACTCTAGGTTTAAGGTTAGGGAAATTGAGTATGCAAAAGTAGTCCGGCATAAAAAATAGTCCGGGTGTTTTAAGGTAACAGACACAGTTTGCTTGCAAATCTTGATCCATTACTACCCTGTTTCACTTGAGGAACATATTGTGGGTTTTTTAACACATTAGTTTTCAGCATATTTGAAGCATTTAAAAGAAAACACTGAGCCTGTTGGTCACGGGTTGTAAACAGAGTTTTCGTGGCCAAAGAATGTAAACAATAGTGGGGGACATGGCGAGGTTGGTCCCACAACATCCATACGAATAGTGAAAGTAGGAAAGACTGGCTGGGATTCGGTTAAATTATACAGTAAAACTATTTGGTGTCTTTTCACCTGAACATGGCGCAACAGAAAAGGCGGCATCAATCTACATCAACACCGTTGGGGACATGGAACCAATTTAGAGAGCAACGCATTGGAGGACGGGTACCAGCATATTAAATCATTTTAGGAGAACTATTTTAAGTTTTAGCAGCGCACCTGGCGTCATAATGGTTGTTCCCAAATTACTGTGGCAATTGTTGTTGTCAAGGGGCGTGGCTTAGCGAGGTAACAAAACGCATGGCAAAACAGCGATGCAATAATCCACTAGGCGGCGGAAGCGTAACATTATTGGGGGGGGGTGGCCTAATGTTGAGGGCCCGATAGCGCTAGGTGGGTCCGGGGCATCCCCCCCCCCAAAATTTTTTTTGAAATCCAAGTGGTGTGAAACGCCATTTCTGGTACACCCCCCCCCCCCCCCCCCCCCCCAACACAAAATTCCCACCCCCCCCCCCCCCGCTTCCGCCGCCACTGTAATCAAAAATGGAACTCCGGATGTCACTAAGAATGAATCATCAAGCCGATTAGAATGTAATCAACACAAACGCATTGAAACAGTGCGAATGAATAAAGCATCAAGCCAAATGCACATGCAGTTTAGAATACAACCAATAATATTTCAAATGTCATACAAACGAATGACGAATAAAATAACATGAAAGTAAGTTGTAATGGCACCAGTCAGCAAGAATCAAGCCACATAGAATTGTAATAAGACGGATAGAACTTAGAATGTCATCAGCAAGCAAGCATCAGGCCTAATATAATGATGGCGGATATTACCTTCCATAACCTGCAGTCCTTCTAGCGATGTTTAAATATATCAGTGAATTACCATTTTGATAAAACGTCCATTGTACGAGTATACTACAGCGAAACGTCTCTAAACCGGACACCCTGGCAACCATATTATGTTTTATTTAGATGGGTTTCACGGTAATTTATATCATTGTCGTGTATGTTCTTGATTGTACATGGAGTGCTTAATTACAGTGGACCTCTCTAACACTGTACATATGACGACCGGGTTAACGGTTATAGACAGACTGTCATATCGTCTATTTTCGCAACAGGTGGCCAGTATTAGTATACAAAGTAGCCAATGCACAATGAATCAAGAGTTACGGCCCTTGCATCCAGTGTAGATACAACTATACCGTGCAGCCTACGGAGCCCCGCAGAGGACATGCATTTGTTTTATTAATTCATTCCCACGAAATGACAATTCGTTCCCTGAATTTAACAATTCGTTCCCTCGAATTAACAATTCGTTCCCACGATATAACAATTCGTTCCCACGAATTAACAATTCGTTCCCATGGGAACGAATTCGTTCCCGTGGGAACGAATTGTTATTTCGTGGGAACGAATTGCTAAGTCGTGGGACGAATTGTTAAATTGAGGGAACTTCGTACGACTAAAATGTTCGTAAGTGAAAATATAGGATCGTCTGAAAATTTAAATTATTGGATTTACATTTATTGAGCATCGGCTGCATATTCAGCCTGTGCTCAATAAATGTAAATCCAACAATTGTTTACAAGAAAACATTGTTAATGTGGAATTTACAGACTATCAGAATTTTGCACTTACGAACATTTTAGTCGTACGAAGTTTAGTGAAACGGTCCCCAGTTTCTCACGGCACGTTACGCATAGTGACATGTTCAAGTAGTTCATTCCGTTTTAATGAAACAATAGTTGGTATCAACACTTGTCAGTTATATACATAGTACACCTCGTATTTCTTATTAAGACAACATGCCCACTCAGTAGGCACACAATGCTCTTTATATCAGTGACATCATCTGAGACATTTTCCGGCAAAATAAACATTCATTCACCATTACCCCACGTATTGATTGGCATTATTATACATTTTATATCATACTTATATTTCCACACTGATATCAGGGGCGATAACCGTGTTTACTTAAAATGTTAACGGAAATTACTATTTATTCTCTGTATTTATGTTTTGATGTGCAATTATCATACTTTATAATCTGTCGAAAATATTATTTTTTCAGATATGTGTCGTTGCCGTAGAAATCGTCACGTGATTTGTGATATTACATTTTCGCGACAAATGTCTCTGTGTTAACATGTTTAAAATCAGATAAGTTTATATACGTATCTAGATCTACAGACTTATTAAATCTTGGGAATTCCCCATGTTTCCTATGGCAATGTATGCTTTATATACATCAAGGTGCATGATCACGTGGTACTAACAACAACAACAAGTACCGATTCAAAGTACGTATTCTTTTATAGTGGCCTTATTACGTAACGGATTTTGATGAAATATGGCGCATCAAACGCGTCTTATTAAGCTGCATTTGGTGGTCTCTGTATGTTCGTCCAAACTTCTGTCGTTTTTGCGAAGAAAGCCCGATTCTTCGCAAAAACGGCATAAGTCTGTGCCAAACTCCATAGACCACCAAAATGCGGCTCATGAAGACGCGTTTGTTGCGCCTAGTTTATCAAAATCCGTTGCATATTAAGGAAATTATCAAATAATACTTACTTTGGAGTGGGCGACGTGATCATGCACCTTGTACATGTATGTATCGTATATGTTTATGGTTTGTTCATAATGTATTGTTGTTGCTTCCTAATTGATAAAAATCCGACCAATCGTCAGCGTGTTCCTCAAGGATTTCATTCATCATCGATGGCCTTCAGTTGTCCCCACTGTACCATTGTCTCATTTCCGCTAACTTAAGGAGCATAACCGGTCACACACGATTTCGGTCACACGAAACTATGCTTGTAGTTTGATGTCGTGACGGGGAATATTAAAGGCTTGGTCTAACTGTTTAACCCTTAGACCGCTAAACACAACAATTGTCGTCTGCTCTTGCTTCTGTTATATCTTGCCTTATTTCTCAATAAAAACATGGTTTGACAGAAATGTTGTAAATTGTTTTTGATGATAACAATAGAAAATAAACAGCAGACGACAACAAAGATAAGATAGCGGTGTAAGTGTTAAGGCTTGTCACGCGATCTAACTGGGATGAATTGATGACGGAGTTAATACCCTGGTTTTCCCAGCTGACACGGACTGCACTATATAAACGCTGTAATACCAACACTCAGACAACAAACACTACACACTGTGTTCAGTTCAGCAACCGTCCACAGTTTAAAATGCTGCATAATACATGGTTTTGAGGCTGTTCAAGTGTACTCGTGTATATCACTTTCGTTGTAGTATATCAAATTTAAGAAACAAAGACTTTTGAATTATTGTGGAATTACGTAACGTGTGGATCAGTAAGGCGACACAAACAGACACAAAACCAGGTAATGCTTATTGTTGACTGAGACAATATACGGTTTGATCATGTCCAGCCGTGTGCAAACGTTTGCTGTGGCCCTCGGGAACTGTTTGAACCCGCGGCCTGCAAACGTTTGCTGTGGCCCTCGGGAACTGTTTGAACCCCGCGGCCGCCGCGGGTTCAAACAGTTCTCGAGGGCCACAGCAAACGTTTGCACACGGCTGGACATGATCAAACGTTATTGTTACATTTCCAACACAAAACTGATGTAATTTGAGCATTATATTCAGTATTTACAGTACTTTTATTAATCGTCCCATTCACGTAGATAATTTTCGGTATGCATATTCCGGGGCCGCGTCATGAACGTCATGAAGTAGTGACGTCATGAAGGCACTACCGCGTAGTGACGTCATGAAGGCACTTCCATTGCGCGCGACCCCGGAATGAGCATTGTCTAAAGCCATAATATGCAAACAGCATGCGCTATTTGTTTGCATATGTGCAAACAACGGAAACCATGTAACAATATTGGATATAGTTTTAAGCACAGATATCTCTAATTACACATTGCATTCTTTAGATATAAAGTAACTAATTGCGTATAAAGTGGAAAACGTGCTGCAATCTCGGATAATAGTGATGTCTTGTACTACTGCATCTGTGTTTATATTTTCTGTATCCCATTAGGATACAGACAATATAAAACAAAGATGGAGTAGTATTTAAGCCATTCGTAGTATCCAAGATTATCTTAACTCGTACATTTGTTGTCCACGCACTCCAGTCGGTTACTTTTAGTTGATCAAATCCCGAGGCACGTATCCGAACAGCGTAGTCCCGGATCAGCCTGGAATCAGCGCCGTCTGATCCGGGACTACGCTGTTTGTCATTCAGTGACTAGTAGCCAATTTGCAAAATTATTAGATCTAATGCCAATACGGAATCATGTTCAGCAACAACAAGATTTATGATTTAGACCTTACTACGTTACCATGGTTACTAGTTTCAGTGTGAAATCAGCAATAGCAATCCCTTAGGATTTATTTTAGGATGTATTTCCCAAAACCCTATAAGAAGGAATGACCCATCTAAACGCAGGACCAGTTATATCTTCTATTATCCCATATATATATGGTACATTTGAAATCGAGTTTTGTTTCTGCATGTACACAGCACATGGGCAATGTATGGACATTTACACAGCACATGGGCAATGTATGGACATTTACACAGCACATGGGCAATGTATGGCAATGTATGGACATGTACACAGCACATGGGCAATGTATGGACATGTACACAGCACATGGGCAATGTATGGACATTTACACAGCACATGCTCAATGTATGGACATGTACACAGCACATGCTCAATGTATGGACATTTACACAGCACATGGGCAATGTATGGACATGTACACAGCACATGGGCAATGTATGGACATGTACACAGCACATGGGCAATGTATGGACATGTACACAGCACATGGGCAATGTATGGACATGTACACAGCACATGCTCAATGTATGGACATGTACACAGCACATGCTCAATGTATGGACATTTACACAGCACATGGGCAATGTATGGACATGTACACAGCACATGGGCAATGTATGGACATGTACACAGCACATGGGCAATGTATGGACATGTACACAGCACATGGGCAATGTATGGACATGTACACAGCACATGCTCAATGTATGGACATGTACACAGCACATGCTCAATGTATGGACATTTACACAGCACATGGGCAATGTATGGACATGTACACAGCACATGGGCAATGTATGGACATGTACACAGCACATGCTCAATGAGATCGTACATGCGGACGAACGTGATCTAACCGTGTTATCACATCCTCATGTCCATACATTGCCCATGTGCTGTGTACATGCAGAAACAAAACTCGATTCCAAATGTACCATATATATATGCGATAATAGAAGATATAACTGGTCCTGCGTTTAGATGTGTCATTCCTTCTTATAGGGTTTTGAATTTCATAAAGTAATTTGTTTGGGGAGGGTGACACTTTTGTTATTGATAAAAATGTACTTACTTTCAAATATTTTTTAGATTTAATGTGTGTAATAGCCAAAAGTTCGTCGGCAGCAAAACGTGGAACAGACAGTAGCTACAATAATTCGCCTCCGATATGTTATTTACGGCTACAATTTGACCCATTCAAAAAATGTGAGCAACCGAAGTGCATACCCAAACCTGTTACATGTAGGTCAAAATTTAGTAAACTGTATATTTGATACCTTTAAACAAATAATCTTTGATGTAGAACTTAGTCTAGTAAATTGCGAAAAATAATAGAACATGGAAATCATTTTCCCATGGAAGCCATATTTTCTCTTGTTGTTGTTCAACATTCAACATAGCGAAATTAAGCTTTCAAATTCACAAGATATCCATGTAAATATCAGATAAACACCATGACATGATAAAATAACCCATTTCTGCATGTGTATGTTCTTTATTAATAATTTATTGATACAGCTTTTGCAGTTTTATTTCGCTACCAGATCAAACACGCCGAATAACCGATTGCAAAAATCACTCTTACATGCGTTACATTAAAGAGATGGTGTTACATTGCTACCCTCGCGAGAGGTATGAAGCTGGGTAGCAATTCTGTTTCTAGTTTATCACCATATTTAACTGTTGCAAATGTATTATAAGGTCTTCTTTTTGCCAACATGTGGTTCATTTATTTATTCAATCAATTGCATGGTTAACGTTGAATGGAAGTTGCCTCACTGTTGGATGTAGTCTTCACGGTAATTTAGTTTCGTAATGCTTGTAGGCCAAACCGGGCATAAGATATGCGTACCTTTTGTGTATTGCGTAGAGATACAAGCAACTACGGAGCCCCGGAGGGGACGTATAATTATTATTTTTAACAATTCGTACCCACGAATTAACAATTCGTTCCCTCAATTTTACAATTCGTTCCCACGAAATAACAATTCGTTCCCACGAATTGTTATATCGTGGGAACGAATTGTTTATTCGAGGGAACTAATTGTTAAATTGAGGGAACGAATTGTCAGTTCGTGGGAATGAATTGTTAATTCGAGGGAACGAATTGTTATATCGTGAGAACGAATTGTTAATTCGAGGGAACGAATTGTTAAATTGAGGGAACGAATTGTTATTTCGTGGGAACGAATTAAAAAAAATCCATGTCCCCTGCGGGACTCCGTAAGCAGCATACAACCTGATTGTACAAATTGAGATTTTGCCAACTTGTAATAACAAAGTATATTAATACATGTATCATGTTACATCCCTGTACTAAATATACAGTGAAACCTCTCTAAACCAATATGGCATTAGATCATTCTGAGCCATAGCTGTGTGATATGCGATCATGAACATACATTACCACCTGAGATAAATTACCAGGAAAATAAGTATAAATATGATCACAGATGATTTATTGGTGTCCGGTTTAGAGAGGTTCCACTGTATCAATTAGACAGCTACAGAAAACATGTTATGGTTATGTACTTATGCAATAAATCGAATTCAACATGTGTGATCAATTAACATGAAACTCATTGACTCATTTCACAAATCGAGACCATTTCTCGTGTCTTAGGAGCTCGGTAAAAAATATCCTATTGAATCATGACACACGTGACACATTTATTCTTTATACGCACAGTGGTGTGTATTTCAGACGAAATTTAAAAGCCTTTATGCATGTTTATATTAAAGGTACATGCCCACTCAGTAGGCACACACTGTTTTTTATATCAAATACATCACCTGATACATTTTCTGGCAATATATAGAGGATATTAACCCTTTCCCTGATAGAAACGACTTCACGCCTCTGCAGAAGATGTCTTTAGAAAACATTATGGGAAAAGGAGAAATTGCTTGTAACAAGCAATTTCTCCTTTTCCCACAATGTTTTCTACTTTATCAGATAATTTAACCATCATTTGACCCAGCATTTGATTCTTTTATTCAGATGTTTTCGATTTGGAAGAGTCGAAATATCGCAAAACAGGGAAAGGTTTAAGGCACGAGTGAAATATGGACATTTCACACCACGAGATGAACATATATGTCCCCACGATTCGATTCGGCTCATATTTAAAATTCCACACTGATATCAGGGGCGATAACTGTGTTTCCTTAAAATTGTGAACGGACATTACTATTAATTGTCTGTATTTATTGTTTGATGTATTTTATAATCTGTCGAAAATATTATTATTTTCAGGTGACGCAGTTAATTAGGATAAATAATTGAAAAATATCATGCCTCATTTGCATTTACCTGTCAGTAAAATAAATACAGCTGAATCTCGTTATCTCGATATCGTTTATCTCGATATACATGCTTATCTCGATATACGTCCCAGGTCCCGGAAGAATTCCCTATATATATCATAGTACGTATGTTTATTCAGATAAAGATTAACGCTTTAAGCCATATGGCCCCTGAAGCAATACACATGTAACAACATACACTTATGGGTGACAAAGACAACAGCCGGTGCATAAACCGTAACTTTAAGAATGCAGCTACTATGTATTGTATTTGGTGCAGCTATGCCACCGTCGACCATTGGCCATATGACATGGAGAATATCCTGCGGTGGAATAGCATGCCCAATAATGCACATACAAAATGTTTTGGTTAATCTATAAACATACATTAAGTTTATGGCGTTGCAGCATTAGTCTATAGGTAGTGCATTACACATGTACTAAAAAACTGAACACGTAAGATATCATGCAATAATGTCAAGTTTAATATTTGCAAATATATATGCATGCTGTATTTCTTTATGTATGTATTGGGAGAAGGTGTCCTCATTGATGTATATATAAATGTTCATTTCTGATCTGAAACGCTTGGTATATGTATTGGCCCAACTTTCTTACAGTTTGTGAATGTTCCGATTTAATCAACTCTATGAATTTAACCATACTTGGCCTGTTCCAATAATAACGGTTTATATATGTTTTCCTGAGATCCATATACATTGTGCATTCTAAAATAAAATGGTATTCGTCTTCCAAATGTCCACACAATGTACATTTCCGGTTTTCAATTGGAGTTCTGTTCCATCTGCCTGATTCTACTTCTAGGCGATGGGACGAAACTTTTAGTCTAGCAAATGCGTACCTAAATTTCGTGAGTGTGATGTCCTTTAAGTAATATTGCATTTTGAAGTCGCATACATTTCTATAAAATAATGCTCTGCTAGATCCGTTAATTCTGGCTTGCCAATCCTGCATAAAGTTATCGGTCAATCTTTGTTTGAAAACTATCAGAAACTCTTCAATATTTCCGACCCCTTGATTCAACCAAACATCAAGAAATCCGTGGGTCGATAACACTTTTTGGACTAGTGACGCCCAATTTGTTTTACTTGGTGTGCTTTGCAAGTCTGCTAACACATGTTGTATATATGTTTCATGTATTTGTGATCATCTGACGCAGATATTTTGAACCAGAATTTAATTATATTTAGATAGCGTCGATGAACAAGTGGGGTACGACCAAGTTCTCCATAGATAAAATCATTTTGCGTATTTCTCTTAACACCTAGTAAACTTTTGCAAAACTGCAAATGAACTTTTTCTATTTGATTTCCCTGCACAAATCCCCATATTTCAGCACCGTAGTTGAGAATCGGTTGTACTAGTTTATCAAATAATTGTAATCTATGTGTGGGTGTTATGTCTGTAAATTTATACAGGTATTTGTTAAGTTTTGAAAATAGCTTTTTGTGCTTGACCCGATAATAAAGATTGTGTTTCCATGAAAGAACCACCCGTTGTAAAGACTATGCCTAGATACGTGAATTTACTTACTATTTCGATAATATAATTGCCATAATAGAATTCTATGTTTCTTGGCAATCTACCTCCTTTTCGAAATACAAGTATTTTTGTTTTTCCCGTATTGACAGTTAATTTCCATTTCTCACAATATTCTGAAAGTAGATTAAGTCCTGTTTTGCATCCCGTGTTCCGATTCTGAGAAAATAACAATGTCATCGGCATATAGTAAATAAATAATTTTATCAATCCGATATCAATTCCTTCAATACCCCCCTTAGTTTCAAATTCAGCCTCAAGGTCATTTACAAACATGCTAAACAGGAATGGAGATAGGCAGTCACCCTGACGTACGCCTAATAAGCAAGAAAATTCACCGCTTAGCATGGTGTTGTGCTTTACGCGCGATGTCACATTAGTATACATGGATTTGATTATACATTTTCCCTCGCACTCTACCCAGTTTTATTAATTTTAACCATAGATTATCACGCACCACATAATCAAAAGCCTTTGAAAAATCCACAAAAGCACAATATAATTTCTTACCCTTATTTAACATATGTGTAATGAGGCCATGCAAAATAAATATGTTATCCCGTGTACCCATTCCCTTCCTGAACCCTGCTTGTGCTTCAACATACACATGATATTTTTCAGCCCAGCTAGATAGTCTATTATTTAAAACGCGTGAGAATAATTTCCCAAGTGTGCTCAATAGGGTAATACCTCTGTAATTATCCACCTCGTTTATATTCCCCTTTTTATGTAGTGGTATAATATAACCTTCCGACCATGTATCGGGATAATATCCTATATTAAACGTTTTATCAAACAATTGTGTAAGTATTGGTAACAACGACTGGTGCCCATGTATAAAGAATTCATTCAGTAACATGTCTGGTCCACCACACCGACCAGCTTTCAATTGCTTGATAGCTATACTGACTTCATCGCAAGTAATGGGAGAATCAAGTTCAGAAAACATTACATGCAATTCATTATTTAAATATCTTTCGTTGAAATGTATAACATCTTCATCTGGTGAAAAAAATGGATCACTTGGGTTATTGACAGCTTTAAAATAAGCAGCAAAATTATCCAGAGAAATATTCGATGTCGGTATACTATCATATGTTTTACTCCTGATAACTCGATATCGGATATGTCGATATATCGGTTTAGTCGAAGTGGAAATCGAGTCCCGATAGTATGTTTCCTTCACATTTGTATTCTGATATGTCCATGCGAATATTAAGCGCCCGGCGCCGCCAAGTCTGAATCAGCGCGATTACCTCAGGTAAGTTTTTACACGTCTATAGAAACCAAAGACACCGCCGCCGCTAAAATGCGTTTAATGTTGCATGACAAGTTAACGCAGTGCACTTAAAACCATAATTAATCAATTAAATTTAATTCGATATCAAATCTCTTTTAAAGGAGAATAACACATTCCCCAAAACCGATACATTTGCATTATATAGCCATATTAAAGACATATCGTGGCTTTACTTGACTTGTATTTATTATAATCCCACAGATATTTGGTTTTAAATTTCCATTATTTTTGCGCTCTCCACTACATGGGGATTTTAGGCTGCCTCCATTATAATCACGTGATACGCAACCGCGCCGTGACGTAGTTGTAAAGCGTATCTGTCCCCAGGTTGTTTAACGGGGACTACACATATGTGGCTATGATTGGAGAAATGGTGCTTTGGGATTTGTAACCAGTATAGCTCCTGATCAAATATCACACTTATGCAGCCTGGTAACGATACATATTGCTTAGAAGCAGCACATGTGTTTCATTGATGGAAAGGTAAACAATCCAGATCCTGATCAGACTTTGTAAATTGTGCATACAATTATCAGACTGCTGCTTTTGCAAGCTGATCTAGCTCTATACTGGTGGCAGAAACAATATGCCAGGTTTAGTAAGATAGTGAACCATATTCCACATCAAAGAGTGCCATATACTGCCATCTGCATTTCAAAGATATTGTAGTCCCCTGGTTAGCCCCAGCGATGTTTCTGCTGGTCGTAACACATATTTACACAGCACATGAGAAAACACCACTTGTTGCTGTGTCATAAGAATTATATATTTCAATAGGTAGATCCTGCTTCTGGGTTCAGCAAAATTGAATTTTTACTTTGATTTCAGCTATATTCAGCAAATAAATGAAATCTGATTAGCGGCTACATCATTCATTTGACATTGTATGGTACGTTATCGTACTGTAGACTTTGTATTTTGCTGGTTGCAAACATGATCCTGTCTGTTTTGTAATGAAACAGTATAGGTAATATCTTTTTGAGGTGGAAATCTCCCTCAAAATTGTTACTAAAATTTCAGTATGGTACATAAAAAAACACACCAGTGCATTAGACCATCCGTATAAACATGGATATGATTGTTTCAATTCGTGAGTAATGTATTATACTTCAGATTGTAATGCTTGTTTGACTGGATGACTAACAGTGCATAGGCTGATCAGACAGTACAGGGTGCAGTCTAATCTGGGTCTACACTGATTGTAAGCACAATAAGCATGGGTTAGTTAGAACTGTTAATGGTAGACATGTAACACGCGTCTGGATAAAGGTGTGAACAACAAGTGTTGACTTGTGGACAAGATATACATAAATGAAATATTACGATTTTATCAACATACGAATTACGAGGTCGATTTTGTTAGTTTATTAATCTGATTATATATTAATTAAAACTTGGGGGATGTTTTGGTCAAATATGTGCCGTTTTTACCGGGGATCGCTTTGACCCGGGGCCGTTTTGACCAGCTCCCATTTTACCGATTGTACACGGCCCCGCACTGTGACGTCACGGCTATTCAAGATGGCGACTTACAGGCGATTTGAAGCCAGTTACAAAACATCAATAATAATGACACTGATCTTATTTTTTTCGCGACGTTTTCTACCGCGTTCGTGTTATTTCGATATTAATTATTAGTCGAGTAGGCTCTCCTATGTGTTCCATAGTGAACCTAGACATTCTGTTTCCTATAAACTTTTATTGTTGTTTCATCTTTATATGGTTCCCTAGAACAAATTTAGCTTTGTTGCCCAAATGGCAACTTTGGGCAACTCTTGCAATTTGCATAAATCCAAGATGGCCGCGAGTCGCCATTTTCAAAATTTTACGACAAAACTAATTGTCATATAATGATGTATAATACCATTTGTTATTTGTTTTGGGGTGTCCAGAATCGTTTTACGATGCTATATTTACGTTTTAAGGCTAATGGAATGTTTGTTCTAACTTTTCTACATCCAAGATGGCGCCAAAAATCCTATTTTTTTGTCGCTATTTTAACAACAAAACTGAATGAAATATTTGAAATAAGCGAGAATTCATAGTCACACAACATTGTGGACACTTGAGATATGATTTGAGAATAATTCTTCTAAATTCACGACACTGTTGTTCTGACGCTCATAATAGGGGTGCGTGTAATGAAAGTATGCATGCCAGTTGCTGAAATTTAGGTACCGTGCCTGGCTACGAACGGTATAAAAATGCAACCAAGCTAAATTGGTTATTTGTGAGTTGTCAATAGATCAAGAGATCCATGATAATCGATTAACACAATTACCAACCACTGCAAGTTCGGTTTCAATGAACCTGTATATTGGTTTCAACGACTGCGCCAGTACTTTCTCAGTCCACGATACAACCTAATTCCAGAAACATCCAGCAGGCATCATTGACGATGGCAGCAGTCAGTCTTGTATCGGTCGTGTTATGATCCCTCGTCTTATATCCAAGCAGACTAAACCTGCGAGGAATACACTATTCATTCCTCTTTTACACTATACTGGTCCTAAAAAGAGCAACCACTGCTGTGGCCATTGTTAAAACTAGCGGGAATAGCTACACTGAGGTAGTTGCCCGCCAGGCCAGTCTAACAGCTGTCACCGAAAAATATGTCACATGGCTTAGCTGTCTCAGTCTGGATCCAGACTAACAAACTAGCCAGAGGTAGCGGTGTACTCAAAGGTGCGAGCTCCTACATGTTTGGGCATATGATTGACACACCACCCTCTCACCCAGATACTATTCTCACAACACTTACGTACGTGCAACAGTCACTGGTGGACATGGGGATGACACACGTTCACCTGAGCATGGACATGCAGCTATTTTCTACGACCAAACAAATATGCTGGTATCAGCCAATGCAGTTCCAGAATGTAGGTGCTTCATCCCGGAGGAATGCATATTACACAGTCATTCAACAGCTGTATTGCAAAGTTAATGAAGGGCTCAGCTTTTGAAACGTATATTGTTGCCGCATACCATGGCCTGACAAGTATATATAACGGTAAGTGCTGGGTGAAACCCATGAGGGCCTTCCGAACCCAACAGCGGCTCTATTGAGGCGGTTTCTATATACAGGCCCAAAGCCATTGGAGCAGATAGATCAGTATCTGGAAACTGCTCGCCTCCACCTGACTGGTCCTCACTGGGTAGATATAGCTTCCTTTTCCCGACACTCATTGTCCATCCATTTGATCATACAGTGATTTCATGGAACGCATGCTGACATACATTTTCCTCGCTGGACAAGCACAATATGCACGATATCTTACCCAATACCTTCTGGAGATGCGTTCATTTAATACTGAAACGGAGTCTCAGCTGACCAATTTGGAGAACAGACCGCTATCAAGATAGGAAAGGGTCTCTCAAGTGCATGACTTTATCTCCTGAACTTGTTAGCGAGTGGATTTACGACTTCCCCAATTACCCTACTTGTGTCTGACAATGTTGACTGTACATAGTATGCTAACAGTTCACACAGATACAGCACAAAGAGGAGATGAAGAATCGCCGTATATTGGATGCATATGAAGCGGCTTTTGTTGAAGCAGAGGTGGAGAAATATCCTCATCCACTAAAATTCCACCGACATATTTTGTACAATCCTGTCACAGGCCAAATTGCCATTGCTGAAGTGAGTGTGGCTGATTCTGTCGATATTGGACAAGCATTGGTCAGCAAATACACTAGCAGTCTCCCATGCGGATTATATGATCCTGTCAGACAAGAGCAAACAATAGTGCCAGTCATCGACATTGAAACCATTTTTCTACGTCTTCTGTTGATTGTTCAACGGAGGGAGCTGTAGCTTGGGACACTGTTCCACTATGCACTTTGTACTGTACCACCATTGCTTATTGACAAGCAGGATTGACTCCACAAAGGCAATAAATCGGCGCTAACAAAGCGTCTCGGTGTTATTGAGATCACACCCACAGCTGCTGAGATAGTCATCGTGTACGTTCAGCAGCTATTCTATCGCATAGTGTGGCCTCATGGCGGTATACCTTCAGATCTGATTCCATAAGGTGTCGTTGAAAAGTATCAAGAAATATCTCCCAAAAATCATTAGAGAATGCAGCGAGCTGGTGACTAGCTAATCAACTACGATATCTCTATCACCAGTCCTCTGCCCAAACGAGATTTAATTTTGAGGAACAAGAATAACAAGAAGGTATTGGTGAGTATTGTGTCCAAGTTCTCCATAGAAGAGTAGATAACCATGGAGAATCTGGATGGCGGTGTGTTTAGCCATGATGTGGCAGACATCACCATGATATATTATGTCCTTGAAGATGCAAACTATGGCAAGAACGTTATCCGCATACTTAGCGATGACACAGGTGTGTTTGTCCTACTGGTTTATTAGGTTTATCGAGAGAAGCTACAATGCATGGTGCAGCTGGAGGGATGGGACAGGACAGTATAGATATTAACGCCACTAGTACTGAGCTAGGTCCCAAATGTTTGAAATTACTGCGCATGCACGCCATCAGTGAGTGCGACACTCCATCATACCCATATGGCAAAGGAAAGTCTAAAGCACTGAATACGTTGCTTATTGCAGACTTTTAGACTTGTTTGATGTGTTAGGCGAGCAAAGTTGGTGCCACCACCGACGATCTGATGGAGGCGGCAACGGTTTTCTTCATAACTCTGTTTGGTTTGCCACCGGGAACTTCAATAGATGCTGCCCGCACCAAAGCTTTTTCCAGAAAGAAGAAAAGTCCTAAAATGAAGGTGCTGCCTCCAAACATCCGAAAATCTGCTCATGCACACGCGACGTCCCCATCTTCAGGTAATGTTGTGGAATAATGTACGTAATTGTCAGTGGAAAGCACATGGAAAGATGTGCATGGCTTGTGGGTCTTATAAATTAGATATTACATGCACATCATAATGCAACTGTTCTGGCGAGGATGGTTGCTGCAATCCGCATACTAAGAGGCAAGCTGAAATTGGAGGCAGGTGATATGACAGGGGATGTTGAGGAAGTTGTTGAGGCAGATGATGTTCAAGATGATTTCGAGGACTGTATTCGGGAGGATGATGATATTTGTAATGGCGCGCTCTTTGGTGTACCTGACATTGAGTATCCGATTCATGAATGGGAGTAAATAAAAAAGTTTTCTAAGAATATGTTTACGTATATACATGTACATGCATAACAATATTTGCAATAAACAGTTGTCATTGAAATTACTTTTTTTTGCATAAAAATGTAAAATTTGACCCTACAATTACCTCTAGACCCTTATGATGACATCAAATTAACCATATTATTGCAGAAAACGGCTCTACGTACACGAAAACCAATATAAAGACATATTATACATCATTGTATGACAAGTAGGTAAAAAGTTAGATTTTAAAAATGGCGACTGGCGGCCATCTTGGATTTATGCAAATTGCGAGATTTGCCCAAGGTTGCCGCTTGGGCAACAAAGCTAAATTTGCTGTATATGTCTGTCGGAGTATGAATCAAGAAAACAAGTTTATAGGAAACACAATGTCTAGGTTCACAAAATGACTACTCGACTATATTGATTTAATATGAATCCAGCGAGTCCGTTCCTATCTTTTAACAGAAAAATGAATTGTAGCCCGCAACTGTCAAACCACCACCAACAACCCACGGGATGATCCAGGTAGGAGCCACAATCCCCGATGGCTCCGCAGGAACTATCGGGAGATTGAACTACAGCTGCCTTCGGATGTGGAACCGCCTTCGGGCGTTTTGTCGTTTCAACCCCCAACAGTGTTGGAGCTGGAACAACTAACGACTGTTTGGCTTCTCGAAGTTCGGCGAGATTTTATCTTGTTTGGCTTTTCGGGTGGCAGCCGCTGCCCGCCCAGCTGCCTGTCTTTTTTGTTTTTTTTGTGTCGTGCAATCGGAACTTGCTGCTCCAACACTGTTTGGTGTGCAATAGGGGATAGTTCCTGTGGTGCAATCGGGGATTGCTGCTCCGTCACTCTCACAGGTGCGTTTTGTGTCATAATTTTCTGAGCTTATAGTTCGTGGGCATATATGTCCAAATTAACAGTGCTTAGCCGTGGTCAACACGGTTGTCAGCGGAGCTAAGAACATTCAAAACTTGTGATAAATTGAGCAGCAGGCTGTCCTAAGAGTGTGTCATACAAAAGGGTCAGTCTCTAGATCGCCAATCAACCCCGTGGTGTTTGGTATAGGGAGAATTATACTAACAGCGGTAGCGTACATATGAATAGCCGCCGATCCAAGAGTTTTCGTCATCTCTGCACCTAACCTAGATTCGCATCGCGCATACATTTTATTGACCTCCGCATCTGACATCATGTCCACCTGACAAACTGAGAGACGCCTACCGAAATACTGCTCCGATTGTCCCCCAGCAACCAGCGCAGCTAGCCGCTCGCGTCTCGTCGCGTTTTCATTCGGAGCCGTATCGGCAGCCGTGTCGGCAGTCGTGTTGGCAGTCGTTCCTACAGGTCCAGCGTGTCGGCAGTCGACACGACTGTCTCTTCCATTAGCTGATCGAGAAGTTCGTCGCAGTTCATTGTGTTTACCACAAGCAGTGCTATTCTGACTAGCCTCATAGTTCTAACATATTGCCAAGCGCACCACCCGATACTTATGATCACCGTTATGCTCGCAACAAAGCTTGCAGCGGAGCAAGACATTGTTCAGCATTTGTTCAACATTTGTTCAACATTGTTAAGCATTTGTTGCGCATTGTTAAGCATTTGTTCAGCAATTGCTCAGCATTTGTTCAGCAATTGTTCAGCATTGTTCAGCATTGCTAAGCATTTGCTCAGCATTGTTAAGCATTTGTTCAGCATTTGTTCAGCATTGTTAAGCATTGTTAAGCAATTGCTAAGTATTGTTAAGCATTTGCTCAGCATTGTTAAACATTTGCTCAGCAGTTACTAACGAGCGTTAAGCTGCGCTTATTACTTTGTAAGCAGTTGGTTGATCAGTCTTTAACAACAGCTTGGCGTGCTTAGTTTCCGAAAGCATCTGTCGAATCTTCATGCGCTCCTCGCGCATTGGGATAACGTCGTTCTCTCGAAGACAGTCATCGAATGAGTCTCAGTCCTTTCAGTGAAAGAGGGCGACCCATCTCGTTTGCTCGCGCAGATCCTTGAGGACGGCATTGTACTTCTGAGTGGAGATCCATACGCTTTGCCCCGCATGGCGGCCAGAAAATGCGAGCTCGGAGAGCATGTCCTTCTTTTTGGTTATCGCCGCCTTGGCCGAGCAGTCGTCAATCACGTATAGGGTGGGCTCGCCCTGAAATGCTCAGTAAAAGCCACGCAGCCAATCGTGAAGCCTGTCGCTGGGGTCAACGACGTATACCTCAGGGTCGGTCCATATCCACGGGCGCCGCTGATAAGTGTGGTTGTGCCGCACAGTGGGACACAGGATCACAATGTGTCGAAACGCATCGCGGTAGGAGCCCTCGAGCAAGTCCAGGATGAAAACCGTTTTTCCGCATTCTGTCTGCCCACATATTATGGCAGAGTGGGCATCCTTCGTAAAACCCAGATGTTTTTTATTTTCAGTAGAGTGCTGAGACGTATCGGCCATCTTCGATGTTGAGTTGCGCATCTGTGATTATATATAGGTACATGTTCAATGTGCCAGCTGCGTCCGCCTCTTTGGTTATCTGGATCGTCATACCCTCACTCGCGTTCTCAACTTGGCGTCCACTACCGTGCATTTGGTCGTCGTCGCTGGCTCGCATGTCTAGCCATAGCGCGTACTTGGTAGTCAGGAACTCCTCGAGGGAGACGTCCGAGAGCTGCAGGTCTTTGGAAACCGCAGTAACCTCCGGGGAGCGCTTAGAGCCGGCATCAAACTGCTTATTGGCTTCGTCCCACTGCTGGTGCGCGCGAAGGCCCTGGCTGTAGAGCTGATTGGGAACTCCCTCGATCGTCACCTCGACCTTTGTGATTTTGGGGTTATAGAATTTGTCGCTTTTTCTAGCCCCGAGCGCGAACCGACCCTCCACGAACAGCATCAGTATACCTTTCATCGAGCGGGCGGGTACGTTGACATTAATATTCCACAATGTGTCGCTTTCATCTTTCGTCATCTTGCGATGGCGAATAACTCGGTCGTAAAGTATGGCAACGTGCCCGGCGTTCTGGGTTCTGATCAATCGCGCGAGTTCGGGCATATTGACCATGTCGTACTCCAGCGAAACATTGTCGATCGTATACGTCGATGCCATGTCAGTGGCTATGAGAACTCGGCCGTAGTCGTTGAACGTTAGTTCGTATTCGAGGCGGTCCGCCAAAGCGCTCTTATAGTAGGGCATGTGGCTCTCCAGCAACTCAAAGTCGAGCGGGATGTAAAAACGGTTGCCGTAAGCGGCCGCGATCGCGTTGTCACTCGCATCGTTGGCTACCGCGTTACCAGCCCCGATTCTAAGTCTTGTTACGTTCTGACGGCTGCTGGTGTCAATACCCTGATAGACCGCATTTTTACCCTCTTGCGCCGTCTTCCACAGGTCTTGGTAGCAATGGTAGACGTCGCTGTCGTCGATCGACATCACCTCATTACCAGAAATCTTTATCATGGTCTTCTTGACGATGGCGAGACCCAGGTTATGAACGACGGTTCGGTCCGCGTCTGTCGACGTCAGCGAAATAGTGAAAGCGAGGCGAACAGTCCCCGGCACAATGACGTCGTTAGCTCCGAGGTTGGGGAAGCGGGCCAAGTGCTGCTGGTTCTGGTCGATCGTCGATGGGTTGTTCGTAATAACGACGCTCTGTGTCACACCTTTCGCCCCGAGGTGCTCCCGCAGTCTACGGTATGGATTGAGTTTGCGACCGTATTGACTCGAAGACATTATTGAAACTATATTAAACCCGTATGTTGTTTTTTTAATACATCGAAACGATGGCTGGTTACGATATTGGCATGGACGAATTCGATCGCACTACGGGCGACCGAGAAGATTACCTCGATGATGATGACATCGATGATGACCTCGATGGTGACGAAACGACCTTCATAGAGACGCCAGCTGCTGGTGTCCATACGTTTGATCCCACACCCAAAACTACGCTCTTCTCAAGCATACGAAAAACTACGCTCTTCGCAGAGACATCAGGAACTTCATCTGCTGGTGTCCCTATGTGGGAGGCCCCACCCGAAACCCCGGCATGGGCGGGCGGTACCGAGATTCCTGCGGGAATCTCCAAGGCTGAGCTGGCGCCTTCCGAGAAAACGGAGTCTCGGGTGAAACGGTGGGAGAGTGAGGTGTCTAAACACGGCATCAAGGCCACGTTGGAGTTCCGCAGTACCTGTGGGTAAAATGGGGCAAGAGCTAGAAATTGCTGATGTTTAAGAACGACCCGACCCGGTTCCTCGGGGCCTCTTCCGTGAAGCGATATGGAGTATTCCTCGCTCGAGCTCTCAGAGTGCTCGAGGATCGGTCGCAGCTGCCTCAACAAATGGTAAAAACCCTACAGTCTACCGACGAGACGCTGGCGAAGACGGCCGCCGCTATAGAAACGATCGAGCTCAACGAGGTCCCTCGTGTATCCACCGACGCTATTCGCGCAATGGAGATCAGCGAAAGCGAGATAGACGGCACGATGGATGACCCACCGTTAAACCTTCGAGAACTCCGTGGACTCGATAAGGCTATGCAAACAGTCCGGGGCGAACTGGTCAATAACCTCTCCAAACTCACGGCGCTGGACGAACATATCGCTCTAGAAGAAAGAAAAATAAAGGAAGCCCGTGGCGATAGAGAATCTACCGAGCGGATCAACAAACTCCTGCGGTCGTTGCGGGATGAAAGAGAAGCTCGCTTGGAGGCTTCCTCGCCTAACCGTGAGACACTCTCTGGCCAATTAAGTTGGAGCCGCGAAACAATCTCGAGGGTCCTGCACGAGGACACGACACTCGGTGAGCGTCTTCGCACTCTGTTCAGAGAGAATGGCGTCACGATAGTAACCATCCTCACAGCTTTCAGCATGATTATATCGACCCTACTTCTACCTATATCGACCCTAGTTCTATCTATCACGGGTGGCGGTGGTGCGGCACCAGCACCCGCGCCAGCACCCGCGCTAGCACGCGCGCCAGCACCCGCGCCAGCACACGCGACATGGGTAAACAAACAGCTAAAAGCCCTCACCAGTCTCCTGGCTAAATTAGCCGGAAAGGCGACTGCCGCGCTGCCTGGGCTGATCAGGGGTCTCGTCTCCTTCTTGCTATCTATATTATCAAAAACGGCCGGATGGCTCGCCGAGAATGCTTGGGCTTTAATCGTGGCGATCGCCGGTCTCCTTCTATTTGCCGCCCGAGAGTTCCTAAAACCATAGAGCGAATAGTCCGATCGCCACGAGGGCGACGATGAGCCCTAATTTCTCCTCCTCGTGGGCTGTGACACTAGTTCCGAAGGAACTTGCTGGTGTACTTTGCGCTGGTGCATCAAGTCCTATTGTGTCAACATGCTCGGGAGCGGAGGTGGAACTTGCAGTGACACTAGTTCCGAAGGAACTTGATGGGGTGTTTTGTACTGGGGTGGGTGCTTGCGGTTTTATGAAATCGGTTCCATGCCCGTTCACGTTCCCGTTATTACCGATCTTTTGTTTGGTGGTGGCGATTACGATCTGATTATTGTAACCGTCAACCATGTCGTCTGGCAGTATCATATTGCTCGGAGCCATATACAGACCTATTCCAAATATATAGTCTACTGGGGTGCCGGCATGCTGCAAAACGTCTTGATACCGCTGGATCGCAGACGAGAGGTCCACCGGAGATGAGATGAAGTCCTCAACATTGGCCAAGAACTGTTTTTGTGCGTCAAACGCCGTCCCCGTGCCCAGTATAGCGCTGCGCGCTTGCGCCTGTGCGCCGAGGATGGCCCAGACGTATTTGCGAATGGAGTCGTTGAGGCGAGTAACCCCGGCCTGCGTGAACCCCAGACCCTTATCTAACATAAATGTACACCACGCGTCATGGACCTCAGCAGCCTGCTGTATGTAATCGACGTGAGCTCGTTTCGGAGGTAGCCAATTGCAGAATGAGACGCCGCAGTGCCGACCTCCAGACACTTCCGGCCCGAAGGTCATCGTCGCGGGGTCAAAATTCCCGGCGTTCCGACTGACGATGTGGTCGGAGTGATCGTATCTAAAATCAGTCTGCGTCCAATTCCCGGACTGGCCCCGAATGAGAACGTCCCCGAGGCCAGTGCTGCTAGTAAATGCTTTCTGGCACCAGTCCGCGTCTTTTGGGACCCCAAATTCGTTACACAGTCTTTCGAACGACCTACGGTCGTATGCGCTGGAAATGGGATTCCAGCCGTCGTCCTGCGGCAGAGAAATTTTCTGTTCTTTGATAATCCTCCTAATAGTCTCGTACGCGTGAAAGTTGTAAACGGCCCTCAAGAAGGGATCCTCCGAGGCCAGAGAGGAAACCTCGCATCCGGCTGTTGCGCACCATACGGCGAAATTGAGCTGATTCTGCCAAAACTGCATCGGCGTCGCTTTCCACCCGTTCACGGCATCCATTGTAGTAATCTTGGGCAGCCTATATTGTTCAAAGATGTCGGGGAAGTTGGTTCGAAAGCCTGTTCCGCCGCGAACTTGGATAGTGGGGTGCACCAGCCGGGGAGCGCCCGCCTTAGCGTCGTACACCCAGCCGACCGTGTACTTTGCATTAGAATTAAAGCCAAACGCCTTGGTATCCATTGCAAGATATTATCATGTTTGCTTCTATCACTAATGTTCAAAGGGATGCTTGCGCGCTTCAGAATTCGATCCGACAACCGCTGCGGAAAACACCGGGCCGGCCTCAGATCAATCACATTCACGGTAGGATGGCGCAACGTGGGGGAGGCCGAACGGTTCGGCTACATGAAGGACGGCCGCCCAGTATTAGTAAAGGTGCCCCCGGCTTTTGAAGTTCGAGAGCCCTCCAATCTTTCGTCGCGTCAGAGCTTGATGGCCGAGCCAGCCTCTCAATCTCGAAAGCCTCCGGACGTGCGACCTTGACTGTCGAACCCACCAACCGGGTAACGATCACCCTGGCGTTGGCTGTGCGGCTCGATTTTACAAAAACATACTCCGACAATATGCGTTGGTTTGACCCAGGGTGTTCCTGGATCAGCTGAACACATCGTACAACATGGTAGACGGAGCTCCCAGCACTCTCATTAAGGTCGTGCACGCCAGCGATTGTTTCTTCGGCGAGACGGTGAATATCGACTTTCCAACACCAGAGATGAAACATTTGGAATCTGGTCACATCTACGAATTGAAGATCTCTATTCTCGATGATAAAGCGCGAGAGTTAAAGAACGATTACCCGATTTCGATCGTTCCGGAAATAACCAATTAAACATAATTACATGTATATATATTTATATATTAATCATGAGCATATACGGCCCATGTAGTTCCAGCGCAGAACAGGACGTTCCCGTCGCGGGCGCATCATACGATGAAGCCACAATGAGAAGGCTGGAGGGAAAAATAACACATTACCGCATGGAGGCGACTACGGCAACTGCACCGGCTGTTCAGCGATTGCGCCGCAAAAAACGTGTCATAACAATTTGGGCTGAGGAGCGGGGTTCACTGAACGCGGGTGGCTACGAATATTCATTCGGCTCCAACGCGACCAACATATATGGGGGATACACCATGGCATCATCCGGGACGATTCTGCGAATGGCGGTCTGCTCGGTCAACTTTAAGGGCCACGCTGCTGCCGAAGTCCGAGTGAATCTGATCCTGAACGGGGGTAGAGCAGAAGTCTGGCGTCACCAAACATGCGGGGCAGAGGTCAGGGTTTACGATATTCGATGATGATGACATTGCAATTAAAGTTTCCGCCGGTAGTGTTATTAACTTTGTAACGAAAGTTGCTGACCAATCGAGTTCAGCTACTGTAGTGACACTGTTAATTGAACTTGATTTATGATGAATGACGAGAAACTATATCCACACTTACCTTCAGGGACGGCCGACCCGGCATCCTTTAGGATGACCAGGATCGTCGAGATACAACAGATTATCCAGCATGAGGGAGAGACGCGGACGGGTCATGCGAACAAATATAGGCGAGCAGTCAATATAGTCGAGGGGGTGAGTACCACGTTAGCCTCAGCTTCCGTTGTAAGGGCGTGGGAAGTGTGTCTTTATTGTCAACAGTCGCCGCCGCGCCGGTCTCTGTGGTCTTGAGTGCGATAGCGGCGGGGGTGGGGCTGCTTTGCATGACCACCAGACCAAGAGTCAAAAGCACGACCGAATAGCGGTTCTCACGAGGTCTAAGAAAAACAGTATCGACGTTATCGTGTCGAAAGCGATAGCCGACAACGATATATCAGATAGCGAGTTCAAACTGGTCGTCGAAGAGATGTCCAGGTACCAGGAGTTAAAGGGTACGATCAGGTCCAAGGCCCGACCACTAATGCTCGCGGACGAAGACGTAAGTAAAAGAAATCGTCATGGAGGGGAGGGACGACGAGAGAAAAAATCTCCTCGCCCGTCTCGGGACGTGATATGCTTATTCGCGTGTCTGCAGCGGGGGAGATCCCTCCACCATACAGTACAGCAGTTCCGTCGGCCCCTCCATATGGAGACTAAACTTTCAGTTTACAAGTACACCACCGTCCACCATACATATCACTAAAGATTTGTAATACACCAGCGAGTTACCGTCATATATATATAGCACGTCTCGATACTTTGTCGCATGGGGTTTAAAATTAAATCAAAATCGTATACACGAAACAAGTACACCACCGTGGTTACGTCACCCACCGACCTCCATACATATCGCTAAAGATTTGTAATACAGCAGCGATGTATCGTGCAGCGCTGCATGTCTTGTGTCTTGATACTTTCTCGCATGTGGTTTACAAATAAATTAATATTGTATACACAGCCTGGATAAGGCGAAATACACTCGGCTATAAATACACATAACCCGTGTAATTGGAACATTCTTATCACCATACCGTTATGACAGTGGGGGAAAACCCAAGTAGTATATGAGAGTCAACAATGATACCACCTTCCTGATGGGCGCCACCGTGCGTAGGGGGGGGGGGGGGGGGGGCTTCCAGAGGGAGGTGGTATCATGTTGACTTTGATATACTACTACTTTATAAACTTTTATACTAGTATCAGTTAATGGATACACTGTTATTTATATATACAGTGTATATATAAGTATATTGTTCAATGTTCCACCAATATCGAAACATATCAATATTTCCAAAAGTCGGCCGCTAATGCGAACTTTGTTGCATATTTAATCTTGCACTTACGAACTTTCTTAGTCGTACGAAGTTTAATGAAACGGTCCCAGGTCGGTGTAATAATGGGATTGTTTCAATGGGCATATTATTCAAGGTGCATGATCACGTGGTTACAACAACAACAACGTTGCCCACTCCAAAGTAAGTATTAGTTGATACTTTCCTTAATATGCAACGGATTTTGATGAAATATGGCTCAGCAAACGCGTTTTCGTGAGTTGAATTTGGTGGTCCATGGAGTTTGGCACAGACTTAAGTTTGGGCGAAAATACAATGACCACCAAATGCAGCTTAACGAGACGCGTATGATGTGCCATATTTCATAAAAATCCGTTACGTAATAAGGACAATACAAAAGAATACGTACTGTGAACCAGATGGATTCTGGAAGTTTCAGTACTTGTTGTTGTTGTTGTTAGTACCACGTGATCATACACCTTGTTATTGTATGTCACAGGCCCGAGTGTCTCACCTGTGTCTAATGGCGGATCAATCTGGTCCGACTATATTTGATCTAATGACGGTACTGGGGGCGACGGGGTGGGGTGGGGGTGGTTGTGATGGAGGAGGGAGTCCACTCGCATGTGATGGGACCGAGGCATAGTAATAATATGCCTTTGGTGATAGATTTTGTTTGTAATGGCTTTCTGCTGGTTTCTAAACACAAGGTGTACATTTTACTATTTACCGTCCTTGTTATGCGTTATTCACCTGCGGCAAAACAGATGGCTTCCTAATGTGTACTATTTATCTGTATCCATCGATACAAAAGTATGCAATAAAATGCTTCGCGTGACACAGATATTATTATAAACAGACCAGTTAGTGGTTTTATACCGCGGTTATTGTGTGAGTTATGTGAGGTCCACTTATATCGCCCCAGGCATCGTACGTACTGCTACACACCGTCTTGATTTATGCTCTGATATAGCTGTTCCAGTGATGAATGATAAGTGGTACACTGAGGTCACATGGATAGAACATCAGTAAAAACATGGTTTGTCAGCATTTTAGAATCATTTCCATTGGAAATGATTCTAAAGTGCTGTCAAACCATGTTTTTGATGAGACACAGGATTGTCAAATATAAGGTTCGACCACGTCCAGTCGTGGGTAACGTTTACTGTGGAACGAGGGAACTGTTTGAACCCAAAGGTTGTAGTTCCACGGCTGGACATGGTCGAACGTTATTGTTACATTTCCGTCGGAAATAACGTGCAATTTGAGCATTTATGCAGTACTTTCGGTACTTTGATAATCTGCTCCATTCAAACAGCTGATTTACTCATACATATTCCGCGGCCGCAGTACACGTCGCGTGACGCAACCGCATCAATTTCAAAATTTCAGTGCGACCGTTGTAAACTGGTGTGAGGCACATGCATTACGTAAGTCTTGGCTTGGCCCCGAAATGAGCATTGTCTATAGCCATGGTCAAACAGCACGCGCTATACGTTTGAACACGACTGCGAGCGGTGTCAAACAATATTTTTTTTTTTTATTTATTTCTTTATTTCCTCCTTCAGGAGAGCAATACAAGTCATGTAAATGTAAATGTCATGTGAAATATATAATACAGTTAGCTGCGCAAAAATATATATGTATATAATTTACAATAACTATATACAAATTACTCACAACCTTACGGCAATCGGCGACCGTGACCTCATCCAACACTGATGCATGTTCCCATTGCACATCAAGGTCGGCCCCAAAGGAGCCGATCCTCATGTGATGCGAATGTACATCCTTGCGTAACCTGACGACGAGAGTCGGTGGTCGACGATCACCCACGGCAGTCACGGGTGTGGTGATGGCAGTGCAAATGCACATTCAATATTGTCTATCCATGTACACTCATGAGTGCAACCAGTTTATGTGTTCACAAAGTAGTAGCATAGCGGTGCCGCCATATAGTGCATAGATCGCAATGCTACTTTGTAACTGTTTACTCTACTGTCATCGCTAATGTCAAATGCTGGAAAACCAGCAAGCATTTCCACCACCTGTAATTCACTGTTAAGTTTTGCACAACTCTTCAAAATGCCTATTACCTAACAGGCTATGCAGATCACACCACATACGATGTCTACGGGTACTGTTTTCACTACAAAATAAAATAAGATGTTCTGCGATGGAATCTGTGCACAGTTTGCATTTTGGACAGTGTGTGGTATATTTTGTAGAAAACAGTTTACCCATGATCATTGCACCAGTTTTACAATACGGTAGATAATCGCGATATAGTTCACTGAACCGCCAAATACCGCAGTGGGTGTATTCAGTGTGATTCCTAGAAAATCCCGACAAACGTTGGTCGTTTAGTAGGCGCTGTTTTAAATTGTAATTCGCGTTTTGGTAAATCGCTGTCTTGATTGTATGCTTCCAGGATCCAATTGATGGAAATGTCGCCGTGTTAACGTACTCGTATAGAACGTGTGTCAAGTTGTATTTACCGTATACGAAAAATGTCCGGCATAAATCCAAGTGTTTTGCTTGGTTCGCTGATGAATTTGATCAGTCTGTTAACAAACATTATTTTCATCTTCTTTAAATTATTTAGAATACATAGTTGTCCGAAAAGTAACAGTTTCAGTTTATCAATTTCATGTTCTATAGGCAGTAATCCGATACAACTTAACGCTACGTCAGTTCTGGTGTATCGACCCATTGTCTGCATGTATTTCACACACTGGCGATGTACGCGCTCGAGAGCTTTAATGTGGGTGTCCGTTAATGTGCACCATAGATTCGCAGCCGAATAGGCCCGCGGCAACACTATTGTTTGATATAGGTGTTTGATTGTAATCGGATGAAGTCCATGTTTGTGCACACCGCAGTCTGCAAGGCTGAAAAATGTTTTTCTCATTTTAGAACATGCGTTTTTAATGTTTTCATTTAAGTTCATGCTTTTATCACATATACACCAAGATGACATATTTGTCGGTTTCGTTGACGACGTCTGGCCCAAGGTTCCATGAACGCGACGTCGTATTTGAGTCTGCATTGTTCTCATTGAATACCAGCACGTTACACTTTCCAGAATTATACAGGTAATGGTTTGTACAGGAATTTTGATAGCAAATGTCCATGAGCTTATCCAGACCGTTTTTCACAAGTGACACGAGAACCATATCATCGGCTGACGTTGGGCATCCATAGCTGACGTCGTGGATCCGAAGACTGTGTGGAGATGATTCTAATGTGTCCATCATGTCGTTGATGAATAATAAGTACAGTCTGGGGCTGATTACTTGGCCCTGACGGGTACACTGCCTTATGGGGAACCAATCAGATGTGTGCCCTTGTGATTGGACACAGCTATACACGTTTTCAAACATATTCAGTACGATCTTGAAGAGGCGAAAATCAATTCCAGTGTTGAAAAGTTTCATCATCAAAATACTATGGGATACACGATCGAACGCTTGACGGACATCCAGGAAGCATGCATATAACTGGAATGGTTTTCTTTGGCAAAATATATGCTTTCATGTAACAGAAATGACGTCATGGTACAGCTTATATTCCGTTGAAACCCTCCCTGCAGATCATTCACACTGATGGCGGCGTCTCTGTCGATGATGTTTAATATGCATTTTTCATAAAGTTTCAGAATTGTTGAACATAGGGAAATGGCACGATAACTGTTCGGATCACACTTTCTCTTATTACCGCCCTTATATAGCGTCGAGATGATTCCGCGTTTAAGTTCAGTTGGAGTGTGCATATATTTGTACATGTATTTGAAAAGTCTGTTAGCACAGTAATTAGCATTGGACCTCCATACATTAGGCTTTCATAGTTTATCTGGTCATTTCCACAAGCCTTTCCCTTTTTACATGTTTTTAACATTTTCTCCACAAGATTTTCGTCTATAGGCACATTGTTCATATGTATATTGTCTGTGGCACGCATTTGAACCGTCGCAAGCTCTTGGTCACATCTGGTTAAATAGTCATTATCGAATGTGTCGTCCTGTGTTGGCGAATACAGTTCACTAAAGTAGGACATCCAGCCCCTATTAATATCCACTGGGTTATTACAGACTGTTTCGCGGAATTCCATTTCGAACGTTTGGTCAAATTTACGTTTCTTTCTGCGATAATTTATAAGTTTCCAAAACGCATTACTGTCCATCTCGGCCGTTGTGTCAATTTCGCGTTCCAATTTGTTGATATATAACTCCACTGTAGATCTGTGAAAACGCCTGAAGTTACACTTAGCAGCCTTATAATTGCGATAACTCGGGTAGTTTGTTCCACGGGGGCGAGATTCAGTTATCCAGATAAGCGTGTATGTTCCATGTGTGTGTGCAATTCGGTGAGTTCACTGTTCCAATAAGGTTTTATGAATGGTTTGAATTTTGATTTTGGTATACACTTGTTGGTCGCAGCACGAATCGAAGTGACTACCGTGTTGTAAAACTGGTCAATGTCATTTACTGAGTGTATTTCTTTTGCCATAACATCTCGCAACATAGTATCCGAATTTAAGCAATCTCGGTACTTATTTAAAGTATCTAATTTTGTATTAGACCAATTTGTTTTACGAAATACAATATTGTCCTGTAATGTGAATTCAAGGCAACTAAACGAACAAATTATCGGACGATGTGACGAGATGTTAAGGCAAGTGTCGTCTACTATACTACATGACTCAAGTTTTTCCTTGTCTTGTACTTGGATCAATATATGGTCTATAAGGGTCTCGCGGTTACTATTGAACGGCACATTGCTAAACTCTGCACCGGTACCGGCGTTTTTGAAACGTTTCATTATATTTTCAGGATGAGTAGCGATACGGAGACGCCGCTGCACGTGCCGAACGGCGCAGTTACTGCGTGTCCTGTGCGCCCGCGATCTCCATTCCGTCGTCACATGGCTAATCCGCCTGGACCACGTGGTCCGCCTCTGATTGGTCAGGCGTTCAACCTTGACACGAGTCACATGCAGCTACAGTTCATGGAATGGCAAAAACAATATGGCGACCTCTTCATGTTCAAAGTTCTCGGAAAATCCTATGCTGTAATCAGTCACCCGGATATAATGAAGAAAATGTTTGTGACTTGTGAGCATGCGTCTAAACTTAACGACAGACCGGAAAGTTTCATGGGCAGTCACGTGATATATCATACACAGGATATTGTATTCCGAAAATATGACGACGAACAACGGACGTTGAAATTAACGACACGTGATTACGTCGAGCATTGCACAAAAGACGAAGACTGGTTCTATGAATCGGTTACCAAGGAAATGGAAAATGTTGTTAATAATCTCGAGCGTTTGAAGGACACTGACGTGGATCTGCTGAAATTACTGGACGTGTCCGCCTCTCGGATAATGGCGCTGCTGGTACGGTAGTATACACCGCCTGCATTGATGACCCGTTCTATACCTGATTATCCTTTGAATCATAGATAATTGCTTCGTAAATGTGATGGAATATATGAGACACGCCATGTGATTTTGCACCTTCGGACATTTGCGTAATTTCTTGAAATACGTTTACAAACTTACATTATTTTCGTGCCGTCAAAAGTTGACAAAATTGTCAGAGTACATGCATGTACTCGGTAAATATTGTCAACTTTTGAAATGTATTTATATGAAATTACGCAGATGTCCGAAGGTACAACATCAAATGGTGTGGCTCATATGCGAACACTACCTCGTTACTGTATCTTATACGGCACATGGAAGGGCCAAGTCGGTCATATCTTTGTCAGCCAGTCATCAGTCATCATCACGTCTTCTGGCATTTGACAAAGAACACCGAATGCGAAGTAGAACATATGATATAATGTATCTAATCATACATATAAACGAGAGGACAACGGACTCATATCAATTAACTTCAAGGCAGATATTGCTGTACTTTTGCCACCAATTTCAAAATGTACATAAACTATGAGTGACGTGTACACCTTTCCTAAACACAGTACTGTGCTATATGTAAATACACATGGGCCATTATATACCATTGCTCCAGATAAGGCCAAACAAAAAAAATGTTGTGTTTCCGGTAACGCCTCCAAAAATAAGTAGGGTCGGTAGGTAGGGATTTTTTTTTTTTTTTTTTTTATTTATTATTATTCGATGCAATATGTTCCTCTGACTGATTGATTTATTGATTATTAATGTTTTACGGAACCCCCCCCCCCCCAATATCAACAGCCAGGGTCGTATGTAAGGCCGGGTCAACGGGATGGATTATCCCATATTCAACCTGTAAAAAATGAGGGAAATTCCCAAAATCAGAGCTCAATATTTACATAAACTATATATTCAGCCCTGAAATTAGAATATCCTGACCTGGTGCCAGGTCCATGCCACACCAGAGTCACTTAGATCAGCCCCAAAGTGACATGATTAGCTATATTAAAGCTTATTATTTCTCATGCAGCATAACAGGATTTAGCTCTCAAGTACCAGGGGGCCGAAATGGTACAAGAGGGCCAAACCATGTAGGTCGGCCTTCCGGTATAAAGGATGAATGCCGATCGTTAAATTACCCTTCGCTGCTCCCTCCTACCTCCCAATCCTCTGACTGTTTGTGATGGCGAGAGCGTGTGCTAAAATGGTCTAATTAATTGTTATGTTGCAGACAGTACCAGATCCGACAAGACTGTGCACATTTAGGTATTTAATACACTTTTAAAACTGTGTCATTTACATTGATCTGTGTTATATTCACACACAACAGCCGTTTGGCCGCCTTTATGTGTCGGCAATCACCGTATTTCACGGCGATTATCCGTTTGTCGGCCATCTTCTGTTCCGTACAACGATAAAAGCCGAATGGCGAGTAATCCGAAAATCGCTATAAGGAACGAAAGACGGACAACTTAAATGGGACCTCAGAATCGTGACTAAAAAGAAACACGGACAATTTAAATGGGACCTCCGAATTGGCGAATTTTCATAAAAAAAAATTGGGTCGGCGGTAATTCAGCAGGGTCGGTCGGGTTACCGGAAACACAACATTTTTTTTTTTGGCCTAAGCTGTGTGTGTAAAGCATACTATACCCCCTGATTTCGAAATCATTGCGTATTTTACTTTTACAAATGAATTATTGATTTTCTTCATTAATAAATAGTGAACAAATGATACAAACATATACAAAATTTAAATATTCACTTATTTGAGCTGCAAAAAGCAACCACTTTTGCTTTTTGCAGCTCAACTAACTGAATTTTCAACTTTATAACGGAACAGTATTTTCACTACTCAATTTGAAAATCAATACGTATTGTCACATTGCTGTGCGTATTTTCTACTCCCACTTTTGATAATCAATGCGTATTCAACTAAATTAATTGCGTAAACTATGCCAATACACCTCTGGAGCTCTGTACGCTCTCCCCACATGAAACTGCACTGCACTATTGTATTAGTGTCTACTAATAGAGTACATTATAGGAATGAATGGCCTTTTTGTGGAATTTATCGGGGTATAAACTTGGAAAAGTCGCGGGAATACTGGACGAGGCCTTCCAAAGAAACTTGGAAAAGTCGCGGGAATACTGGACGAAGGCCGGAAGGCCTCGTCCAGTATTCCCGCGACTTTTCCAAGTTTATATCCCCGATAAATTCCACAAAAAGGCCATTCATTCCTTATAATTCCAGCATTCGAAATAAATTCATCAAGAAAATGCGTTTATTTTCCGTTTTCTTAAGAATTATTTTAACTGCGCCTGACGGTTACGGAAAGTAGTTTGGCATGGAGTTTACTGCGATATAAATTTCGGACGGAGACTTGCAACGGACCAATCAAATGTTTTGTGTAAATATTTTTGTGCTGGAATTATTAGTTGGTATACATGTTGGGTGATTAACCAGGTATAAGGTACACTGTGCCATTATTTGTGTGTGCGGCTATTTACAATGGCGATTCGTATTGTTAAAAACAGGCACATAACCGTACAGAAAACAACCTGACATATTTTACAGTTTAATATAATTTATAGAGTCCATTGTCGTAGCTGTTCTACTCACGTAGCTACATTATATCAAATGTTCAATTTCACATTGTGTCAGTTATTTATCAAACGCTAGAAGATGGAAACAGGTTGATGGCTGGAATACACAAAGATGGCCACTCCATATGTCATATAGAATACAGTAACGAGGCAGTGTTTAAGAATAATTAGGTTATACATGTACATATATTCCAACACATTTACGAATCAATTATCTTTGAATCAAAGGATGACCATATATAGAACGTCAAGACGTCAACGCTTCTGAACATATATCGGCAATCTGAACTCGCAATCAAGCAGTTTGATTGACTGAACCTGAGCTGCAGCACAGCTCAGGTTCAGTCAATCAACCTGCTCGACTCCAAGCACAATATTCAAGTACATTGTCTTTTGAAAGATTAGCGCAGACGATATTGTAGTTTCACTGGCGGAAAATGTTTCACGAAAAATGTGCCGGTTTCCTGACGAGATGCCACTCAGCTCTACTTATAACTACCGCATAAACACATCCATCGACGAGTAACCGACGCAATTTTCTTGCGCCGATTACTAGACGAAAATGTGTGTATGCAGTATTTTCTGGATGGATTTGAATGGGAATTCGTCAGGAATCTTGAGGATCTTTCGACTTGAAACAGTTTACACTGGCGTGGAGTGCAGCACCCGTGAGTCTGGTGAGTGACTGTGACTTAAGAAAATAGAGGATCTTACACGAGTTTACTGGTTTCATTAGAACTAGGCTATGCCTAGTTTCTTATGAAATCAGTCAATGAGTTTCATTTTAATATCATATCGTATTAAATCATCACTAATGTTTGATTCTATTTATTGCAAAATCGCAGCATCCTACAGTGAAGTTGTACGTCATATCACTTAATCCATTACATTTGGAATACACCTTTACGTGTTTATTTTTTTAAATATTTTATTTTTATTTTTGTTATTTCTCAATGAAAGTATATGTTGTGACCACTCATTTGAACCGTCTCGATGCGACGGTTCAAATGGTGGTCGCGAGATATACTTATAAGAACATTTAAAGAAAATATTTATGATTTTACCCAATAAAAACGGCATATCCTCTGCATAAAATGGGTTAACATGTGTTTTGTAGCTGTCGCATTTACATATGAGCCGCGCCATGCGAAAACCGGGCTTAATGACAACATTTTCAGTTTTTACTTTTTCGCGTATTCTGAATTGTACATCTTTTAAAAGCCATATGCCGCAAAAATAATAAATGTATCCCAATTATTTTTCATTTTAGAAGTATTTTTATGACGCGTGTTAAAAACTTATATGACGTTTTAGATCAATGACGTCGAAATGACGACGTTTTTATCAACGGCGTATACAAGGGGTGTTGATAAAATATCCGGCATGTTAACCAAATTTGGATATCTCGTAGCCTGGCCAAGTGTTTCCCATTAGGCCAAGACAAAATATGAAAATAATGTGTATGGCTCGTGTTGCAGTTGCTAATGTAAAGTCATGTTTTGAATTGTGGCCCAAGTAACGTATTAATTTCGTATGAATAATTTTCAAATAAGGCAGAGTGAGAAGTGTTGGCGTTTTCCTGTTGTTTGCTGCTGTCTGAAATAATTTTGGGGAATAATAGCGACATTATTTAACATTTCGTATGCGACGACATATTTTAAAAATCTGACATCATGACCGAAACTGACGTAGATTAACGACTGCCAGCTCTGTCTAAGAGAATATGCCGGAAAAACCAAGAGATTATATTAAAGTTTGTATTTTAACACAAAACACGAGATATTGATGATGAGAGAAAGTCCATCATCGGGATGAAAATATGTGAACGATACAGTCGGATAGACAATGGACATGAAGGCGCGAAATGCTAGGCCAGACATGGATGTCCAAAAGTGACGTCGTCAGACGTTGTGACTCACAGTAAAAGTCCTGGTCGACTGACCATTTTTCGTGAAATTCCAGATCGGTTGAAATCATTGTGTGATTACAAAGATTTAAATATGAGGAGACATATGGCTAGATGGATCTCGATGATGGTGAACATGTAGCAGAAGGCCAGGCGAGTTACCAATTTCTCTCGAGTTTTAGGATAGTTGAAGTGACATCTGTACATTTGTCCAATTGAGTGGTTACAGTGGATGAATCTATTATCAAATATTGTCGATTGAAGCGTTATTCAATCCTCCATATTCGCCCAATCTTGCCCTATGTGATTTCATTTTTTAATACCGTACACGAACAGCCGCATAAAGGAAATCCACTTCGACAACATCAGCAGTCAATAATGTTACTGCTGGTATTTCAGGTGGTATGTTTGAACAAAGGTGAATTGCATTGCCTGACTTAGCTGTCGGAAGTGCATGTAGTATAAAAAAAAGATTTTATACCGTTTATTTTGAAAAATAATAACCCATTGTGCGAGCACGAATGAAAGCATGGACATGTTCTTCTTCTTTTGAACAATAAGGAGCATAACATTAACATAACGTTATTTTGACGCTGGGTTCCATATCGCGTGAAGACGCTGCGTTGGTAACGATATAATTGTCCATGATATATTGATGTGCATAAGAAATCGATGAAGCATTTATCAATCATCATGGATGTGAATTTTCACTTAACCCAAGGTATATGGATGTTGCAGCATAATAATAATGGTTATTCAACCAACACTGCAAGTCGAAAACTCTTACAAGCAACCTATCCGCGATGATCGGTGGCTGGTAATAATGTGATGTGTTGGCAGTTTCAACATTAGCCACACGAGTGACCGTACAACTTTATGTACATATTGTGCTTGCAAATCTTCTAAAATTATCCTGCGGGATCATAACCCAAACAGCGTAAATATAATACATAATTGGATGTTGCAGTTGCAGGTTATGCATATGGGATGCCCATCCCCTATATAAATCCGCCACAGCTGGAAGCTCACTTTAGATATGTTTGACGAATGACTTTCATATCATGATAAAGTTGTGTTATTTTAATTACTACATGCCCACATAGATAGAAAGAAGTGATACATTTCTTTTTCATTTCATTTCAATATGAAATACATTTCAGACACACCGATTGGCATTCAGGGATGAACTATATTCCCAAGGGGCGCTTGTCCCCGAATCCACACCCTTCGTCGCCGGATCATATGAGTGTGCCCACACGTAATTTTCACGTTAATTGTTTTCTATTAAAATATTATATCATAAGGATGTGTATGGAATTGCTGCAAATGGAGTATTTTTTTTTGTAGACATTGCACGTGTACATCTGCAGTAGGCCTCTCTTATAACATTAACTTTGTGACAAAGCACGACGTCGGGCAGATTTTGTAACGTGATACCTTATAATTGTTTCCATGTGTCTTTCTTGATGATCGCATTACCATCGCCTGATTCAGAAATGCATTAATATGCAGTAAGGTGATAATCTGATGATTTGATACTACAAATCGTGCGAAAAGCAAGTTTATGACCATCAAATTTCCAATTAATTTCAAGACTTTTCGAAAACTGACCTCACTGTGTGTTTTGTGCATTATGTATTGCTTATACACAAACAATCAAGAAGCTGCATTGAAATAACTGATTCTAAATATATTAGGGAGATTTTGATGCATTTATTTTGCCAAATTCAATACAAACTGTGAAAACCAGCCTTATTAACAAAATTTTCGATTTTAACTTTTTTACATTTTCTCATGCGGACACCTTTCAAAAACTATATTCTGAAAAGAAAATGTAATTATGTTTCAAAGTTATTGTTTTATCTCACTTTTTGTAGCACTATGTGAATCACGCACGGAAAAAAACGTAACGTCATCGAGAAAATGACGTTATTGAAACAGCGACGTTTGTACAATGCAACTCAACAGCCTACAGTACTTTGCTGATAAGTTACTATAAATGTATCTACAAGTGTTAGTATGTATACTATCACGCATTGAACAGAATACAACTATGATATGCACATGTAGTGAACAAAACAAACGCACCACCAGGCGCGTAGCCACATTAAGGCACTGCAGGCCCGGGCCTGCAGAATTTTCGAGAAAATGGAAAAAATAAAAACGCCAAAAATGCAAAAAAAATAGTCAACTTTTTGCCAATACAAAGGTGTTTTGAAATGTGCCAGAGTGCATCATTTACCTTCTAGTTTCGATTTATTTTTCGGGGGGGTGGGGGCATGCCCCCAGACCCCCCTAACATACTCGCACCAACGGTGCTCAAAGTCGTCAACCGGGCCTGCAGATTCAAATTGGCTAGCTACGCCTCTCACCACTATCGATTTTAAATCTATAATTAGCCGACCTGTGGCTTCGTAATTTGCCACCTTCGCCATAATAGATTCATATAAATGTGTCGTCGGAAAGATACATTGCACTTATTTCATAATTTAGGCCAGAATATAGGACTAATTGACGTCATTTACAGTTAATTGTGACGTCATTTATTGATGTAGACATTACGTCACCGAAGACCAAAAAACTAAACGGCATTCCTGGTGTTTGAAATTGTAAATTATATGCACATCGTATCGGTGATTGAAACAAATTCATCTTTTTTCTGTAGAAATGAATGACTAGAATTTGGATAGGCCTATGGCTGCACATATCAACAACTTTGAACAGCGCCCGATGGGGTCTAGAGGGTAGTCGGACACCCCCGGAGAGTTTTAAACAAATTGAAAATCGACTGTCCATTCTTGACTCTCGGAATTATATTTACATCTCAGAAAGCGGGAGGAACGTTTTCCTGTGTAGCCAATATGACTGACGGACGGGCTAATGTACATGTACCCCGTACTAGCAGGTCTATGGTAAAATGCTGCGCTGACCCCCACTGGCCACTCCCTCGGCTGCCAACCGCCGCTACTGCCCCCCCCCCCCCCCCCACCACCAACCCCTACACACCAAGGGAAGATATTGTTAGGCGTGTCCTCTTAAACAGTTATTGTGCGGGATACCAGTCTCGACCCTGTCTATGAATTTACTGCCGGTACTGATTTTTTTTTGTAAGTTTTCTTCAAATTTTAAGTTCCTGTTTATCAACCGTACTATGCAGATTCCTTCATACATTTGTTATTTTCATGAGTGATATCCGCGCGACATCATACATATTTATTTAGAAAATAGAATGCATAGTTGTTAAAATCGAAAGTAGTCAACAGAACATTCGAAGCAAAATTATCCATTTACTGTGTATGTTTGTATTTGTGTGGGTTTCAATTTTTGATAATGGGTTTACCATTTGAATTGTTTTTTTTTCATAAACCTGCAATATGTATACATCAATGTCGGGAAAATGTGGAGATGTAAGGGAGAAAAATTACTCGGAAAGGGGGTGCTAAACGCCACAGGAATGTGTTGCGTGATAACATCCAGCAGGAATGTTTTGCGTGATAACATCCAGGGTATCACAAAGCCAGCTATCCGCCCGCTCGCCGAGGTGGTGTGAAGCGAATCTCTGGCCTGATCTACGAAGAGACCCGTGGTGTCGTCAAGGTTTTCCTCGAGAATGTATTCCGTGATGCAATCACTTACACCGAGCACGCCAAGAGGAAGATTGTAACCGCCATAATACACTAAATTTTACCCGATCACAAAATAGATTTCGTTGGAATGAGGCTCCACAGCCAGCGACATTTGTTTAGACGCGTTTAATCTGCAAAGCTGGAATGTGTGTGTATTTGCTTTATATTATGTACACGCCTTCGACTAAAACGGCCCTTTGATAAAATCAAAGGACTGAAAGTCCTGAAATCCTTCGCAGTTGCGACAAAAAGTATTCTCTCAAAGAGTCGTCACAGACTGGAATGCACTCCCTAGTGATTGTGTAAATTCGAACACACTAAATAGTTTCAAAAGTTCACTCAACTCCGCCTGGAAGAAGAGACCCAGCAAATTCAACACATGTTTCAAAGACAATTATCCAATTTGACATCGCTAAAATAGGCCAGTACAAGCCTAGCTTACAAGAAACAGCCTTCAACCAAGGTTGAACCAAGGTAGGTAGAAAATAAAAAAAAAAGTACTTGCCCAGGTCAAAAAGTTACTCGCCCATTTTTAAAAAAAAAAAAATTGCTATTTCCAGTTTTTGTAATGTTGCATCTTATTTATAAAAAAAAAGCTTTTACATATGATCATTACCAAAACGTATGAGACATATTCACTATTATTGTTATTTATATTTTAAGTATTAAATGAACATAAACAAACAAATAGCAGCGAATTTGCTCAGAGGCTTGCACACTTCTTATTGTATCCCCCGGACTCCGTCGGGGGATACTATGGATTTGACAGCGCGCCGCGTCCGCGGTCCGCGTCCGCGGTCCGCGTCCGCCGCAGACACTTCTTGTCCGGAGCATAACTCGAACACCCTTTGGAATATTTTCATGAAACTTCACACATGCATAGACCACGACCCGAAGGTGTGTCGCGCACAAGAATGACAACTCTTGCATAGCTAATTTTTGAGTTATCTCCCTTTTTTGTTTCTCGCACTGATTTCGTGTCCGGAGCATAACTCCACCACCCTTTCGAATATTTTCATGAAAACTTCACACATGCATAGACCACGACCCGAAGGAAAGTGTCGTCGCACAAGAATGAAAACTTCTTTGCATAGCTAATTTTTAGTTATCTCCCTTTTTTTGTTTTTTTGTTTTCGCGCACTGATTGACCATAACTCGACCACCCTTTGGAATATTTTTATGAAACTTAATAACACATTCAATTAGACCACGAACCGAAGGTGTGTCGTGCACAAGAATGACAACTCTTGCATAGCTAATTTTTGAGTTATCTCCCTTTTTTGTTTTCGCTCACTGATTTCCTGTCCGGAGCATAACTCGACCACCCTTTGGAATATTTTCATGAAACTTCACACATGCATAGACCACGACCCGGAGGTGTGTCGCGCACAAGAATGACAACTCTTGCGTAGCTAATTTTCCAGTTATCTCCCTTTTTTGTTTTGCTCACTCTACAAACTGGACAATAATGCATGAAGACCTGTTTTCTGTCTGCTTTGTATACCTTTTCTCGTGTGCTCTGTACACCTTACCTGTAGAGAGAACAATAGAAACTGGGAGAACCATGTGCTAAGCATGGGCTAGCATGTGCAGATGTCCAGTGCTTGACCAGGTAATTTATACAGGTAAATCACTACATTGGGTACTGTGTTGAAAATATTGTGGCATTATGTGGACCTCTGCAGATATATGTATATAAATATAGGACTATTAAAAAAAAATCTGGTCTCCAATAGCAAGCATTATTATTTTTAAACTTTTTTTTGTCATTTTTTTTTTTTTTTTTTTTCATTATTTTTTTCATTTTTGTTTTCAAATTATTTTCAATTTGACATGGAGGAAAAAAAATCTGGGCTCCAGTAGCAAGCATTATTATTTTGAAACTTTTTTTTTCTCTTTTTTTTTTTTTTCATTTTTCATTTTTTTTTTTCAAATTAAATTATTTTTCAATTTTTGTCCAGTAGCATAAGGTCGTAAGTGCTATATACAGACTATTCACCTGTGCATGTTGCTAGCATGTGCAAAAACTGACCACTGACCACTTACAGGTAATTTATACAGGTAAATGATTATATTACATTTCCGTAAACTGTGTTGAAAATATTGTGGCATTATGTGGACCTGTGCAGATATATGTAGATAAATATAGGACTATAAAAAAAATTAAAAAAAATTCTGGGCTCCAGTAGCAAGCATTATTATTTTTAATTTTTAAACTTTTTTTCCATTTTTTTTTTCATTTTTTGTGCTATATACAGACTATTATCATATAATAAAACAATTATTGACTAGTGAGCCATAGAATATAATCTGATATTCTATGGTTCACTAGTCAATAATTGTATAATATGTTCGGGCCAGTGAAAATTGCTTTCGGGCCCAGGCTCGAGGTCAAGGCGGGACAAGGCGAGGCATCTGATTCCGCGGAATTCTTGTTTACTTATCTCCCTTTGTTGTTTTGTGCTCTGATTTTGTATCCAGAGCATAACTCGAACATGCATATACGCATTGCTCTAATGGTCCTCTACCGCCCTGTGCCAAATCCACGTTCGTTCTGCCCCCGTCAAGCCCAGGGTCAAGGTCACATACTTAGTGCTTCAAAAACATTAACGCTTGGGTAAATATTATACTTTCTGTTTTCTTTCATGGATCATCTTCATATTTCATATACGCATTGCTCTAATGGTCCTCTACCTCCCTGTGCCAAATCCACGTTCGTCCTGCCCCCGCCAATCCCAGGGTCAAGGTCACATACTTGGTGCTTCAAAAACTTTAATGCTCAGGTAAATATCTTATAATTTTTCTTTCCATTCACGGATCAACTTCATATTTCATATATGCGTTGCTCTAATGGTCCTCTACCGCCCTGTGCCAAATCCACGTTCGTCCTGCCCCCGCCAAGCCCAGGGTTAACATCATATACTTAGTGCTTCAAAAACTTTAACGCTCAGTAAATATCTTATAATTTAACTGTTTTCTTTCACGGATCAGCTTCATATTTCATATATGCATTGCTCTAATGGTCCTCTACCGCCCTGTGCCAAATCCACGTTTGTCCTGCCCCCGCCAAGCCCAGGGTCAAGGTCACATACTTGGTGCTTCAAAAACTTTAACGCTCAGGTAAAAGAAAATTTTGACTTGCAATTTGGCCTCATTTATTATCAAAGCGATATGTGGGACATCCGTGTTCTATGAACACATTTTTCTAGTTTATTAAACGTTCACACATGCATAGAAGACGACCCAAAGGTGTGTCGCACGTAAGAATGACAAACTCTTGGGTCGTTAATTTCTTAGTTATCTCCCTTTGTTGTTTCGTGCACTGATTTCGTGTCTGGAGCATAACTCGAACACCCTTTGGAATATTTTCATGAAACTTCACACATGCATAGACCACGACCCTAAAGGTGTGTCCCGCAAGAATGACAACTCTTGCATCACTAATTCTTTAGTTATCTCCCTTTGTTTTTCCGTCACTGATTTTGTCTCCGGAGCATAACTCGAACACCCTTTTTTCAAACTACTTGTGTATCTGGGGAGGGGGATACACATGCGCTTGTCGACAAGCGTCCATTTCTAGTTTTCTATAAGTGTTGAGTGACATAGATTTAGTTTAATTTATAGTGGCTATGTTTGCATGCGCTGCGTGCTGCCTTAATTACTAAATTCAATGGTTTCGGACCCTGCGCCGACCGTTTCGTCCCAAGCCGTTATGTTCGGCGTCTGAAATGCGCGTTAACCCAACTGTATACGAGACGATATATGTGGCCGCGTATACACTAGTCTATACTCGCAGTCCTATTATTTGTTAGCCTGGCCGCGTAAAGCCGACAAATAATCCGTGAATTAAACTTGCCCGATATGGACCGTGTTCAAAATCGCTAGAGATTCTACCCGCAACCGTGTACATAGACACTGCTTGAATCTTACTTCCCGCAAATTGACGTAAACTGTAAACAACAAATGGTCGCTGAATTAATACCATTTGTTGCCGTTATCGATGGAATTAATTGCGGAAAAAAATCCTGACCTAATCTTTCACTCGCCAAACTGGGCGAGTGCCTGTAGAAAGTACTCGACCGCCACAAAAAGCACTCGCCATGGCGAGTGAAATTTCAACCCCTGTAAATTATTGTATCGATTCAGGTGCGCGAAATAAACTGAAGCCATCACAGGCGCTCGGATTGTTCAACAAAAATAATAGAGTCACATTTCATCATACTATCGGATTATTTAATGATTAGGATGCATGTTTTGTTGAACGGGTATATATTATAATAAATAGGTTTTTGGATTTGTACGGAAATATATTTCGGCGTACTCGTTCGTTCGGCGGAACCTAAAATTATTCAAACTCTAAGACAATGTTTCCTTTGTGAAGTGTATCGTACTGCATTTTCTGTGTAACGTCATTATAGATTAAGTTTGATGTTTTTAAGTAAAATGGACACTGATTAATAATATAGATGGCTCAAGATGATTATTTAAAGCATGCGGTATGTAACTGTCAAAAAACAATGTTTCTGTTTTAAATCATCATCATTTCGTTGTCCAATGTTGGATTTTATCGAGCCATTGACCTATGACTATGTAAACGTTTCTGTAATTTGTCGGCATAAAATGGCGGCGAACTACTTTTCATGAGACACGAGGTTAATTGTATCAGTGCGCGTGAAAAATAATATACTCAAATTAATACATGTCAGTTTATATTATATTAAATCAGATAAACATTTTGTAATATAAATGTCGTACAGAAAAATTAACAACACATGTATTACACTACACAATATAATGTTAGCTCACTATCAGAAACTATTTTTCATGGCGTATAACTACGTATAAATTACATGTGGAGCGGTCGATCATTGCGCTAAAAATATAACCTTCCTAACAAAATATTTATTATGAAACACGACAGTTAATATTTTATAAAATCACAAACTGTTTTTAAAATTATAACTGTAGCTGAAAAAAAATGTAGCTGGCCAAAAATGTGAGTGACACGTTCATAATGCACCGCTCGCTTTGGAACTCTCTCACGTGGCGTAGCTAGAATCATGAAGCATGAAGTACGTTCGTTGGTCGACAATTACTCATTTGCATAAATCATGTGAGGTCTCAAAAACTGTATAAGGACTATATCCAAGCAAATATGCTTGGATAAAAAACAAAGTAATCAGACGTACATGTATGATGTAGTAAGTAAATTGACAACGATCTGACAAAGTCGGACAAAGTCGGACTTCTTAAATGTGTAAATGTTGGAGACCTGTGCATCTGTGCAGTCTGATCACTGTCTGCAATGATTGCAAATATACTAGTAAAATTGCTATTCATTCATATAACCATATTTGCAAGTGGTAATCTTAAAGACTATTTACATTGTTATCAAACGGCAATCGTACGGCTGATTCAATGTGATATTTTGTAAGTGGTAGCAGATACATATACAAATCAGTAGGCTACGTCCCTGGCGGCTACACTTATGTTCGCAATAAGAATGCATGTGACACAATACCAACACACTAAATACTAAAACATGTTTGGCCCAGTGTCACCATGATGCGATATGCCAGGAGCCGTGTATATTTGGCACTACCATAATTATACATATATGATACGCTTATTTTTCTGAAAATTTCCAAATTGTATTGTGTTGATTTTCGAAACATTCGACAGGCGAAACAGTAAATTAAACGAATTAAGCCCTGTGCCCAGTTCTATTCGTGACCATTTTTTATCCAGAATAGGTGTCCCAGTTAATGAGCCAACTGTTAATAAAAGTAACGTTTGCGGGCACACTTCCACGTAATCTGAACAGGACCGTTTAGCACAATTAGTGAAGAGCGGAGACATGCACCCTGGGTTCGATCCTCAGTTTGTAAGTACATGTATATCTGATGGTGTCAGCTATCGGCCAAATATGACCGATAATCCACGCCGGACGGCCTCCGATTCTGTGTGAGATTCTTTCGTACACGCAACTTTCGCTTTGGATGGGGTAATCAAAACGCGAATAACTCAATAAATACTTGAAAAAGCGATTTGAAGTGAGTATATTCACACACCTAATACCTTTATCGATTGCCAGAGACATTATTTCATACATTTAATCGATGTTTATTGTGTTTGTGCGAATCGGAAAATAGAGGGCTCTTTCTATAATTGCCATATTCATACCCACCTTCTATAAATAGAAGATGGTAATGTACGAGACCAAGTGGGTGGGGTAATGGGATTTTTTTAATAGGCATTTTTTGGTGTCATAGGTCCGAGTCTTCCACCTGTGATTCAGACAGGGTTAGGTGGTATTGTAGTGTAGGATTGTTATCTGCGCATAATATGGCGCATAATATATGCACATATTTATTGCAATATATGTTTCGAATTACCCGGGAAGTAACCATGAGCTTTAAATAAGTACGATGACTAAGTGTGTACTGGGACTGAGGATATACAATTTACTAGTAGCCACAAACTATAGATTCACATACAGTGAAACCTCTCTAAGCCGGACACCCTGGGATGTCCCAAGGGTGTCCGGTTCAGAGAGATTCCACTGTAAATCCGACGACTGAACACTCCCAAGACAAGAGCTGCAAATGCAGCCTATGCTCAATAAATGTAAATCCAATTATAAAATGCAAATGCAGCCTATGCTCAATAAATGTAAATCCAATTATAAAATGCAAATGCAGCCTATGCTCAATAAATGTAAATCCATCAATTATGTTTCGGGGGCTTTAGCATCTGCTTATAATTTGTTGTGGGCAGTTCTTAGTTTATAACTACTGTGGAGGAGTGCACGTGGGTGATTACGGGTGTTCTCTTCACGGTGTATGATTTGTAAGTTGACAATTACGGGGTTTCTCTCACAGATACATGAAATGTATTAAATGAAATGTAATAATGAAATGTAATAATGAAATGTAATAAATGTATATCGGCTCTGAAACGGTAGGAATTCCGAGGCTCGCCTTGGAATTTCTACCAGTTTCCTAACCTCACCATGTAATACTATGGAAGCGTCCTAGTACCAATGCTAAAATATATATAATCTACTAATTAGGAGATAGTAAGATAATATCTCCTAATTAGGAGTTAAAAATAGTTTAGCATTGACACCATGACGCTTAGGAATTACTATCTCTTATTTCGGACTTAGTATCTCCTAATTAGGAGTTAGCATCTCCTAATTAGGAGTTAAACATATTTTAGCATTGACACCAGGACGCTTCCATATAAACCTGATAACAAAATACCCCACCCCATTATATGTACACCAAGCAAGCGTTTTTGTCACGCCTGCTTTAGCAGAGGCGCGACTATAGTCGGCGCTTTTTTTCCCGTCTATGTCCCCGTCCGCGGTCGTCTTGCGTGTCTCCGCGTCGGACCGTCCGCGTCGTCCGCGTCGTCCGTGTCGTCGTCCGCGTCGTCCGCGTCGTCCGGTTTTTTTGTAAGGCAAATGCATTAAAGTTATTGTTTTTTCACAATATCTCTTTAACCCCTTGCCAGACTTTCATAATATTTCACATCAATGTTTGTCTAGGGATGATGCTTCATTACGCACACCCCCAACCAAACTGAAGGTCAAGGCTTTATTTACTTTTAAATTTCCACCGGTTTTTGTAACAGAAATGCTTAAAGTTGTTTTTTCACCTTTAATTTCCATTTAATATTTCATCAATCTATGGATGAGCTTCATTACACACACATCCAAATTATCAAGGTCAAGGTCATTTATTTACTTTTAATTTTCACCGGTTTTGTAACAGAAATGCGTTAAAGTTATTGTTTTTTCACAATATCTCTTTAACCCCTTTCCAGACTTTGATAATATTTCACATCAATCTTTGTATATGGATGATGCTTCATTACACACACCCCCACATCCAAATTATCAAGGTCAAGGTCATTTATTTACTTTTAATTTTCACCGGTTTTGTAACAGAAATGCGTTAAAGTTATTGTTTTTTCACAATATCTCTTTAACCCCTTTCCAGACTTTGATAATATTTCACATCAATGTTTGTCTAGGGATGATGCTTCATAATACACACACCCCCACATCCAAATTCTCAAGGTCAAGGTCATTTATTTACTTGTAATGTTCACGGTCAAATGCCTCGGCAGGCGCGATACCGCTTCCGTGGCGGAATTCTTGTATATTATATATATCGTATTGTATATATGGGAGTATATGTTTATCCGATTTGGCTCGGAAACGGTAGAAATATAATTTCCTAGTTGCGAACAGTAACTCTTGAAATCTATAGAGTAGATTGCAAGTTACTGTTGTCAACTACCAGTTTCTTTAACGTCACCAGATAACGAAATACTCCATTCCCTCTATGAATAGTTATGCGGGCGGCTGCTATCAGACGACGACCCCGTATTCCGGTGCCTTCAGGGCTTCATGACTGTGGCAACCGAGCTGGGCACCGTGAAGAACCAAACAATCCTGACCGCCATCCCAGGCATGCGGAAACTACCTGGGCATCTCAAGGAGTTGTACGATCGACTCGTCGACGAACGCGATGATTTACGGAAGTATTATGTCCACGAAAACACCGTGAGTTGTTGATAAATTAGTAAAACACCGATAATTGATTCCCCGCCCGTTGTTGATACGCTTGTAGTGCACGTATCGATGTCTCTCCCCCACCCCCACCCCCACCCCCACCCCACCCCCGGTGGGGTCGCGGGGTTCATGGGAGCGTGACCCGCCGAATTTGCTGGATGTCACACAGCCCTGCATGACAGCCATAACATTCTGGTTCATTCTGGTTAGTTGGTGCGGGGCATGCATGGGTAATTAGCCTGCAATACCTGGAACGAATAGTATTACAAATGTATGGATACGTATTTTCGTTTCGCATTGAAACACAATACAACTAAAAAAAAATCCCCATGTTAAATCCCCATAGACATCTTCACGGAGTGAAGATGTCTATGGGGATTTAACATGGGGTAAATTTTACGTCAATATTTTTCCATATTGGTCAGTGCCGGATATACGTTTTAACGTTTTAAAATAGTCATTTATATTTTGTATATTTTGAAGCGCTTTAATATTGCGAATGATGTACGTATATAACAAAAATGTTATTTGATTTGTATGAGGATATATGTCACATACTAATGAAATAACCTATACATATTGACGCAGGCATGACATACACATACCTCTGTTTGTGATGCTGCTCAAATCTCCTGTAATAAATTCGGATTGTCAGAAATCGGACGATAAGAATTTTATATTATTTCATATTGGTTGAATTACTCGGGGTTAAGTGCAACAACAACAACAACACCAATTCCGTCACCACCACCCCAACCACCCAAACACCACCTCACATCTTCGGGAGTCGACTACAATGATTGGTACATTCATGAATGATAAAATTATGAATAGTACTTCTCGGCAAATGCTTCTTCAGAATTGCTTAAATATTGTATTCGTTCGAAAGTAGAATGAAAAGTATTCCACCGTTTCTATTAGTTATGAAAGCATTCAACATCATTATTACGCATGACGTTAAAGGTAGTATAGCATATCAGGGGCGTCAGAACAGGGGGTCGTTTCACTGCACTTCGTACGACTAAAATGCAAATCTAGAATCGTCTGGAAATTTCAATCGATGGATTTACATTTATTGAGCATAGGCTGCATATGCAATAATTGGTTACAAGAAAACATTGTTAACGTGACATTTACAGACTATCATAATTTTGCACTTATGAACATTTTAAGTCGCACGAAGTTTAGTGAAACGGCCCCTAGGTCCGGCAGATCCGGCAACTGCCGGACCAATACTTGTGACAAAACAATATTTTTATTGAAATATTCGGAATTCATATACATGTATACCAAATAATAATGTCAGGAATGTAAAAAAAAAATTTCTGCAATGTTTCTCATTTCTCATAAAAGTGTATGTTGTTACCACTCAGTTGAACCGTCTCGGCGAGACGGTTCTACTGAGTGGTAACAACATACACTTTAGGTGCGTAGCGAGGGCACCCAGTAGATTCGCCGGACCAATCGTATGATGCTTCCGGCACCGCTGAATGTACATAGTACATATACATGTATTGCAACGACAACTAATATATGCCAGTACATGTAGTACTATTACATGGGTGCTGTCCTCTGCATACATGTCTATTACAGGGATTCCGCTGGCGATCGCCACTTTCGTAATTGGCGATAAAAATAAACAATTGGCGATAAAAAATTACAATTTTCGAAAAAAAAAAAAAAAATGATTTAAAAACAAATTTGAAGTGGTGATTTTTTATTTTCCCCAGCGGAATCCCTGCTATTATAGACTCCTGGAAGCTGGTACTACACGTCATAGATCACGCCCATTCACATGATAGAAGACGCGCGACTTACCCGTACAAAATAAGTACTTTGGTTCTCAGAAACCGGGGTTTGCGGAATGTGAAGCGGGAGGCCGGATTTGTTAAATATATTTTATATTTGTTTGTTTGAGATGTTCGTCTTTGTTTTATTCAAGTTGCCATCTGGCAACTTGAAAAAAAATCAGTGACGAACATCTCAAACAAAAAGAGTTCTATAAAGTTACTATAACTCTCTATAGACGTGAAACATAACAAGCTTTTTGTCAAACATGAAAGGATTTCTTACATTTTTGCATGGTAGTGTTTGTATTGATCATGTGGCGAATTTATAGTACACTTTTATTTCTCCATGGCGATAAAATGCTCGACGCGCAGGGATTATCCAGACGCGGCGATATCTGAGAACCAAAGTACATGTACTGTTATGGCCCGCTAACAAACAGTTTATATAGTAATTTCATTATGTATTTCAGAGCGAGAGGGGGTTGGTGTTCTCGTTAATGAGGTCGGGGCAGAACTGGCTGACGGAGGAATACATAATGGGCGTAATCATGGACCTCACGCCTGCAGGTAGGGCCTGCCTTCTCATGTAGGGACCGGGGTTGACAACGGGGACATTATTACGGCGTCTGCAACAATTCTAGAACTTGATCATTGTTGATAGGCATACACATTCTCATAGTGCAGTAGCGTTACAACTTAAAGGTACATGCCCACTCTGTAGGCACAAAATGTTCGCTATAGGAATTAAATAAGTGTATACTTGTCTTACTATTCCACCAGTTCTAAAACTTACGAGTGCCCGCTATACTATATAGATATATAGAGAATAGTAGGTTAGTGCCGTGAATGGGAAAAAATATCTGGCAAGGCTCAGGAAACGCGATGGGCGAGGCTCTGCCGAGCACATCCTGTTTCCGTGCCGCGCCAGATATTTTTCCCATTCACGGCACTAACCTACTATTCTATTTATCCCGTCAACACCTACAAATGGCTGTAAAATGCAAAAATTGTATTGACTGGATATCAAAAATGTTTCACGGCACCGTGTTTCACGGCACATACGCACTGTGTTGGCGGGGTAAATAGTAAATACATGGTTAGTGCCGTCGAATATAAAATATATTCGGTTGAGCCTTAGACAGCTTTATTGGGGCGAGCATTAGCGAGCACCTATAAAGTTGTCGGGGCGAAACCAAATATATTTTATATTCGACGGCACTAATCATATTTAATTTATTTATAGCGCATAATAAACTTAACTTTTTTGAACGTGCGTGACGTCATCTTTTGACGTCATTCTCTCGCCATACCAAACGTCACAAATCTAACGACGCATCATTGAAAGCAAAAATGGCGGTGTACCACAGCCTAGGTAGAATTCGGTATTTAAATCTGATTAAATCTCCGGATTTATTTACGATGAGCTTCAATAATGGCTAGTAGTATATAAGAGTCAAAATGATACCACCACCCTCTGGAAGCCACCGGCTACACGTGGTGCCTCCCACCAGGTGGTGCTATAATTAATGACTCTTATATACTACTCAGATTTTCCTCCATTTTTATGAGAATATTTATGAGAATGGGAGTAATTTTAATTTTTCAAAACACGAAGGGGGGAGTAGGCATAATTTTAATTTTTCCAAACACAAAGGGGGGGGAGTAAGCATAATTTTTTTAAAAACACACCTACTGTTCGGCGGGTATGTATGAGAACATATTTTCACCATATATTTATGACATGAGAAGATACACCCTATTAGAGATAAGAATCCCTATGGTTATACTCAGTATATTACAGCAATCTGTATACATTTATTACAAATAAAATTACACCCTATTGAAGATAAAAAATCTATTGGTTATACTCAGTATAATGCCTACCATAAAACAAATGAGAGAGAAGCTAAGAGTTGGGGAATTTCCCTAAGAGGTTTGAGACTCAAGAAAGATATAGCAGATAGGATAAGTGACGCGCGAGCCATCGTCTACGAGGAGAGGCTGCGACGTGCGGTTTCGACCGGACGACTGCCCGCTGACCCTGAAAAACACTCCGAGAAATTGGAGAACGAGACGACGGCCAGTCTGCGCGCCACCGCTTACGCGCAGCGTGTAAAAAGAAGATCCCAGCGCGCGTAGAAAACCACTATTCAAGGCACACTACAATAAGATTTATCAAGGGTTGGTTGGGAGACCTCCTAAGAGTAGGAGAGATATCGCCAGAGCTTTGGTGGAGGAGGGTCCCAGGATTCTCGCGAAGAAGCCGAAGTTAGGGAAAACTGTTGATAGGGGTAGGAGGAAGATAGTATGGACTTTCGAGAGGGGGGTAGATGGGGAGATCGCTAATCGCATAATGAATAAAATTCGTCCAGAGATGACCACGGCGTGTTATCTGAGGTATTCGTGCTCGTATCGTATTAGGAACATAGAGACCGACGCTACTATGATCTATCACAAACAATCAAAGGGCAGTCCGTGGATAAACGAGATCGCCAAAGCCGAGAGTTGGATATCCGATAGAGAGAAAGGTCGAATGGACATCGACAAAGTTGAGAGACCAAACACAAAATGGACCTTCGTTCGTTGGATATCGGTCGAGGTGAAGATGATCATCGACGCTCAACAACTTCTCATGGGAGCGGGAAAACTCCCAGACTGGTTAAGACAGAAAAAGGGAATGTATTCCGTCGACACGTACGACGACTACTTGTGTCTGTTTAGGTGCATAGCCATCCACCGTGGAGGGAGACCAGACCGCTGTTGTGAGAATGCACGAACTCTAGCTAACGAATATCTCGGTCACGATAACGGACCGGATAGTAAGGGAATTCCCTTGAAAGATATTAAGAAGGTCGAAGAGCACTTCAAGATGGGCATTCGCGTTTACGAGCCCACCGACGAGGGAGTGTGGTATCTCATGAAGGTTCCGGCAAATTACGATGTGGTTGGGGAGAAGACAATGACGATAGGAATGTTTGGAGGTCACTCTTTCCTCATAACGAACCTCCGCAAGATGACGAACGAGTACGGGTGCTCCGGATGCCAACAACGGTTCACAAAGTCGTGTAACATGCACAGGCACGCGACCACCTGCATGGGTGGGAAGACCGTGGTGACATGTCCAGGTAAGATCGTAGAGAGACCACAGTCTGCATACGAGAAGGCGTTCTATCCCAAGGGGTCAGCGAGCGAGAGATCGATTCAATGGTTGAGCAGAGAAGAAGAGAGATTGGGAAAGCACATACATCACGCGAGATGCGGTCACGGTGGAGAGAGGTGGGTGGCCGGCGATCCTGTCGATGGATATTGTCACGAGACCAAGACCGTGTTTCAGTTTCACGGATGCTACTGGCACGGGTGTCCGATTCATCACGGTAAGACAGCGCTGTATAGTAGGTACAGGAAGACGAAAATTCGAGACGCCAAGATAAGGGAGGCGGGTTACGAGCTGGTGGTGATGTGGGAGTGCGAGTGGTTGAATGAATGATAATTTTGATAAAATTAATACCTACTATCCACAATCACCGCGCGAGGAGGAGACGACTCTGTACCCTCACCAGATAGTCTATGACTTCGAGGCGTATCTCGACAAGTCAAAAACCACTCAACCCACCAAAGACCTGACCTTCGAGGTCGAGCACGTTCCTATATCTGTGTCTTTGGGGGATACGATGCATGAAGGGATAACCCACATCTGCGAACGAGATCCTGACACGCTAGTAGAGAAGTTCGTGACCGAGCTACAGATGAGAGGCAAGGCAATCAGGGAGGGGGTTAGGAAGAAGTATCTGCCGGCCGATATAGATATGCTATCGAAGTCTCAGCAAGCAAAGATTGTCTCTTGGATTGATCAAGTCCCGGTGGTGGGGTTCAACTGTAGCAGGTACGACCTGAACCTCATCAAGCAGTACTTTGTCGAGAAGTTGGCGGCCACCGTGACTAAGGTGATGGTCGGAAAGAGAGCCAGCACGACGATGTTTCTGTTTACCCCGGAGTTTAGATTTCTCGACTCATCCAGTATCTGGGACCCGGTACCACGTACGACCGTGGGTTAAGGCGTACGACTGTAAAATGATAAAGTCTCACTTCCCGTACGAGTGGTTCGATAGCGCGGACAAGCTCGACCATCCGGGGCTGCCAGACTATCCCGAGTGGTACTCGAAGTTGAAGGGTGAGTTCCTACTGTCGTTGTCGAGTGGAAAGAGTGTAAGAAGGTATTTCAAGAAAATGGGATGAAGACGTTCAAGGAATGGTTGCAACACTACAACGACTTGGATGTCGGACCGTTCCTAGAGGCTCTAAATAAGATGACGGAGTTCTACAGAGGAAGAGGTGTGGATATACTCAAGGATGCTGTGTCTCTGCCCGGTGTTTCCCTTCAGTACCTACTTCGTGGGACGATCGATGGGAAGGCGGACACACCCGAGCTGTGGTCACCGAAATCTGAAACTTATGAGATGATGAAGCAGGGATTGGTCGGTGGTCCGTCCATAGTGTTCTCCAGATACGCAGAGGCTGGCAGGTCGACGATCAGGGGTCAGGTAGGTAGTCGGGAGGAGAAGATGTGCAAGGCGGTGATGGGTACGACGCCAATGCACTGTATCTGTCTACCCTGTCGAAAGACATGCCGTGCGGGGAGGAGACGATATGGACGTGTGACGACCCGGAAAGACAGTCGTATATAGACTGTTTCGTGAGGAAGGTCAGGAGTGAAAAGTGGTTCGGATTTGCGGAGTTGGATATAGAGGTCCCGGAAACGTTGAGAGACAAGTTCTCGGAAATGTCACCGCTGTTCGTTAATCAAGAAATCGATGAGAACGATGTTCCGCAGCACATGAAGGACTACCTGGCCGGTACCGGGAGGAAAAGGGTCGAAGGACAGAGAAAGCTCGTGGGGGCAATGTCCGCCAAGAGATGATCATATACTCCCCACTGCTAAAGTGGTATCTGGAGCACGGTCTGATCATCAAGGCGGTGCATAGGGTGATAGACTACACGCCCCGGCAAACCGTTTCAGTAGGTTCGTGGAAGAGGTCACCGCTGCCAGACGGACGGGGGACGTAGACAAGAGCAAGAAGGTGGTTGGCGGAGATATTCAAACTGGTTGGCAACGCGTGTTGTGGCAAGCTAATAGAGGCACAAGAGAGACACCTGAACACCACATATACGAAGGATGAGAAGACTGTCGAGCCGGGCACTGAGGTCGGCGTGGTTCGAAGACCTGGAGGAGATTGGGGAGGCTTACGAGATATCGAGCAGGAAGAATCGAGTGGTGATCAACAGACCGTTTCAGTGTGGGCATAGCGGTCTACCAGTTGGCCAAGCTCCGGATGCTGGAGTTTCTACTACGATTTCTTGGACAAGTACGTGGATCGCGGAGATTTCGAAACTGATACAGATGGACACTGACAGCATGTACTTCGCGCTGTCGGAGAAGACGCTGGCGGCGGTGGTGAGAAAGAATATGAAGAGAAAGTTTTAATAAGGAGAAGACCGAGTGGTTGGCGTGGGACGCGTGGAGCAACAGAACTCGGGATTGTTCAAGCTGGAATTCGAGGGAGATAGAGCCATCCGCTCTGTGTAGCAATGTGTTACTACGTGAGTGGTGATGGAAAATCTAAGCACACGGCCAAGGGGATGTCGAAGAGATCTAACGATCTGACTTGGGAAAGGTATAAGAGTGCTCTCGAAGGGGGTAGGGATATGGCGAGAACAGGGGATTCCGAATGATTAACGGGGTGATGAAGACGTACTGTCAACAAAAATTAGGACTCTCGGCGTACTACGACAAGAGGAGAGTGATGGAAGACGGGTTGCACACAGAGCCTATAGGATATAGTAAAAAAAAGAACTCTGAAAAAAGGATAGAATACTAAAGACTCTAACGATCCGGGGGTAACTGGGTGTCAAGAAGGCACCATAAGAAGTTCTTCGCGAACAAAACCGCGAGGATGGACCATCAGTCAAATAATAGAGCACGGGCTCATCAGGTTTGGTAATAGAGCGATCCAGATGATATACATTCATTGACCACACGGGATCAGTCGCGCGCGCGGCTGCCACCTTCGAGCTCATCCCGGTTGATAGAGGTACCTAGGACGTCAATATCTGATGGATAGTCGCTGCTCCTCTAAATCCAACTGGTCGCCCGCGCGAGACGCAGAGGGCTTGCTCGTCACCCTTTTAAACTTGATAGCATCTACAGCTTCTTACCTATCAATCTGGTCACCTCTCCGTTCAGTGTGGAGACCACGGCGGGCAGTCTGGCACCCACTCGGTCGATCTCGAGAATGAGGGTCTACAAGTTCTTTAGCGTATGGTGTCCGAACAGTCTCTCAGCCAGGGTTCGATTGAAGCGTTCACGATCCCCTGGTCCCGGTGGATGTTGACGCGGCCGCGTCTGATAGAAACTTTATGCTTAGACAATAGATGAGAGACCGCGCCCATGAACTCGCGGCCGGGATCGACCTGGAGAAGATTCGGCCATTTGAGAGGACTCCTCTTATATATTCGGGAAAGAGCCTCGGCCACATTCCTTAGACTCTTTAGTGGCCAACGGCTCAGCCCCCTTATAACGACTCGCTACGTCAACGATTGTCAGTGCGTACTTGTACGTTTTGCGACCGACGCGATCGTGAGGGAGAAACAGGAGATCCGCTTGGTGAACTTGGTTCGGCACCGGAACGTCGAATTTTGGGCGCGGAATATTGTGAGGCGCGGGTAAATAGATCTGCCAGATGGCCTGCTTCTTGAGCCATTCCTTGACAGCGTTTTCTGAAACCTTGGTCGCCGCCGCGAGGTTCTTGATGGCCGCGAGTCCCTTCCAGTAGCCGCGTGGACTATAGTATGTATTCGACAGCTTGCGCGTTAGTTTGGTATCAAGTTTGCGCGTGTTCATCGTATGCGAAGTATTCTAATATATCGGACAATCTCCAACATGCCCTCGCCAGTTCGTCCGGTAATAATAAACCTTTGTTGGAAGTACAATTGCGATTGTCGCTGCAGCCCCAATCGCGTTTGGGTTGGAACAGGAGAGGGGAATCTAATTCATCCAATCTCCCAGGATTGGTGGAGGAATCTAACATCCGCTTTGCGAAAAGGGTGGCCGCTTTTTCGTCCTCGAGACAATCTCGGGCCAGACGAATCATACTCTTTGCACCAGGTAAACGATGTTTTTGGGCAGTGTAGCCTACATCAATCATAGCGTTATAAAGTTCGTCAACTAACATCGTTCTATATATATATATTTATATAAAAAAAAAATGTTTTAATTAATTAATTTAAAATCTCGATTGAATATATAGCCGGCGAGACCCACCACACCCATTCCCACGATGATGAACGCGATCTCGCGGTCCTTTTGGGGCTCTGACGGTACATAGAAATCTGAAAGTTGGGGCTCGGGATCCATTGGATCGAGACTTTTGTGCGGATATGCCAGCGCGTACTCGCGGTTGGCTTCTTCAACGTTCTGAAAGTTTGCGCGGCGTGATTTTCGCGGCGAAGCTCTTCATTGACCCAGTCCAGATGGGCGGTTCGTTTTTTCGACCATGCTTCCTTTGCGCTATTGAGTTGTTCTACAGCTAAATCATGACGCTTACGCTCCTCATCCACGTTCGAGCTTTTCATTTTAGAGAATATAAAGTTGCTACCACGCTGAACGCCAATGCGTTTACAAGCGCACCACCTACTATTACTGCGATTGAAGCCATTTATTTCCATATATTAACTGGTAGAATTCCAGCTTTAACTAGATAATCTCGGTCCAAACTGCGGCCGCTACATCTAAGGTCGCGAGCCCTACGTCTCTCACAGTAAAGTCCAATTTGGGAGCGGTTCCTCCTAGGCATCTCTTTGATAGTCGAGCATACCCGATACTGACCCCGATATCACCACGGCGTGATAAAGCGCATTCACTAACATTTTACCATCTTGTTCAGCCATTGTTATAATTATTGCATATAAAATGGGTCGCGATCAATGTTTAAATGGGGCGCATCCAAATTCAACATTGTTGATGATTGGTGTTTCGTAACTTTCTTCTGAACACTGGCTGGTTGTTTTTTGGGGTATTTCCAAACGCACAGGGCACCAACAACTGCCAGACCACCACCAACAACCCAACTCCAATTCACGAATTTGGGTTCAATCGGATTCGCCCAACTCCAACGGTAGTTGGTATTGGGTGACAAATTCTTTGAATTTGAGTGTGCTTCCAATTCGTGAATTGGGGGTGTTGTTGTACTCAACTCTGTATTCAGATGTTTTGCTGTCTCCGTCCCCAATCTCGATTGGAGTTTAGCCTCTCGAAGCTCGGCGAGTATTTTATCTTGTTTAACTTTTCGGGTGGCAGCCGCCGCCCGCAGCTGCCTGTCTTTTGGGATTTTTTATATGCGGTATGTCATCCAGTGGCGGAGTAACACTCTGGTTCGATTGTGTTGGAGCAATCTGGTTCAACTCCGTCACTCTCGTGGGTGTGTCTTGTGTCATCATTTTCAAAATTAATATTAGAGCTTATAGTCGTGGGCATATATGTCCAAATTGACAGTGTTTTACCGTGGTCAACGCGGTTGTTAGTGGAGCTAAGTACATTCCAAACTTGTGATAAATTGAGCAGCATGCCGTTCTAAGAGTGTGTCCTATAAAAGGGTCAGTCTCTAGATCGTGAATCAACCCTTCGGTCGGTGGTTTAGGTATAGGGAGAAGTCTACTAACGGCGGTAGCGTACAAATGAATAGCCGCCGATCCAAGAGTTTTTGTCATCTCTGCTCCCAATTTGGATTCGTATCGCGCATACATTTTATCGATCTCCGCATCTGACATCTTATCCACCTGAAAAACTGAGAGACGCCTACCGAGATAATGCTCCGATTGTCCCCCAGCAACCAGCGCAGCTAGCCGCTCTCGTCGCGCCGCATTTTCATTTTCATTCGGAGTCGTTGCACTCAACCCCGATTCCGATTGCTCTGTCGGATCATTATTGTTGGCAGTCGGAGTTGAGGTTTCTTCTATTAGCTGATCGAGAAGTTCGTCGCAGTTCATTTTTCTTAATTTTTTCAAAATTAGTAATTTAACTATTCTAACAAGTCTCATCACTTTAACATATTTATTTAATTTTTTCAAAAATAATAAATGCGCACCACCCGATACTTATGATCACCATTATGCTCGCAACAAAGCTCGCAGCGGAGCACCAAATTGTTAACATTGTTAACCATTGTTCAGCATTATTCAGCATTGTTAAGCAATTGCTAAGCATTGTTCAGCATTATTCAGCATTTGTTCAGCAATTGCTAAGCATTGTTCAGCAATTGCTAAGCATTGCAATAGCTTATTACTTTGCAATTTTCCTAATTTTTTAAAATTTTTTCAAAATTATTAATTATTAAATAAATCGTTAGATTTAGTTGATAACTTTATAAGCAGTTGGTTGATCAGTCTTTAGCAGAAGCTTGGCGTGCTTAGTTTTCGAAAGTATCTGTCGAACCTCCAGGCGCTCCTCGCGCGTTGGGATAACGTCATTCTCTCGAAGACAGTCATCGAATGAGTCTCGGTCCTTGCAGTGAAAGAGGGCGACCCATTTCGTTTGCTCGCGCAGATCCTTGAGACGGCGTTGTATTTTTGAGTGGATATCCATACGCTTTGCCTAGCATGGCGGCCAGAAATGCGAGCTCGGAGAGCATGTCCTTCTGGTCATCGCCGCCTTGGCTGAGCAATCGTCAATCACGTATAGGGTGGGCTCACCCTGAAATATTTGGTATAAACCACGCAACCAATCGTGAAGTCTATCACCGGGGTCAATAACGTATACCTCAGGGTCGGTCCATATCCACGGGCACCGCTGATAAGTATCGTTGTGCCGCACAGTGGGACATAGGATCACAATGTGACGAAAGGCATCGCGGTAGGATCCCTCGAGTAAGTTGAGGATGAAAACCGTTTTTCCACATCCTGTCTGCCCACATATTATGGCAGAGTGAGCATCTCCAATCGTGAATTGGTATTGATTGCTAGATTTCTTAATTTTTTCAAAATTATGTATTAATAAATCGTTAGATGATTTCTTAATTTTTTCAAAATTATGTATTAATAAATCGTTAGATGATTTTTTTATTAAATCAGTAGATCGCTGATACGTATCGACCATCTTCGATGTTGAGTTGTGCGTCTGTAATTATATATAAGTACACGTTCAATGGCCCGGCTCCGTCCGCCTCTTTGGTTATCTGGATCGTCACACCCCTCACTAGCGTTCTCAACTTGGCGTCCGCTACCGTGTATTTGGTCATCGTCGCTGGCTCGCATGTCTAGCCATAACGCGTATTTGGTATTCAGGAACTCCGCGAGGGAGACGGCCGAGAGATGCAGGTCTTTAGCAACTGCTGCAAACCTCCGGAGAGCGCTTAGATCCGGCAGCAAACTGCTTTCTTACTTCATCCCACTGCTGGTGCGCGCGAAGACCCGCGCTGTAGAGTTGATTGGGGACTCCCTCGATCGTCACCTCTACCTTCGTGATTTTGGGGTTATAGAATCTGTCGGTTTTTCTAGCACCGAACGCGAACCGAGCATCCTCGAACAACATCAGTATACCTTTCATCGACGAGCGGGTACGTTGACGTTAATATTCCACAATGTGTCGCTTTTGTTTTTCGGCATCTTGCGATGGCGAAGAACTCGGTCGTAAAGTATGGCAACGCGCCCGGCGTACTGGGTTCTGATCAATCGTGCTAGTTCGGGGCATCGTGACCATGTCGTACTCCAGCGAAACATTATCGATCGCATACGTCGATAACATGTCGCTGGCTATGATAACTCGGCCGTAGTCGTTGAACGTTAGTTTCGTATTCGAGGCGGTCAGCCAAAGCACTCTGATAGTAGGGCATGTGACTCTCCAGCAACTCAAAGTCGAGCGGGATGTAGAAGCGGTTGCCGTAAGCACCCGTGACCGCGTTGTCACTCGCGTTGTTATCTACCTTGTTAGCAGCCCCGATTCTAAGTTTGGTTACGTTCTTATTTTTGCTGGTGTCAATACCTTGATAGACAGCGTTTTCAAGCTCGTGTGACGTCTTCCACAGGTCCTGATAGCAATGGTAGACGTCGCTGTCGTCGATCGACATCACCTCATTACCAGAAATCTTTATCATGGTCTTCTTGACGATGGCGCGACCCAGGTTCTGAACGACGGTTCGGTCCGCGTCCGTCGACGTTAGCGAAATAGTGAAAGCGAGCGAACAGTACCCGGCACAATGACGTCGTTAGCTCCGAGGTTGGGGAAGCGGACTAAGAGCTGCTGGTTCTGGTCGATCGTCTGATGGGTTGTTCGTAATAACGACACTCGTCTCACGCCTTTTGCCCCGAGGGGCTCACGCAGTCTGCGGTATGGATTGAGTTTGCGACCGTATTGACTCGAAGACATAATTAATTTTTTCAAAATTATTGAAACTATTAAACCCGTATGGTTTTGTCTTTAATACATAATTAATTTTAAGAAAATTATAAATATGGCTGATTACGATGTTGAAATGGATGAAATCGACAAAGACGATTACCTCGATGGTGATGATAATTTCGAGGATTCCTCACGACACCCACCATAGAAACTCCAGTTCCAATCCAATCACAATTGGATGGCGCTACTACTAGTCAAAGTCGGGAATTACTCGAGGGAGCTGTAAACGACTACTACAACAGTTTGGCAGAAAAAGGTCTGGTCCCCTCTGTCGGTCGCGACTACTCCAAGTTCAAATTTGATATGAACGGTAGATTGCGACTAAAAGCAGCATCAAATCTCCCAATAGTCAACACGAGGACCGGTAAACCCCTAGCGATTAGCACCATTGCCGGAACCCCGGGCGGTGGCCGATTCATAAGGGACGAACTAGGATTCACGGATTGGAAGAGGGGTAAAACAATTTATACCGGCCCGCGCTGTAGAGGCCCTAAAGTCTACCGACGAAAACTATAGCGAAGACGGCCACCGCGATAGAAACGTCGAGCTCAGAGAGGTCCCTCAAATAGCCACCGACGTTATTAACACGATGGAGACCACGTTCAGCGTGCAATCACAATTGGGAAAAATACTCAACGATGACCCACCGTTACCTCTTCGAGAACTCCGTGGACTCGATAAGGCTCTACAAACGGTCGGCCGGGGCGAACTGGTCCTTAACCTCTCCAAACTCACGGCGCTGGATGAACATATCGCGCTAGAAGAAAGAAAACTGGAGGAAGCCGGTGACGATAGAGAATCTACCGAGCGGATCAACAAACTCCTGCGGTCTTTGCGGGATGAAAGAGAAGCTCGCTTGGAGGCCGCCTCGGCTAACCGTGAGGCTCTCCGCACACAAATAAGTCGGATCCGCGAATCAATCTCGAGGGTCCTGCACGAGGAGACGACACTCGGTGAGCGTCTTCGCACTCTGTTCAGAGAGCAGGGGCGTCACGATAGCAAGCATCCTCGTTGCTATCGGCATGACTATATCGACCATAGTTCTAACTTTCACTGGTGGTGCGGCGCTACCACCCGCTCCAGCACCAGCACCATCACCAGCACCCTCTCCATCCGGTGGAGCCAAGGAGTGGATAAAAAAACAACTAAAAGCCCTCGCCAGTCTTCTAGCTAAATTAGCTGGAAAGGCGGCTGCCGCACTACCTGGACTGATCGGAAGTATCGTTTCTTACTTGCTATCTATATTATCAAAAACGGCCGGATGGCTAGCCAAAAATACCTGGGCTTTAATCGTGGCAATCGCCGGTCTCCTATTATTCTCTGTCAGAGAGTTCCTACAACCAAAGCGTAAATAATCCGATCGCCACGAGGGCGATGACGAGACCCAATTTCTCCTCCTCGTGTGTTGTGCTTCCAATTTCACATTGTTGATGATTGGTGTTTTTCCAATCGCGATTGGTCTGTTGATGGAACTCGATGGTGCATCCAATTTACGAATTGGGGGTACTGGGTTCGATTTACGAATTGGGGGAGGTGTATCCATTTTGTGTTTTATGAAATCGGTTCCACTGTTGGGGGTGCGCTTGATGATATCCGTGTTCACGTTACCGTTGTGGCCGATTTTTTGATTGGCGGTGGCGATTACGATATGATTATTGTAAAACCGTCAACGGGTCGTCTCGTAGTATCATATTGCTCGGCGCCATATAAAGACCTATTCCAAATACATAGTCTACTGGGGTGCTGGCATTCTGTAAAACGTCTTGATAATTCTGGATCGCCTTCTCCAGGTCCACCCTAGCTGAGATGGCGTCCTCTACAAAGTGCCAAAATTGTTTTTGTGCATCAAACGCTGTTCCATGCCCAGTATAGAACTGCGAGTTTGTTTTTGTGCGCCGAGAATGGCCCAGACGTACGTGCGAATGGAGTCGTTGACGCGAGTAACCCCGGCCTGCGTGAACCCTAGACCCGTATCTAACATAAATGTACCCCACGCGTTCTGAACCTCAGCAGCCTGCTGTATGTAATCGACGTGAGCCAGTTTCGGAGGTAACATTTTACAAGAAAACACGCCACAGTGTCGACCTCCAGACACTTCCGTCCCGAAAGTCATAGTCGCGGGGTCAAAATTCCCGGCGTTCCGACTGACGATGTGGTCACCGGAGTGATCGTGTCTAAATCAGTCTGTGTCCAATTCCCGGACTGGCCGTGAATGAGAACGTCCCCGAGGCCGGTGCTGGTAGGAAATGCTTTCTGTCTCCAGTCCGCGTCTTTTGAAACGTAAAATTCGTTACACAGTCTTTCAAAAGGCCATACGTTATATGTGTTGGAAATGGGATCCCAGGCGTCGTCTTGAGGTAGTGAAATACCTAGTTCTTTGAGAATCCTCTAATAGTATAATACACGTGAAAGTTGTAGACACTTCGGAGCATGACATTCTTGGATGTCAGATGGTCTTTATATGAAACTCCACACCCGGCTGTTGCGCACCATACAGCGAAATTTATTTGGTTCTGCCAAAACTGCATCGGTGTTGCTTTCCAGCCGTTTACCACCTCCATCGTAGTAATCTTGGGCAACCTATATTGTTCAAAGATGTTAGGGAAGTTGGTGGCAAAGCCACTGTCCGGTCTAACCGTTACGGTTGGGTGTACAAGGCGGTTAACAACGTCTTTTTGTGTGTATTTACCTCCGACCGCGTACTTTACATTAGAGTTAAAGCTAAATGCTTTGGTATCCATTGAAAGATATTATTATGTTTGCTACTATAACTAATGTTCAAAAAGGGAGTTGTGAACTTCAAAAATTAATAGACAACTGCTGCGGAAAACGCCGGGTAGGCCTTAGATCAATCACCTTCACGGTTGGATGGCAGAATGTGGGGAAGAGCGAATGGTTTTACTATGTGAAGGATGGACTACAATTAGAAGTAAAGCTGCCTCACGGACTGTGGGGATAAGACAGCTCAAAGATTTTGTCAACTCAGAGCTTGACGGTATAATCAACCTCACAGTATCGAATGCTACCGGGCTCGCAACAATGACCATCAGCAGTGATAATAAGGTAGTGGTCTCCCCGGGGTTGGGTATTCAACTCGGTTTTAGAGAGACATACTCCTCAAAACAAAGGAGTGTTTACCCCGGGTGAGTACGTCGGTGATAAACCGGTGGACTTCACCTTCACGAAAACTCTCAGGGTGCACCTGGATCGGGAGTGAACACATCGTACAACACGATAGACGGATCCCCCAGCACATTACTGAAAACTGTGCCCGCCAGCGATTGTTTCTATGGCGAGACTGTAACGTTAGACTTCCCACACCCAGAGATGAAAGTTTTGGAATCGGGACACATCCACGAGTTGAAGATTTATATTCTTGATGATAAAGGGCGAGAGTTGAAGAACGATTACCCGATTTCGGTCGTCCTAGAAATTTCAAATTAAATTAATTAATTTTAAGAAAATTAGAATTAAACGCATGTTCGAATATATATTATCAAACATTATGAGTATATACGACCAGGTAGTTCTTCCGATTGGGTGACAAATTCAAATAATTTGGAACCTGCAGAAGGGGGATTCATCCCGACAGAGGGCAACTTTTTAACTACCCAAAAAACAAAGGCCTTGATTAATAGAACTATATCGAGGGCCACGGACGAGATTCACAAGAGTCTACTATCACAACTTTAGAGAATATGCCCTGGCTGTGAATACACAAAGTCGAAGAAACGCATACGGAACTAAACGAACTAGGTAAAAAAATAACCAAATTTAGAAAAGAGGCCCGGTTGGGGATTGATAAAGCCCGAGAAGACCGTAAGGCTGAAATTACGGAGGTTTATGATGCGTTGCGCTTAGAAGACTCTCTCAGCAAAGAAGCTACACTTGCTGAATTAGACGGGAAAATAATCGATTTTCGAAATGAGGCCACGTCGGGTATTGAGAAAGCACGAGAAGACCACCAGGCGGACCTTACGAAGGCTTATGAGGTGTTGCGCTCAGAGGACTCTCTCATCAGAGAAGCGGCACTTACTGAACTAGATAAAAAAATAAACAAATTTCGAAAAGAGACCCGGTCGGGTATTGATAAAGTCCGAGAAGACCACCAGTCTAACCTTGCAGAGGCCATTGCGGAGGCTTATGATGCGTTGCGCTTAGAGAACTCTCATAGTAAAGAATCGACACTTACCGAACTAGATGAAAAAATAGCCGAATTTATAAAAGAGACCAGGTCTGGGGTTGAGGGGGTCCGAGAAGACCACAAAGAGGCCATTGCGGAGGCTTATGGGGCGTTACGCTCAGAGAACTCTCTCAACAGAGAAGCGGCACTTACTGACCTATGATAAAAAAATAACCGAATTTAAAAAAGAGACCCGGTTTGATCTTGATGGAGTCCGAACGGGTATGAGAAAGCCCGAAAAGACCACCAGGCGGACATTACGGAGGCTTATAGGGTGTTGCGCTCAGAGGACTCTCCCAACAGAGCAGCAGCACTTACTGAACTAGGAGAATAAAAAAATAACAGAATTTCGGGAAGAGACCCGAACGGTTATTGAGAAAGTCCGAGAAGACCACCAGGCGGCCCTTACGGAGGCTATAGGGTGTTGCGCTCAGAGGATCGGACGGGATTGCGGGATTAGGAAACCCGAGTGGTTGAATCTATCCGCGCCATTGATGAATCACTTGTTGCGGTTGATGATAAAGTAAATCGAGTTCGTACTGAGGCATATAACGCAAACAATGCGCTTGCCGGAATAGTGCGAACAATGAAAACGCCAAAACGTGTCATAACTGTTTGGGCTGAGAAAGCGGGGCCCATTGGTTGTGGGGCACTATGAATATTCGTTCGGTGCCAAAGCGAGTAATAAATATGGGGGATACACTATGACAGCTGCAGGTGAAGTTGTCCAAATGGCGGTCTGCTCGGTTAATGCTAATGGTAAACCTGTGGGCGCGGTCGCTATAAATATTGTAGTAGATGGGAAAGAACGGGGGGTTGGAGTCACTAAAATCTCTGGAGATAGTTCGACGGTGGTTTCGTTTGCCGGTGATGATCGAATTAGACTTTCACAAGGTAGTGTTATTAACTTTGTTACGAAAATCGGTGACTCAGAGAGTTCTTCCACTATTGTATCATTGTTAATTGAACTTATTGTGTAAATACTAATATATTGAAATAAATTTAACTATGAACGAATCACCGCTTCCAATTGTCAATACCACTCCACCAACACTGTATCCAACTCTCAATACCACTCCACCAACACTGTATTCAACTCCACCAACACATGTATTCAATTAACGAAAAAAGTTCAGATTTTAGGTTGAATAATATCGTCGCTATGCAGGATATTTTAGTTAGAGAATGTGCAAATAGAAAAAGACACTCTAATAAATATATGGCGCGCGGCAAACATAGCTGAAGCATCTAGTACGGTTCTGGCAAGTGTTTCTGTGTTGTGTGGGGCGGGGACTGCTGCAACGCTTAATCTACAATTGTAATGATTCCACTTGCAGGGTTTTGAGTGGAATTACCGTTTTATCTGGAACACTTTGTATGGTAATTAGGGCGGCGGGTGGAAAACTCGAGAAAAAAATAAAAAAAGTAGAAAAACATGATAGAATATCCGTTCTCGCTAGGTCTAAGAAAAATAGCATCGACGTTATGGTGTCCAAAGCGTTGGCCGATAAGAAAAATATCAAATTTAGAGTTTGAATCCGTGGTGGAAGAAATGGGGAGATATGAAGAATTAAAAAAATGTATAAGGATCAAGGCGCGCGCCACCATTGCCAAAAATTGAGTTGTACTGATTGGGATAAATTTAGGGTAAAACTTGGAAATAAAGTCGGAGGAAATGTTACAGCACCATTGTGATATTTTATAAAATTAGTTTGATAATGTTTTTTACAGTGTTTTAATGCTGTATAAACACCGTGACTTATTAGATCGATTCTATCTTTCTAACTGACTTTTCGATTTGAATTATTACTAAACGATAATACTTGCGAGCACGTAATCCCTTGTTAATCATTCGATGAGTAGCCTGAGTGCCACCACATGGTGGACATAGTAATGACTCGGCTTTGGTCCCTACCCCACAATGTCGACATGGGCGAGGCGACACGGAACCTCTTCGCATCCATGCACGGTGATGTTTGCAATATTCGTAAATACCGGTACGAAACACAAATCTCCTCGTGACTACCTGTCTTCAACCACGCACACTTAACTAGAACCATTAGTTATTATATATACTGAGTAACCATAGGGATCTTATCTCTAATAGGGTGTATCTTCTCATGTCATAAATATATGGTGAAAAATATGTTCTCATACATACCCGCCGACGAACAGTAGTGTGTTTTTTAAAAAAAATTATGCTTACTCTACCCCCCTTTGTGTTTGGAAAAATTAAAAATTATGCCTACTCCCCCCTTCGTGTTTTGAAAAATTAAAATTACTCCATTCTCATAAATATTCTCATAAAAATGGAGGAAAATCTGAGTAGTATATAAGAGTCATTAATTATAGCACCACCTGGTGGGAGGCACCACGTGTAGCCGGTGGCTTCCAGAGGGTGGTGGTATCATTTTGACTCTTATATACTACTTGGCTGGTTTTAGACTACAAAATTGTCATAATAAGCATTACAATCATAATGGACATATCCATGTCGTTGGTTACATCGCATATACTGTAAAAATGGACAAAATTCAGCTGAACCGACAGCGATTTCGATTTTAAAATTCGCCGCCATCTTGAATTGGCTGTTGAGACTGACCAATCAGAGGCCACGGTTAGGGGTCAAAGGTGAACAAATAAAGGCAAAAACGGCACTTCATGTATATTAGGCTACTTCAGTAGCCTATTTCATCAACATTGCAAAGTATACTTTACTAGCAAAGTATACTTTGAGGGAGAAATTTTCAATTTTATGATAAATTTATTAATTTTTATTATACTGAATTTATTACATTATCACAGCCAATTTGGCTGTGATAATGTAATAAATTCAGTATAATAAGTATGCATACTTTTAATCATGAAATATATGCATTTGTTAGTTCTATATGAAATAATGCATTTCAGGAAAAATAAATGATTACTCCCTCAAAGTATACTGTTACTTCAGATATAAACAACATTTATTCAATCCCCAATAAATAGTAAAATCTGTTAACATTTTAAGGAAACATTGATATCTGTGTGGAAATTTACGTCTGATATAAAATGTATAATAATGTCAATACGTGGGGTAATGGTGAATGAATGTTTATTTTGGAAGAAAATGACTCAAATGATGAATCTGATGTAAAGAACAGTTTGTGTCTGCTGAGTGGGCTTTACCTTTAATGGGTGGTGTGGCAGCTTATATTGCATTTTTCTAATTATTGTCCGTAATTGCATATCCATGTCTTATTGACTGAATGACGAACAGTGTATGTCCAGTAGCCGATTTCATCAAAATTGCAAAGTATACTTTTCTAGCAAAGTATACTTTGAGGGAGCAATCATTTATTTTTCCTGAAATGCATTATTTCATATAGAACTAACAACTGCATATATTTGATGATTAAAAGTATGCAGAATTATTATACTGAATTTATTACATTATCACAGCCAAATTGGCTGTGATAATGTAATAAATTCAGTATAATAAAAATTAATAAATTTATCCTAAAATTTAAAATTTCTCCCTCAAAGTGTACTTTTCTAGGAAAGTATACTTTGCAATGTTGATGAAATAGGCTACTGATCAGACTGTGCATGCTAATCCGGTGTGACTACGTCGTAACATCTACTTTTGTCAGCCGGGGGCTCAAACAGTTTCGACAGGTAACGAATATAATCGTCTGATATATCACTTTAAATTCAACTTATTTCTCAACGAAGGCATGTTTTGACAGCACGTGAGAATCGTCTCCATTAGACGATTCTCAAGCGCTGTCAAAAACATATTAACATCCTGTAAAATTGAAATTAAAAACAAACAGCAGACGACAAATTTACAGTTTGTTTCGTCCCATTTTGTTAGATTCTTATCCGAGGGATATACACAAACACTTTACGATTTTACCTCTTTTTGCAGCTGTTGTGCCGTTACAAAATACCCTATCAGTATTGGTGTTGATTCTCGCGCATCACCCGGAAGTTCAGGAGAAAATTCGACAGGAAATTGACTCACTTTCGGCAGCACCCACGATTCACGACATCCCCAAGATGCCGTATACGCGCGCATTCATACTGGAAATTAAACGGTATCACACACCCCTGCCAATCTCTGCACGTCACTCAAACCGATGTGGCGACGTGAAATTCGACAAGTACGACATACCGAAGAATACAGAGGTACTGTTATATGCAAAAAATCGAAGGGGTCATCGGAAAAAAGGGGCTAAGTGCATGGACTATGGACTTGGACCCTTTCTTTCACTTACCCCTTCTAGTAACCCGAATGTTCTGTCTATACCTTACTTGTAAGTCGCCCGGCGTTACAGACAGAATATTCGGGTTACCCTTTTAGGTGACACACACAGTCTTAATCTTGTTGCGCACAATCTACAATACTCACGTATTGTCGGGAAAATATACTCATGGAAATATACAGTTAAATTGAGTTTCATCGTATTTCGTCATTATCTAAGCATGTGTACTTGGTATATGGTCAATTCGGGCATCTCCTTTTGTTGTTTCTGTGGACATCTCGAACTTTCATGATGACTAACATACTTCCTGCTGAGGACATGAAATTTTGATTTTGGAAACTCCTACATACATGTAGTTTCTTTATATGTATTTATAGAAGTATATCACGTGACCACCATTTGAACCACCATTTGAACAATCTTGACGACACCTTCTCGTCGAGACGGTTCAAATGAGTGGTGAAACATCTACTTTCATTGAGAAACGACAAAAGATGTATTTCGAACATAATGGTTTAACCCTTACTGGCTGAATTAATTGTTGTCTTCTGCTGGAAATGTTTTATTTTCAATATTTCTCGATAAAAACCTGTTTTGACAGCGCACGAGAATCGTCTCCACTGGAGACGATTCTCTTGTGCTGTCAAAACCGTTGTTTTTTTAAGAATGAAGGCAAACATTATGAAAAACAGCAGACGACAATTTCCGTCTCCAGCGTAGTCAGGATTAATCACCGTCTGTGTCGTCCTCACCAACTTCAAATGTGCAATTTCATTAACCCTTACACCGCTATCTTATTTATTTTGTCATCTGCTGTTTGTTTTCTATTTTCCATTTTTATCATCGAAAACATGCTTTGACAGCCCTTTAGAATACTTTTCAACATGGTTTGACAGCACTTCAGAATCATTTCCAAAGGAAATGATTCTGAAGTGCTGTCAAACCATGTTTTTATTGAGAAATAAGGGAAGATATAACAGCAACAGCAGACGACAATTGTTGTGAGTAGCAGTCTAAGGGAGGTAATTTTACTTATTGTTTTGTTTTATCACGGTCCACGCATACCTGAGAACACAGGTGCCTGGAAAGTCACATGATAGTCTAATTCCTAATATAAAGTATCCCTGTACAGTGGAACCTCGTTAAACCGGACAACACGAAACATACGTGTTCATAATTTTAATGAGTTTCTTGGTCATTTATCTCAGGTGACAATGTCTGTTCGTGATCGCACACAACTATGGCTCAGAATTATCAAATGCCTGATTTACAGTGAAACTTCACTAAGCCGGACACCCTGGGGGACCTGTACTAGAGACGATACTGACATTTCGATTTTTCCCGTCACCTGGGGCCCGTTTCACTAAACTTCATACGAATAAATTGTTCGTAAGTGCAAAATTATGATAGTTTGCAAATTAACAACGTTAAACAATTAAATCCATTAATGGAAATTTCCAGACGATCATAAACTTGCACTTACAGACATATTAGTCGTACGAAGTTTAATGAAACGGGCCCCTGTATCTGAGAGCCAGCTATAATTAATGGTCTAATATTGCAGATATTCTCGAATCTGTTCGGGATTCACCACGACGAGCGGTTTTGGGACGATCCCTGGTCCTTTACCCCGGAGAGATTCCTAACTCCTGAAGGTCAGCTTGTACCAGATGACCACCCGAATTTGACAAAGTATGTATGTGTTCAGTTGAACCATTTCACTCCTAAATAGCTGGCGTTGATAGCTCCATACTCATATGTGGATGTGACTGGAGAAATAGGGCTTATGGGATTTGTGACCAGTGTAGCTCATGGTCTAATAGAACACTCATGTGGCCTGATAACTGTATATACATTCATTGTTAGAAGCAGGGCGGGTGTTTCGTTAAATGAATGGCAAACAGTGCAGATCCTGATCAGTCTGTGCGGATGCACAGACTGATCTGGATCTACACTGGTTGCAAAACCCATAAGCCCCATTTCTCGAGTCACAGCCATATATATGATCTATTCCATTATTAGGTTTGTTTAATACTTTAGAAATGCTGACAATTGTTAAAAGCCGGCTCATCAAGATCTAAAATGTTTGAAAATCGTTGGTGTATGGTCAGTATTTGAAAGGTTTAATGTATTACTACGTCGTATGTGCCCTGCTGATAGTTGCACAATTAACCTGCTTGGGTTATGTACCGCCGCTGTCTTGGATTTCTTCAAATAAACGCACAGATTCTAAACAACACTTTTATTTTACACTATAACAATACGTTTTATATACATCCATGATGTTTCAATGATATATTAAGTGATTATGATGCCCATTCCCTATTATGGCGATATCCCAATAGGGCTGCATGTCGGATGGCCGCCACTGGGCAACCTCTGTTTAGCTTTGTCGTAACTTCGTGAAAGCCTTTGAATCAACTGCTATGTTAGAGACTTGGCTTGGGTTTTTTACAGGTAGCTTATCGTCCACCTGTTGTATTTCATAAACCTGGTATTACCTTTATCAGACCAGCTCCATTCGCTTTTATATACATAACACCAGATACATAATGTATACTGTAGAGTTTTAGTACTTGCAAACCGGCCTGTAATGTGCAGCAGATAGTTCCAAAATGGACCTGATAGCATTGATCAACCAACTTCGTTACATTAACATGGAAATAATAAGCATGTATATGCATACATGTATAGATACTAGTGCAAACATTCGCCGCTAAATTACATACTGGATAGTTACCCAGAGCTCCAGATAAGCTGTGTATTTGATTAAATACACAATTAAGATTGCCAAAAACCCATTTGAAATCATAAGTAGCGAGTATTAAAAAACAATAAAAAAATTGTGGAACCTTTATCATGCTGCGGAAAACAATAAACGGACTACACATATAGCATATTTTTATTATTTTCCATCAAAACACATTTTGGTATTTCATTAGAATTATCTCCAAGGAGACAATTCTCATGAATGCCAAGACCTGTTTTCATTTCGAAGCAAACTATTCAATCATTACTGTATGTTGATGTGTAAACAGTAGTGTGATTTTATTTTACCCAATTAAAATTTTGACATACCCAATTGCCTCAGAAATGATAGAGTGACAATACTCAATTACTAATTCCTTATCTGGAGTCCTGGTTACCAACTCAACATTATGTGTTTATTACACAATATTGCACCTGTCTCATGTTCACATCTTTAGTAGGTATATATTCATATACAACTTGGAATATTTGATTCAATGTCAGAAAGGGATATAACCGATCCGCGCGGTAATTTGTTTACCTTTTTACTATACAAACACGGTGGTATGTCACATTTTGAGGAAAACACCATTTTATACATTCGAACAATACACGTAATGTAATGTTGAAGATATGATATAATTTGTTCCATATTCGAGACGGTTCAAATGAGTGGTCACAACATATACTTTTATTTACAAATAAAAACAATAAAAATAAACTATTAACAAAATATTCATACCCTTAAAGGTGTATTCCGAATGCAATTGGTTAAACACTATATGCCTTGACAGCACATAAGAATCATCTGTCTCATATGATGACGAATCTTACCCGCGGTAAATAAAAACAATAACAAAATGAATAAATATAACAAAATTGAATTTTTCACCATCCGATTAGATCGACTGCCGAATTTTCTTATTTTTATATTTAATACAGCTTGGTACACAACCATCTGCGTTAATCTTGCTCAGCTTATCTACTTGTTTGAACATCTGTTAGCAATGTCAACTCGCAATCAAGCAGTTCCATTGTCTGAACCAGTAGCCTATTTCACCAACATTGCAAAGTATACTTTCCTAGCAAAGTATACTTTGAGGGAGAAATTTTCAATTTTGAATATAAATTTATTAATTTTTATTATACTGAATTTATTACATTATCACAGCCATTTTGGCTGTGATAATGTAATAAAGTCAGTATAATAATTCTGCATAGTTTTAATCACATCAAATATATGCGATCATTAGTTCTGTATGAAATACTGCATTTCGGAAAAATAAATGATTACTCCCTCAAAGTATACTTTGCTAGATACGTATACTTTGCAATTTTGATGAAATCGGCTACTGAGCTGTAGCACAGATCAGCCTCATCCAATCAAGCTGCCTGTTTCAAGTACAATATTCAAGTATTTTGAATTTAAGAAATTGACAAATATTGACAAGATTAGCGCAGGCGGTAGTTTAAACGTTGCATATAATGGCTTTTCAGCTTGGTAGCGAACGGTATCGGCCCGCGGGCGTGTTTGGGGACGAACTTCGCCGACAATATCCTGCTCCTGTTCGCCGGCTCTCTCGTCCGTCGGTTCCACATCCTGCCGTGTGACTCCGACTCCCTGCCAGATTGTGACCCCCGGACATTCCTACCCGGGGTGGTGACACGATCACCAGACTTTCTAGTCAAGTTACGCGACGTACATGACGGTGTTTGAGGTGCAAATAAGCACAAAAGTGTAAATGATCACAAACCACACAAACATACTTCCTACCCTACCACCGAGTTCATGACAAGATGCCACTCGGCTGTACTAAGAGCTATCGCATAAACGCATACATTTCTTGCGCCGGTGTTGGTGTTGATGGATTTACATTTATTGAGCATATGCAGCCTATGCGTAATAAATGTAAATCCATGCGTTTATGCAATCTCTTTTGCAAGTACAGTGGAACCTCTCTAAACCGGACGCTGAGAAAAAAGACTTTTGCTTAATTTTGATAGTGTTCTTTGCCCTTTATCTCCGATGATAATGTCTGTTCATGAACACAAATCACTCACGCGTGTCTTGAGCTAGTCCTATGTCTGTTTTACAATGGAACATCTCTAAACCGGACACCCTGGGAGGTGTCTGGTTTAGAGAGGTTCCACTGTAGTTGAATGGGAATTCGTCAGGAATCCGGCGCTTATTTCGACCTAAAACATTTTATGCCGGCGCTTAGTGCAGCACAAGTTGTAAATGCACAGCAGCTCTCTAAAGCTGATATACATACAACAACAGCGTTGTTAATTTGTGTGTGTGTGTGTCATAGTCATGTATTTCGTTAAAAACATCTGTTTGTGATCTCAAAACACTAAAACATACCTTGTTACATGACTGCCGCTTACAGTGGAACCTCTCGAAAACATCAGTGTGGTTCATTTGTGTTTGTGTCATAGTCATTTACATCTCGATCACAATGTATGTTCGTGATCGCAAAACACACACACATACCTTGGATCTGCCTGAATTACAATGAAACCTCTCTAAACCGGACACATAGAAAACAGCTATGTAGTTAATGTGTATGTGTGTCATTAATCTCGATCGCAACGTCTGTTTCGCGATTTCAAAGGAAGCAGCCATACCTTGGATACATAGAGAATAGTAGGTTAGTGCCGTGAATGGGAAAACATATCTGGCAAGGCTTAGGAAACGGGATGGGCGAGGCTCTGCCTAGCACATCCCGTTTTCGTGCCGCGCCAGATATTTTTCACATTCACGGCAACAACCTACTATTCTATTTATCACGTCAACACCTACAAATAGCTTTAAAATGCAAAAAAATAACACCAGCCGCATCGTCAAAATCGGAGAATCGACTATTATGACAACCGCGCATATTCATACGCAGTCATATTGACAGGATATCAAAAATGTTTCACGGCACCGTGTTTCACGGCACATACGTGTTGACGTGATAAAAAAGTAATATGCTGACAAATAAAGATACATAGGTGTTTGTTTGAGTTTTGTCTGGTATATACCACAGTCTGCGCATGAATATACGTCTGACATTTCCACATGACTTTTGACTAGAAACTACAATGATATTTGCATCAGAATACATACAATGAAGAACAATTTGGATGTCTGCCTCCTCATTATTGGACACATGTTGAATGTCTACGTTAGCGTCATTCACGGGTATATTTTTTGGTTCCGACCTGCTCACACCGCGTTGAAGGTTCGGAAATTCACATCACCAAATATCAATGATGAAAAGTCATGCAGAGCATGATGTTATTAGCCGATCAAATCGGGGTTCAATATATGTCCACATTTTAGTAGTTACGGAATCTCAGGGAAAAGTGAGATTTGATTTCCTCCCCAACCAAATTCTCCCAGTTATATTTAGTAAATTACTATGGATTTGCCATTTACTTGGCGGCCATATTGAGTTTTCTTACAATGGAGTATATTAACTGCAATATTATTCCAGTTGAAAGAATTAACCTTTGAATATAGGTGAAGGCGCTTAGCATTACACAAATATGTAGCAAGTCAACCGAAATTTCATAAATAACCGATTTTTGGCGGCCATCTTGAAAATATGATAATAGTATACAGAATATTAGTGTACTTTACGTAAATTCTTTAATATATCCATCTGAAATGTTTTTGAACAACTTACACCAATTTCCAAGTTAAGGACCATGACCTACCTATTGGCTCATATATTGGCAATTTTCGACTTCCGTCAAGCATAAAGTTCAATGACATTGAAATGACCTTGAACATGGTTTAAAAAAATGGCACCCGGATTTTTTGGAAACCTTATACATTCAAGTTTATAAAAACACCGGGTGCCATAAATTAACACGAGGTGCCGGAATCTTATATATATACCTATTGGCCAGACTGTTAGAAATATGCCAGAATTTAAGAAAAACAAGCGTGTAAAAAGGTGATTAATTTGGTGTGCAAGTACTGTATGTGAACTTCAATGTATATATTGCCAATGCAGATATACTGTCTGTATAATCGAGACGCATCATGTGATTTTGTACGTACAAACAGGTGCGCAATTTCATGAAATGTGCTGAAAGTTGATGAAATTCTCAAAGCAAATGCGGAATAGAATTCTGCATTTGCTCTGAAAATTTCGACAACCTTCGGTGTCATTCCAGGAAAATATCGTAAATTTTGTATTTTTTTTATGAAATTACGCCCATTTTTGTAGGTACAAAATTACATGGCGCATCTTAATTATCATTATTACACTGGTGCTGCACTCTGCGCCGGTGGAAAATGTAAGACGATCCACTTGAAAAATACAATATGCGCCATTATAAAATGTTTCTAGATGAGTGTTAAAAAATCAATAAAATTACTACTCGTCTTGAAACATTTTGTTACAATTGTATCTTTCAAGTGGATTGTCTTGAAATATTTGCATCGGCATGGAGTGCAGCACCAGTGTCACAAATTGACGAGTTCGTTGGATAGGTCGCCATATGGATCTGATGGCTAAGACTAGTGAACACAGTTGGATTAGGTGTAGCATGTATATTATGGTTAAAACACGTCGTCAAGTAAAATATGATTACTATTTTACACACAAGTACAAGTGAACCCCTCAACACTTCAACCCAAACACATGTCAAATAACCACCCTGCTTATGAGTGTATCATTTCATAACACAATTCCAAAGTGTCTCATTACCCCACATAATGTTACAAGTGTCAACTACCCCACAACCAGTTCATAAGTGTCTAATTCATCACATAAGTCTATATGTGTCTAATTCCCCACCTACGTGTCTAATTCCCCACATCAATTCATAAGTGTCTAATTTCCCCCACACAAGTGCATAAATCCACACAGTTCATAAGTGTCTAATTCCCCACATCAATTCATACATGTCTAATTCCTCACACAAGTGTATAAATCCCACACAGTTCATAAGTGTATAATTCCTCACACAAGTTTGTGTGTCTAATTCCCCACATACATGTCTAATTCCCCACATCAATTCATAAGTGTCTAATTCCCCCACACAAGTGTATAAATCCCACACAGTTCATAAGTGTCTAATTCCCCACATAAGTGTCTAAATCCACACACAGGATCATACGTGTTACATTAGCAACTGCATTAACTTCTCTCTAGATTCCATTGTCAGTGAGTGTGAATATACAGGACGATAGTACTCAATAATACACCCGGCCACCTCAGGACAAGTAATGGTCCACACAGGACAAGTCACGGCCCACACAGGACACGTAATGTTCCACACAGGACAATGTTCCACACAGGACAAGTAACGGTCCACACAGGACAATGTTCCACACAGGTCAAATATTGTTCCACATCGGACAAGGAATGGTCCACACAGGCCATTCACAGTCCACACAGGACACGTAATGTTCCACGCACGTAGTGTAAGGTCCAGGCCTCAGAGTATAGTCCCCCACTCATGGAAACGTAATAATGGAAAGTTCTTACATATTAGCCCAGGAACAAACGGTCTCAACAATGCACATGCAGGCTCGCTTCCTCGCCTCGCTGCTCTCACATGCCCGTAGCACGGCCACACCCAAAAACCACCTGTACAATACAAAACTATCTTCTAGCAAAAATTCCAGAATTACAATGTATGTCCAAAAAAGAAAATAAAAAAAAACAATCCTCAGATATTTGTCACTTAGCCACTCTACTAAAGTGTCAATGAATGAACAATTCATTTACTGTGAAGTCTGGTATAATATTTCACAATCTTAGGCGAATGCCTATTTGAGAATATTAATAACACTTTATTAAAAATAATCGCATTTGAACTTCAGATAAAATTACACAAAGCCTTTGACTAGTAAAAATACATATTCACAATTCACACAATTCACACACAAACTACATGTCACTAAAACTAATGCACATGTACTTACAGTTGGATAACTCAGTCTGCTGTCTCTAATACAAGTATTGTTGTTGCCTAGTCGAGATTCAAATGTCCACTGTCCACAATGACCCCACTTCAACTCATGTACAATGCACATGTCCAAACACACAGGTAACCTGCTTGACCACTCACAAAACCAATACACAGGAATGTCAACATGTATCTCACAGTAGATATTAGCTCACTACATACATGTACACTACCGAATTTGACCACCTATGTGTCCAGTGTCCAGCAAACCATATATACCTATATACCCAACAATGAATATTGTGACAATTCCTCCCTCCTTAAGTGTAAAAATGGAGAATTCACTTTTTACTCCTACTTCCTCACTAAAATCAACTATTTACACGCCGTCTGGTTTCTTCGTCGTAATTACAGACCTAACAACTACATTCGCAATCCCAACTGTGGTTTCTGCTCTCACTACTACTGTGCATGTCGACTCGCACGTTATCCGACCCCTTGATCGCGATAATTCGAAACCTGTAAGGCTGAAGAGATAAAGCCCATCGCATGATAGGTGAATTTTCCACCTTGGCACGATTCAAGTATATCAGTGGCTGATGATCAGTTTCAAGAAGAAATTCCTGGCCATACAAGTATGTCTGAAACTTCTGTACAGCCCACACTATCGCTAAGCATTCACGTTCAATGACAGAGTATGCCCGTTCCCTGACCAGCAACTTCTTAGTCGCATATGCAACTGGGAACTTCTCTCTATCATACTCCTGTAATATCACTGCCCCTAATCCGCTATCCGAGGCATCTGTACGCAGGATGAATTGTCTCTCACAGTCTGGCAATCTCAAAACAGGGGACTGTCAGTATCTGAGATAAGTTCCGAAATGCCCCTTCTTGCTCTATCCCCCAACAACTTACCTTTGTTGGTTGTCCCTTCTTCGTCAACTCGGTCAATGGCGATGCTATGGAACTGAAATTTGGAATGTACTTCCTGTAGAAGCCAATCAGTCCCAGGAATGATCTCACCTGTTTCTTTGTCTCGGGATGTGGACACTCCTGAATACTCTGTACCTTGCTTGGATTAGGTTTCATGCATCCATTTCAATGACGTGCCCTACAAAATCCAATGATGAATAACCTACCAAACATTTTTGTTGGCCTTGTTGCTGTCAACTTCGCTTGACGCAACCTGGAAAACAAGTCTGTGAGTACCTGTACATGTTGCTGCCATGTTTCGTGTGAACTAGAATGTCGTCGACAAAGTTTTCAATGTGGTTCATCCCATGTAGAACCTTTCTCATCATCCTACAAAAACAAGCTGGTGCCCCAACTAAACCAAATGGCATCTTTTTGAACTGATACAGACCTTCTGAGGTAATAAACGCCGTTAAATGTCTGCAGGACTCTTGTACAGGTATTTGCCAGTACCCTTTACTGAGATCGATTTTCGTAAAGTACTTACTTTTGCTCAGTCTGGCGAATACTTCCGGGTTACTCATGGGCTCACAATCAAATTCACTGATTTTGTTTAACTTACGAAAATCACAACAGAATCTGTAACTTCCGTCGGATTTCTTCACCATCACAACTGGAGATGCATACGAAGAATTTGATGGCTCTATGATCCCCATACCTAGCATGGATTTGACTTCTGATCGCATACTATCTCTCAAGGAATGTGGTACAGGATATGGTCGAGAGCGAACTGGTTCTTCTGCTGTAAGCCTAATAGAATGTTCAACTACATCGGTACTTCCGGCTAAATCGGTCAGAACATCTGAAAATTCTCTAAGCAGTTGTCTTACATCGAGTTGCTGCTGTACCTCTAGCTCTGGTGAAATCTGGACGTCTTGTATCGACTCTTTGGCTTGGAATCTCGGTAACAACAACTTACCTTAAACTGTCTTATTTGTGTCATCTCGGTCTTCCACTTCAGGCTCAATAACTCCGACACATACTTGCGCTATGATGCCTCTGTCACCAGAATCTGTCTGCGCTGGTACTTCCTGTTCCCGCTCTATGTATTGTTTCAGCATGTTTGAATGGTACAATTTCAACTTACCTTTAATGTCCAAGCGATAGTCCACAGGTCCCACCTTCTGTACAACTTCAAATGGCCCCATTCCACTGCATGAGCAGTTTTATTGTGATCTGTGGGCAATAACAAAAGTACCTTATCTCCTACAACTGAATTGTCTGTTCTTGGCCTTCTTATTGTAGTAACCCTTGTATCTGTCTGTTGACTTACGTAATTCTGATCTGGCCAACTCACATGTCCCTTCCAGTCTCTCTCTCAGATCTACAACATACTGGTATGTGGTTTTAATTTCGGTCTGCTCCAACTCCTTCGTCCACAGCTCTCTCAGAATTGTCAATGGTCCTCGAACTGTCCTTCCATAGATCAACTGAAAAGGTGAAAAATCCCAACTTTCTTGTGCTTCCCTGTAAGCAAATAATAAAGGCGCAATATACCTGTCCCAGTCGGTCAGTCTTTCCTCAGACATTCGACGAAGCATGCGCTTGAGAGTTTGATGAAACCTCTCCACCAATACATTACATGCTGGATGATATGGAGTCGTTGTCAGCTGTTTTATGGATAGAAGATTACTTACCTCTTTCATCACCTCAGAAGTGAATTGTGATCCCATATCTGTCAAGATTTCATTTGGAATACCAATGCGTGAAAACATTTCCACTAATGCTTCGGCTACGGTTTCGGCCTCAATGCTTTTCAAAGCAGTCGCCTCCGGATACCTTGTGGCGTAGTCGACCAAGGTTAACATGTATTTATTACCTTTGTCTGTTCTGGGATGTATTGGCTCCACTAAGTCCACAGCCACACGTTTGAATGGTGTGTCGATGATTGGCATTGTGCCAATGGGAACTTTTGGAATTCCCTATACATCAATCCATCTTTGATCTGGTATCGAGATGTGTTGCCCCCACGACCAATTGACTGTTTTCCACTTACCGCTGCCTCTCTAACCGATTTTAGAGCAGGGTCCTGGCTTTGATGCGTCTTCACATCCTCTACTCCGATATCACTAATAGGTGCTGGAACATGTAACTTACTTGGTGTTCGAGACTTATTCCGTTCTCTCTGTGCCCTAGTTTCGACCGCCTGTATAAGTGCTTCCGTTGGCTTCATCTGAAAATGTGGTTCATGCCCAATCCAATCTGGATTAGGATCTCCAGGATTTCTAACTCCAGGAATGTTACCCAATATGAGATCATAGACCGGGTTTTCCATGCAGAGTGCCTCAATTTGTCCAACCAAATAAGGGGTATCAACATCAATTGCGACTACATCAACCTTTCTAACAGTTCCATCAACCAATACACAAAGACGAGTTCTCCCCGTGAACTCGTGTGTATTCACTAAATCTTTCCGCACTACTGCGCTACTACAACCACTATCTCTAAGGACCTTGACCTTTGTATATCCTACATAACCCTCTGAAACTGGCATCCCACTAAACGGTTTTCGGTCTGCATTTGCCTTGCAGGCTGCACTAACAATAGGGAGTTCATGGCCACACTGAAGGTGTACCTTACAATCTGAAATGCAACAAGGTTCAAGTGTAGATTCATTTGGAATTAAACAACTAACAATGACCTTGGGCTTTGTTTACTCTTGTTCTACAACACAGTTTCCTGACTCAAAATTCCTACCATATCCCCTGCCTCGACCTCGGCCTCGACCACCCCATCCTTCCCTTGACTTATCAAATGGCTTAAATCCTGATCCACTACCCATCGACTTAGCCGGACAGTCTCTAACCATATGACCTGGATTACCACAGCCATAGCACTTCCTACCCACTTCAAGAACGCGATCTACTCCTGATGGAATAAATTTACTGGAATGATTCACATTGCGACTGTCTCTACCTGTATTCAATTTGCTACTGCAATCAAGCCCCCCATGAGCCTCGTTGTATTGTTCTGCCAGTACCGACATTTCATGAACGGTTTCAGGTTTTCGTTCTTTTAGAAAAAAAAAAAACAGCCAAATTCTTACCCATTGCCATCATAAATTGTTCCCTTAATAACAGATCACTTAGCCAATCATAAGTTTTTGGTGCATTCCCAAGTTCCCTCCATCTGTCAAGATAATTTTCTGACCGTGCAACAAATTGCGAACTTACTTTCCCCAAACTCAGGTTTACTGTTTCTGAATTTATGTCTGAATCCTTCTTCAGTCAATTGAAAGCGTTTCAACAGTGAGTCCTTTAAGTTTTGTAATCTGCTGCATTTGTTGGAGACAATCGTGAATAAACTTCTAAAGCTTTGCCCTTCAACAATGTACTCAAATTCACAGCCCATATATCTTCAGACCAACCAGCCATTTCAGCAAAACGCTCAAACCTTTGAATGTATGCATCTAAGTTATCCTTTCCTTCTTCAAAGGGAGGTAATCTGGGTAATTTCATTTTCGCCCCACCACCGTTATTGTACGAGTGATTACCTGCATTATCATATGCTAAAGACATATCACCTGATGCCCTACTTCTAACTCGTTCAAGTTCAATTTCCTTATCTAACAGCTCTAACTTGCACATTGTCTGCTCTTTAGACAACTCTAACTCGAAATGCTTTTGTTTTTCCTCGCACAAGGCTAATTCCTTCCTACTCTCTCGCTCCCTATTTCTCTCATCTCTTTCACGTGTAAGCTCCTCTCGCTTCTCGATAAATGCTAGCAATGCATTCCCTTGATAACCAAACCCCTTTCCAAGTGCCATTAACTTTTGAAAATCCATATTTCTCGTCAATGAACCTTCACCTACAAGCCTAAATCCAATTAATATCAATAGTCCTATTGCAAATATCCATATACCTTTTCCGAGCAATGACCTATCCCACCGCTGCCACCATTTGTCACAAATTGACGAGTTCGTTGGATAGGTCGCCATATGGATCTGATGGCTAAGACTAGTGAACACAGTTGGATTAGGTGTAGCATGTATATTATGGTTAAAACACGTCGTCAAGTAAAATATGATTACTATTTTACACACAAGTACAAGTGAACCCCTCAACACTTCAACCCAAACACATGTCAAATAACCACCCTGCTTATGAGTGTATCATTTCATAACACAATTCCAAAGTGTCTCATTACCCCACATAATGTTACAAGTGTCAACTACCCCACAACCAGTTCATAAGTGTCTAATTCATCACATAAGTTCATGTGTGTCTAATTCCCCACCTACGTGTCTAATTCCCCACATCAATTCATAAGTGTCTAATTTCCCCCACACAAGTGCATACATCCAACACAGTTCATAAGTGTCTAATTCCCCACATCAATTCATACATGTCTAATTCCTCACACAAGTGTATAAATCCCACACAGTTCATAAATGTATAATTCCTCACACAAGTTTGTGTGTCTAATTCCCCACATACATGTCTAATTCCCCACATCAATTCATAAGTGTCTAATTCCCCCACACAAGTGTATAAATCCCACACAGTTCATAAGTGTCTAATTCCCCACATAAGTGTCTAAATCCACACACAGGATCATACGTGTTACATTAGCAACTGCATTAACTTCTCTCTAGATTCCATTGTCAGTGAGTGTGAATATACAGGACGATAGTACTCAATAATACACCCGGCCACCTCAGGAAAAGTAATGGTCCACACAGGACAAGTCACGGCCCACACAGGACACGTAATGTTCCACACAGGTCAAGTATTGGTTCACCCAGGAAAAGTAATGGTCCACACAGGACAAGTACGGTCCACACAGGACAATGTTCCACACAGGACAAGTAAACGGTCCACACAGGACAATGTTCCACACAGGTCAAATATTGTTCCACATCGGACAAGGAATGGTCCACACAGGCCATTCACAGTCCACACAGGACACGTAATGTTCCACGCAGGTAGTGTAAGGTCCAGGCCTCAGAGTATAGTCCCCCACTCATGGAAACGTAATAATGGAAAGTTCTTACATATTAGCCCAGGAACAAACGGTCTCAACAATGCACATGCAGGCTCGCTTCCTCGCCTCGCTGCTCTCACATGCCCGTAGCACGGCCACACCCAAAAACCACCTGTACAATACAAAACTATCTTCTAGCAAAAATTCCAGAATTACAATGTACAATGTATGTCCAAAAAGAAAATATCTTTTAAAAAAAACAATCCTCAGATATTTGTCACTTAGCCACTCTACTAAAGTGTCAATGAATGAACAATTCATTTACTGTGAAGTCTGGTATAATATTTCACAATCTTAGGCGAATGCCTATTTGAGAATATTAATAACACTTTATTAAAAATAATCGCATTTGAACTTCAGATAAAATTTTCACAAAGCCTTTGACTAGTAAAAATACATATTCACAATTCACACAATTCACACACAAAACTACATGTCACTAAAACTAATGCACATGTACTTATTACAGTTGGATAACTCAGTCTGCTGTCTCTAATACAAGTATTGTTGTTGCCTAGTCGAGATTCAAATGTCCACTGTCCACAATGACGCCCCACTTCAACTCATGTACAATGCACATGTACCAAACACACAGGTAACCTGCTTGACCACTCACAAAAACCAATACACACAGGAATGTCAAACATGTATCTCACAGTAGATATTAGCTCACTACATACATGTACACTACCGAATTTGACCACCTATGTGTCCAGTGTCCAGCAAACCTATATACCTATATACCCAACAATGAATATGTGACAATTTCCTTCCTCCCTCCTTAAGTGTAAAAATGGAGAATTCACTTTTTACTCCTACTTCCTCACAAAATCAACTATTTATTTACACGCCGTCTGGTTTCTTCGTCGTAATTACAGACCTAACAACTACATTCGCAATCCCAACTGTGGTTTCTGCTCTCACTACTACTGTGCATGTCGACTCGCACGTTATCCGACCCCTTGATCGCGATAATTCGAAACCTGTAAGGCTGAAGAGATAAAGCCCATCGCATGATAGGTGAATTTTCCACCTTGGCACGATTCAAGTATATCAGTGGCTGATGATCAGTTTCAAGAAGAAATTCCTGGCCATACAAGTATGTCTGAAACTTCTGTACAGCCCACACTATCGCTAAGCATTCACGTTCAATGACAGAGTATGCCCGTTCCCTGACCAGCAACTTCTTACTCGCATATGCAACTGGGAACTTCTCTCTATCATACTCCTGTAATATCACTGCCCCCTAATCCGCTATCCGAGGCATCTGTACGCAGGATGAATTGTCTCTCACAGTCTGGCAATCTCAAAACAGGGGACTGTCAGTATCTGAGATAAGTTCCGAAATGCCCCTTCTTGCTCTATCCCCCAACTTACCTTTGTTGGTTGTCCCTTCTTCGTCAACTCGGTCAATGGCGATGCTATGGAACTGAAATTTGGAATGTACTTCCTGTAGAAGCCAATCAGTCCCAGGAATGATCTCACCTGTTTCTTTGTCTCGGGATGTGGACACTCCTGAATACTCTGTACCTTGCTTGGATTAGGTTTCATGCATCCATTTCCAATGACGTGCCCTACAAAATCCAATGATGAATAACCTACCAAACATTTTGTTGGCCTTGCTGTCAACTTCGCTTGACGCAACCTGGAAAACAAGTCTGTGAGTACCTGTACATGTTGCTGCCATGTTTCCGTGTGAACTAGAATGTCGTCGACAAAGTTTTCAATGTGGTTCATCCCATGTAGAACCTTTCTCATCATCCTACAAAAACAAGCTGGTGCCCCAACTAAACCAAATGGCATCTTTTTGAACTGATACAGACCTTCTGAGGTAATAAACGCCGTTAAATGTCTGCAGGACTCTTGTACAGGTATTTGCCAGTACCCTTTACTGAGATCGATTTTCGTAAAGTACTTTACTTTTGCTCAGTCTGGCGAATACTTCCGGGTTACTCATGGGCTCACAATCAAATTCACTGATTTTGTTTAACTTACGAAAATCACAACAGAATCTGTAACTTCCGTCGGATTTCTTCACCATCACAACTGGAGATGCATACGAAGAATTTGATGGCTCTATGATCCCCATACCTAGCATGGATTTGACTTCTGATCGCATACTATCTCTCAAGGAATGTGGTACAGGATATGGTCGAGAGCGAACTGGTTCTTCTGCTGTAAGCCTAATAGAATGTTCAACTACATCGGTACTTCCGGGTAAATCGGTCAGAACATCTGAAAATTCTCTAAGCAGTTGTCTTACATCGAGTTGCTGCTGTACCTCTAGCTCTGGTGAAATCTGGACGTCTTGTATCGACTCTTTGGCTTGGAATCTCGGTAACAACAACTTACCTTAAACTGTCTTATTTTTGTGTCATCTCGGTCTTCCACTTCAGGCTCAATAACTCCGACACATACTTGCGCTATGATGCCTCTGTCACCAGAATCTGTCTGCGCTGGTACTTCCTGTTCCCGCTCTATGTATTGTTTCAGCATGTTTGAATGGTACAATTTCAACTTACCTTTAATGTCCAAGCGATAGTCCACAGGTCCCACCTTCTGTACAACTTCAAATGGCCCCTTCCACTGCATGAGCAGTTTATTGTGATCTGTGGGCAATAACAAAAGTACCTTATCTCCTACACTGAATTGTCTGTTCTTGGCCTTCTTATTGTAGTAACCCTTGTATCTGTCTGTTGACTTACGTAATTCTGATCTGGCCAACTCACATGTCCCTTCCAGTCTCTCTCTCAGATCTACAACATACTGGTATGTGGTTTTAATTTCGGTCTGCTCCAACTCCTTCGTCCACAGCTCTCTCAGAATTGTCAATGGTCCTCGAACTGTCCTTCCATAGATCAACTGAAAAGGTGAAAATCCCAAACTTTCTTGTGCTTCCCTGTAAGCAAATAATAAAGGCGCAATATACCTGTCCCAGTCGGTCAGTCTTTCCTCAGACATTCGACGAAGCATGCGCTTGAGAGTTTGATGAAACCTCTCCACCAATACATTACATGCTGGATGATATGGAGTCGTTGTCAGCTGTTTTATGGATAGAAGATTACTTACCTCTTTCATCACCTCAGAAGTGAATTGTGATCCCATATCTGTCAAGATTTCATTTGGAATACCAATGCGTGAAAACATTTCCACTAATGCTTCGGCTACGGTTTCGGCCTCAATGCTTTTCAAAGCATGCTCGCCTCCGGATACCTTGTGGCGTAGTCGACCAAGGTTAACATGTATTTATTACCTTTGTCTGTTCTGGGATGTATTGGCTCCACTAAGTCCACAGCCACACGTTTGAATGGTGTGTCGATGATTGGCATTGTGCCAATGGGAACTTTTGGAATTCCCTATACATCAATCCATCTTTGATCTGGTATCGAGATGTGTTGCCCCCACGACCAATTGACTGTTTTCCACTTACCGCTGCCTCTCTAACCTATTTTAGAGCAGGGTCCTGGCTTTGATGCGTCTTCACATCCTCTACTCCGATATCACTAATAGGTGCTGGAACATGTAACTTACTTGGTGTTCGAGACTTATTCCGTTCTCTCTGTGCCCTAGTTTCGACCGCCTGTATAAGTGCTTCCGTTGGCTTCATCTGAAAATGTGGTTCATGCCCAATCCAATCTGGATTAGGATCTCCAGGATTTCTAACTCCAGGAATGTTACCCAATATGAGATCATAGACCGGGTTTTCCATGCAGAGTGCCTCAATTTGTCCAACCAAATAAGGGGTATCAACATCAATTGCGACTACATCAACCTTTCTAACAGTTCCATCAACCAATACACAAAGACGAGTTCTCCCCGTGAACTCGTGTGTATTCACTAAATCTTTCCGCACTACTGCGCTACTACAACCACTATCTCTAAGGACCTTGACCTTTGTATATCCTACATAATCCCTCTGAAACTGGCATCCCACTAAACGGTTTTCGGTCTGCATTTGCCTTGCAGGCTGCACTAACAATAGGGAGTTCATGGCCACACTGAAGGTGTACCTTACAATCTGAAATGCAACAAGGTTCAAGTGTAGATTCATTTGGAATTAAACAACTAACAATGACCTTGGGCTTTGTTTACTCTTGTTCTACAACACAGTTTCCTGACTCAAAATTCCTACCATATCCCCTGCCTCGACCTCGGCCTCGACCACCCCATCCTTCCCTTGACTTATCAAATGGCTTAAATCCTGATCCACTACCCATCGACTTAGCCGGACAGTCTCTAACCATATGACCTGGATTACCACAGCCATAGCACTTCCTACCCACTTCAAGAACGCGATCTACTCCTGATGGAATAAATTTACTGGAATGATTCACATTGCGACTGTCTCTACCTGTATTCAATTTGCTACTGCAATCAAGCCCCCCATGAGCCTCGTTGTATTGTTCTGCCAGTACCGACATTTCATGAACGGTTTCAGGTTTTCGTTCTTTTAGAAAAACAGCCAAATTCTTACCCATTGCCATCATAAATTGTTCCCTTAATAACAGATCACTTAGCCAATCATAAGTTTTTGGTGCATTCCCAAGTTCCCTCCATCTGTCAAGATAATTTTCTGACCGTGCAACAAATTGCGAACTACTTTCCCCAAACTCAGGTTTACTGTTTCTGAATTTATGTCTGAATCCTTCTTCAGTCAATTGAAAGCGTTTCAACAGTGAGTCCTTTAAAGTTTTGTAATCTGCTGCATTTGTTGGAGACAATCGTGAATAAACTTCTAAAGCTTTGCCCTTCAACAATGTACTCAAATTCACAGCCCATATATCTTCAGACCAACCAGCCATTTCAGCAAAACGCTCAAACCTTTGAATGTATGCATCTAAGTTATCCTTTCCTTCTTCAAAGGGAGGTAATCTGGGTAATTTCATTTTCGCCCCACCACCGTTATTGTACGAGTGATTACCTGCATTATCATATGCTAAAGACATATCACCTGATGCCCTACTTCTAACTCGTTCAAGTTCAATTTCCTTATCTAACAGCTCTAACTTGCACATTGTCTGCTCTTTAGACAACTCTAACTCGAAATGCTTTTGTTTTTCCTCAGACAAGGCTAATTCCTTCCTACTCTCTCGCTCCCTATTTCTCTCATCTCTTTCACGTGTAAGCTCCTCTCGCTTCTCGATAAATGCTAGCAATGCATTCCCTTGATAACCAAACCCCTTTCCAAGTGCCATTAACTTTTGAAAATCCATATTTCTCGTCAATGAACCTTCACCTACAAGCCTAAATCCAATTAATATCAATAGTCCTATTGCAAATATCCATATACCTTTTCCGAGCAATGACCTATCCCACCGCTGCCACCATTTGTCACAAATTGACGAGTTCGTTGGATAGGTCGCCATATGGATCTGATGGCTAAGACTAGTGAACACAGTTGGATTAGGTGTAGCATGTATATTATGGTTAAAACACGTCGTCAAGTAAAATATGATTACTATTTTACACACAAGTACAAGTGAACCCCTCAACACTTCAACCCAAACACATGTCAAATAACCACCCTGCTTATGAGTGTATCATTTCATAACACAATTCCAAAGTGTCTCATTACCCCACATAATGTTACAAGTGTCAACTACCCCACAACCAGTTCATAAGTGTCTAATTCATCACATAAGTTCATGTGTGTCTAATTCCCCACCTACGTGTCTAATTCCCCACATCAATTCATAAGTGTCTAATTTCCCCCACACAAGTGCATACATCCACACAGTTCATAAGTGTCTAATTCCCCACACCAATTCATACATGTCTAATTCCTCACACAAGTGTATAAATCCCACACAGTTCATAAATGTATAATTCCTCACACAAGTTTGTGTGTCTAATTCCCCACATACATGTCTAATTCCTCACATCAATTCATAAGTGTCTAATTCCCCCACACAAGTGTATAAATCCCACACAGTTCATAAATGTCTAATTCCCCACATAAGTGTCTAAATCCACACACAGGATCATACGTGTTACATTAGCAACTGCATTAACTTCTCTCTAGATTCCATTGTCAGTGAGTGTGAATATACAGGACGATAGTACTCAATAATACACCCGGCCACCTCAGGAAAAGTAATGGTCCACACAGGACAAGTCACGGCCCACACAGGACACGTAATGTTCCACACAGGTCAAGTATTGGTTCACCAGGAAAGTAATGGTCCACACAGGACAAGTAACGGTCCACACAGGACAATGTTCCACACAGGACAAGTAACGGTCCACACAGGACAATGTTCCACACAGGTCAAATATTGTTCCACACATCGGACAAGGAATGGTCCACACAGGCATTCACAGTCCACACAGGACACGTAATGTTCCACGCAGGTAGTGTAAGGTCCAGGCCTCAGAGTATAGTCCCCCACTCATGGAAACGTAATAATGGAAAGTTCTTACATATTAGCCCAGGAACAAACGGTCTCAACAATGCACATGCAGGCTCGCTTCCTCGCCTCGCTGCTCTCACATGCCCGTAGCACGGCCACACCCAAAAACCACCTGTACAATACAAAACTATCTTCTAGCAAACATTCCAGAATTACAATGTACAATGTATGTCCAAAAAGAAAATATCTTTTAAAAAAAACAATCCTCAGATATTTGTCACTTAGCCACTCTACTAAAGTGTCAATGAATGAACAATTCATTTACTGTGAAGTCTGGTATAATATTTCACAATCTTAGGCGAATGCCTATTGAGAATATTAATAACACTTTAGTAAAAATAATCGCATTTGAACTTCAGATAAAATTACACAAAGCCTTTGACTAGTAAAAATACATATTCACAATTCACACAATTCACACACAAACTACATGTCACTAAAACTAATGCACATGTACTTACAGTTGGATAACTCAGTCTGCTGTCTCTAATACAAGTATTGTTGTTGCCTAGTCGAGATTCAAATGTCCACTGTCCACAATGACCCCACCTCAACTCCTGTACAATGCACATGTCCAAACACACAGGTAACCTGCTTGACCACTCACAAAACCAATACACAGGAATGTCAACATGTATCTCACAGTAGATATTCACTCACTACATACATGTACACTACCGAATTTGACCACCTATGTGTCCAGTGTACAGCAAACCATATACCTATATACCCAACAATGAATATTGTGACAACCAGTGAAGTAAGTGGACTGTTTCTCTAACGGTGCATCACAAATATAGAAAAGTATATGTGACCGTGGCTTGATAAACAGGCCTTGAGGGTTTGATAAATCTGGATATTAATCTGCTAGCACACTCCTGTATGTGAATGTGCAGGCGGATCTGTGCCTACACTGGTCATATTACAATTGAAAGGAAGTAATATCATGCTTACTATGAGTGTTTATACTTTAGTATTACATGCTTTATGTGATAATCATGATAATGGAATAAATGATAAAGTATACATGTTTAGCTTCTATTAAAAATGGTTTTGAATTGGGATATGTATATGATTTTAATTTCAAAAGGTGCCAGCAAATCTGATGAAGAAATTCCACACCCCTGGCCCAGGAATACCAATTCAGCGATTACGGTCGGCTGCCGGCATGGTACAGATAAACAGGTCGGCTGTCGGTCGGCATAGTCGACTATACCGACCGACGGACAATCTGTTTACCGGTACCATGCTGGCAGCCGACCGAAATCGCAGAATCGCTATTTCCTTGCAATCAATAGAAAAGTAAATGTTTGATGGCGAAATAAGTGAATCAGAAAAAGAAGATTTCAGTATTTACAAAAGGACACGAAGAAGTGCAAGGACCAGTGTAGATCAATTTGGTTCAGTTAAAATTAACAATTGAGTCACACAAATTTACTAGTCCACACGAAACGGTAACAATTTTGTCAGTGACCGTCTTACCAAACTTATCCTTGTTTATGAGACAATTAATGGAAAGACAACCGTTCAATATAGTATATTTCTGTCGAACTAAACCAATAACCCGTTCCACATGTATTCTTGAGTGGGCAAGTTTACGCGTTGATTCCACGTGCAGAGGGGATAGCTGATCACGACCTTTCGTAAATGATGGAATCTTCACGTCTGCAGCTACCGAGCCAACACTGTCCTTGACATCAAATCCTCTGTCCGCCAGCATTAAATCCCCAGGTAATAACTTGGACAGGAAGTCACTGTTCTCTGTCACAAACTTGTCACTCACACGACCACCCCATGCTTTCGATATGAAGGACACACTGCACTGAGGAGTAATTATAATTAGAAAGTTCACAGTGTGGTGGTGTTTGTATGAAGACCAGGTTTCTGCTCTGGCTTTCAAACCACTTGGTTTCTCAATAAATACCTCAAAACAATCAATTATCACTGCACACCTGGGGCCGAAGTACTTCCTAAATTCCATTGGCATGGTTTTTCTCAATGTCTCGCGCTCTGGCCATCTTATGAGTGTCTTTAGCCGCTTGTACATACAGTCAATTGTCCGTGTAAAAAGTCTAGATAATGTTGATTGAGTAGTGTCAAATTCATACGCAAGAAAGAGATTTTACAAATTTAGTCGCAATTTTACTAATGGCAATAGCATTACCTTGAATTTGGGCATGACCAGACTGGATGGCCGGTGAGGCTCCAGAAAATTAAACAATATAGATAGAACTGTGAATGATGGTAATCCTGTTAAATGTTTCACCTTCTCGTCACTACCCTTAACATAACTTGCAGTGAATTTAGTTTCCAAATGGGCCACTTTTTCCTTCAGCTCCCCATTCTCTGTACGCAGTTCCTGCAGCTCCAGCGACACTCCATGAGTGGACCATCAACATCAGTCTGTGACTGAACGCTGTCTTCATCAACGCTGTCACCCATATCCATACCCGTCTCAGTGTGATCAGGTCCAACAATAGTTGCGGATTCAGCTGGCTTCCTTCTCTTCTTTTCCTGCTGCCGATCATATCTTGATGTAGATGATGCTCGCTTTTGTCCGCCCAGATTAACTGATGGTGCCCAGTTTGGGTTAAGATGGTCATACAACTCTGCCTTCTTTCCTGAAACATATACATGATATATATTGAAAACAAATAAATACATGTATACTTGTCGGATATTGTAACTTTGCACATTTAGTTACAATATAATAACTTATTTTTATTATTTCTTCTCGGAAGTATATGTTGCATACACCATCTGAACATTCTTGCTGAGACAGTTCAGATGAGTGGTCACAACATTTACATGCACTTTTAAGGAGAAATAAAAAAAAAGTGTACTCTTATGAAATATCACTGAAATATTGACAATTTATGACAAATTTTATACATATGACATGCGCCATGTGATTTTGCATGTACAAACATGTGCGCACTTTGATAAAAAATATTTACAAAATTTACAATATCTTTCATAAATAACATTGAATGGTGACAACATGGTGACATTCTGTATTTGCTCTGAGAATTTCATCAACGTTTGGCATGATTTACAGAAAATATCGCAAAATCTGTGAACAATTTTCATGAAATTCCACACAAACTGCAATTTTTTATTGTCTGAGGTCCATCAAAATACACCATCTCGCACGTCTTAAGCATGTTAAGTACAGTGACAGCACGGGTGTCCAACATTATAATTCAGTGGGAGGCCGCAGGGCTCTTATAAGGAATTAGTAATTGAGTAGTGTTACTCTATCAGTTCTGAACCAATTGGGTATTTCAAAATTTTAATTGGGTAAAATTAAATCACACTACAGTGGACTGTTTACACATCAACAGACAGCAATTATTGAATAGTTTGTTTCGAAATGAAAACATATCTTGGCATTTCATTAGAATTGTCTCCTTGGATGTGTTTTCATGGAAAAATAAGAACAAATATGCTAAATTGTGGTCTGTTTATTGTTTTCTGCAGCATTATAAAGGTACCACAATTGTTCTCATTGCTTTCTGATACTCCCTACTTCTGATTTCAATTAGGTTTTTGGCAATTTTAATTGGGTATTTACGCAAATACGCAGCTTATCTGGAGCTCTGGGTGGGGTTCACACACAATATAATGATTACACCAGCTTACATTGTCTCACCAGCTGACAAGTAGAACTATCGGATTATTTATAATATGAAGGACTTACCATTGACAAAATACGCCGAATACACCCGAACATTTAGGATATTCTTGTGCCCAAATTCTTGTCCAATTCTAGCCAGCCATTCACGATTCCGATCCGAACTCAGTTTCTCGCATTCCACACCTTGATTTGTGATTACTGCAGGCAATCTATACTATTCCAGTGTCCTTTCGCGATCTTTACGATGACTACATCCGTATATAGAACACTTCACAACCATTATGCGTCTAACTAACTGAATGTAGGTCAAACTTCGACGTGTTTTGTACATGGCGGAGCTTCCGGTTTGTGACGTCAAAACGTTTATTTACAGACAAATTGCAAACCGCCGAACTCTTGTAGTCAAAACGTTTATTTATAGCCAAATTGTGTTATTTCGCTATATTTAAAGTTTTAAACAGAGATAATGGCCAAAAATGAAAAATTATCCGGTTGATGTAGTTTGGAAGTGATACAACACATTTCGCGTTTGTAGATTACCGAATATAGGAGAAAAGGGTGGTTACAAACTCTTTCACAAACCAATGGATAACCAATATATAGCTGATCCATAAATAAATCGGCTAATAATAATAGATGATATGTGCTTCGTATACCATGGAGACATATATGAAATAAATTATACAAGTTCACCCCTCACACCGCCCCCCCATTATAACAAGAGACGAGGCAAAGCCACAAAAGCCGGGTTTTCGTAAGCCTTTCAACCTTAAGGAACTGGAATGGACTGTGATATGCTAATGTTCCGACCAATCCAATGGTCACAAAATGATTTTCAGATTCGTCCATTTATGAAAATGGGGTGTTTTGTTCTTCTAAGAAATATAAAAATTACTTTCAAAAGTGCAGATCCTGATGAGACGGCTCGTTACGAGCCGGCTCATCTGGATCTGCACTGTTTGCATAAACCGCTATAGCGGGCTTTCGGGTTCAAATGGTTAAAGGTACATCAACCCTGAGTCGGCACAAAATGTTCTTTATATCAGATACATCATCTGAGATATTTTCTGGCAAAATAAACATTCATTCACCATTACCCCACGTATTATTATACATTTTATATCAGACGTAACTTTGAACACTGATATCAGGGGCAATAACCGTGTTTCCTTAAAATGTTAACGGACATTACTATTTATACTCTGTATTTATTTTTCGATGTGCAATTATCATACTTTATATCATAGCCTAATAACAACAATAACAACGCGCGTCACTATCAGTCAAACACATATTACTATATGATTTTACCTGCATAGCGGCCACTCATAATCTTTAGAACTGGTGGAATAGTGACACAATTATACACTTATTTAATTCCTATAAAGAACATTTTATGCCTACTGAGTGGGCATGTTCCTTTAAAGGCATAGACATTTCGATAACATATAATTGGCTATTTATGTTATTATGACCACAATTGAAAGTGACAACTGTCATTTGCATAAGAAGGCAAAAGAAGCCAGTGTATGAGAAAGTATACATGCAGTTGCAGGCTGGCATACATGTATTATTACAAGATACTATAGGAATGAATGGCCTTTTTGTGGAATTTATCGGGGTATAAACTTGGAAAAGTCGCGGGAATACTGGACGAAGCGATAAAAAATTACAATTTCAAAAAAAAAAAAAAAAAAAAAGTTTTTTTTTTGTTGTTTTTTTTCGAAAATTGTAATTTTTTAGGGCCTCGTCCAGTATTCCCGCGACTTTTCCAAAGTTTATATCCCGATAAATTCCACAAAAAGGCCATTCATTCCTTATAATTCCAGCATTTGAAATAAATTCATCAAGAAAATGTGTTTATTTTCCGTTTTCTTAAGAATTATTTTAACTGCGCCTCACGGTTACGGAAAGTAGTTTGGCGTGGGAGTTTACTGGGATATAAATTTTGAACAGAGACTTGCTACGGGCCAATCAAATGTTAGGGAATTGTGTAAATATTTTTGTGCTGGAATTATGAGCGAACATCTCTACTGTCTGATGAGTGTTATTCTATTTAACATTGAAAATGGCTTAAGCCACTTGCGCGGAAAACAATAGGTAAAGGTAAAGAAAAGGTCAGATGGTATGCGATGGGCAGGGGCGGATCTGGAGAGAGGGGGTCCTGGGGTTGCTCCCCCTACTGCCCCCCCACACCCCCCCCCCCCCCCGTTCAGCCACGGAATTTACATAGCTCACAGTTTTACCACCAATTGGAGTCTGAATTTAAATGCCGTAAAAGACAGGAAAGTGCATTTCGAAGAGCTCGAAGAATAGAATAACCACCTAGTTGCGAACGGTAACTCTCTCTGAGAAATACTTTACGACGAGAACACAATATTAGCATTCAACAGCCATCTTGATTTTGTGTATTTATTTATTACATGTAACACGGATGCCTGCTAGACAAGGCTGGTAGGTTTGACAACGTATACAGGAGCGGATCCAGCATTTGGTGAAGTGGGGGGGGGGGGTGTCTAGTAGCGAAGGTAATTCTTGCAATCTACTCCCGTACCTGCAAGAGCTACCGTTCGCAACTAGGGGGTTGTCCTATTTTCGAGCTCTTCGAAATGCACTTTCTTGTGTTTCTGTGTTTTACGGCATTTAAATTCAGATTCCAACTGGTTGTAAAATGGATGATGATGATGATATCAAGACATGTACAATAGCTAGGAGTAGCTAGCTTATGTAATCATGAATACACCTACAGGTGCATATGCCATGCTTTGTAGAACCCTATATTCTTCACATGGGCGGATTCAGGGGGGGGGGCGGACCCGGCGCACGCCCCCCCTAAAATTCGCCGAGTAAAGATTTTTTACAAGTTACAAGGCACGTTTCATGCCAAGTGCCATGTTTTCCATGCATTTTTCGGTCGTTTTCTTATTGTTTCAAAATTTAAACGTTTTCAATCAAAAATCATGTCTAAACATACTGTGACAGTGTCAATATTTTTGCTCCAAAATGCGCCAGAACGCAGGAAATGCGATGTAGATTTGCAAACTTTTCCGGGTGGGAATGCCCCCGGACCCCCCTAGCGCTATCTCGACTATTTTGCAATACTTGACTATATTCTCGAACGAGCTTAGCTCGTTCGATAATATAGTCAAGTATTGCAAAATAGTTACGCCCCCCTAACCCGAAATCCTGGATCCGCGCCTGATTCACCCTCCCTTATTGTTACCCAGGTAACAATAGGGGATGGTAACAATATCGGATGACTGTAGAATTATGTACAACCCCCTATTGTTCACCCTCCCCTATTGTTACCCCTCTGTAAATTCGTCCATTCAGGTTTTGTGAGTGTCCGACAACAATAGTTGCCGACCAAAAGAGATGACGAAATATTGTATCGGAAGTTTGGAGTTCGATATCGAACACATTCAGATGCCGATATCACCATTCTAGTAGTCAGTGCAACCTGCTTTTTTTATGATGGGTAACAATAGGGGAGGGTGAACAATAGGTTTTTTTTACAAATTATACAGTCCTCCCTTATTGTTACCCTCCCCTATTGTTATCCGTCATACACATCATGTTTTATAGATGACCAGAACGGTGATATCGGTATACAATGGTGATATCGGCATGTAAATGTTCTCGATATCGAACTCCAAACATCCGATACAATATTTCGTCATCTGTTTTGGTCGGCAACTTTTGTTGTCGGACACTCACAAGAACAGAATGACCGAACTTACAGAGGGGTAACAATATGGGAGGGTGAACAATAGGGGGTTCTACACTGCTTACACAAATGACATACACAACCAGGGATCCCGCTGGGGAAATTAAAAAAATCGCCACTTCATAAAAATAAACAATTGGCGATAAAAAATTACAAATTTCGAAGAAAAAAAATTTGTTTTTTGTTTTTTAGAAAAATGTAATTTGTTATCGCCAATTGTTTATTTTTATCGCCAATTGCGAAAGTGGCGATCGCCAGCGGAATCCCTGCACAACATAGAATTCGGTTAACAGTAACGCGATATCACATAAACAATACAATATTAGGGTAGGGTCATTTCCGAGGATTCCGTGACCATCATGTTCCTACCGTTTTTTTTTATTGTTTATTTGTCAACTTGAACCATTTTGGAAAACAAAAATAGCTGCTATGCATTTTTCAAAAATGATGGGAAAACGTTTTAGAGCACAAAATTCAAAATGGCCACCAACGACATTTTGAAATATATAAAATGCGGTATCTCTGTAATGCGATAAGCAAGAAACACACACGAGGTGTCGTTTCCCAATAATTACATCATGCCAAAACTGCTGGTATGGCTAATGTTTAGTTCGGACTTTGAAATTCAAGATGGCTGCCGTCCATCATCTAAAATGCATAATACTGCACATAGTTAATAAGAGCTAAGCTAAAGTGACAATGGTTTGAAAGTCACTAAGTCCTTGAAATTCAGCCGTCTGCCATCTTGAACAATATAAAACACAATATTATATTGGGGAAATTAAGCTAAATTTATAACTGGTGTGACATATTTGCTAATTGTAGCAGACTACACATACTGGAATGGTTGTTTGTTAGGTTGGATGCTTTCAGGAACAAGAAATCCAAGATGGCCACCATATGCCATCTTGAAAAAGTGAAAATACAATAGTTTTGAGACTGCGTAAAAGTAAATGTACAAACAGTGTGATTTCTCATTAATTGTAGCATTCTCTATTACCTTTAAGGGATGTTTTGTTACCTTAGAGATTATCATGACTGCTGAATTGCAAGATGGCAACAATATATAATGTATTATGTATTGAGCATTAAAGGTTGCTCACTGGGTATTTTGGATGATCAATTATGCACGGTAACCCCACTAAAATGTTTGATTTCATTTTAGTCTATTTGTATATATTAATTTTACTGTGAAACCCAAAATGGTTGCTGTTTAGTATTTGCCATATTGAAAAGAAAAAACAAAATGAAAAAGTGATCAAAGGTTGGTAATATATTTTGAGTCCGATAAGAATGAAAATTGGGAGGTTGTTATCACTGGTACAGTAAGTCCATGTATACTCAAGTGAAAAAGTATTGTCCCCTCTACTAGATTGCGGCTTGTATGTATATCGTGGGTGAAAACAAAGAAAACACAACTTTAATATGAAATTTATTCATTATCGAAGGTAATGGTATGAAATTCATTAGGATATGAAAATCGTGTGTATGCCATATCAGCTATGCAAATGAAAACGTCGAAATCCCAAATTCACAAAAATCAGTACCGTGTATGTCCCCCATTAGCCCGAATTACTGCGTTGCACCGTCTCCTCATAGAGTCGATAAGGTCGCGAATTGTTCCTTGCGGAATGTTGGCCAACTCGCTCAAAACGGCCGCTTGAAGTTTGTTGACGTTTCTCGACTGATGTGGACGTTGACGTAATTTACGTTTGACGTTGTCCCATAGATGCTCGATAGGATTTAGATCCGGACTTCTCGCTGGCCATTGAAGAACATTCACGTTATGTCTCTCCAAGAACTGTGTAGTCGCGTTAGCAGTGTGGCGTATGGCATTGTCTTGCTGAAACATCATGTATTTGGCTGCGTTCAAATTTCCTTCAAATGGCACAAACGCGTCTTGTGGTGACAACTTATGCCGCCCCAAAACATCTTCGATCCACCGCCGTACCTGTCTTTCTCTAACACACAACAATCGGCGTAACGTTCGTTCTTGCATCGATATACGCGCTTCCTACCGTCATGTGTTGACAAGTTGAATCTGCATTCGTCGGAGAACACAACATTATTCCAGTCTCTCCGAGTCCATCGCAGATGTTTCTGGCGCAAACAAGGCGATTGTTCCGATTCCGTCGTGATAGGATAGGCCCAACGTATGGTCTCCGCGCTCTGACGCCAATATCCCTCAGCCGGTTTTTGACGGTGGCTCTGCTGACGTGAGGACCGGCTCTCCCTAAAATCCTTCTCGACGTCGACGCAGCATTTTCCACCCTGATACGCAAGTGTGAAGTTCGTATGTACTGATATTGACGTTGTGACTTCACACGCGGTCTCCTGCTGCGTGGCAAATGTTTGACGGAGCCTGTTCGCCGGAATTTCACCCTCAATCGTCCAATTGTCTTCGGATGTACTCCAAAATGACGTGCGACATCAATTTGTCGGGCCCCAGCATCCAACATGCCTATTGCGCGTTCTTTTAAATGTTCACATAACGTCGGCATGACGTTACTCAAGCTACGTCTGAAATGCTGCCTACAGCGCGTATTCTCCTAGAGTCTTTTCCTGTTTTTCTAACTTGGCAGACTTGTATGCTTCGTAATGGACAATACTATCGAAGTGAATACTGCACGAGCACCTCGTACATGCCAAAAAGATAAAGCGTCAATTTCGTAGCGCACGTGCCGTTCCAGGTGAATTAATTCAATGAAACCCGGGCATCGCAAATGGATATCCCGTGCGATATTGTGTGTATAATTTTATAATTATACGTCATCAATTCATCTCAAAATATGAAATTATAAAAAGGGACAAGACTTGTTCACTTGGGTATATAGGAGTTTCTTGTCCTGAATGTTTATGTATTGTTAGCTGCATAATACATATTCCGTTCTTTGTTAAACGGCACACGAGGCGAAACTTGCTGATGTCTTGAAGACAAAGATATACAGTAAAAAGGCAATGTTCACATTCATGTTATACATTACGCTCCATTGTAACAGGGCGAGAAAAATGAGCACCGACTTGGGGCCGAACCCGGGACCTCTGATTCACTGCACCATCGCTCTACCGACTGAGCTATCCGGGCACAGATACACACTTTCTTTCCATAGTGAGTTACATACATTATAAAGGGTTTGATGGATTTAAACTATACTAAACTCTACTACAGAACCGTACATGCTATGGTAACGGTGCCCTATGTTTGGTCACCGTCACTATATCGAATACCTCCAGCCTCAGCTCATGCGCCTTAACGCGACACGCCTCATTGAACGGCGACAGATATAAATAGAAATTCATCCGGCACTCCTTGAGCTTCCAGACGTAGATGTAGGAATTGACGAACGAGTTCAAGGTTAGCCCGAGGTAGGAGAACAGCTGGAAGTTTTGTCTCCATTTCCAGAGCCTCAGCTGAGGGGCAATCTCAAACACGATAGTATGTAGCAGGGCCGGCGACTGTAGCACCATGAAGGCGAGCACGACACTGATTATCGGACTTGTGGCGCGTAATCCGCCAGACGGCGTGCGCTCACTTCCGTATCCGCCTCCACGTGGATCGTCTACTGGAACACTAGTCCGAGTTATCAGTCCCTTAATGATGAAATGAATACGAATATACGCCGCGGAAACGATGAATGTGTACGTGACCATTGTCACAGTAAGGAACACCTTTACCGGCCAGAGGGCCGTGAACATGTCGCAATGTTTTACGTCCCATTGACAGCGTTGTCCCAGGGTGAAGGTCAGCACAATGGCGACTGGTAACAGGAAGTTTAGCGTCCATATAACGGCGATACAGACACCGATATTTCTCCCAGTTATAACTTGCGAATACTTTATATGAAACGACAACGCAAATAATCGTTCCAGTATAATAGAGGTTATTGAAGCCAACGATATACACACGGACACTACGGTTAACATTGTTCTAGACTCGAAGACAACTTGGAAGTAGGGACTGTCCTGGCCGAGGATGGAGATGGTGATGCTGTGGCTGGAGATGACCGTCTCCTTCAGCATCTCGCTGACGATGTAGCTCACGGACAAGTAGTAGATCTGTCGGGGCAGTCGCCGACATTTGGAGATGACTGAGATGGTAATCGTGTCCAGTAGGAGAGTTAGGAGCGAGATGCCGATCGCCGAACTGTTCATGAAGACAGCGTAGCGCGCCCCGGTCGAATTGCCAGCTGTCCAGTTTGTCTCGGTGATGTTCGACATTGGGAGAAACACGACGCTGCTTTCCAGTTAATAGAACAATACAATGTATATGGGTAGTTTTCAACTCGCCTTCCGTGTGTCAACTACCCAGTCAGTCCTGCAATATGTATTGTATTCCCCACATTAACTAGGATTACACAAAGTTGTGTGATAATTAATATGCTACACCGTTATAAAGATAATACATTTGAGACACGGCATGTGATTGTGTACCTTCGGACATCTGCGTAATTTCACTACATACTTTTACAAAATTTACAATACTTTTCATAAATAAAGTCAGGAGTTGACAAGATTTAATTCCCCATGTATCCATAACTTTTGACGCCATTTACGTAAAATATCGTAAATTTCGTAAACCTGTTTCATGAAATTACGCAGATACCCGAAGGTAGGTACAAAATCACATGGCGTGTTGCATTTGTAAATGCTTTTCTGTTTTCATTTACAAAACGTTTACATGGTAACACATCGTATACTTTGCACAAATATGAGAAGTACGAAACTTAAAATGCACGTGCTACATATATTGTTCCAACAAGTTGGTAGATCCCACAATAATTAATTAGAATGCGTTTGCTGTCTCTTTAGTTCCACCATGTCAATTAATAAGCTGCAAACGTTCCACTTCGCACTCAGTCTGATGATTCGCACAATAATGTCATGATACTCTATGCCACTGACTGGACATGGGTTCGTGTGTCGGGAAAGGGGGCTCATGTTATTTCTGACCAGTGAAGTTCTTATTTCACATTACAGAGATCCATTACAGCGCATTTTACGCACTTACTTTAGCTGAATACGCATTGATTATGACATACTCACAACAATGTGAAATGTGACATACTCACAACAATGTGAAATGTGACATACTCACAACAATGTGAAATGTGACATACTCACAACAATGTGAAAATATGGATTCACTTTTAAATTGAGTAGTGAAAATAATGTAATAAAGTTACAAATTTACTTAGTTGGGCTGCAAAAAGCAAACAATGTTTGATTTTTTTGCAGCTCAAATAAGTGAATTTTTAAAATTGTTCCCTATTTAATAAGACGGAAAATCAATAGTACATTTGTAAAAGTAAAATACGCAGATTTACATTTATTGAGCATAGGCTGTATATGCAGCATATGCTCAATAAATGTAAATCCATCAACATTGAATGTGAAGTCTGTGGGTATAATACTCTTTAGATACAAACTTATCTGGAGCTCTGGCATTTATCACTCGTTCAGACTGATCTGTTGACCAACATTGCCGGTCGGTGGGCTCGTTGCCAGAATGCGATCAGTATATACACTGATCATACTGCATGAACTAGCGGGGTTTCCAGGACCCCGGACGTATCACAACATGATAGATGGTCATCAGCGGAATGCATGTGCGCAATAACAAGATGTTCCGTTGGGAAATGAAGTTACACGAAATTTACCCGCTAAGTTAAGTATTGTGACAGGCGGATGGACGGACGGACACTCTGACTCCAGCATACCCCACAACTTGTTGCAGGGGATACAAAATCGATCGTCTAATTCCAGTGAGAAGAGAGAGAAATCTTAAAACAAAGGTGATCCCCATCTGAGACACGCCATGTGATTTTGTACCTTCGGAAATCTACGTAATTTCATTAAATACATTTACAAGATTTACAATATTTTTCATAAATAAAGTCGAAAGTTGACGAAATTTTCAGAGTACATGCGGAATATAATTACACATGTGCTCTGAAAATGTTGTCAACTTTGAACACCATTTACGGAAGATATTGTAAATTTTGTAAACGTATTTCATGATTTTACGCAGATGTCCGAAGGTAAAAAACTACATGGCGTGTCTCATCTTATGAATGTTTTGGCTCTCTAATTCCCGCTTCTGACGATTTCTGAAATTTAATTATAATAATAATAATATATATATTTATTTCCTCCACATAGGAGAGCACAAACACTAAACATATTTACATGTACAGCTGGGAACACGAACCAACGCAATTAACCTTACCACAAGTGATAGCCCGGGACTGGAACCTATGAGTGCCAGAAATCGCAGTCACTGGCCACGAATTATGGCAACAAAACACAATAGTATATATGAGCCGCGCCATGCGAAAACCGGGCTTAAGGACAACATTTTCAGTTTTTACTTTTTCGCGTACTCTGAATTGTACATCTTTTAAAAGCCATATGCCGCCAAAATTATCAATGTATCCCAATTATTTTTCATTTTAGAAGTATTTTTATGACGCGTGGTAAAAACTTATAATGACGTTTTAGATCAATGACGTTGAAATTACGACGTTTTTATCAACGGCGTATACAAGGGGTGTTGATAAAATACCCGCACAAGTCCTATATATTTGTCATATTTTATCACATGTCAACTAAATTTGGATATCTCGTAGCCTTTCCAAGTGTTTCCTATTAGGCCAAGACAAAGTATGAAAATAATGTTTATTGCAGTTGCTATTAATGTAACGTCATGTTTTTGATTGCTGCCCAAGTAACGTAATTCCGTATGAATAATTTTCAAATAAGGCAAAGTGTTGGCGTTTCCCTGTTGTTTGCTGCTGTCTGAAATAATTTTGGGGAATAATAGCGACATTATTTAACATTTCGTATGCAACGACATATTTTAAAGTAGGAAGTAGGCCGCTTATAACATTAACCAGGCATGGGAAATTTCAGGATTAATCCGGAAATCCGTATTTGAGGTCACAGGGACCACTTTTGTGAATATTGTAAATCCGTTGAGAATGGCGAAAAAAAATTACAAATTTCGAAAAAAAAAAAAAAAAAAAAAAAAAAAAAAAAAAAATATATATTTTTTTTTAAGTGGCGATTCTTTTTCCCCAGCGGAATCCCTGTTATGCATGTACTGACTTCTTGTTGCAAGTATTATTTTAAATTGAAATGGATTATGTTGCCAATTTTTCCTAATTATAGCATATTTTTTTCAGGGGAAAATGTGATCTATTTAATGCTAAATATACCTCAGAATGAAGCACAGAGCATCTAGAATTGAAAAAAAATTATGGGGGTGGGGGGGGGGGGGGGGGGGGCATGCCCCCAGACCCCCCTACAAAATCGCAGCGCAATCCGCTGCTCAAATAAATTTTCAGTGGAATTGGTTGGGGATAAAAGTGTTGCCACTCCCATGCCTGATTAACTTTGTAACAAAACACTACAGATTTGGTAGCGTGATACCTCATAATTGTCGCCGTGTGTCTTTCTTGAGGATCGCATTACCATCGCCTGATTCAGACATACATTATTATGCAGTCAAGTGATAAGCTGATAATTTGATACTACAAATCGTGCGAAAAGCAAGTTTATGACCATCAAATTTCCAATTAATTTCAATACTTTTCGAAAACTCCACCGACCTCACTGTGTGTTTTGTGCATTATGTATTGCTTATACACAAACAATGAAGGAGCTGCATTGAAATCACTGATTCTGAATCTATTAGAGAGATGTTGATGCAGTTTGTTTTGTCAAATTCAATACAAACCCTGGATATATATGTCATTATATAGTTGCGTGTCTACCGCCGTTTATGATAAAATGAGTGGCATTAAATGGCATATTATACTGGATAGAATTGTTCAAAAGTGTCTCAATTTACCAAGATAATAGATGGTAATATCGTTGGCATACACTAGGTTGTTCATATTTAAGATTATTTACGGATAAAAGTGCAGTGTAAGCGAAGAATTCGCTGATATGTAGCCAGTTAAATTATGCGCTCACCATTTTGAATGCATAAGGATAACCGACGAAAAAGAGTGACAATGTCAAAGAACGACTTTTATGCGACAATGCACGGCGCCTGAAGCATTTCTAAGTCATTGATGCTGCGAGGAACTCGTGCAAGTATCCTTGCTATAATATTTTGTCACGACACCATGATCATAACGTCAAACATGTATTCACGTTCAGTGACGTCACAAGTACGTGACGTCAAATCATGACGTCATAATATGTGTAGTAAGGTGCAAGGCATCGCGTCTCATATTAGTGAAAGTTTCAGTAAGTTATAAGTTTCCGTTTTATGTTCACACTTAATGTTAACTGACACCAGTAAACGTAAATCGGAGGTCAAAATGTGAACTTTTACAGCGACGCTGCAAACGTCGTTTTTCTGACGTCGTTTACCGCTTTTCATGACGTTGTCATTAAGCCCGGTTTTCGTATGGCGCGGCCCATATATACATAGAAGCGAACACAACATCATGTGCGATGCACCATGAGGAAATTGTCAACAGGTGACGGTTGTAGGCCCAAATCAAGCCACGCAACAGCGCAGTCGAATGAGGAACTGCAATGCCTGTGGATGCACCCACCGCCGCACCCAATCCAGACCCAGTAAATGTGTAGATAATTGGCGATTTCTGTCGTGTGTAATGATTGAGCCTTAGTAGTTGCATATAACTATGTAAATTACCCAAAACCAACGGAATCCACCTAAATCTACCAGAAATCCACCCAAATACTCATATGACACCAACATTCTGACCATCTGTGCTAACGCCTATGGTATACAGTATACGCTATGTTATATGCATAACCAAAATGGCGGATGGTGTTTCAATGACCGCACGTATGCGTAGAGCAATACATACCCAAATCACTGAACATTGTATCACAATATCGCTATATTTAGACAAATGATCGTGCGTAGCTAGTTACTTCCCTTTGCAAATATATTTATAGAGATACGGTCCTTTACTGTATTTCAGCGTTTATTTCTTACTGAATTGCACATAAAAATTAGTTTTGCGAAGAGAGTAGACCCAGATCAGACTGCACACATATGTGCAGTCTGATCTGGGTCTACATTGATTGCAATAACAGTAATAGGTGTGAAAATATGAATCTGTCAACTAATGTAGTCCATGATCAGATTGCGTAGAGTATGTAGGATGATCTGGCTCAACACTTGTTGAAGTTAATATAGTTGCTCATTTTCACAACAAATCATGCTACATTCGCCCTTTTTACACACAATAAGGCGCTAAGCTACATAACTTGGACCGGATTTCTATAAATAAATTCAACGGGAGATAACAAGCTACGATTCCCACATTGACACACACTGTTGCGAATTTGACAAATGAAATGAGGCGGCTCGGCCATTATGACCAGCGCAGACCCATGCCAGCATGAGCATGTTTCTTAAAGGTACATACCCACTCAATACCCACGTATTGATTTGCATTAGTATACATTTTATATCAGACGTAAATTTCCACACTGATATCAGGGGCGATAACCATGTTTCCTTAAAATGTCAACGGACATTACTATTTAATATCTGTATTTACTTTTTGATGTGCAATGGTCATACCTTATAATTTAATTAGTATAAATAATTAAAAAAATATCATGCCTCATTTGCATATGAAAATAGCCTGATACCACCGCACGTCACTATCAGTAAAATAGTTATTACTAAATGATTATGTCTGTATAGCGGGCACTTGTAATTTTTAGAACTCGTGGAATGGTGACACAATTATACACTTATTTAATTCCTATAAAACAGTGTGTGCCTACTATGTGGGCATGCACCATTAATATTTCCATGCCGACATGAGTCTACACTGGTCGTTAAGACAATATATCCCGTTTCACCCGTCACAGACAGTTCCGTCTGTATGCCAACTTGTGCAAAATACAGTGATCACTCGCGAACAACTCGGATAAATATAGTACCGCAAACCTTTCATTGACACGTTATGACAATGCCAAGGTGAGACCAATGGAAAACCGTCTACCACACCGACTAATTACAACGTGTTATATTAGCGAGGAAAACAATGAAACATACGCACCGCGTATGTTTCATTGTTTTCCTCGCTAATATAACAGACCGAGTGCTATTTTTGACGTTTTTCTACATGTAATTCGGCCCACATCACAATGGAGGAACCGGGTATTCGAGCCAATTCCCACCCTTAAATATAAGCTAAATCGAAACTATGGAGACTATCTTTACCACTGCCATACACATTACAGGTTACAAAGGACTGACATCTGTGTATTCCGAACTGTATCACAACTGATCGCATGCACGACCTGTGTTTTGTGTCCGATTATTACTGTTATTATTATAGTAATAAGCTACATTCACATATGACAGGTTCAGTAATCGATCATTGTTTGAATTACTCGTTGATTATCAATTATTAATGTAAATGTATTTTAGTATAAATCTGTGGACCCCGTCTCGTCATAGCGCATCGCCTGCCTACATGAGCTTTATAGACGTCACCTTGCTTAGTAGTTATCATACCACAGGTGGAAGACTTGGACCTAGGACCTGATAAATGGCTCATTTGTAAACCGTTACCCACAAATTTTCGTACAACGGACACTATAGCGTTTTCGAAAGGCTATACTGTATATTGTAAGGAAATGGGTGGGTGGGGTAACGTTTTTCAAATGAGCCATTTACTGGGTCCTAGGTCCGAGTCTTCCACATGTGTATCATACATGCCTTGCTTGTTTCTTATTCAACCTGCGTGTGGACTGAAACTCTTTGTGTAAATAAACGATGTGTTATGTTCTCTTCTGACTAAATACATGTAGTTTTACTACCGGGTATGGTGGTGGCAGGTGGGAGCATGCGATGGGTAATTTAACGATCGGGGTTCATCCTTACCGGAATTCCGACTGGAGACCTGTTTGGCCCTCACATAGGCCGAACTTAGTTTTACATAAGATGCAACCTGTCTGCAGTGGATCGAAGGTGAATAAAACATCGGTTCAACCCTAAGCAAAATAAATCCAGTCTTCTCCGACAACCCTATTTTCACCGTCTTCAAAAACCAAAAACTGTGACTTATCATGTCCGAAACGAATAATTTAAAAAATCTTACAATTGAGTCAAATTACCTAAATATTTTTCTTGGACAAATCTGAGACACGCCATGTGATTTTGTGATTTTGCATGAAATATATTTACACAAACTGTTATTATAGTGGCCTTTTTGTGGAATTTATCGGGGTATAAACTTGGAAAAGTTGCGGGAATACTGGACGAAGGCCGGAAGGCCTCGTCCAGTATTCCCGCGACTTTTCCAATTTATATCCCCGATAAATTCCACAAAAAGGCCATTCATTCCTTATAATTCCAGCATTTGAACTAAATTCATTAAGAAGATGTGTTTATTTTCCGTTTTCTTAAGAATTATTTTAACTACGCTTCACGGTTACGGAAAGTAGTTCGGCGTGGGAGGTTTCGGGCGCCCTGGGGCGGTTTACAATGGGATATCAATTTGCTACGGACCAATCAAATGTTAGGGAATTGTGTAAATATTTTTGTGCTGGAATTATAGGGTAATGTCGCAACTTTTTATAAATATATTTCATGAAAAATCGCACACTCTTTGGTTTATTTTTACCGGATTACCGGCTCATTTGATGTATTAGTACACACCGATTAGATGTATTAACCCTTTTAACCCTAATAGCTGGAATAGACTATGACATGTTCATTTTCAACCAACCCAATCCAAATGTGTATGATCACGTGGTTACAACAACAACAACAAGTTCTGAAACTTCCAGAAGCCCTCCGATTCAAGGTACGTATTCTTATATATTTGTCCTTATTACGTAATGGATTTTGATGAAATATGGCGCATCAAACGCGTCTTGTTAAGCTGCATTTGGTGGTTTCGGTACTTCGGCACAAACTTATGTCGTTTTTGCGAAGAATCGATTTCCGTGTCTACCGACATAGGTATGTGCCGAACACCAAATGCAGCTCATGAATACGCGTTTACTGCGTCATATTTCATCAAAATCCGTTACATAATAAGGACAAAATTAAAGGAAAATATCGAATAATATTTAATTTGGAGTGGGCGCGCTTTCAACACTTTCAACCATTGTTGCTGTTGTTGTAACCACGTGATCATGCACCTTGAAATCGTCAAACAATGATTTTCAGACTAGTCCATTCATAAAAGGGAGTATTTATTGTTCTAAAGTAATATGAAAATTAAATGTAAAAATTGCAGATGCTGATGAGACGGCTCGTTATCATATGGATCTACACTGTTTGCAAACACGGCCATATAGGTCTGTAGTGTGCAAATGGTTACGAGGTACATAGTATATAGTAAGTAGTATACAAATATACAAATGCAGTCTATTGGGCGTTTATTACTTCGTGATCACAGTGTAGTAACAATAATGGAGCGTGTATTGGCGCGCGCCCTTTGACGTGACGCCTACCGCGTCGATTGCAGGCGTGAATGACGTCACGCCCGTCTGACCGTCAATACCGTTTGATTGGATGGTGTTGGTGAACGTTAGTGTCTGTTCGGCCACGGACATTCCCTGGACCTGTTGGCAGCCGTGTTGGTAGCGGAACAGGTAGAACGGCTGGCTGTTTGGCAGGAACACCTTGTGGCTGTAAACCGTGTCATTCCTGCAACAGAACACCAGTTGGAACATGTTTATGGGGAAAGAGTTTAGCAAACAAGGGATAGTGTGCATTTTGTATGCGTGTATGACATTTGGTACATATGTTTTATTATAGGAATGAATGGCCTTATTGTGGGATTTATCGGGGTATAAACTTGGAAAAGTCGCGGGAATACTGGACGAAGGCCGGAAGGCCTCGTCCAGTATTCCCGCGACTTTTTCAAGTTTATATCCCCGATAAATTCCACAAAAATGCCATTCATTCCTTATAATTCCAGCATTTGAAATAAATTCATCAATAAAATGTGTTTATTTTCCGTTTTCTTACAAAATTATTTTAACTGCGCCTCACAGTTACGGAAAGTAGTTCGGCAGGGGAGTTTACTGGGATATACATTTTTGACAGAGACTTGCTACGGACCAATCAAATGTTAGGCAATTGTATAAATATTTTTGTGCTGGAATTATCACGTATTGTACCTAATTTTATCACGGTATCTGGCTATAATTAGAGAATATTCATATTTTGCAACGAATATGTTAAAGGGACATGCCCACTCAGTAGGCACAACATGTTCTTTATAGGAATTAAATAACTCTATATTGTGTCACTATTCCACCAGTTTTTCGAGTTTTAAACAATATTAATAGTGTAACTATGCAATTTTGATTGGCACACTGTTTGCTTTGGGCACTATGAGCAAGACAACACGTTTTTCAACTTTTGTATCATTCTTGGAAAATACTGTATATATACATGTAAATTACGAAACACGGAACCTAAATTGCCAGAGCTTATGTCTTACCTACATGTAAAGGCAACACATTATTTACAATACTCGTAGTTGATTGTAAACAAGGATTGTAACATAGAGAATACCAGGCTCGTGTCTTTTGATATCTAGTTTATCAGGCAAGGCTAGGAAACGCGTAGGAATTCCGAGGTTTGCCGAGCCGAGCCTGATAAACTTGATATCAAAATACACTAACCTGTATTCTATTTATCAGGTAACGTTTTATGCTCGAAAATGACATTATATGACGTCGTATTCTATGGACAGAACGCGGACTTGTTTACCTTGCGTCATTACACTGACGTCATTCGGTAACGTCACGTGACGTCAACAGACCAATGTAACGTCAATTTTCACTTTGTTGTAACTCGGATGTTGATATCAGGTCAATGCCTGATACAACAATATGTTATCAGTCAGTACGTATTCGGTCAATACAGGGCAGGTTACTTGATAACTATAAATACATGTTGTTAAACTGCGTGTAACTCATGTATTGAGATTATGTATGGAAATAAAAACTTAAAACTTGAAAAATTACAAGTGCCCGCTATACAGATATAATAAATGCTATTTTCATATGCAAATGAGGCATTTGGAAAATACTATTGTCAACAGATTATAAAGTGTGAACATTGCACATCAAAAAATGAATACAGAGAATAAAATAGTAATGTCCGTTAACATTTTAAGGAAACACGGTTATCGCCCATGATATCAGTGTGGAAATTTGCATCTGATATAAAATATATAATATTGCCAATCAATATGTCGGGTAATGGTGAATTAATTTTTATTTTGCCAGAAAATGTCCCAGATGATGTCTCTGATATGAGAACATTTTGTGCCAACTCAATGGGCATGTACCTTTAATATCGTGGTGTGAAATGTCCATATTTCACGTGTGCCTAACGGCACTCGTGAAATATGGACATTCCACACCACTAGATAAACATGACGCGCAGTAGTATATAGGGAGTCAGTTCGTTACCGCGAAGTGTGGGGGAAGAATTGAAAGCAGTGGGTAGCCCCATAGGTACCAAAAATAGTAAAATTTCCTGTTAATTTAAAGCGAAATAAATACAACCCACAGTAAAACAAAAGGTCATACTAATTGTTAAAATGTATCCCCGATTTGCAGCGGTTTCGGCTACCCTATTTCAGCTACCCAACGAAATAGTAAGTCGATTTGCAAGGGTTTCGGCTACCTGTTTCAGCTACCCAACGAAATAGAGTGGGGGTAGCCCCCCAAACCAACAACACAACACACAAACAAGGAAAAGAGACTACCAAAGATAGAAGAGAGCATTCTAGAACGGGTAGGTTGGCAAACCCCAAACGAGGTGTCGCAAGTTCTAGAGGATTGAGAAAAATGCGAGAGAAAAGAGCCAAAACACAGAACTAGACCAAATGTATTCCAACTAGGACTGGAATAGCAATTCTAGAATGGGTAGGATGGCAAACCCCAAACGATGTGTTGCAAGTTCCAGAGGGTGGAGAAAAAAGCAGTAGAAAAGAGCCAAAACACAAATCTACACCAAATACAAACCATCCCGAATTGGAACAACAAACATAGACACCCCTAGGGAACCACAATTCCAAACACAGAAGTCCCGAGATGCCAAAGATTCTACACCACCCCCCCCCCAAAAAAAAAACCTAGACCACTCGATTTTCCAGTGGGAGAAAATGGTGCAGCTGTACTCTCCACCCCCAGAAAACAGAGAGAACACCAAAAAGCAAGCAAGCAAACAAAACCCAACGAGATGGTAGAGATGCCTCCAAATAGCTCCCATACAACAGAGGCAAACAACAAAGTTCCGAGAACAAAAATACAACACACAATCTAGAAGACGGCCCCAGGTAGGTAGAGCCCCCCACCAAAACAATGTGTTGCAAGCTCTAGAGGGTGGAGAAAAAGCAGTAGAAAAGTACAACTAGGGTTGGAATAGCAATTCTAGAATAGCAAAACCCACCAAAACAATGTGTTGCAAGCTCTAGAGGGTGGAGAAAAAGCAGTAGAACAGTACAACTAGGGTTGGAATAGCCACCAAAAGACGTAGAACAACTCGGATGCAAACCCCAACAAAATCCAAGGAAGACCAACTAGGGTTGGAATTGCCACCAAAAGACGTAGAACAACTCAGATGCAGAACACAACAAAATCCCAAACAAATCTATTTGTAGCGCTAGAAGAACAAGAAAAAGGCAAACACAGCAGTACCCACAGAAACCCCCCTAGAAAACAGAGAGAACACCAAAAAAGCAAAACAGAGGATAGACTGTTTTTTCCCAACAGTACCAAAAAACAAAAGAGGTGGTGGCAGTGGCGGTGGTGGCGCCAACAGGTTCCCATACAAATAGCACAAAGACAGAGAACCAAAAGTCTAGAGAAAGGACACACACAATCGGCTACTCCATGTGGAAGGGGTCTACCACACGCTCTAGAATTCTAGGATCGAAGGTTCGAGGTAGGTTGGTGGAGGTGTTTGGAGGGTTGGTGGAGGTGTGGGGATGGCTGGTGGTGCTGTTTTGAGGGTTGGTGGGGGTGTTGGTGGAGTGTGGGGAGGTGGTGGTGGTGGTGGAGGGTGGGTTGGGGTACCAGGGCCGAGACCGGGACGCAGGTGTTTTCCAAGACTTGCAATCCTCTAGGCAGGAGAATGGAAACAATGGTTTGCAAACTACATACACAGCGAAAGCAATCCCAAACCACCACTTTGCATTCTCCATCGTTTGCCAAATGTCGTGCACCTCCAAGTCTTTTTCGCATTTCGACTCGCTAGCCTCGGTTGTCTTGGATGCACTAGTCTCGGAACCACTGTCCGAAAACGCGCTAGTTCCAACCTCCACCAAACGGTCTTCTAGAAACCCCAGACACGACTCCAAATTCGCCAACAAACGCTCCAAACGAAGTTCCACATCCAGTAGCTTGCGATCCAAACGGTTCCCCAAGAAATGCAAACGCGTAGATTCGCCAGCTGGGCGGACACCTTCTAGAGTGGCATTCGCAATGGGAGGTTCTTCTAGAGGACCAGATGTAGGAGGTGGGTCTACATTCGCAATGGGGGGGGGGGGGTTCTTCTAGGGGTGTTCTACTACTAGTTTCGTCAGCGTGGTCCAGAATTTTTTGGAGTCTTGCGCTACCAATTCCGTACTTCTTGCTGTGGACATCCCACGGGTGGAAACAATTTCTCGGATGGCTTTCGGGGACAAGTAGGTTTTCGGCATGGCTACAAAAACGTCTTTCTACACACAGGGGAACATGTGTCCAACATGGATTCCCAAAATTCCTCGAAGTGCTTGTGACGTGCGAGACACTTGGGGCTCTCCCAGGAGAAACATGTTTTCTAGGATTGTCCACCAACACATAGCAATCCACAACAATCCACAACAACACACAACAATCCACAGCAACACACAGCAATACACACAACAATCCTAGAAAACATGTTTCTCCTGGGAAAACACCCGCGTCCCGGTCTCGGCCCTGGAACCCCAACCCTCCCACCGCCACCACCAACCATCCCCACACCTCCACCAACACCCCCACCAACCCTCCAAACACCACCACCAGCCATCCCCACACTTCCACCAACCCTCCAAACACCTCCACCAACCTACCTCGAACCTTCGATCCTAGAATTCTAGAGCGTGTGGTAGACCACTTCCACATGGAGTAGCCGATTGTGTGTGTCCTTTCTCTAGAATTTTGGTTCTCTGTCTTTGTGCTATTTGTATGGGAACCTGTTGGCGCCACCACCGCCACTGCCACCACCTCTTTTGTTTTTTGGTACTGTTGGGAAAAAACAGTCTATCCTCTGTTTTGCTTTTTTGGTGTTCTCTTTGTTTTCTAGGGGGGTTTCTGTGGGTACTGCTGTGTTTGCCTTTTTCTTGTTCTTCTAGCGCTACAAATAGATTTGTTTGGGATTTTGTTGTGTTCTGCATCCGAGTTGTTCTACGTCTTTTGGTGGCTATTCCAACCCTAGTTGGTCTTCCTTGGATTTTGTTGGGGTTTGCATCCGAGTTGTTCTACGTCTTTTGGTGGCTATTCCAACCCTAGGTGTACTCTTCTACTGCTTTTTCTCCACCCTCTAGAGCTTGCAACACATTGTTTTGGTGGGTTTTGCTATTCTAGAATTGCTATTCCAACCGTAGTTGTACTTTTCTACTGTTTTTTTCTCCACCCTCTAGAGCTTGCAACACATTGGTGGTGGGGGGGGGGGGGGGGGGGGGGGGGGGGGGGGGCTCTACCTACCTGGGGCCGTCTTCTAGATTGTGTGTTGTATTTTTGTTCTCAGAACTTTGTTGTTTGCCTCTGTTGTAGGGGGGGGGGGGGGGTGGGGGGGGGTGGGGGGGGGGGGGGGGGGGGGGGCTATTTGGAGGCATCTCTACCATCTCGTTGGGTTTTGTTTGCTTGCTTGCTTTTTGGTGTTTTCTCTGTTTTCTGGGGTGGGGATAGGAGAGTACAGCTGCACCCTTTTCTCCCACTGGAAAATCGAGTGGTCTAGGTTTTTTTTTTGGGGGGGGGGGGGGTGGGGGGGTAGAATCTTTGGCATCTCGGGACTTCTGTGTTTGGAATTGTGGTTCCCTAGGGGTGTCTAGGTTTGTTGTTCCAATTCGGGATGGTTTGTATTTGGTGTAGATTTGTGTTTTGGCTCTTTTCTACTGCTTTTTTCTCCACCCTCTGGAACTTGCAACACATCGTTTGGGGTTTGCCATCCTACCCATTCTAGAATTGCTATTCCAGTCCTAGTTGGAATACATTTGGTCTAGTTCTGTGTTTTGGCTCTTTTCTCTCGCATTTTTCTCCATCCTCTAGAACTTGCGACACCTCGTTTGGTGTTTGCCAACCTACCCGTTCTAGAATGCTCTCTTCTATCTTTGGTAGTCTCTTTTCCTTGTTTGTGTGTTGTGTTGTTGGTTTGGGGGGCTACCCCCACTCTATTTCGTTGGGTAGCTGAAACAGGTAGCCGAAACCCTTGCAAATCGACTTACTATTTCGTTGGGTAGCTGAAATAGGGTAGCCGAAACCGCTGCAAATCGGGGACACATTTTAACAATTAGTATGACCTTTTGTTTTACTGTGGGTTGTATTTATTTCGCTTTAAATTAACAGGAAATTTTACTATTTTTGGTACCTATGGGGCTACCCACTGCTTTCAATTCTTCCCCCACACTTCGCGGTAACGAACGAACTACTCCCTATATACTACTGCGCGCCAAGAGAAAAGGGGCCAGTTGGGTGGTGGCTGGTTAATATTATACAGGAATCATACAAAAGTGGCAGTTCGCAAAAAATAACAACATAATTGACATTTTTCAATTTTCTTTACGTTTCATCTTACTTAAATATATAAAGCGAAACGCCGCATCCTGCTTACCTGCAGCAAAAGTGCATGGTGGTAGTGACGTCATAACTACCACTCGGAACTATCCCGGTCTTGGTCGTGGCGGAAGGGGAGGTAACCGATATCGAGCCGTCCATGAAACCAAACGGGCAATAGTGATCGTACTGATAGATGCAGTAGTCTCCCCTGGGCCAGTAAATATCAAATTGTGTCGGCTGGGGGTCTTCCTTCGTGCAGAAGGTTAAGTTGTACAGGCTGCTCGTCAGATGACCTGTGAGGAAAGGCATTTTTGTTAATAATCTTTATTCCTCTTTGTTACACGCATACAATACATAACATACAATAATACATATAGTTGACACAGTCAAAATAATATACTTTTACGTGTACATGTATGTACAATTGGAGACTAGCCCGGGCCCTGCCTACGATGTCCTTTGTAGTCATCATTTAATTACACATTTTACAAGCGTGGTGACTAATGTCCTTTGTAGTCATCATTTAATTACACATTTTACAAGCATGGTAACTAATGTCCTTAATAGTCATCATTTAATTACATATTATACAAGCATGGTGACTGATGTCCTTTATTAATTACATAGTTTACAAGCATGGTGACTGATGTCCTTTGTTAATTACATAGTTTACAAGCATGGTGACTGATGTCCCTTGTTAATTACATAGTTTACAAGCATGGTGACTGATGTCCTTTGTAGTCACCATTTAATTACACATTTTACAAGCATGGTGACTGATACACACCGACAGGCGTTAATATTGTCCAGATGTCAACGTTGATGAGCATCTATTGGCAATATCAAATCGCAATCAAGCAGTTTGATTCGCTGAGCCTGAGTTGTAACACAGCTCATGCTCAGCCAATCAACCTGTTTGATGACTCAATTTAAGCACAATATTCAGGTACTTGGAAATGAGAAGGACACATGTTGGCCAGATTAGCGCAGGTGGTGGTGTAACGGAGATAGGGGCGTTGATATAGAGAATAGTATGTTAGTGCCGTGAATGGGAAAAATATCTGGCAAGGCTCAGGAAACGGGATGGGCGAGGCTCTGCCGAGCACATCCCGTTTCCGTGCCGCGCCAGATATTTTTTCCCATTCACGGCACTAACCTACTATTCTATTTATCCCGTGAATACCTACAAGTGGCTGTAAAATACAAAAATAGAAAATAGTATTGACTGGATATCAAAAATGTTTCACGGCACCGTGTTTCACGGCACATACGCACTGTGTGGACGGGATAAATTCCAGTACTCACCATCCAGGTTGAGCCCGGTAGGCGCGCCACCGGAGTGTGTGCCCTGATACAGGCTGATGGAACCATCCACCATGCCCGAGGGGCAGCCGGACGATGGCTTGGGGAAGGAGTAGGTGCCCAGAGGCCAGGTCTGCGGCATGGCCAGCGGAACATCTGTGGACCAACAGGGGATATATATATATATATACAGTGAAACCTATCTAAACCGGACACCCTGGGAGGTCCCCAGGGTGTCCGGCCTAGAGAGGTTTCATTGTAAATCAGGCATTTGATCATTGGGAGCCATACTTGCGTGCTATGCGATCACGAACAGACATTATCACCCGAGTTAAATGACCAAAGAATCTCATCAACAATAAGGTCACAGGTGTTTTCTTGGTGTCCGGTTTAAAGAGGTTCCACTGTATATATATATATATATCGCGAAATAAAACGGGTAACGGACAAGGCTTCTTTATATTATATATATTCGTGTTTTATTCCAGTTTTATGTCGTGAAATTGAAGTAAGCACAAGGGACATAACCAATGATCAAACTTGTACATACATGTACATCATAGTATAATAAGTACATACTCGAACACTTCATAAAACTATAATTCCAGCACACAAATATTTACACAATTCCCTAACATTTGATTGGCCCGTAGCAAGTCTCTGTCCAAAATTTATATCCCAGTAAACTCCCATGCCGAACTACTTTCCGTAACCGTGAGGCGCAGTTAAAATAATTCTTAAGAAAACGGAAAACACATTTTCTTGATGAATTTATTTCAAATGCTGGAATTATAAGGAATGAATGGCCTTTTTGTTGAATTTATCGGGGATATAAACTTGGAAAAGTCGCGGGAATACTGGACGAGGCCTCAAAAAATTACAATTCTCAAAAAAAAAAAAGATTTTTTTTTTAGAAAATTGTAATTTTTTATCGCTTCGTCCAGTATTCCCGCGACTTTTCCAAGTTTATACCCTGATAAATTCCACAAAAAGGCCATTCATTCCTATAGTATATAATTATTATTAATCTCATTATTATTATTATATATATCGCTATACTCCATATATGTGTATGTGCAGTCATGAGAAAACTGACACAATTAGAGCGAGATTCCCGACCGGCATCATCCAAAAGCGAAGCTACACTGTTTTCAATAAATGGACATTCGGTAGTTCGGATGCTCTTGTCATGACGCGCTACATTATCATGCGTACTTTTACTTACAAGCTCGGAATTTACGAGCCTCAAAAAAGAAAGTCCTACCAACAGCTAGGGTCATATAGAGACTGGACGTGCCTCAAAGTAGAAGCTGCTATTGAGTAGACCTGCTGATCATTTACAACTACTAAATGCACGTGACCTATATTCCTATCGTGTTGAACAAAGAACAGTGTCAAAGTATAACCATATTTGTCTACCCTGCATTATTATATCAAGAGTAAATGTCTGTCAATCATATATTAATCATAACTCATAATTGAGACAATCCATGTGAGTTTGTACATAAGAAGATGTGCCATATATAACAATATTCACAAACTTTTCCATAAATGGCATCCAAAGTTGACGACATGTTCAATAGGACAATTTTGGCAACTTTTTACGTAATTTACAGAAAATACACTTTCTGTAAATATTTTTTTATGAAAAAATATGACATAATCTTACGTACAAAATCACATGGCTTGTCTCATATATTGTGAATGGGTAAACATATGTGGCAAGGCTTAGGAAACGGGATGGGCGAGGCTCAGCCGAGCCCATCCCGTTTCCGTGCCGCGCCAGATATTTGTTCCAATTCACGGCATTATCCTACTATTCTATTTATCCCGTCAACACTACAAATAACTTTAAAATATAAAAATAACCACATCCGCATCTTCTAAATTAGAGAATCGACTATTATGACAACCGCACATATTCATAGGCGGTGATTATGTCGTATTGACAGGAAAAAATCAAAAATATCAAAAATGTTTCACGGCACCGTGTTTCACGGCACATACGCACTGTGTTGACGGGATATACATTAATGATATATGTAAATAGGAGTCTTAGTAATCTCTGTGAAGCGGGCACCTTGCGTTGTTCTCAAGGGTTATATGGTTCCTACTAGGTTATATGGTTCCTACTATGTGTGACTCTGACCAGACAAATGAGGCTGATGGCTCTGCGACTAGTGTAAATACGGACCCTGTAAAGCCGGAACGATAGACGAAAGCCGGAACCACGGCTCTGTCAAACATAATGATGGGGCTTATGGGTTTGCGATCAGTGTAGATCCAGATCAGCCTGTGCATCCGCACAGGCTGATCAGGATCTGCACTGTTCGCCATTCCATCAATGATACACCCGTCATAATCTAACAAGCAATATAGATCGTTATCAAGCTACAGGAGTGCGATATGATCAGGGGCTACACAATCCCATAAACCACATTTCTCGAGTCACGGCCACAAATTACCGGCAGGTTGTGTAGCCCTCTTGTATCCCGGATACGCCTTAAGGGCCTGGATGATATTCGCCTTCCACAGGCCCAGTTTAGTGGTCACGTCGGGCGGGCATAGATGCTGGCTCACGAAATACTGGGCGAACTGCCAATATGATGGGTCAAGCGCAATGTCCAGAGTGACTAGGGTTTTGTCAATGATGTCCTTGGAGTACATGTCACCCACAGTTAACATGTCCTCGAATACGCCCACGATGTAATGGTACTCGTGCCGGTATTTGTACGACTTTGGGTCGATCACGTACGACTTCGGGTACCCGTATACGGTTCCACCCAGGCTGATTTCGTCCGTTACCTGGGGAGTGAGTGGGTGTGGGAGTTATTAGCGTGTTTTCCAATTAAGGGGTATGCGAAGGGGAGGGGGGGCGGGGGGGGGGGGGGGGGGGGGGGGGGGGGTGGGGGGGGGGGGGGGGGGGGGGGGGGGGGGGGGGGGGGGGGTGGGGAGGAGGTGGGGGCAGGTACATGTAAGTATCTTCTGGACATAGCCCCTTCTTCTACTGACTCATTTAATTTGTGTTTATGACTCTGTTCCCACAGGCGGTTTATAGAACCGGGGTCCGTTTCACTAAACTTCGTACGACTAAAATGTTCATAAGGGCACATTTATGACCGTCTGGCAATTTCAATTAATTAATTAACATTTATTGAGCATGGGCTGCATATGCATACTACTTAAAATTGTGCTGTGACTGGAGAACTGGGCCCCGTTTCACTAACATTCATACAACTAAAATGTTCGTAAGTGCAAATTTAAGATCGTCTGGAAGTTTCAATTGTTGGATTTACATTTATTGAGCATAGGCTGCATATGCAGCCTATGCTCAATAAAGGTGAATCCAATAATTGTTTACAAGATAACATTGCTAATGTGAAATTTACATAATTTTGCACTTACGAACATTTTAGTCGTATGAAGTTTAATGAAATGGGCCCCTGATGAAGTGGTACACATACACGTATACATGTATTGAAACCACATTTTATTTATAATTCCTTAAATGTGGCTCGGACTGGAGAAATGAGCCTTATGGGTTATGCGACCAGTGTATACCAAGATCAGTCAGTGCACCCGCACAGTCCGGGCAGGATCTGCACCGTTCCCCATTCCACCAATAAAACACCCGTGACACTTCGAGCATGCAATGTAGCAAGCAATTTAGATGATTATCCGGCTAAATAATTACGAATACAAATATTTCTGGGTGTCCTGTAAAGACAGGTTTTACTGTACTTACAAAACAGCATACATACAAACATAGTCACTGTTTGTTTATGTGCTGTACATGTATACATGCATGTACATAATTCCAGCACAAAAATATTTACACAATTCCCTAACATTTGATTGGTCCGTTGCAAGTCCCCGTCCAAAATTTATATCCCAGTAAACTCCCACGCCAAACGACTTTCCGTAACACAGTGAGGCGCAGTTAAAATAAATCTTAAGAAAACGGAAAATAAACAAATTTTCTTGATGAATTTATTTCAAATGCTGGAATTATAAGGAATGAATGGCCTTTTTGTGGAATTTATCGGGTATATAAACTTGGAAAAATCGCGGGAATACTGGACGAGGCCTTCCGGCCTTCGTCCAGTATTCCCGCGACTTTTCCAAGTTTATACCCCGATAAATTCCACAAAAAGGCCATTAATTCCTATAGTATATATAATTCACGTACGCTTTTATTTTCACAAGCATATGTGCTACAATTGTAGTATTAAAACGCATCCAGTCTCCACGCAATGCTGCCGTATCAAAACTCTTTCCACGAACATTCGATAATAATAATAAATAATAATGATAATAATAATGTTAATAATAATAAAACAAATAATAATAATAATATGGCCAATCTACAGAATTAAATGTGGGCACTTACATTGAACATGACAAAGTTGAAAAGGTTCCTGAGAGGCCCCTCATAGCGGTTGGTCTGGAGACGACCGATGGTGATTTCTGTCATCACGTGCTGTGGAATAGCAGAATATTAAACAAAAATAAACACGAACAATTATAACATGGTTAGCATCTTATCAAATAAAGCTTTTTGGAGGCATGCTGCAGTGGAACCTCCCTAAACCGGACACCCTGGGGGGTCCCCAGGGTGTCCGGTTTAGAGAGGTTCACTGTAAATAAGCACTCCATGAACAGTTCTTGTGATTATAATCAGAAACATACACGACAATGACATACATTACAGTGAAGCCTATTTTAAATTTAACATAATAGGGTTGCAAGGGTGTCCGGTTTAGAGAGGTTTCACTGTATTATTATGTAGCCCAACTAAATGGCTGCAAGTAACAATAGTGCATCATGGGATATAATATACTAGCATGATATACAAGCCGAGTTAAAGCTACGTTCTTCAATCCAGGTTGCGCCATCGCGCCATTGGACCTCTTTTAATTGAAATGGCGCCATTTTAAATATTGCGCTGGCCCGGAGGTCGCGTTGTCTTTTTATCCGATTTCGTGCTTTTCCCCAATTTTAGTACTTTCCTCTAACAAAAAACCCCGAAAACATTTGTGACTGAGCAATGATCGGTAACATTAACCAGTGAAATATTACCTAACCCTTAATAACGTTACCAATTGGAAAGTCGCATTATACAACGAAACACATACGTTTTAAAACTTAAGTGTACGGGATATTTTTTTATTAATTCGTTCCCACGAAATAACAATTAGTTCCCGCAATTTAACAATTCGTTCCCTCGAAATAACAATTCGTTCCCACGAAATAACAATTCGTTCCCTCAGTTTAACAATTCGTTCCTGCGAATTAAAAATTCGTTCCCACGATATAACAATTCGTTCCCACGAATTAATAATTCATTCCCGTGGGAACGAATTATTATTTCGTGGGAACGAATTGTTAAATTGAGGGAACGAATCGTTAATTCGTAGGAACGAATTGTTAATTCGTGGGAACGAATTGTTAAATTGAGGGACCGAATTGTTATTTCGTGGGAACGAATTAATAAAAACAAAATTCTACGTCCCCTGCGCGGCTCCGTATGAGTGAGTTATTGGTTGGTACATTACATTACAACGGTGACCTGTGTTCATTTATTGTACACAGGCTGATATGGCTCTTAGTAAAAAGGTTAACATTTTGTTTATCTCGCTATTATTGATGGAATATGTTATGTATTAAACTAATTGACTAATTTCAACGGAAATGTTGCATATGAACTCAGTAATCCCGTTTACTAAATATCATAATATATTTGTTCACTAATTGCATAAAATCCTCTGCCTAGCCTCGTTTCTTATGAAATCAGTGAACTCGTTCAATAAATATCACTACTCAGGTAGGATCCCTTATTTGTGGAAGTGACTAGAGAAATGTGGCTTATCGGATATGTGATCAGCGTAGCTCCTGTAGCCTATTTCATCAACATTGCAAAGTATACTTTTCTAGCAAAGTATACTTTGAGGGAGTAATCATTTACTTTTCCCAAAATGCATTATTTCATACAGAACTAACTACTGCATATATTTGATGATTCGAAGTATGCAGAATTATTATACTGAATTTATTACATTATCACAGCCAAATTGGCTGTGATAATGTAATAAATTCAGTATATTTGGCTGTGATAATGTAATAAATTCAGTATAATAAAAATTAATACATTTATCATAAAATTGAAAATTTCTCCCTCAAAGTATACTTTGCTACTAAAGTATACTTTGCAATGTTGATGAAATCGGCTACTGATCAAATGGCATACTCATGTAGCCTGATAGCGATCTACATTGCTTGTTAGAATGATAATGGGTGTTTCATGGATGAAATGGCGAACAGTGCAGATCCTGATCAGACTGTGCGGACGCACATGCTGATCTGGATCTACACTGGTCGCAAAACCCACATTTCTCCAGTCACGTCCACATTTACATACCGTTCCCCACGTTTCGATAAAACTCATGTACTTCGTGGTGTCGTACGTCGTTGGTAGCGTGCATGTGTGTTGTGCGAACTCGCGCGAGACGGAGAAGCTGTCAGCAGCGGCCAGACTGAGGAGGTAGCGGACGTGGCCCATCTTACAGTACGTGGTTGCGTCCTGGAACACGTAGTGATGATGGTTCGTCTGCTGGGCAACCGCCTCGTAACCTACACATGCGAAACGGTGACAATGTGTAGTGGTTTTTGGCAAAAAATAAAATTCACGACTAGCAGTAATCCTAACTGGCTAACACGCAGGGTGACTAAAACGCCACCGTCTGCGCTATTCTTGCCAACATGTGCATTGTTTTTATTTACGAAATGCGTGAATATTGTTCTTACAATCAAGCAGCTTGATTGGCTAATCCTGAGCTGTGTTACAGCTCAGGCTTAGCCAATCAAGCTGCTTGATTGCGAGTTCAGATCGCCAATAGATGTTCAGAAGAAACGTTTGACATCTGGGTAGGATTAACGTTTGACATAGGATTAACGTTTGACATCTGGGTAGGATTGACGTTTGATATCTTGGTAGGATTAAGGGTATGAATAACGTTTGACATCTGGGTAGGATTGACGTTTGACATATGGGCAGGATTAACGTTTGACATCTGGGTCGGATTAACGTTTGACATCTAGGTAGGATTAACATTTGACGTAGGATTTGACATCTGGGTAGGATTAACGTTTGACATCTGGGCAGGATTAACGTTTGACATCTGGGTAGGATTAACATTTGACATCTGGGTAGGAATAACGTTTTGCATCTGGGTAGGATTAACGTTTGACATCTGGGCAGGATTAACGTTTGACATCTGGGTAGGATTAACATTTGACGTAGGATTTGACATCTGGATAGGATTAACGTTTGACATCTGGGCAGGATTAACGTTTGACATCTGGGTAGGATTTGACATCTGGGTGGGATTAACGTTTGCCATCTGGGCAGGATTAATGTTTGACATCTGGGTAGGATTAACGTTTGCCATCTGGGCAGGATTAACGTTTGACATCTGGGCAGGATTAACGTTTGACACATCTGGGTAGGATTAACGTTTGACGTCTGTGGGTAGGATTAACGTTTGACATCTGGGCAGGATTAACATTTGACGTAGGATTTGACATCTGGGCAGGATTAACGTTTGACATCTGGGTAGGATTAACATTTGACGTAGGATTTGACATCTTGGTGGGATTAACGTTTGACCTCTGGGCAGGATTAACGTTTGACATCTGGGTATGATTAACGTTTGACGTCTGTGGGTAGGATTAATGTTTGACATCTGGGCAGGATTAACGTTTGATATCTGGGTAGGATTTGACATCTGGGTGGGATTAACGTTTGACATCTGGGCAGGATTAACGTTTGACATCTGGGTAGGATTAACGTTTGACGTCTGTGGGTAGGATTAACGTTTGACATCTGGGCAGGATTAAGATTTGACGTAGGATTTGACATCTGGGCTGGATTAACGTTTGACATCTGGGTAGGATTTGACATCTGGGTGGGATTAACGTTTGCCATCTGGGCAGGATTAATGTTTGACATCTGGGTAGGATTAACGTTTGCCATCTGGGCAGGATTATTAACGTTTGACATCTGGGCAGGATTAACGTTTGACATCTGGGTAGGATTAACGTTTGACGTCTGTGGGTAGGATTAACGTTTGACATCTGGGCAGGATTAACATTTGACGTTAGATTTGACTCTTGGGCAGGATTTTTTATTAACGTTTGACATCTGGGTAGGATTAACATTGACGTAGGATTTGACATCTTGGTGGGATTAACGTTTGACCTCTGGGCAGGATTAACGTTTGACATCTGGGTATGATTAACGTTTGACGTCTGTGGGTAGGATTAATGTTTGACATCTGGGCAGGATTAACGTTTGATATCTGGGTAGGATTTGACATCTGGGTGGGATTAACGTTTGACATCTGGGCAGGATTAACGTTTGACATCTGGGTAGGATTAACGTTTGACGTCTGTGGGTAGGATTAACGTTTGACATCTGGGCAGGATTAACATTTGACGTAGGATTTGACATCTGGGCTGGATTAACGTTTGACATCTGGGCTGGATTAACGTTTGACATCTGGGCAGGATTAACGTTTGACATCTGGGTAGGATTAACGTTTGACGTCTGTGGGTAGGATTAACGTTTGACATCTGGGCAGGATTAACATTGGACGTAGGATTTGACATCTGGGCTGGATTAACGTTTGACATCTGGGCAGGATTAACGTTTGATATCTGGGTAGGATTAACGTTTGACGTCTGTGGGTAGGATTAACGTTTGACATCTGGGCAGGATTAACATTTGACGTAGGATTTGACATCTGGGCTGGATTAACGTTTGACATCTGGGCAGGATTAACGTTTGACATCTGGGTAGGATTAACGTTTGACGTCTGTGGGTAGGATTAACGTTTGACATCTGGGCAGGATTAAGATTTGACGTAGGATTTGACATCTGGGCTGGATTAACGTTTGACATCTGGGTAGGATTTGACATCTGGGTGGGATTAACGTTTGCCATCTGGGCAGGATTAATGTTTGACATCTGGGTAGGATTAACGTTTGCCATCTGGGCAGGATTAACGTTTGACATCTGGGCAGGATTAACGTTTGACACATCTGGGTAGGATTAACGTTTGACGTCTGTGGGTAGGATTAACGTTTGACATCTGGGCAGGATTAACATTTGACGTAGGATTTGACATCTGGGCAGGATTAACGTTTGACATCTGGGTAGGATTAACATTTGACGTAGGATTTGACATCTTGGTGGGATTAACGTTTGACCTCTGGGCAGGATTAACGTTTGACATCTGGGTATGATTAACGTTTGACGTCTGTGGGTAGGATTAATGTTTGACATCTGGGCAGGATTAACGTTTGATATCTGGGTAGGATTTGACATCTGGGTGGGATTAACGTTTGACATCTGGGCAGGATTAACGTTTGACATCTGGGTAGGATTAACGTTTGACATAGGATTAACGTTTGACATCTGGGTAGGATTGACGTTTGATATCTTGGTAGGATTAAGGGTATGGAATAACGTTTGACACATCAGGGTTGGATTGACGTTTGACATTGGATGGGCGAGGATTAACGTTTGACATCTGGGTTCGGATTAACGTTTTTGAACATTAGGTAGGATTAACATTTGACGTAGGATTTGGCATCTGAGGTAGATTAACGTTTTGACATCTGGGCAGATTAACGTTTGACATCTGGGTAGGATTAAACAATTTTTGACATCTGGGTAGGAATAACGTTTTGCATCTGGGTAGGGATTTACGTTTGACATCTGGGCAGGATTAACGTTTGGACATCTGGGTAGGATAACATTTGACGTTGGATGGGGGAATTTCTGGGCAGGATTAACGTTTGACTTCTGGGTAGGTTTAACATGTCGTAGGAATTTGCATCTTTATCGGGGGGTTGGTGGATTAACGTTTGTGGACTTTCTTGGGCAGGATTACGTTTGACATTCTTTGGTATTTTGGATTAACGTTTGACGTCTGTGGGTTTGGATTAATGTTGACATTCTTTGCTTAGGATTTAACGTGATTAATTTGTGGGTAGGAATTTGACATCTGGGTGGGAATTTAACGTTTGACATCTGGGCAAGGATACGGTTTCAACGTTTGACATCTGTTAAGTTTATAGGATTAACGTTTGACGGTTCTTTGTGGGAGGTTAAGATTTAACGGTTTGGACATCTTTGGGCAGATAAGGAATTTGACGGTTAGGATGACCATCTGGGCTGGTTAAAGTTTGATCTGGGCGGATTAACTTTGTTTGAACATCTTTTGTGGGATTACGTGGGAAACTTGCAGGATTTAACGTTTGACATCTGGGTATGGATTAACGTTTGACGGTTCTTTAGTGGTAGGATTAACGTTTGACATTGGGCAGGATTAACGTTTGTATGGGTAGGGATTTGACATCTTTGTGGATTAACGTTTGAAATCTAGGCATTTGGGAGGATTTAAGTTTGACAATCTGGTTAGATATGGGGTGGTTCGGTCTGTGTAGGATTTACGGGTTTGGACATCTGGCAAGGATAGATTTGACGGTTTACTTTGTGGATTTGACATTCGTTTGATATCTGGGTTGGATTAACGTTTGAGCTGTGGGTGGATAACGTTTGACTCTGGGCAGGATTATTTGACGTAGGATTTGATCTGGGCTGGATTAACGTTTGCATCTGGGCAGGATTAACGTTTGACATATGGATCGTTTGCGTTGTGGGTAGGTTAACGTTTGACATCTTGGGGCAGGATTAAGATTTGACGTAGGATTTGACATCTGGGCGGATTTTAACGGATTATTTCGGATTTACTTTACATCTGGGGTGGGATTAACGTTTGCCATCTGGGCAGGGATTAATGTTTGACATTCTGGGTAGGATTAACGTTTGCACTCGGGGAGGATTAACGTTTGACATCTGGGCAGGATTAACGTTTGACACATCTGGGTAGGGATTAGTTTGACGTGTGGGTGGATTAACGTTTGACATCTGGGCAGGATTAACATTTGACGTAGGATTTGACATCTGGGCAGGATTACGTTTGTTCATCTGTTTAGGATTACATTTGTCGTGGATTGACATCTTGTGGGATTAACGTTTGACTGGGCAGGATTAACGTTTGACATCTGGGTATGATTACGTTTGACGTCTGTGGGTAGGTTAATGTTTGACATCTGGGCGGATTAACGTTTGATATCTGGGTGGATTTGATCTGGGTGGGATTAACGGTTTGACACTGGGGCAGGATTAACGTTTGACATCTGGGGTAGGATTAACGTTTGAGTCTGTGGGTGGATTAACGTTTGATCTGGGCAGGATTAAACTTTGATATCTGGGTAGGATTTGATCTGGGTGGATTAACGTTTGACACTGGGCAGGATTAACGTTTGGGCATCTGGGTAGGATTACGTTACTTGTGTAGGATTAAGTGACCATCTGGGCAGGATTAACATTTGACGTAGGATTTGACATCTGGGTGGATTAACGTTTGACATCTGGGCTGGATCAACGTTTGATTGGGCAGGATTAACGTTTGACATCTGGGTAGGATTAACGTTTGACGTCTGTGGGTGGATTAACGTTTGATCTGGGCAGGGGATTAACATTGGGACGTAGGATTTGATCTGGGCTGGTTAACGTTTGACATCTGGGCGGTTAACGTTTGACATGTGGTAGGTTAACGTTTGACGTCTGTGGGTAGGATTAACGTTTGACATCTGGAAGGATTAATTGGCGTAGGATTTGACATCTGGGCTGGTTAACGTTTGATCTGGGGGAGGTTTGATTCTGGGCTGGATTAACGTTTGACATCTGGGTAGGATTATTTGACGTGGTTTGACTCTTGGTGGGATTAACGTTTGACATTGGGCAGGATTAACGTTTGGATGGGTATGATTAACGTTTGAGTCTGGGTAGGATTAATGTTTGACATCTGGGCAGGTTAACGTTTGATACTGGGTAGGATTAACGTTGCGTCTGTGGGTAGGATTAACGTTTGACATCCGGGCAGGATTAACATTTGACGTAGGATTTGACATTCTGGATAACGTTGATCTGGGCAGGATTAACGTTTGACATCGGGTAGGATTAACGTTTGAGTCTGTGGGTAGGATTAACGTTTGACATCGGGCAGGATTAACATTGGACGTAGGATTTGACATCTGGGCTGGATTAACGTTTGACATCTGGGTAGGATTTGACATCTGGGCTGGATTAACGTTTGACATCTGGGTAGGATTAACATTTGACGTAGGATTTGACATCTTGGTGGATTAACGTTTGACATGGCAGGATTAACGTTTGATATGGGTATGGATATACGTTTACGTTCTGTGGTTAGGATTAATGTTTGACATCTGGGCAGGATTAACGTTTGTCTGGGTAGGATTAACGTTTGACATCTGGGCAGGATTAACATTGGACGTAGGATTTGACATCTGGGCTGGATTAACGTTTGACATCTGGGTAGGATTTGACATCTGGGCAGGATTAACGTTTGACATCTGGGTATGATTAACGTTTGACGTCTGTGGATAGGATTAATGTTTGACATCTGGGCAGGATTAACGTTTGATATCTGGGTAGGATTAACGTTTGACATCTGGGCAGGATTAACATTGGACGTAGGATTTGACATCTGGGCTGGATTAACGTTTGACATCTGGGTAGGATTTGACATCTGGGCTGGATTAACGTTTGACATCTGGGTAGGATTAACATTTGACGTAGGATTTGACATCTTGGTGGGATTAACGTTTGACATCTGGGCAGGATTAACGTTTGACATCTGGGTATGATTAACGTTTGACGTCTGTGGATAGGATTAATGTTTGACATCTGGGCAGGATTAACGTTTGATATCTGGGTAGGATTAAGTTTGACATGGGCAGGATTACATTGGACGTAGGTTGACATCTCTGGGGATTAACGTTTCTCTGGGTAGGATTTGACATCTGGGCTGGATTAACGTTTGACATCTGGGTAGGATTAACATTTGACGTAGGATTTGACATCTTGGTGGGATTAACGTTTGACATCTGGGCAGGATTAACGTTTGACATCTGGGTATGATTAACGTTTGACGTCTGTGGGTAGGATTAATGTTTGACATCTGGGCAGGATTAACGTTTGATATCTGGGTAGGATTAACGTTTGACATCTGGGCAGGATTAACATTGGACGTAGGATTTGACATCTGGGCTGGATTAACGTTTGGATTCATCTGGGTAGGATTTGACATATGGGTCAGGATAAGTTTGCAATCTGGGTAGGATTAACATTTGACGTAGGATTTGACATCTTGGTGGGATTAACGTTTGACATCTGGGCAGGATTAACGTTTGACATCTGGGTATGATTAACGTTTGACGTCTGTGGGTAGGATTAATGTTTGACATCTGGGCAGGATTAACGTTTGATATCTGGGTAGGATTAACGTTTGACATCTGGGCAGGATTAACATTGGACGTAGGATTTGACATCTGGGCTGGATTAACGTTTGACATCTGGGTAGGATTTGACATCTGGGCTGGATTAACGTTTGACATCTGGGTAGGATTAACATTTGACGTAGGATTTGACATCTTGGTGGGATAAACGTTTTTTGACATCTGGGCAGGTTAACGTTTGACTTTGGGTTATTAAGTTTGGACGTCTGTGGGTAGGATTAATGTTTGACATCTGGGCAGGATTAACGTTTGATATCTGGGTAGGATTAACGTTTGACATCTGGGCAGGATTAACATTGGACGTAGGATTTGACATGGGCTGGATTAAGTTTACTGGGTAGGATTAACATTTGACGTAGGATTTGACATATTGGTGGGATTAAGTTTGACATCGGGGAAGGATTAACGTTTGACATCTGGGTATGGATTAACGTTTGAGCTGGGTAGGATTAATGTTTGGACATTGCTGGATTAACGTTTGGATCTGGGTAGGATTAACGTTTGATCTGGGCAGGATTAACATTGGACGTAGGATTTGACATCTGGGCTGGATTAACGTTTGACATCTGGGTAGGATTTGACATCTGGGCAGGATTAACGTTTGACATCTGGGTAGGATCATTTGTAGGTTTGATGGATGGTTAACGTTTGACATCTGGGTAGGATTTGACATCTGGGCAGGATTAACGTTTGACATCTGGGTAGGATTAACATTTGACGTAGGATTTGACATCTGGATAGGATTAACGTTTGACATCTGGATAGGATTAACGTTTGACATCTGGGCAGGATTAACGTTTGACATCTGGGTAGGATTTGACATCTGGGTGGGATTAACGTTTGCCATCTGGGCAGGATTAATGTTTGACATCTGGGTGAGATTAACGTTTGACATCTGGGCAGGATTAACGTTTGACATCTGGGCAGGATTACATTTACGTAGGGATTTGATCTGGGCTGGATTAACGTTTGACTGGGTATTTGTTAACGTTGCGTCTGTGGTAGGATTAATGTTTCACATCTGGGCAGGATTAACGTTTGACATCTGGGTAGGATTTGACATCTGGGTGGGATTAACCTTTGACATCTGGGCAAAATTAACGTTTGACATCTGGGTAGGGGATTAACGTTTGACATCTGGAGAATGACGGTTGATGGGTAGGAATTTTACGGGTAGGAATTTACTGAGATGAACGTTTGCATCTGGGTAGGATTGGAACGTTTGACATCTGGGTATGGACGTTTTGCATCTGGGTAGGAAATTTAGTTTGACATTGGGTAGATGAACGTTTTGCATCTGGGTAGGATTAGTTTGACAATCTGGGTTGATTTGAACGTTTTGCATCTGTAAATAACGGGTGACACCTGGTTTAAGATGGATTGATGAACGTTTTGCATTGGGTAGGATTAAACGTTTGACATCTGGGTGGATTAACCGTTTTGACATCTGGGTAGGATTGAACGTTTGACATCTTGGTTAAGATGGAACGTTTTTGCATTGTAGGGGATTAACGTTTTGACATCTGGGTGATGAATAACGTTTGCATCTGGTAGGTTTTTATCGGTTAACGTTTGACATCTGGGTAAGGATGAACGTTTTGCATCTGGGTAGGATTAACGTTTGACATCTGGGTAAGATGAACGTTTTGCATCTGGGTAGGATTAACGTTTGACATCTGGGTTGGATGAACGTTTTGCATCTGGGTAGGATTAACGTTTGACACCTGGGTAGGATTTGACATCTGGGTGGGATTAACGTTTGACATTTGTGCAGGATTAACGTTTGACATCTGGGTAGGGGATTAACGTTTGACATCTGGGTAGGATGAACGTTTTGCATCTGTGTATTAATAACGTTTGACATCCGGGTAGGATTAACGTTTTGCATCTGGGTATTAATAACGTTTTGCATCTGGGTAGGATTAACGTTTGACATCTGGGTAGGATTTGACATCTGGGTGGGATTAACGTTTGACATTTGTGCAGGATTAACGTTTGACATCTGGGTAGGGGATTAACGTTTGACATCTGGGTAGGATGAACGTTTTGCATCTGGGTATTAATAACGTTTGACATCCGGGTAGGATTAACGTTTTGCATCTGGGTATTAATAACGTTTTGCATCTGGGTAGGATTAACGTTTGACATCTGGGTAGGATGAACGTTTTGCATCTGGGTATTAATAACGTTGGACATCCGGGTAGGATTAACGTTTTGCATCTGGGTAGGATTAACGTTTGACATCTGGGTAGGATGAACATATTGCATCTGGGTATTAATAACGTTTGACATCCGGGTAGGATTAACGTTTTGCATCTGGGTATTAATAACGTTTTGCATGTGGGTAGGATTAACGTTTGACATCTGGGTAAGATTAACGTTTGACATCTGGGTAGGATTAACGTTTGACATCTGGGCAGGATTAACGTTTGACATCTGGGTAGGATGAACGTTTTGCATCTGGGTAGGATTAACGTTTAACATCTGGGTAGGATGAACGTTTTGCATCTGGGTAGGATTAACGTTTGACATCTGGGTAGGAGGAACGTTTTGCATCTGGGTATTAATAACGTTTGACATCCGGGTAGGATTAACGTTTTGCATCTGGGTAGGATTAACGTTTGACATCTGGGTAGGATGAACGTTTTGCATCTGGGTATTAATAACGTTTGACATCCGGGTAGGATTAACGTTTTGCATCTGTGTATTAATAACGTTTTGCATCTGGGTAGGATTAACGTTTGACATCTGGGTAAGATTAACGTTTGACATCTGGGTAGGATTAACGTTTGACATCTGGGCAGGATTAACGCCAGCGGTTGTGAAAGTGGCCCTGCATACTAGAACGAATGTTCTGGTTGCACTACCGTGTACAAATATCGTATGTACATATATTATGTCATAATCACAACTATATCAGAACTATATCCAGGTGAGAGCCTATTCGATAAACTGGCAATCACCACACCGTACCACGTGCTGTCGTGTCTACAGTTGTTGCCACAACAACAAGGAACGACATTTGCTAGTACAGTCGAACCTCCCCGAACGACCACCTCTCTACAACAGCAGCCTCTCTATAACAGCCGCTATTTTATATCCCAAATGGATGATTTCCTCTGTATCTAACCCTTAGACTGCTGAGCACGAAACGTGTCGTCTGCTGTTGCATTTGCCTTCTTTCTGAACAAAAACATGCTTTGACAGCATTTTAGAATCATTTCCATTGGGAATGATTCTAAAATGTTGCCAAAACATGTTTTTGATGAGAATTATCGAAAAAAACCAAATAGACAGCAGACGACAATATTTAATTCAGCATTAACCTCCCTACAACAGCCACCTCTCTACAACAGTCAGTTTTGCGTCTTCCCATGGGTGGCTGTTGTAGAGAGGTTGCACTGTATGTGAGACTTGTGAAATAATCGCCAATAATATAACTAGTTAACCCCCAAAGAATTGTGTACCACATTTTTCGCTAGTAATTGCAGATATGAATACTTCATATGGCAGACAAAGAACAAGTTTTCCAACCGCGCCCACATTTTAACATGTATTTAGTGTTGTACGCTGTGATCATTGCTGGTCAGAAGATCTTACATTTATGACAAAACGTTACACGCGGGAAAAATTAATTCATACAAATGGTGAATACCAATATATGTGTTACTAGTATAACAGCATAGTATAACTACGTACTGGCGTTTCAACACAAACATAATGATAGCATCTACAGGAAGTGCCACATATAGTGTTGCATTCGTACGTACCGGAACTGAGGGTAAAACCAAATGGTTTCAACGCAGCATCGGCGGCTCCTGAAAATGTTGTATAACTTTATTATGCATGACAAGTAGTTATGATATTCAGAGCTCCAGATAAGCTGCGTATTTGCGTAAATACCCAATTAAAATTGCCAAAAACCCAATTCAAATCAGAAGTAGCGAGTATCAAAAAGCAATACAAATTGTGTGGTACCTTTATAATGCTGCAGAAAAAATAAACAGACCACTAAGTAGTTCATTCATTCTCATTGGCCGAAACACGGCCACGTGATTATCTATAAACTGAATGTAGACCTCTGAACCTTTGTTGACACGAATCTGCACTCTCGGACCGCGAGACCGGTCCGAGATGTCGGACCGCGAGACCGGTCCGAGATGTGCTTATTCATGTAAACAAACCTATTGTTCACCTCCTTAGGGCGCATGCGTCAAACTGACACATATAATTGTTACCGTGTTTGTAACACTGTTAGTGACTATTCCTGATTTTTTCAATATTCGGGGTACGGGTCATATACTAAAATAATTATAGTCTATAGCCTTCGGCGTCGGTGAACATCACTTTTCACAGGTCAGTAAATCTCATTTATCCCGTCAACACAGTGTGTATGTGCTGTGAAACACGGTGCCGTGAAACATTTTTGATATCCTGTCAATACGACCTAATCACTGCGTATGAATATGTGCGGTGACGGGGGTTATTTCTTTTCATTTTAAAGCCATTTGCAGGTGTTGACGGGATAAATAGAATAGTAGGTTAGTGCCGTGAATGGGAAAAATATCTTGCGCGGCACGGAAACGGGATGTGCTCGGCAGAGCCACGCCCATCCCGTTTCCTGAGCCTTGCCAGGTATTTTTACCCATTCACGGAACTAACCTACTATTCTCTATGTACAGCTCCTCAAAAGACACTGATTGTATACTGTAGGTAGCTCTGTCTTATAGTGAACACGTTTATCATCGTGGAAAAGTCGCGGGAATACTGGACGAGGCCTTCCGGCCTTCGTCCAGTATTCCCGCGACTTTTCCAAGTGTCTATAGGAGAACAACGAACATGATGCACTGGCACCATTTAGGTTTGATTCGTATGTGAGGTACACTATCGCCTGCGTAATCTCGTCAGATTCGGACCGTTTCTGAACATCTTTCGGCGATGCCAACTCGCATTCGAGCAATTTGATTGCCTGAGCCGGAGCTCAGGCTCAGCCAATCAATACAGCCAATACAGAAATGGACACGTATTGGCAAGATTAGCGGTTGCGTTAGAGTAGCTCTATTTTCGTACAAGAACATGTTCGTGTTCACGCAATCGAACTACTGTTTGTTCCACGTTTTCCTGCCGACGAAATTTTGGCTATTAAACACATTCAATCTAGAAAACCATTTAAATGTAATTACTTTTTCACCAATAACAAAACAAGTAATCCTCCCCAAAAAAAATGTGTTTGATTTAATTCCATCAAATATTGATTTAATAGCGAAGAAGTCAAATGGGGGAGAAGTCAAAAAAATAAAATAATCGGAAATTAACTCAGAGACCTGGCTAGATAGCTTGGAAATGATGTAACTAAGAAAAAGAAAGTTAGATTTTGAAAATCGGACCACAAATAAAATAGTAAAACAAATCTAGTTTAACCCCTATGTTAAATTCCCATAGGAAGATCGTTTATTCGCAATAAAATCAATATTTTATGGAATTTCATACAATTTGGGGATGGTGAATTGTTTGTTATTGATAAAAAAGTACTTACATGTAAATATATTTTAGATTTAATATGTTTAATAGCCAAAACTTCGTCGGCAGAAAAACGTGGAACAGAGAGTAATAGGTATTGGGTACTAACCTTTATACATTATATCAGTTTATATTCAAGGTGCATGATCACGTGGTTACAACAACACCAACAATGGCTGAAAGTGTTGAAAGCGCGCCCACTCCAAAGTAAGCATTATTTGATATTTTCCTTAAAGGTACACGCCCACTCAGTAGGCACAACACGTTCTTTACATCACAGACATCATCTGAGACATGTTCTGGCAAAACAAACATTCATTCACCTTGATCGGCATTATTATACATTTTATATCAGACAAAAGTTCCCACACTAATATCAGGGGCGATAACCGTGTTTCCTTAAAATGTTAACGGATATTACTATTTATTCTCTGTATTTATATTTTGATGCGCAATGATCATACTTTATAATCTATCCAAACTATTTTTTCAGCTAACGCATTTAATTAGTACATTTATAAATAATAAAAAATATCATGTCTCATTTGCATATGAAAATAGCAAGATACCGCCGCGCGTCACTATTAGTAAAATAAATACTACTAAATGATTATATCTGTATAGCGGGCACTTGTAATTTTTAGAACTGGTGGAATAGTGACACACTTATACAATTATTTAATTCCTATATAGAACATGCTGTGCCTACTGGATGGGCATGTACCGTTAATAGACAACGGATTTTGATGAAATATGGCACAACAAACGTGTTTTCATGAGCTGCATTTGGTGGTTCCGGGAGTTCGGCACATACTTATGTAGTTTTTGCGAAGAATCGATGTCCGTGTCAGTAGACACGGAAGTCGATTCTTCGCAAAAACGACATAAGTTTGGGCCAAGGTACCGAGACCACCAAATGCAGCTTAACAAGACGCGTTTGATGCGCCATATTTCATAAAAATCCGTTACATAATAAGGACAAAATAAAGGAATACGTAATTTGAATCGGAGGGCTTCGGAAAGTGTCAGTGCGTTTTGTTGTTGTTGTAACCACGTGAGCTTACATCTTGATATTGTGTATCTACAAGACGGTCATTCAGACAACACACGTCCGTAAACTTCGTTGGAGTAAAACTTCGTATTCCAAATATTCCACGGACTGAGTGTTGTTTAAACCACAGGTGGAAGACTCGGACCTATGACACCAAACAAAATGCCTATTAAAAAAATCCCATTACCCCACCCACTTGGTCTCGTACAGTACCATATGCTATATAAAAGTGAGTATAAATAGGGCTATTATAGAAAGAGCCCTCTCTTTTCCGGCTCGCACAAACACAATAAACATCGATTAAATGTATGACTTCTGTATCTGGCAATCGATAAAGGTATTAGGTGTGTGAATATACTCACTTCAAATCGCTGTTTCCAGCATTTATTCAGTTATTCGCATTTTGTATACCGCATCCAAAGCGACATTTGCGTGTACGAAAGAATCTCACACAGAATCGGAGGCCGTCCAGCTGGATTATCGGTCATATTTGGCCGATAGCTGATCGCCAGCTCAAACTAAAGTCGTGCACCATTACCATATACATTAGAGACTCCAACCATGGATTTTGATATGTTAATTTAGCAAGCAATACAATCGTACAAAATGATTTTCAGACTATTCCATTTATGAAAAGGGGGTGTTTTGTGTTCTAAAAAAAAAGAAAGTTATTTGCAAAATGTGCAGATCCTGATGAGACGGCTCGTTACGAGCCGGCTCATCTGGATCTGCACTGTTTGCAAATCCCGATATAGCGGGCTTTCGGGTTCAAAGAGTTAAACATCTCCATCTTAAATCTCTATAATTGTAAAAACATTTTGTTAAACAGACGCAATGTTCTACACTAGAGATTTAATATGAATATCAATAGCCAAACGTTGGCGATGTGGAGTTTTTTTTAATGGTTTCCTTACCACAATAACTGCAACAACCAATTGTTTTATTCTTTAATCGAAACGTACTTAACCCATTCAGTAGCAAAGTATACTTTGTGGGAGAACATTTCAATTTAAGGATAAATGTATTATTTTTTATTATACTGAATTTATTACAGTATCACAGCCATTTTGGCTGTAATAATGTAATACATTCAGTATAATAATTCTGCATACTTTTAATCATCAAATATATGCAGTTGTTAGTTCTATATGACATAATGCATTTCGGGGAAAATTAATGATTACTCCCTCAAAGTATACTTTGCTAGATAAGTATGCTTTGCAGGTTTGATGAAATCGGCAACTGAAGCACGCACTTTTTTTTTTTATACGAAAAATAAAAATAATTTATTCTTAATTATGCACGGAAGTACATGTTGTTACCACTCAACTGGACTGTCTAGCCGAGCTGGTTCAAACGAGTTGTCACAGATTTTTAATAGAAATAAGAAAAATAGCAATACGTATTTGAAGTAGTTTTGCGCGAAATGGGTTTACTTTAAACTAAGTTTATTGCATATAAGTACAATGGGCTTGGGCTACAAGTTCTCACAACATTAGTTACAGCCCTTACCCAACGAAATGGGTTAACCCTTTCCCTGTTTTGCGATATTTCGACTCTTCCAAATCGAAAACATCTGAATAAAAGAATCAAATGCTGGGTCCGAATGATGGTTAAATTATCTGATAGAGTAGAAAACATTGTGGGAAAAGGAGAAATTGCTTGTTACAAGCAATTTCTCCTTTTCCCACAATGTTTTCTAAAGACATCTTCTGCAGAGGCGTGAAAAGTCGTTTCTATCAGGGAAAGGGTTAAACATGTATTGTGACATCTCAAGTTGTATTATATCGGTACCTATACAATAGTTTTCGTCCTTTTCTTAGATGTGACATATTCGGGCAAATTAACATTCATTTACCATTACCGGACGTATTAATTGGTACATGTATTATTATATTTTTATCAAACGTGAATTATCACTCTTGATATCAGGGGCGATGACCGTGATTTCTTAAAAGGTTAAAGGAAACAACTGTCTTCTCTCTATTTATTTGTGGATGTGACTGGAGAAAGGGGAGTATGGGAACAGTAGCCGATTTCATCAAAATTGCAAAGTATACTTTTCTAGCAAAGTATACTTTGAGGGAGACATTTTCAATTTAAGGATAAATTTATTATTTTTTATTATAATGAATTTATATAAATTCAGTATAATAATTCTGCATACTTTTAATCATCAAATATGTGCAGTGATTAGTTCTATATGAAATAATGCATTTTGGGAAAAATAAATGATTACTCCCTCAAAGTATACTTTGCTAGAAAAGTATACTTTGCAATGTTGGTGAAATAGGCTACATGTGACCAGTATAGCTCCTGATCAAATAGCACACAGCTGTAACCAGATAACGAGCTGTGTTGCTGGGTGTTTCATTGATGGATTGACGAACAGTGCAGATCCTGATCAGACTGTGCGGATGCACAGGCTGATCTGGATCTGCACTGGTCGCTAAACCCATATGCCCCATTTCTCCAGTCACAGCCACATTTATGCTATCATGTTTTCTCCTACCTGACGTCTTGACGGTCGTGTAGAGTTTGTCCTGGTACGACTTGGTGCCGTAGAAGAGGAAGAAGCCGTGCGAGAACTGGCAGCCGTCGTGGTGCTCCACCTTGATCTCCGCGGGGTTGTCTGTATTGCCCACTTCGAAGATCCTCCGGGTCAAGGTCACACCTGGGTCTTCGCCGCCCGTAGCCCTGAGGATGTGTAATTGTTTGGCTTATACATAATGATATGCCCTCGATTGTCCGCTCATTTTGTTTGTGAAATACTTAATGTCATCATATAATATATGAGTATATATACATGTATATAATTATATATTTATTACATTTCAGCTGGCAGCTTACATAAATCTAACGGTGAATTACACCACTGGGCAGCAGTAGTTTACACCACTCTCTAAGTCTTGTTTACCATATATGGAGAAATGACGCCAGTAACGTCACAATGACGTGTTACATTCGACCAATCAAATCACGTTCTCAGACACACCCTCTGAATCGCGAGACAGTCATCGTCACTACGGCCCGCCTCCAGCAACTAATGCGCATAACTCTTGGTCATATCTTAAGCTTGATTCGTTTTGTTTTCATGACAAATCATATGTGAAATTTAAGAACCAGGTGAACTGATTATCTTGAAATAATGCACTCGTCATTGTATCCTACCGCCAAATAAACTCGTTTCACTACGCTCATTCGTTTGTTTAGCGGAAGGACCCGATCGCTCGTGCATTATTTCACGATAATCAGTTCACCTGGTTAAATAAACGGTATATAATGAAGAAAAGATGCACTGGTCTTAAGTTTTTTTGTTTTATGTTATGGCCACAACCGGTTTCAACAATAACATCTTCAGGCGGGCATGACGTTGTCCTTGCCGTTCGGTTTCCTCATGTTAAAGCCCCAATACGGCTCAAGTTGCCGAATTTGGCCTCCTATTGGGTTTTCCCACACATAAATCCAACAGGTTTCTATTTACACACACTTTGAAACTGTTTGCATTCATTTTGGTACAAAAATGAGTTTGTAGTCGATGAAAATATCAATATTTGTTGATAAACAAACAGCAGGTGCGTGTTCAAAGTCTGATCGATTTTCCGATAGAAGCTCGGGTCAGCTGCTCAACTCCTTGATTCGCGGCTGATGAATTCCGATAGCCGGAGTTTATCGACTCTCTTCCGAGCCGAAGCCGTTGGATTACGGGAATTAATTTGTCAATATTTACATTTTGCACTGAGTGGTACACAAAACAAGTTTTTGTTGTCTTCACATTGCGATTAAGATGTAAATCTCAAGACTTGAGATGTATCTATTAGGCAGTATATGTTAGTTTTGTGTACTAAATCAGTTGCCAAACATGTTTTTGTGTTTGAAAAAAATCAGAAAATTGTAATACTGAACCGTTCAGGGCCTTTAAGGTAAATGTCGCAATTACCACATTTGGCAGAAATATATAGTTTGATGTAACAATTTGGAATTCATATGGTGGGTCATTTGTTGGTAAATGAGATATTTGTTGCCAGTCATGTAATATGGTTGCAAATAATCTGGCGCAAATTGGACATTTAAACCTTATTACCCGTTCTAGTAATATCTATGCCTACGAAAATATTCAGTCATGGTAGATATGTATTCATTTACCAAAATTCGCCGTCTGGGTTTCCCTTGAGCAGGTTATATGATGTGCCCACATGATGTATGGAGGAGGGGCTGTGTGGCGGCATCATCCCAGCTCCGGGCGCCGGCGCCGGCCCCGGGCCTCCGGTCGACGTCCCTGTGCCCGTACCGCCCGTGGCCCCGCCAGTGAACGGGCCCGTCCCCGTCTGACGGACGGCCCGCGGGAACGGGCTGTCCCGCCCAGATACCAGGCCCACCAGTAGCACGGGTATACACCATATGGCCAACTGTAGACATACACGGCATGCACGTGCTAATATAAACAAGCTGCATGATCACGTGGTTACAACAACAACAATGTCTGAAAGTGTTGAAAGCGCACCCACTCCAATGTAAGTATTATTTTATATTTTCCTTAATATGCAACTGATTTTGAGGGAGAAATTTCAATTTAAGGATAAATTTATTAATTGTATTATACTGAATTTATTACATTATCACAGCCAGTTTGGCTGTGATCATGTAATAAATTCAATATAATAATTCTGCATACTTTTAATCATCAAATATATGCAGTCGTTAGTTTCGGGAAATATAACTGATTACTCCCTCAAGGTATACTTAGCTAGATAAGTATGCTTGGCAATTACATGTATGAGGATTATGCCCAATAGTATAGACTTACCATCGTAGACTAGCAGCTGTTTGTCTCAATGTGTGTATTCACCAATGCCGACTTGGGATAAGGACTATATATGCTCTCTATCATTCCTCTAGAGGTTATACATAAAGTTGATTCACCTTTCCGTAAATAATAGCAAATTTTGGCCATAACCCCAAAGCAACTATGAAATTAAATTCCACATGACATTATTATGTGAAACCGATCTGGGCGGCATATATCCGAGATTGTTTATAATACTCGGACTTCTGTTATAAGCTGGTCATGGTAGACAGACCAGATCACACTGATGGCTATTCTCATGACAGTTTCGCCTTATCGCAATGATTCAAAATGTTTGACTGTTTAAGGAAATGTTCAAGGTCATTGAAATCGTGTCAATGTATGACATATATAAGAACTGTTACAATGTGTATGATCACGTGGTACTAACAACAACAACAAGTACCGATTCAAAGTACGTATTCTTTTATAGTGTCCTTATTACGTAACGGATTTTGATGAAAAATGGCGCATCAAACGCGTCTTGTTAAGCTGCATTTTGGTGGTCTCTGTATTTTCGCCCAAACTTCTGTCGTTTTTGCGAAGAATCGATTTCCGTGTCTCCTACATTGAAATCGATTCTTCGCAAAAACGACATAAGTCTATGCCAAACTCCCTAGACCACCAATCGCAGCTCATGAAGACGCGTTTGCTGCGCCATGTTTCATCAAAATCCTTTGCATCTTAAGGAAAATATCAAATAATACTTACTTTGGAGTGGGCGGCGTTGTTGTTGTTGCAACCACGTGATCATGCACCTTGTGTTAGAAATATAATACAACATATGTTGTTTTCGCCGTCACAACATCAATTGACTTTATTAACATTAAATTGCATCCTTCACACAGTATTAACGCCTTTACAGTATCAGGTAGTGGGGGGGGGTGGGGGGTGCGGGGGGCAGTCCGTAGAATACGCAGAGTTATTGCCCGCAACTACAAGTCATAGACACTGTAGTAGTAAATTACGATAGCATGGGCGGATTCAGGGGGGGGGGGGGGGCGGACCCGGCGCGCGCCCCACCCCGACTAAAATTCGCCGAGTAAAGATTTTTTACAAGTTACAAGGCACGTTTCATGCCAAGTGCCATGTATTCCATGCATTTTTCCGCTCCGCTCGGTGGACTATTTTGCAATACTTGACTATATTATCTCGTTCGAGATACGCCCCCCCCTCTAACCCGAAATCCTGGATCCGCGCCTGGATAGAGAAGCTGCAGTTAGTAACAAGAACGTATTACCCGTATGAACTGTACAGTTCAGTACGGAGCCCCGCAGGTGACATGGATTTTTTTTATTAATTCGTTCCCACGAAATAGCAATTAGCAATTCGTTTCCTAAATTTGACAATTCGTTCCCTCGAATTAACAATTCGTTCCCTCAATTGAACAATTCGTTCCCACGAAATAATAATTCGTTCCCACTGGAACGAATTGTGAATTCGTGGGAACGACTTGTTATATCGTGGGAATGAATTGTTAATTCGAGGGAACGAATTGTTATATCGTGGGAACGAATTGTTAATTTGAGGGAACGTAACGACTAATATACCAAGTAAAGTGCTGCTGAAAAGTATAGTACACCGTACCTAATATTAAAGAGACAGTGGCTGAATGGGGGCTAACTCCACCCTTGACAAAGTGAAGGCAGTCACAAAATACTAATTTATCTTTCATTGTTTTTTGTCAGAACAGAACAGAACTTACATGTATATTTATTTCTTACCAAAATCTCAACATACATCTCAACGTACCAAACGTACATGATGGTATATTTTCTAAAAATGAGTAGCTATGTCGTGCAATGGTAGGATATCGGTCCATGGACCCGCCATCCGTCCATGGTTAGGTAACACACACTGGTCCATCATTGATTCATACTATGAAGTAATTGTATGTGCGCCTGGTGGTCATCGGATCTTTATTTTTGTTTGCCAATCCGGAGACTTATGGTTCCTTTAGTATATCTGGAATACACGCATCAGGTTATTGACATATTTATCAGCTTAGATATAAACTTGGAAAAGTCGCGGGAATACTGGACGAGGCCTTCCGGCCTTCGTCCAGTATTCCCGCGACTTTTCCAAGTTTATACCCCGATAAATTCCACAAAAATGCCATTCATTCCTATAATAACGGACGGTGTTCTATGAAGTTTGCATTGCGTTTCTGTCGCTGTTGAATCGTTGTTTCTCCCGTGTACTTAATTCGCTTGACGACGACGACTTATCGGTTCCTCAAATTTACCATATCGTTCATACACTTATAATGTAGTGTTGCGGTTTGTATAGACTAGATTAAAATGTTTAAACATGATCGTTGCTAAATCGTGGCTGTGACTGAAGAAACGGGGCATATGGATTTTACGACCAGTGTAGATCCAGATCAGCATGTGCATCATCACAGTCGGATCAGGATCTACACTGTTCGCTATTCCATCAATGAAACACAATATAGATCAATATCAGGCTACACGAGTGTGCTATTTGATCAGGAGCTACGTTGGTCACATATACCATAAGCCCCATTTCACCAGTAACTACGACACGTGACGTGGTAAGCTATTGAGGCCACTATCAACTACTGAGATTGATGTGTGTGTTTGTACCTAGAGCAATTCGGGATCCAGTTGAAAAGTAACCTTTCCGGACATCTGTCGAAATTGCCATTGCCATAAATGTTGCCCGTTTTTCTTGTCTTCTTCAGGAATTCTATCGATTTTCGGATATGGATTGCGGTCAAATACAAAAACAATTCATGAAGCATTTACGTGTACACAACACTACAGTTAATCTTGCCCAGATGTCATCGTGCTGAATGTCTATTCGCAATACAAGCTAGCAAGGAAGCAGTTTGATTGACTGAGCCTGAGCTGTAGCACAGTTCAGGCTCAGCCAATCAAGCTGCTTACATTCAAACACAACATTCGCGTATGTTGTAATAAACACATTTACAAATATTAGGATTAGCGCAGGCGGTGGTGTATGTAAGCGTCGATATGGTCGAGTTCTCGCATTTTGGTTGCATTGAAAATCTCACTTTCGTTAACGAATTGCCAAATTGCGCCAACAGAAATGATTTAAGTGGCAACGCTAGATAAGTACAGCTAAATACAACTTATATTACGTCACACATGTTGACATAGTCGTCAATTAAACAAAGCCATACATTCGATATAACTATAACGTCATGTCCAACAGTGACTCGGTTACAAGTTGCCAATCGAGATAACGTTAGCTGAATAAAGCTTACGTCACTCAAATGCACAAAGTCATCAGTGAACTGTAAACGTCATATATATATACATGTACGTACATATATACGGAACCCCGCAGGAACTTAGAATTCTTTTTTTATTAATTCGTTCCCACGAAATAACAATTCGTTCCATTAATTTAACAATTCGTTCCCACGAAATAACAATTCGTTCCCACGGGAACGAATGTTAATTCGAGGGAACGAATTGTTATATCGTGGGAACGAATTGTTATATCGAGAGAACAAATTTTTACATTGAGGGAACGAATTATCATTTCGTGGGAACGAATTGTTAATTCGTGGGAACGAATTGTTATATCGTGGGAACGAATTGTTATATCGAGGGAAATAATTGTTAAATTGAGGGCGTGAATTGTTATTTCGTGGGAACGAATCATTCGTTCACGAAATAACAATTCACGCCCTCAATTTAACAATTATTTCCCTCGATTCGTTCCCACGAAATAACAATTCACGCCCTCAATTTAACAATTATTTCCCTCGATATAACAATTCGTTCGTTCGAATTGTTATATCGAGGGAAATAATTGTTAAATTGAGGGCGTGAATTGTTATTTCGTGGGAACGAATGATTCGTTCCCACGAAATAACAATTCACGCCCTCAATTTAACAATTATTTCACTCGATATAACAATTCGTTCCCACGATATAACAATTCGTAATAAAAAAAAAATATATGTCCCCTGCGGGGCTCCGTACACGTAGGCATATATACTGAGCAAAACTAGAAACGTCCCTCCATGTTTAAGGAAAGATTCATCAAAAACCAAAAGGGTTACTTTTAAAAATCAAAATGGAAAAACAAGTTCATTCATTTCTGTATCAAAGCCAATAAATTGCATTTGGATATCTTGTTAAATATTCGAGAGATAACCGGCCAAGGGCGGTAGGGGTCAAAATCAAAAATCACAAAAACTCAGAAATGTGTTACTTAATGTTTAGAGATGGAATTTCAATAAGTAATGTGGCAAATTCAGTAAATCTCGTTAGTACCGAGTGTGGCCACCATTTGCATGAATGCATGCAATGATCCTACGCCGCATCGACGTGACGTAACGCAATACCAGTGCGTTGGGCAAATTCCTCCATTCCCGTTGTAACGCCCGTGTAAGATCGCGAACATTGTCAATCTGATGGTTAGCTCGTGCTTTGCGGCCCAGCTCATCCCATATGTGCTCAATGGGATTGAGATCCGGGGAGACCGCGGGCCATGGCATGACGTCGACGTTGTTTTGCTGTAAGTATTGAGTGGTGACCCTGGCTACGTGAGGGCGGGCATTGTCGTGCATCAATGTCACACCAGGACCATGCTGACGGATAAATGGTAAGGCATGTGCATTGATGTTGCCCTGTACAACAACCAAATCTGTCTTCCGGTTTCCCATGATCCCACCCCAGATCATTACGCTCCCTCCCCCAAACCTGTTCTTCTCAACAAAACTCGGTGAACAAAACTCGGTTCGAGTCAGCCCTTCTCCAGTTCAGATGACGTCGCGCCCATAACAGTCTGGCAGCACGGTGACGTTGGGTCATTATCTGACCAGTGTACGGGCGGCGTGCCCTGATTGGTTGGGCGTTACGAGCTAACCGGTTGCGAATGGTCTGCCCTGAGACACCGTATCGCCTAGCAGTGACTGTGGCTGCCAATCGACGTTGACGTAAGTGCGTCAACGTAATGTAACGATCGGCTCTAGCCGTCGTTACACGAGGTCTACCAGGTCGCTGCCGGTCGTGAACAGCCCCAGTCTGCTGGTACCGGGCTGCAAGATGATCAATCGTCTTCCGACAGCAACCAAACCGAGGCGCGACCGCCCTGGCGGCCATCCCACCCGCAAGCATCCCAATTGCCTGATTTCGCTCGTTTTCGGAAAGCCGTGGCATATCGAAAACAGTGAAAAATTAAAAAAGTTTTTTAATTTTCCGAATAGCCCCTATCGCATGAATGGTACGACATGAACTGAATCACCTTATCGATGACAAGTATAGCGTGCACGTGCAAAAAGTGGAAATCAACGTTCCGGTCACTGGCCGCTATGTAAACCGTGTGTATCGGCTAAACTCTACACGATCGTATTCTGAACATCGCCACGGTTTAAAATACATGTACTTTGAACATGTGGTACATACATAGACAGAGCTACACCGGCTATAAAACAGGGACGTTTCTAGTTTTGTTGAGTATATATGTATTCTTCCTCATCTGCAAAATGTATTCATGTTATGTAGACGTATATTACTCCAGAACTCCGTGCAAGACTGCTGTAAACCGGCTTATACACGTATGAGACGAGACATGTGATTTTGTGCCGGAGATGATGCACGATAGAGTGGAAAAGTGATATTTTATGTAAGGTTGACGGAATTCTCATTGCAGATGCAAATTAAATTCCCCATTTGCTCAGAACATTTCATTAACATTCGTCGGTCGTTATTTACGGAATTTATCATATATTGTGTAAATACTTGTCATGAGATATCGCTCATCCTCTCAGTTACGAACTACATGGCTTGTCTCATGTTACACTTGTACTATAATAAAGCCATCGCATGTGATATTGTACGAGACAATTATGGCGCACTCATTCACTTGACACACGACCAAGTACAATACACCCTCGATTAATATGCATTTGTATTCATTTACGGACATATTGATGTTTGTAATTCAGTAATAGTCTATGTTATTTGGAATACATGTACAGTAGAACCCTATAAACCGGTCACAGAGAAGATTTGATTAGCTTAATTTAGATATGTCTCACTGCCATTTACCTCCGATAACACTGTCTGTTTATGATCGCTAAGCAGCCATGCGTGTCTTGAAGTAGTCATATGTTTGTTTTACAGTGGAACCTCTCTAAACCGGACACCCTGGGGTGTCCGGTTTAGAGATGTTCCACTGTATTATAATTATATTCCAATAGTGTGTAATATTACTGCACATGTTCGATAAAATTCGATGTATGGTGATTTTAAAACATCCTAGCTCAACTAACAAATGTACTATCAGTTATGGTTACAGTGCAAACTCTAGATAATGGTTGACAGGGGTTTGCTAATAATCGTACGATTATTAGCAACCCCCTGTCAACATTATCTCTTTGTATCAGCAACATTGTCTGGTTGTATGTGTCCGTCTTTGTGTTCTGTGTTGTCATTGTACTGGAGAGATCAACATGGAAGCAGATACAATCGGAATAGACGGAGTGAAAATAAATGGTCCGCGGTAATCCTAATCGGGATTTTATTAACAGTCGCGGGTGGTATGGTTATTGTTGAGCTGGCCAACTCGGACCCGGCTGGACAATGAAAGGGTCTACGTTATAGACCACTGGAGGGAGAGAGATCCCAGCGTTGACTTCAGATGAGACAAGCCATGTGAATTTTTCATGAAATATATTTACAGAAGTGCGATATTTTATGTAAATGAAGTTATAAATGTACGAAGTTTTCATTGCAGAAGCGAATTGGCTCCGAACATTTCGTCAACGTTGGGCGTAAATATCGCAAATGTCGTAATTATATTTCATGAGGTATGGCACAATTTCTTAGATACAAAACCACATGGCTTGTCACAAATCTGTTTGCGAAACCATGACGAACCGGTTGTTGGGTCAGAATATATGACACATGCACGAATTCAGGACAACACACTAGTAACCCCCATATTCACCCCTAAATATATGACGTTCCATGCTACTTTCTAGACTATTCTATTAATCAAATAAGTTTCTTTCTTTTTAAGTAAACAATACTGAAAAGAACTGCAGATCCTGTTGAGACCACATTCGGTGTGTTTCGGCTTTCATCGGTATAACTATATATATGAACAAGGCCTCTAACTTTGGTCGGACACGACCTCGTATTATATCACATTCCGCGATTTTATTAACGCTAATGTGAATATTTGGGCGGAAAGTGCACATGTTCATTTGAGAAGTATTGTTATCTTGCTAAAATAACTTAGTTAGAACATAATTATGCAAAGAATATCGAATTACAGCTGCTTTTCCTAGGTCGGACACATCCTCGTATCATAGCAAATGAAATAATGTGTTTAAGACTCTAACTTCAATATTGTAGTGGCAAGTTCATATGATCATTTGAGAATTATCAATATCCTGCCGAAATACATAGAATGCATAGAAAATTGATACGAGGTCGTGTCCGACCAAAGTTAGAAACCTTGTTCATATATATAAAGTTATACCGATGAAAGCCGAAAGACGCCGAATGCCTGTGGTTGAGACTGCTTGCTACAATCAGGCTCATATGTACGGAGCCCCGCAAGGGACGTAGAATTCTTATTTTTATTAATTTGTTCCTACGAAATAACAATTCGTTACCACGAAATAACAATTCGTTCCCTCAATTTCGCAATTCGTTCCCACGACTTAACAGTTCGTTCCCACGAATTAACGATTCGTTCCCTCAATTTAACAGTTCGTTTTAACAGTTGCGAAGGTAACTTTTGCAATCTACTCCCGTACCGTATGTACGGCAGTAATTGAAAGAGTTACCGTTCGCAACTAGGGAGTTGTCCTATTTTTTAGCTCTTCGAAATGCACTTTCCTGTGTTTTACGGCATTTAAATTCAGACTCCAACTGGTGGTAAACTGTGATCTATGTAAACTCCGTGGCTGAATTCGGGGGTGGTGAGGGGGTGGGGATGCAACACAGGAATCCCCCTCCAGATCCGCCCCTGATATATTATACATGTATATATCTCGCTTTTGTTCGGAAGAACAACTGTAACATTATTTTGTTAACGTGCGACAGATAGACATACAAACTACACATACACGTCAACTGTAAATAATAGTAAGTTATGTAAATACCATGCCCCTTGAACACACACATAACATCGTAATTCTAGCAATATATCACGTGATATTAACATTTGATACAATTTACCGGTGAAGCACTTAGCTAATTTCATGACATTGTAAATGACATTGGCAAGATGAGACGAATGTAATGAATCGCCTCCCACACCAGAGTAAACATAGATCATGATAAACTGTCGTATATTAAACATTAATAAAAGGCGATACCGTAATACGAGACAACACATGTGATTCTCTTCCTACGAAGATGTGCGATATTTTATGAAAAATATTTACAGAAACTGTGATATGTTCTGTAAATGACGTTGAAAGTTGACGAAATTTTCAACGAAAATGCGAAATTCTATTTCGCATTTTCGTTGAAAATTTCGTCAACTTTCAACGTCATTTACGGAAATACTGCAAATTTTGTAATACGTTATATGAAATCTTCGGTACAACATCACATCTTTTGTGTCATATTATTATCGTCTAGCCATTGCCGTCGGCATGAGTGCGGGTCAGATTACGTATACATGAACCTATGCTCCTTGCTCTCTTTTTGTTGCAATGTGCGTTGCCTTTTAAAAAAAAGGAAACCGAGAAAGTCTAATACGAGTTGCCAATTATACAATATCGACATATACGTATTCAATCTATAGAATCGTTGCCTGTCACGTGGATTCGCATCACAGAGCAATCACTGACCTTTCATTTAAAATAAAACCTGACGGTTCACATAACAAAACATACATGAATACAGGACATACATGTATATAGAGAATAGTAGGTTAGTGCCGTGAATGGGAACAAATATCTGGCAAGGCTTAGGAAACGGGATGGGCGAGGCTCTGCCGAGCACATCCAGTTTCCGAGCCGCGCCAGATATTTTTCCCATTCACGGCACTAACCTACTATTCCATTTATCCCGTTAACACCAACAAATGGTTTTAAAATGCAAAAAAGTAACCCCAGTCACCGCATATATTCATACGCGTTGATTAGGTCGTATTGACAGGATATCAAAAATGTTTCACGGCACCGTGTTTCACGGCACATACGAAATGTGTTGACGGGATATAATTCAAACTCAAATCTATGCCACTGTCATTACAATTAGATGTTCATACTATTTTTCAGAGTCCAACAAATGTGTTCGCCAACTGTAAATCCATGGTAGGATTGTGTTTTTTCGCATTTGAAATTTAGAATCGAGAATAAATCAAATATTCTGCTGGCCGTTTTACTAAACTTCGTACTACTAAAATGTTCGTAAGTGCGAATTTAGAATCGTCTGAAATTTCAATTGATGGATATACATTTATTGAACATAGGCTGCATATGCTCAATAAATGTAAATCCAATCATTATTTACAATAAAACATTGCTAATGTGAAATTTACAGACTATCATAAGTTTGCACTTACGAACATTTTAGTCGTACGACGTTTAGTGACACGGGCCCCTGGAGTTTACTGGTGTACGAAATCTTGCCATGTTATCGGATGATGTTACTCCGACACCAGTGCCAATGTAATGCGAATGATTGCAACCATTTGCAGTTGGAATGGATACAGTATACTAACGTGGAACCTCTCTAAACCGCCGTGTGAGTAATTCTGGTGGGTTTCATTTTCATTTATCTCCGTTTGTACTATCTGTTCGTGATTGCAAAGCACGAACACATGTTTTGGACTGGCAATACGACCGATTTACAGCGGAACATCTCTATATTTACAGAACTTCAGCAGCATATAGAAAAGTGAATGAAGGTCATGTTGTGCATTCGCACAGCGTGATCAGAATCTGCACTGTTCGCCATTCCATCAATGACACACCCGCCATGCTTCTAACAAGCAACACATATCGTTATCAGGCTATATGAGTGTGCTATTTGATCAGGAGGTACATTGGTCACAAATCACATAAGCCCCATTTGCCCAGTCATGGCCACATTTATGACAAATACGGGCTAATGGCCCCATGATCCGTCATACATTGAAGACTGTTGATGGAATAGCGAACAGTACAGGTTCTGGGGGGCCGTTTCACTAAACTTCGTAAGACTAAAATGTTCGTAAGTGCAAAATTATTATAGTCTGTAAATTTCACACTAACAATGTTCTCTTGTAAACAATTATTGGATTTACATTTATTGAGCATAGGCTGCATATGCAGCCTATGCTCAATAAATGTAAATCCATCAATTTAAATTTCCAGACGATCCTTGCACTTACGAAAATGTAGTAAACGGGCCCTTGGTCTGGATCTAGACTGGTCACGAAACACATAATCCCCATTTCTCAAATCACAGCTGCAATCGCAGTTACCCAAGTCGTACTCTCAGATACTAGTTTCGAGTGGCGGTTAATCTCTGGTCGCCATTGCCAGACAACGGGGGTATGTGTGCGATAGCGACGCGGTAAGGGGTGGGGTGCTTGGCCCGGTATAAAGGAGCTCTCTCACCACGGAACCTCGGCTTGTCTCGCTGTCTTCTCGCGTGCAACTTCGGAATCTCAAAACACCGGGGTGAGTTGATTTTTATTTTTGTACAGTTTCATTTGTTTGTTTTGGAATAGTTTTTGTATGAAATGCAACGAAATATTGGTAATTATAATTAAGCTACATATAGCATATAGCATATTTCCCGTCTGTTCGGGCTTTTTTGGGAAACATTTGGGCTGCATCAACATGCTATTCACCAACGTACATTTTGGTCATTTATCCCAGGTGATAATATCTGTTCGTGATCGCATAGCACACCTATGGCTGACAATGATCAAATGCATGATTTACAGGAGGTCCCCAGGGTGTCCGGTTTATAGAATAGAATATTTTATTTTTAAATTGCATCCTGATAATACCATTAATTACATTATACTGCAACATTCATATCAGTCAGCCAACATACAAGGTTCATGATCACGTGGTTACAACAACAACAACAACAACAACGTCGCCCACTCAAAAGTAAGTATTATTTGATATTTTCCTTAATATGCAACTGATGAAATGTGGCGCAGCAAACGCGTCTTCAAGAGCTGCATTTGGTGGTACATGGAGTTCGGCACAGACTTCTGTCGTTTTTGCGAAGAATCGATTTCCGTGTCGGTAGACACGGAAATCGATTCTTCGCAAAAACGACAGAAGTTTGGGCGAAAATACAGAGACCACCAAATGCAGCTTAACAATACGCAGTTGATGCACCATATTTCATCAAAATCCGTTACGTAATAAGGACAATATAAAATAATACGTACTTTGAATCAGATAGATTCTGGAAGTTTCAGTATTTGTTGTTGTTGTTAGTACCACGTGATCATACACCTTGACATAGGCTTAAGGTAATCATCGATTGTCAATATTCTGTACATGGTACCTGTGTGATTCATAGAGATATAGCATTGGTTTCCACGATATAGAGAATAGTAGGTTAGTGCAGTCAATGGGAAAACATATCTGGCAATGCTTAGGAAACGTGATGGGCGAGGATCTGCCAAGCACATCCCGTTTCCGTGGCGCGCCAGATATTTTTCCCATTCACGGCACTAACCTACTATTCTATGTATCCCGTCAACACCTACAAATAGCTTTAAAATGCAAAAATAACCCCAGCCGCATCTCCAAATCATATTGACAGGATATCAAAAATCTTTCACGTAACCGTGTTTCACGGATGCGGCTCGGGTTATTTTTAAATATATTTGTAGGTGTTGACGGGATAAATAGAATAGTAGGTTAGTGCCGTGAATGGGAAAAAAATATCTGGTGCGTCACGCCAGATATGTTTCCCATTCAAGGCACTAACCGACTATTCACTATATGCAGCGCTTCTTTTGCTGTTAGTATTGACAATCTTATGATAAGCGAATGATTTGTCCCCGCACCGCATACAGCGTCATTTCTCATGAGTATGTCTTCATTCAATTGTTTGGGCTTACATATACATCATGATTGGGACACGCCATGTGATTTTGTACCTTCGGACATCTGCGTAATTTCATGAAATACGTTTACAAAATTTACAATTTATTTTCCAGAAATGGCGTCAAAAGTTGACAATATTTTCAGAGTACATGCGGAATATAATTCCGCATGTACTCTGAAAATTCTGTCACCTTTTGACTTTATTTATGAAACATATTTTATATTTTGTAAACGTATTTAATGAAATTACGTAGATGTCCTAAAGGTACAGTGGTGTCTTAAATTATTATGAGATCTGCATTTCATCGGTATGCACCTGCATGGATTTTGTTAGACTAAATACAAATGTAAATGTTGTGCGTGATACATGTACAAGTATACAGGCCTGCCTGTTAGAAAAATAATATTCTTAATATTTGACCTTTATCCCGACCGCAACAAGGCCACTACTATATGTGGAGCCGTACAGTATGCGCGAGAATGTCAGAGAGCCCCGCAGGGGACTTATAATTCTTTTTTTATTAATTCGTTCTGACGACATAACAATTAGTTCCCTCAATTTAACAATTCGTTCCCACGAATTATTCGTTCCCTCAATTTAACAATTCGTTCCTACGAAATAACAATTCGTTCCCACGGGAACGAATTGTTAATTCGTGGGAACGAATTGTTATATCGTGGGAACGAATTATTAATTCGAGGGAACGAATTGTTAAATTGAGGGAACGAATTGTTATTTCGTGGGAACGAATTAATAAAAAAAAAATGTCTACGTCCCCGGCGGGGCTCCTTAAGCACGATGCGTACAGCAGACGCAATAGTTTCAGAAAGGCAAGAACAGTATCCGAATGTATTATAAATAGTAGACAAACGTGCACCGAGGGACCCTCGTGCACTTCGACCACGTGCACCGAGCGCGTGTTGTTTGTTTACCGTCGATATGACGACATCGTAGACGGTTTAGGAACATGGTTGACCACTACATCAGGCGTCGTCACAACATTCGCGGTGCTCTTGTTGCCATCGTAAATCTGACCTGTGACCTGTAGAGATAGAACAGACTTACATACAGTACACACACAGGTGAATAACGTATATCAGCGATGGTAAAATTGTAACAATTTCCTTAATTATGTTTAGTAACCAGCCGACAACCAGAAAAGAAATGACGCTAAAAGCCAGTAAAAACAAAAATAAAGAAACCAAAAACGGCCACTAACGGCATAAATACCTTCACCTGGCTTCTAAATATAATTTGCGAAATTGTAACGATTTCACGATTCCTCCCATCCCTGTCACCCGTTATTCACCGTTTCACTAAATTTCGTACGACTAAAATGTTCGTAAGTGCAAAATTATGATAGTCTGTAAATGCTACATTAACAACGTTTTCTTGTAAACAATTAATGGATTTACATTTATTGAGCATAGGCTGCATATGCAGCCTATGCTCAATAAATGTAAATCCATAAATTGAAATTTACAGACGATCTTAAATTTGAACTTACGAACATTTTAGTCGTAAGAGGTTTAGTGAAACGGGCCCCGGGGTACAAGCATAGTCCAACGTAACGAATACATGAACGTGCCGAGTCCCTTCAAAATTCCATTTCTGAAAAATACATTGAATACTGTTACGCCACAATGTATGTTCGTGCACTATACAGCCGACTATTGTTCATCGACGACTATCGTTCACGTGTATGATTAAGCCTGGAAAAGTAACTTAGCAACTTCTGTCGCTGTTTCAACTTTACTGTAGACCGCTGAAATGTTGAAGAAGTTTCATTATAGGTGAACATTAGTCGTCGACAATAGTCGTTGATGTTAGAGCCGACTATTGTTCATCGACGACTATCGTTCAAGCGTATGATTAAGCCGGTTTTCCCGGCTTAATCATACACGTGAACGATAGTCGTCGATGAACAATAGTCGGCTCTACACTGCACATTTGTATAACGTATGTCTCCAAATGAAACCCAGATGTCGCTGTGTAATGCCGTTTCACTAGACTTCGCACGACTAAAATGTTCGTTAGTGCACTATTATGACAGTCTGTACATATCATACTAACAGTGTTCCCTTGAAAACAATTATTACATTTACATTTATTGAGCATATGCAGCTATACAGGCCTGTGATGTTGAAAGGGTTAACATAGAGTATTACACTATCATGCCCCATTAGTGTAATAAATATGCAAATGAGACGCTAGAGAAAACATGACATGTGACCAGTACAGCATAAATGTATGATGCTGTATTTAGATATAGTATTATGCAAATATATAATATAATACTTGTGTTGATTAAATATAATATGTATTCAGCCAGTTGACTTATTTCATAAGAAAAATAGGCATGATTTAATATGATGTTTGTGTATAGTTGACTGATTTCAGAAGAAACTAGACATTATTTAATATGATATTTGTGTGTAGTTGACTGATTTCAGAAGAAACTAGGCACGATATAATATGCTATTTCTGTATAGTTGACTGATTTTAGAAGAAACTAGGCATGATATACATGTAGTACGATATTTGTGTATAGTTGACTGATTTCAGAAGAAACTAGACACTATTTAATATGATATTTGTCTGTAGTTGACTGATTTCAGTAGAAACTAGGCACGATATAATACGATATTTGTGTATAGTTGACTGATTTTAGAAGAAACTAGACATTATTTAATATGATATTTGTCCGTAGTTGACTGATTTCAGAAGAAACTAGGCACGATATACTATGATATTTCTGTATAGTTGACTGATTTTAGAAGAAACTACACATGATTTAATATGCTATTTGTGTATAGTTCACTGATTTCAGAAGATACTAGGCATGATGTAATATGATATTTGTGTATAGTTGACTGATTTCATAAGAAACGAGGTTCTGCATAGTTGCGTACGATATCAGGCTACGAGAGTAAATATGACATTAACCCTTTGAACCCGAAATCCCGCCATATCGGTTTATGCAAAAAGTGCAGATCCAGATGAGCCGGCTCGTAAACGAGCCGTCTCATCAGGATCTGCACTTTTTGAAAGTAATTTTAATATTTTTTTAGTAACAAAAACACCCCCTTTTCATAAATGGACGAATCTGAAAATCATTGTGTGACCATTGGATTGGTCGGAACATTAGCATATCACAGTCCATTCCAGTTCCTTAGGGTTGAAAGGGTTAAATCATCACTCGTGCTAGAAACTCTCTATGATACATGTGTATAAAAAGTCTGCAGATGCAAGTATTTCACAAAATACCAACTTAATAGCATTTCCATGGATAAGGGCTATATCTGCATTGTTTAAGTACCCCAAAGTACTCATGTAGGGTTACTAGCACTGAAATACCTGTTTGACCCAGATAACACGCACATGGGTCATGTGGTGACGCGGATCACGGCCTTCGTGGCGTAAATCCCTTTATAACCGGGGCCGGACGGTTGATGGGCAATCGAGTTACCTCATATTACAACGTACTGTAGCGTGGCGGGTTTGTTATCTTTATTCAATATTTCTTGTCAGTTGAACAAATCAGGTCGTCCGGTTTGGAACAGTCAGGTAAGAATATTCATATTTTATGACGTAGAATTCAGGTTCGCAGTGTAACAACACAGCGTATTAAAACGCATAATGTACTAGTGTAATAAACATGTGAACGCGACCTCCACAGAAAACACGTTATCGGAGCATTACAACTTCAATGTATGATGATTTGTTTGTGCAATAAATATAATCTAGCATTTTTGTTGATTAAATTGGTTGACTGGTTTCAAAAGAAATGCTATGAAATGTTATTGAGAGAAACTTTTACAATATGACACAAACATATGATCATAAACATAAAATGTGTATTAGCAAATTCATAACGTAACTTTTAGTTTAAACATATTTTATTGCTCTAAATTTACAATGTAACTTTACAGTTAATAAATACAGGTTAATTTAGAAGAGCAAACGGGTTGGGCTACAAGTTTTAGCAACATTAGTTACAGCCCGTCCCAATTGCTTATTGCATACATGTATATATAAAGTGGTATAATAGTGGTAGGTAAATAATTATGATGTTTTACATATTCTGTAGAGCAAGTATATATACAAACATATATATACACATACATACACACACATATATTATACATATATAAATATACATATATATACATATATATATATACACATATATATACACAAATATATCGATGTGCACATGAGCACATCAGTCTAGGTGTTGAAACAATATGTTTTTCATAAACAGTCATATTAATGGGCTCATGATAATCGAAAATAAACAATAAAACAGGATAAGTGTTCAATGTGCTGCACCAAATATCCTCACCGCACACACTCCAGAATCTGGGACCATGATTATGAGACCCCCCGAATATGCTTTCGTACCCCATACTCGAAATCAAACAGCTCTGCCGGCCATTACCGAGCGAAGCCCAATCATGACCGATAGAAAGTCCAAATGCGAGCACGGAGCACCTAACACATCGCGGAAGACCCACGAGCACGAACCCAGGTAACCATTTATAATAATTGTATTCATGCACGAACGCAGTATTTATGTAAATAGTTAATTGTTATATAGACGTTACTTGTTTAATGTAGTTTTGTAAAAACGCAATACATATACGGATGCAGTTACATGTATATGAATCGTCGAGTCAGTTTAATGTAAGTTTGCACTTCTGTAAATATGCGAGTATTGTCTTCCACATTTAGTGACTCGTTTCCGAAAAATAGGCTTTTAACAGATAGTGGATGGTACTGACGGGTTGCTGCAAAAAAAGTTTCATCGTTGCTGATGGAATAGTTGGCATTTAAAAAGGAAATGTTTGGCATCTTCATCTTCGAGTGTATATTGGCATAAAGGGGATTCTCTCAAGTGATTCATATATAGATCAGCATTAAGATTACTACATTGGTTTCTTATGCGACAGTGGTAAATGGATAATGTTTTCTGTCGCCGATAAGAAAATATTCTGGAACAATTGGAGGTCTGAATAGTTGTTTTAGTTTATTTTTAAAAATGGCGGTCGATGTAGAATTTTTTATATCCTCATTTAGTTCATTCCAAGATGCTACTGATGACGGTATAAACGATTTAGAATACAGTTCTGTCCGTCTTGTTAATGTGATAAAATTGTTCATGTTACGTAATCCGTATGTGTTATTATCACCAACTAGTTGTGGAAATTAGTTCATGTATATGAGGAAAGTACACCGGCCTTTTCTTTATAAATAAGTATAAGCTTCTGAATATGTCTTCGGTCTGAAAGGGGTATCCATCCAATTTCTAGGAGAAGTCTGTTAATAAAGCATGAACGGGTTATAACTGTAACTGTTCTGGCTGCTTCGTATTGAAGTTTTTCAAGAGATTCGCGTTCATATTGTGTACAACTATCCCATACGATTGATGCATATTCGAGAACTGGTCTCATGTACGATATATATATTTGATTCAATGTTTTTCTATTTAATTTAAATTTAAGCATTTTCGTAGAACATAAAACCTTAGATGCAGACTTAATTATGTTAGAAATATGTTCGTGCCAGGTACCATCATGACTGAGAGTTAGACCCAAATGTTTGTGATGTTGGACAAAATGAAGTTGACTATCATTAAAATAGAGAGATGGCTCTGTGTATCGATCGAGCTAATGAACAGATCATAGCATCAGTTTTAGAAGGATTAAATGTTACAAGCCACTGGTGAGCCCATGCTGCTAATTCATTTAAATCATGGTTTATATTACGTGCTATGGTGTTCATGTCTTTTGACAAGACAGCTAAGGATGAGTCATCAGCAAATAGCCTGGTTGTACTAACTAGTTTGTCAGCAATATCATTAACGTATATAAGAAACAAAAGATGTCCAAGAACCGAGCCTTGGGGAACACCAGCATTTATCAATTTACTTTCGGAATAAGAACTGCTTATAGAAACTTTTTGTGATCTGTTTGATAAATAATTTCTGAACCAGTTATGAAGGGGACCTTCTACACCATTTTGGTTTAGCTTAAATAAAAGTCCGAGGTGCCATACTCTATCAAATGCTTTAGAAATGTCACAAAAGACAATACACGTATGTTTTCAGAACTACACGTATGTACTGAGAACTACAGTGGGGTCAGCGTGTAAGTGCACACACGAACGAACACGACAGGTTGGAACCAACCTGTCGTGTTCGTTCGTGTGTGCACTTACACGCTGACCCCACTGTAGGTTAGTGCTAGGTTGTTTGGGGCATTGTTAAATATCACGCCATGTGTCTAGCCGGTAAACCATTTCCAGTCAACTCTCGCAAATATGCAGTGTGTGTGAATGTAGCAGTCAGTCAGTCAGTCAGTCGTTGCAATCTGTAATAGCGTGGTCGTCCTATATAACTTATATGTCACGCAATGCCGATAAGGCAACTGAACTCTAAAAATTATCTCTGAAGTTGACCCAGATTGTTTAAGCCGTTCGGTAGTGGGTACGACACTTTTCTAGTACCGCTTTGATCCATGTAGTAACGGCGGAATATAACAAACATCTTAACACAGGTATGCGAAGCTACGGAGCGCCGCAGGGGACATGGATTTATTTTTATTAATTCATTCCCACGAAATAACAATTCGTTCCCTCAAATTAACAAATTTGTTCCCTCGAATTAATCATTCGTTCCCAAGATATAACGATTCGTTCCCACGGTTAACAATTCGATATGTTAGCGATGTAAAACTGGCAAAGCTGTATCAAAAGGTTATTAATAAATAACATACACATGCAGAAATTGGTTATTTTACCTTGTCAATGTGTTTATCTAACATGTACATGTATATCTTGCAAATTTGAAAGCTTCATTTCGTTATGTTGAATGTTGAACAACAACAAAAGAAAAGATGGCTTCCATGGGGAAATTTCCCTGTTCTATTATGTTTGTCAATTTACTAGTTCTACATCTCAAAGATTATTTGTTTAAAGGTATAACATATACAGTTTACTACATTATAATTCCAGCACAAAAATATTTACACAATTCCCTAACATTTGATTGGTCCATAGCAAGTCTCTGTCCAAAATTTATATCCCAGTAAAATCCCATGCCGAACTACTTTCCGTAACCGTCAGGCGCAGTTAAAATAATTATTTAAGAAAACGGAAAATAAAGACATTTTCTTGATGAATTTATTTCAAATGCTGGAATTATAAGGAATGAATGGCATATTTGTGGAATTTATCGGGGATATAAACTTGGAAAAGTCGCGGGAATACTGGACGAGGCCTTCCGGCCTTCGTCCAGTATTCCCGCGACTTTTCCAAGTTTATACTATTGACCTACATGCAACAGGTTTGGGTATGCACTTCGGTGGCTCACAATTGTTGAATGGGTCGAATTATTGTAGTTAGCTTCTATACTAACCAGCAATATATATTGTTATCATGCTACGGTGGTGTACTAATCGATCAGAAAAATATATGTTGCGACCACTCATTTGAACCGTCGCGACATATACGTCTTAGCACGCATAAAGAAAATATTTAAGAGTTGACACAAACAAAATAGCGTACCCTAGCTTGGAATACGTTCGCCATATTTTCAAACATGTGGTCGTTACTCCTGTATGTATGCGCTCTCGCCGCGGCTAACGGCTCGCCCGTACCAGAGGCCCTCCACTACATCGGGGTGGGCTATAACCTGATCACGGGCAAATGTGACGGAGACTGGATAAATGGGGCTAATGGCTTTTGTGACCAGTGTAGAATCATATCAGCCTGTGCATTCGCACCGTTCGCCATTACAACAATGAAACAACCGACATGCTTCTAACCATTAATATACATTGTTATCCGGCTACGGGAGTGGACTTTGACCAGGAAAGTATACGTTGTGACCACTCATTTGAACCGTCTCGCCGAGACGGTTCAAATGATGGTCACGACATATACTTCTAAGCACGTATAAAGAAAATATTTATGATTTTCCATAAGCAAAATGGCGTACCCCAGCTTGGAATAAGTTAATATTATCAGAAATACATGTAAGTTCGCCATATTTTCAGACTCAGGTGAACATGTGGTCGTTACTCCTGTATGTATGCGCTCTCGCCGCGGCTTACGGCGCGCCCGTACCAGAGGCCCTCCACTACATCGGGGTGGGCTATAACCTGATCACGGGAAACCCGGACGGCAACTTCTGGGCGGCGGGCGGCGATGACCCGGGCCTACTATCCACGAGGAAGATCCTCAAGTTGAGCAGTAACGTTGACCTGCCCGCCGAGCTAGTGTATGAACATCATGACCACTGTCGCACCGCCAACGAGTTCGCATTCTTTCACGACACGCAGTCGTATCAGGCGAAACTGTTGGAGGGGATTCGAACTTCGGGTATGCATGTAATACTACTGTCTGTTCCACGTTTTGCTGCCGACGAACTTTTATTAAACACATTCAATCTAAAAAATATTTAAAAGTAAGTACTTGTTCATCAATAATAAAAAGTCACACTCCCTAAAAAAAATTATTTGACGAAATTTCATCAAATATTGATTTTATTGCGAAAAAACGATTTTCCTATGGGAATTTAGCATGGGGGCTAAAAATCGATTTTTTTTTTAAATATTTTTTTAATTTGTGGACCGATTTTCAAAATCTAACTTTTTCGCAATAAAATCAATATCTGATGGAATTTCATCAAATACAATTGTTTTGGGGAGGGTGACTTTTTTGTTATTGATGAAAAAGTACTTACTTTTAAATATTTCTTTAGATTTAATGTGTTTAATAGCCAAAAGTTCGTCGGCAGCAAAACGTGGAACAGACAGTAGTGTGTGGCGGTGAATGGATATGTGGCTGTGTCTGGAGAAATGGGGCTTATGTGTTTTGTGACCAGTGTAGATCCAGAGCAAACTGTACAGTATGGTCTGGATCTGCACTATTCGCCCATCCATCCACGAAACACCCATCATGATTCTAACAAGCAATATAGATTCTTATCAGTCTACAGCAGTGTGCTATTCGTCAGGAGCTACACTGGTCACAAATCCCATCAGCCTCAAATCTCCAATCACAGCCGCATAGATTTCAAAAGATGTTGGCGCCCATTACTTAAATAAGGTTTTTCAGGCTCTTCATATTTATTTACAATTTGTTTCCAAAATAGGAATTCAATTCACAACTTTCTACGCCGATCTGAAACCCAGTGCATTTCATTAGTGGAATTCTGTGAAAATAATTTGTTAAAGGGACATGCCCACTCAGTCGGGAGGAAATGTTCTTTATGGGTATTAAATAAGTGTATAATTGTGTCATTATTCCACCAGTTATAAAAATTACGAGTGCCCGCTACACAGATATAATCATTTAGTGGTATCAGGCTATTTTCATATGCAAATGAGTCATGGATATTATTTAATTATTTATACTAATTAAATACGTCACCTGAAAAAATAATAGTTGCGTCAGATTATAAAGTGTGATCATTGCACACCAACAAATAAATACAGAGAATAAATAGCAATGTCCGTTAACATTTTAAAGAAACACGGTTATCGCCCCTGATATCAGTGTGGAAATTTACGTCTGATATAAAATGTATAATAATGCCAATCAATACGTGGGGTAATGGTGAATGAATGTTTATTTTGCCATATCATATCTACAGAATATACAAAACTATATGTCTCCCTATATTATAACCTGACTGATTGGGCATCCACCTTTAATATAGTCGTGAAACAAGTCAGATTCGTGTAATGTGGTATTTTGCGTCAAACTGGTCCAAAATGGCTATTACTAGCATTCATACATTAATGTTAGAATAAGTAATTATATTGTACCGCTCACCTGATTCATACTCGTTTCAGGGCCCAATAACGCGGCGTTGCTGGCCGTCGCCTTTACAGCTAGTGCAGGTAAGAGCCCTTAGTATAGCAGGTACATTCTTCACGAGACTGTTTCACTAAACGTCATACGACTAAAATAATCGTAAGTGTAAATTTAGGATCGTCTGGAAATTCTGTAAATTTCACATTAACAATGTTTTCTTGAAAACAATTATTGGATTTACATTTATTGTGCATATGCAGCCTAAGCTCAAGAAATGTAAATCCATCATTTGAAATTTCAAGACAATCCTAAATTTGCACTTACCGGAATAGTTTAGTCTTACGAAGTTTAGTGAAACGGGCCCGTGTTTTCCATTGAAACACAATGGAACTCAAGCCGTCAATATTTGTCCATATTGACGTCTCGTGAGTTCTTATTGGTCAGTGTCGGAACTACGCTTCACCTCACAAAATAGTTCCGTCTAAATCACCACTGATTTGTTTATTTTATTTATATGTTGTCTATTATTTTCAGGCGCAAATACATTATGAGTGATGTACGTATATGATAAAAGGGTTATTTGACGTGTATGTGGATATAATTATGCCACTCGTTCCGCCGCGTTACGATATTGCGCTCATAAAGTCGCGCAATATCGCATGCTGCGGAAATGGCACACTCGTGTAGCCTGATAACGATCTACATACATACATGGTAGATGTATGATGGGTATTTAATTAATCGAATGACGAACAGTGCAGATCCTGATCAGACTGTGGGAATGCACATGCGGATCTGGATCTACAGTGGACGCGAAACCACACCCACAAATTACAAATGTACCCGATTGGTATTTCAGGGTACAAGGCGATTGACCAGCAGACCCGACGTGACTTCTACATTTTCCAAGATGACCAGACCACGTGCACGCTAGGCGCGGCCCGATACAAGCTCGCCCTCGCAGACGAGAATCATTACGCCCTCACGGACGAGTTCGCCGCCTCCGCCTGCGCCTTGCCCCTCACATACGACTCGGCCGTCTATAGACAGTTCATCGAGACATGGGGAACGGTATGTATGGCTGTGATTGAAGAAATGGGGCTTATGCATTTTGCAATAAGTCCCATTTCTAAACTTACCAAATGTTTTTCGTACCACAGGTAACGCAACAGTCCTTCTTTTAAAATACGTGCATAACACAAGATGTATGATCACGTGGTTACAACAACAATGGCTGAAAGTTTTTAAAGCGCGCCCACTCCAAAGTCAGTATTATTTGATAGTTTCCTTAACAACGGATTTTTATGAAATATGGAGCAGCAAACGCGTCTTCATGATTTGCATTTGCTGGTACCGGCACATACGTATGTCGTTTTTGCGAAGAATCGATTTCCGTGTCAGTAGATACGGAAATCGATTCTTCGCAAAAAAACACATACTTTGGGCCAAAGTACCGAGACAACCAAATGCAACTTAACAAGGCGCGTTTGATGCGCCATATTTCATCAAAATCCGTTAGATAATGAGGACAATATAACAGAAAACGTACTTTGAATCGGAGGGCTTCTGGAAGTTTCAGATCTTGTTGTTGTTGTTGTAACCACGTGATCATACAAATTGATAACATATTCCGAATCAATATATGTTCAAGTCAAAATAGATATGTTGTTGTACGCTGTCGTTTATCTCCGTCCGTTTTAATACGAACAAATAAACATCACAACATTCATGTTTAACCCCAGTAGACTACATGAGTAATTTTGTTTTATATTTGCAGCACGTAACTTCCGGTGTAGAGATTGGCAGCAAGACGATAAAAAGATACTTGGCACCAATTAAAGACTTCGTGCATTTTGTTATCAGCAATGTGAGTATAACACGTTAACCCTTTGAACCCGAAAGGCCGCTATATCGGTTTATGCAAACAGTGCAGATCCAGATGAGCCGGCTCGTAACGAGCCGTCTCATCCGGATCTGCACTGTTTGAAAGTAATTTTCTTATTTTTGTGAACAAAAAAAGACCCCCTTTTTATAAATGGAATAGTCTGAAAATCATTTTGCGATGATTGGATTGGTTGCAAAATTAACATATCACAGTCCATTCCAGTTCCTTAGGGTTGAAAGGTTTAATGCGTGATGATGTCTCTATGGTAACATAAGTTACTAAACTTGAAATGGAAAGAGGTGCATGTACTATACAAGTAAATTTGCTTTCTCTTCAATCCTTCAATACCAATGTGTATGTAATTATGTACGGAGCCCCCGCAGAGAACATGGATTTTTTTTATTAATTCGTTCCCACGAAATAACAATTCGTTCCCTCAACTTAGCAATTCGTTCCCTCGAAATAACAATTCGTTCCCACGATATAACAGTTCGTTCCCACGAAATGACAATTCGTTCCCTCAATTTAACAATTCGTTCCCTCGAATTAACAATTCGTTCCCACGATATAACATTTCGTTCCCACGATATAACAATTCGTTCCCACGAAATGACAATTCGTTTCCTCAATTTAACAATTCGCTCCCACGATACAACAATTCGTTCCCACGAATTAACAATTCGTTTCCGTGGGAAATAATTGTTATTTCGTGGGAAAAAAATGTTAATTTCAGGGAACGAATTGTTAATTTGTGGGAACTAATTGTTAATTCGTGGGAACGAATTGTTAAATTGAGGGAACGAATTGTTATTTCGTGGTAACGAATTAATAAAAACAAGAATTCTACGGCTCCGTATTATACATGTGTATACTCTAATGAAATAAAATACAGTTAACTTCGGCTAAACTTGCTGTCAAAAGTCACTAGCCGGGCATTCTTTATTTATTCCAGTCCAGACAGTCTGATCAGGATCCATACTGGTCGCCATGCCATCAATTAATGACCCGTCATCCTTCTAACAATTTGTGGCTGTGACTGGAGAAATGGGGCTAATGTTATTTGTGACCAATGTAGCTCCTGATCAAATAGCACACTCCGGTAATCTTATAACGGGCTATACTGCTTGCTAGAAGCTTATCGGATGTTACATTGATGGAACGGCGAACAGTGCAGATCCTGATCAGACTGTGCGGATGCACAGGCTGATCTGGAGCTACACTTGTCGCAAAACATATAAGCCCCGTGTCTCCAGTGACATCCACATTTGATCAGAAGCTACACTGGTGACAAATCCCACAAGCTACATTTCTTCAAGTATTACAACTACAGAGGAACCTCTCTAAACCGGACACCCTGGAAGGTCCCCAGTACAGTGGGAGGTCCCCCAGTACAGTGGGACGTGCCCAGTACAGTGGGAGTCCCCAGTAGTGGGGGTGCCCACGTGGGAGGTGCCCATACGTGGGAGGTTCCCCCCAGTACAGTGGGAGGTGCCCAGTACAGTGGGAGGGGCCCAGTACAGTGGGAGGTCCCCCAGTACAGTGGGAGGTGCCCAGTACAGTGGGAGGTGCCAGTACAGTGGGAGGTGCCAGTCAGTGGGAGGTCCCCATTACAGTGGGAGGTGCCCGTACAGGGAGGTCCCCGACAGTGGGAGGTGCCCCCCAAGTGGGAGGTGCCCAGTACGGGGAGTGCCCAGTACAGTGGGAGGTCCCAGTACAGTGGGAGGTGTCAGTACAGTGGGAGGTCCCCAGTACGTGGGAGTCCCCATACAGTGGAAGGTGCCCAGTACCTGGGAGTGCCCAGTACAGTGGGAGGCCCCAGTACAGTGGGAGGTGCTCAGTAGGTGGGAGTAGTCAGTGGGGAGGTGTCAGACAGTGGGAGGTCCCAGTACAGTGGGGAGGTGTCCCAGTACGGGGGGTCCCCCAGTAGTGGGAGGTCCCCTAGTGGAAGGTGCCCAGTAAAGTGGGAGGTCCCCAGTACAGTGGGAGGTGCCCATTACAGTGGGAGGTGCCCAGTACAGTGGGAGGTCCCCAGTACAGTGGGAGGTCCCCATTACAGTGGGAGGTGCCCAGTACAGTGGGAGGTCCCCCAGTACAGTGGGAGGTGCATATATACAGTGGGAGGTGCCCCAGTTACAGTGGGAGGTGCAGGTACAGTGGAGTCAGTACAGTGGGAGTGCTCCAGTACAGTGGGAGGTCTCAGTACAGTGGGGAGGTCCCAGTACAGTGGAAGGTGCCCAGTACAGTGGGAAGTGCCCAGTACAGTGGGAGGTCCCCAGTACAGTGGGAGGTGCTCAGTACAGTGGGAGGTGCTCAGTACAGTGGGAGGTGCTCAGTACAGTGGGAGGTCCCAGTACAGTGGGAGGTGCTCAGTACAGTGGGAGGTCCCCAGTACAGTGGGAGGTCCCCAGTACAGTGGAAGGTGCCCAGTACAGTGGGAAGTGCCCAGTACAGTGGGAGGTCCCCAGTACAGTGGGAGGTGCCCAGTACAGTGGGAGGTGCTCAGTACAGTGGGAGGTCCCAGTACAGTGGGAGGTCCCCAGGGTGTCCGGTTTAGAGAGGTTCTACTGTTAATCAGGAATATGACCATTCTGAGACATAGCAGTGTGATTTGCGATCATGAACCAACATCATCATCGGAGATAAATTACACACACAGCCATCAGAAATAAGATCACAGACGTTTTCTTGGTGGCCGGTATAGAGAGGTTTCACTGTATCTATTTCAGTCATCCCATGATGTAACACTGGGCGGACCTTTCATGAACCACGCGTCGTCGCTCGTTGTTGACATAAACGCCTATAAGTATCGCACCCTGTACCGCCATATCGTCGGCAGTCTGGCGGACACGCTGACCGTCGGCACTGAGACCGCGCCCGAGCCTATTGGCATGACCATGCAGGTAATTTATATTGCCCCGCTTCAACAGAATATGCATATTATAATATTTGTATGCACGAAATATAATACGAGACACGCCATGTGAGTTTGTACCTTCAGACATCTGCGTAATTTCATTAAATGCGTTTATATATTTCATAAATAAAGTCATACGTTGATACAATTTTCAGAGTACATGCTGAATATAATTCCGCATTTATTCTGAAATTTGTGTCAACTTTTGACGCCATTTCCGGAAAATACTGTAAAGTTTGTAAACGTATTTTATTAAATTCAAGCAGATGTCCGAAGGTAAAAAATCACAGTGCGTGCCTCATATGTATGGAACGCCAAATCTACATAAACTCAAATATATATTGCTAGCAACAAATATTTGGAGCTAGCAATAAATATTTGGAGAGCTCTCGAAATCATTTGGAGAGCTCTCGAAATCAATTAATGATATCTCGAAATCAATTAATGATATCTCGAAATCATTTGGAGAGCTCTCCAAATCAAAGCTATATAATGCTCGCTACAAATGATTTCGAGAGCTCTCTAAATGATTTCGAGATATCATTAATTGATTTCGAGAGCTCTCTAAATGATTTCGAGAGCTCTCCAAATATTTATTGCTAGCTCCAAATATTTGTTGCTAGCAATATATATTTGAGTTTATGTAGATTTGGCGTTCCATACATATGTAACTACATATATACGATGTAAATACAAGGCATAAACACGTGTTCTTATCGATGAAAATAAACAATTTCTTGATAGATATCTGTAGTTCCGGTATCCATATTCATACGCCGTGCTGACATAGGCTGCAAATGCCAACAATACACATTACATTTCTAATACAGTCTAAATATTTTGTCTGGTGTGATATATAAAAAATAGGATATTCATACTCTATGCACCGAATATGATATTTTTTATATATTCTTGCCAATAGTTTGTCAATTGTTGTCTTTCAGAGTGCTTGAGGCAGATTGATTGGCTGAACCTGAGCTGTGCTACAGCTCAGGCTCGGCCAATCAAACTGCTTGATTGCGAGTTGACAGTCAATATATATTGAGAAACGTTGACAACTTGGCAAGTTTAACGCAGGTGGTTAAATCGATGAACATAATGCTTGTCCAATATGAGTATCCTTTATATGTTAGAAAGTAATACATACATATACAGGTTATACGTGTTACGCATTGACCAAATACACGACCACGGAAAACATTAGCAGATGCCAAAACTGAACATTATACAATTATTTCATGGTAATTCTGGGAACAGTCAAAACTATTGCCCCCGAGGTGCTTTGGACAACCCGAGGCACTATTGCCCAGGGCCTATGTTTTGATTGTTCCCCGAATTACCATGAAATAACTGTTGTATTACTCAACCTGTAACAGTGACACAATGAACGTAAATTTGGCGTGGGGCGCGTCGACTGACCGATCTACGTTGAATTTCATGACGTAATCTTCGATAAAAATCATGAAGTTATGTTGTTCAGGGGTGACATAGTTTTTACTATTGACCGGGCACGCGGAACTATTGCCCAGGCACGTACAAACCCATTGAATATCAACGTAAGTAATATCAACTATGGAATATCAACTATGGAATATCAACTATGGAATATCACTATGGAATATCAACTATGGAATATCAACTATGGAATATCAACTATGGAATATCAACGTAAGTAATATCAACTATGGAATATCAACTATGGAATATCAACTATGGAATATCACTATGGAATATCAACTATGGAATATCAACTATGGAATATCAACGTAAGTAATATCAACTATGGAATATCAACTATGGAATATCAACGTATATAGGGAGTTGGGTAATAATTATTTATATCACCATCTCCACCATGTTCTATGCTACTGTGCAGGTACTCTCGGAGTTGTTCGGGCGCACCTACTGGCAGCACATAGACGACTTTATAGCGGCAGGCCACTGCCCCCACAGCTGGGCGGCTGCCATTGCCCTGATCAAACCCAACGTGGAGCGGGCCCTCCTGGAATACGCCAACGTCACCGCCCCCGTCTGTAAGTAGCGACAGTGAGACTCTCTAAACCTCCCAGGGTGTCCGGTTTGGAGAGGTTTCACTGTAGCAACAATGGGACCTCTCTGAACCGGACACCCCGAGGACATCCCAGGGTGTCAGATTTGGAAAGGTTTCTCTCTAGCGACAATGGAACCTCCCTAAACCGGACACCCCGGGAGGTGTCATATTCAGAATGCCAGAAAAATATCACCACTAAACGCATTTTCAGTGGACCCTCTCTAAACCGGACACCAAGGAAAGACATGTGGTCTTGCTTTGATGGGTTTCTTGGCCATTTACATCAGATTGTAATGTCTGTTCATGATTGAAAAACATACAGATGTATCTAAGACTGATCTATTGTTGAACATCTGAATTAGTGTGGAACATCTCTAAACAGAACACCCTGGGGCCTCCCCAGGGTGTCCTGTTTAGAGAGGTTTCATTGTGGCTACATTGGAACCTCTCTAAACCTGGGGGCCGTTTCACTAAACTTCGTCTAAAAGATCGTCTGCATATGCAGCCTATGCTCAATAAATGTAAATCCAATAAACATTTACTAGAAAACATTGTTAATGTGAAATTTACAGACTAACATAATTTTGCACTTACGAACATTTTAGTCTTACGAAGTTTAGTGAAACGGGGCCCTGATACCCTGTGAAGTGTCATATTGAGAAAGCCAGAACCGACCACCGATGAAGTCATTTGTGTTTACATGTGTGTATGTAATAAGCGCGCAATAGTCGAATGTGAACAAATTATTTATTGAATTCGCCGATGGCTCTGGTACACCCCATACATATCCCGCCAAATTATCTCACCATTTTATTATACCCTATGAACAATGAAAATGCGAAATTGAATGGTTCCAATATGATAAAAAATATAATGTAATGCGCCTAACGTAGCAGCATCACTTCTGAACATTATGTAGAGAAAGTTCACAGTTTCCAAATGCAAAATGCATTTCTCCGAAATATCAGACTAACTAAAGAAGTAATGCTGCTAAATTTGGTATTGTCGGACATGTAGTGATAATGAATGGCATATGATCATCATTAAAAGGGAAAACAAACCTTTAATAGTTACCTCTCAACTCATGGGCGCCGCCATTACGCAAAACCGAAACAATAAACCACGTGTTTCCACACGATGTAATTATGATGTAATAACATATACCAAAATACTGACCAGTCGTGACGTTTCAGCGATGCCTCTTGCGGTGCCTGTGACCTGGCCCGAGGGCACGTATTCTCTCGCCAAGCCCAAGACTGGATGCCCGGCGGGCGACTTCACCTGGTACGAGGGTTGGAGATTACAGGACACAGAATCCCAGACCGGCAACAATGGCTGGTCCGCCGTCAACCACTTCGACGGTACGTAACACTGCAACTACAGTGGAACTTCTCTAATACGGACATCAATAAAACATATCGATGGTCTAGTAACATAAGGTCGTAACTGCTATGCTTTAGCATAGCAGTTACGACCTTATGTTACTAGACCATCGATATGTGAACAAGCATAGCAGTTACGACCTTATGTTACTAGACCATCGATATGTGAACAAGCATAGCAGTTACGACCTTATGTTACTAGACCATCGATATGTGAACTTATTTTTGATGTTTTGACAGCACATGAGGATCGTCTCCAGTGGAATCTTAGTCATTTATCTCAGGTTATACTAGTTCTTGGTGATCCCATATAAATAAAATTGCTACCCCGCTCCACACCTCTCGCAAGGGTAACAATTTAACCCCATCTCTTTAATGTAACACATGGAATGGTGATTTTTGCAATCGGTTATCCAGCGTGTTTGATATGTTAGCGATATAAAACTGTCAAAGCTGTATCAATAAAGTATTAATAAAGAACATACACATGCATAAATGCGTTATTTTACCGTGCCAATGAGTTTAGCTGACATTTACATCTATGCTTCATTTCGTTATGTTAAATGTTGAACAACAACAAGAAAAAAGATGGCTTCTATTGGAAAATGATGTCCATGTTATATTATTTGTGGCAATTTACCAGTTCTTCATCAACGATTATTTGTTGAAAGGTATAAAATATACAGTTTTGACCTACATGCAACAGGTTTGGGTATGCACTTCGGTTGCTCACATGTTTTGACAAATTGTAGCCGTAGATAACATATCGGAGGCGAATTATTGTAGCTAGTGATCTCATAGCTCACAACTATGGCGCATAATGATCGAATGCCCGATTTACAGTGAAACCTCTCTAAGCCGGACACCCTGGGGACCTCCCAGGGTGTCCGGTTTAGAGAGGTTTCACTGTACTCTCGTATCGTCCGTAGCAGATGCTACACCCTTATCGACGGTATGTAAAGTAGAATGTCAAGGTCGGCCACTACCATTAAAGGTACATGCCCACGTGCCAGGTTATAATAAAGGGAGGCATATTTGTTCGTCCATTCGTTAGATATGACATTCTTCGGGAAAAATAAACAGTCTTATAACCATTTCCCGAAGATATAATTAACATTATTATCAAACATGAATTTCCACACTGCTATCAGGGGCGATAACAGACTGAGTGTTTCCTTAAAGGTTAACGGACATTACTAGTTATTCTCTGTATTTACTTTTTGATGTGCAAATGATCATACTTTATAATCTATCGAAAATATAATTTTTTCATGCGACACATTTAATTAGTGTATAAATAATGAAAACTAGCCTGATACCACCTCGCGTCACTATCATTAAAATAAATATTAATTAATGATTATATCTGTATAGCGGGCACTCGTAATTTGTAGAACTTGTGGAATATAGTGACACAATTATACACTTATTTACTTCTTATAAAGAAAGGTTTGTGCCAACTGAGTGGGCATGTACCTTTAATTGTTCATATATAACCTAACTATTCACCACACATTCGGCTATACTCTTTAATCTTTCTCATGGATGTTGCATACATGCATTTGATTTACCTTGCAGCCAGTCTGTCGGCACTGCAATTTACTCTGAAGTTCTGTACGAAAGGCGAAAATCAGCCGACGGTGTTCGACCGTCAATGGCCTAAGGGAGATTACTGCGTGTTTAAGTACGGCGATTGCCCCGCAGGTGAATATTTCCATCGGGCCACAGCAAACGTTTGGACATGATCAAACGTTATTGTTACATTTCCAACAAAAAAACTGATGTAATTTGAGCATTATATTCAGTATTTTCAGCACTTTTATAAATCGTCCCATTCACGTAGATAATTTTCGGTATTCATATTCCGGCGCCGCGTCATGAACGTCATGAAGTAGTGACGTCATGAAGGCACTTGGTCTACGCGAGGCCCCGGAATGAGCATTGCCTAAAGCCATATGCAAACAGCACGCGCTATATGTGCAAACGACGGAAACCATGTAACAATAGAGAATACAGTTGAAACTCTCTAAACCGAACACAAACAAAACATCCGTACTCTTATTTTGATGAGTTTCTTTTAATTTATCTCTGGGGATAATGTCTGGTCATGATCGCATAGCACACAGCTAGGGCTCAGAATGATCAAATGCATGATTTACAGAGAAACCTCTATAAACCGGACGCCCTGGGGACCTCCCAGGGTGTCAGGTTTAGAGAGGTTTCACTGTACCTGTCTAGTTTATTGATATCAAGTTAATCTGGCAAGGCCAGGAAACGCGTACGAATTCCGAGGCTGGCCGAGGAATTCCTACTGTGTCCGAGCCGAGCCTCTTGCACTTGATATCTCTTACATAGATAATACCAGGCAAGTGTATTTTTCTATAAAATCGATCAGGCAATGCTATGAAACACGTAGAAATTCCGAGGCTCGCCTTGTCCAAGCCGAGCCTAGTAGGCTGGTATTCTATTTATCAGGTAACGTTTTATGCTAACCGAAGATCACATATAAAATATACTTTGTTGAAACGAGCGCGGATTTGTTTACATTGTGCCATGACACTGACGTCATTATCAAACGTCTATATTACATTTTACATATGTATGCGATTAAAATACAGCATACCATAACAATGTTACGGAACTTGTACGAGTCTCACATAATTTGCTTCCCATAATAAAAGTTAATAACGTGTGCTTAAAGTAAAACAATGGGCCACACTTTTGATGCCACGATATGTCACGATATGTCGTATTATTCAATACTACATATATCACCAGATAATAATTATGTCAAACAATGATGTGTGGCAGATTCAAATTCAGAACGTCAGAAAACAAACCACATAGCAACCGCCCGCAGATGCCAGTATTTAGAATGTCGCCAATGAGGGATCGTAACTAATTACTTCCCTTTGCAAATCTATTCATCGAGATCCGGTCCTATGCTGTATTTTAGGTTTTATTTCTTACCGAAAAACACTCAAAAATTGAGCTTTGCGAACAGAGTAGACCCAGATCAGACTGCACATATGTGCAGTCTGATCATCTGAGTCTACACTGTTTGCAATAAAATTAATAAGTGTGAAAATATGAATCTGGCAAATAATGCAGGCCCGGATCAGATTGTACAGCTATATAGGATGACCTGGATAAACAATAGTCAACAATCACTATATTGACTTCTTTGCACAACATATCATGATACATTTGCTCTTTCTCACAAGCAATAAGGCACTAATCTACAAAATTTGGACCGGATCTCTATAAATAAATCCAACTGGAGATACCGAACTATGATACCTACGCTACTCGTGCTTTCCAAGTTCGGTAACCTAGTTATACCACTGGTTTAACCCTTTCACCCATAAGTAACTGGAATGGATTTTGATATGTTAATGTTGCAACCAATCCAACCGTCGCAAACAGGTTTTTCAGTTTAGTCCATTTATAAAAATGTGGTATTTTTTGTTCTGAAAAATATGAAAATTATTTTCAAAAAGTGCAGATCATGATGAGACGGCTCGTTACGAGGCGGCTCATCTGGAGCTGTACTGTTTGCATAAACCGCTATAGTGGGCTTTCGTATGGTGTACGAACGGGGTTAAATCTAAAAGTACAGGTGCACCTATAAAATTTGCAAGTCCCCCTGTAAAATATGAAGGTGGACCTATAAATGTACAGGTCCACCTGTAAATTTATAGGAAAACTTTTATTGGTACCAATTTTATGGGTGCACATGTAGTATTTGTTTTTGACCCCGTTGGCACACCATACTTTTGGGTTCAAAGTGTTAAAGGTACATGCCCACTCAGTAGGCACAAAATATTCTCTATACCAGATACATCACCTCTGACATTTTCTGGCAAAATAAACATTCATTCACTATTACCCCACGTATTGAGTGGCATTATTATAAATTTAATATCAGTAGTAAATTTCCAGACTGAAATCAGGGGTGATAACCGTGTTTTCTTAAAATCTTAACGGGCATTACTATTTCTTCTCCGTATTTATTTGTTTGTATGCAATGATCATTCTTTATAATCTGTCGAAAATATTATTTTTTTCAGGCTGATACCACCGCGCGTCACTATCAGTAAAATAAATATTACTAAATGATTATATCGGGCACTAGTAAGTTGTAGAACTGGTGGAATAGTGACACAATTATACACTTATTTAATTCCTATAAAGAACAGTTTGTGCGTACTGAGTGGGCATGTATTTAAATGTGTGTGTGTTCGCAGGTTTCGAGGAGGGATACGTGAAGTGGGATGACGAGAATGACCTCAACAATAATGCCTGGCAGGGAGTCCTTCCGGACGGAGTTTATGACGAGGACACGCTCCAGCGATACTGCTGCAGGTAAGCACCAGGGGCCGTTTCACTAAACTTCGTACGACTAAAATGTTCGTAAGTACAAATTTAGGATCGTCTGGAAATTTCAATTGATGGATTTACATTTATTGAGCATATGCTGCTATGCACAATAAATGTAAATCCAATACTTGTTTACAAGAAAACATGGTGAATATGTAATTTACAGACTATCATTATTTTGCACTTACGAACATTTTAGTCGTACGAAGTTTAGTGAAACGGGCCCAGGGTTCCGGGATTTTCTCCCTTGGCGTGTCGCCGTATTTCGGTGAAATCGAAGGAGTCGGAAGGTCTACCGTATGTTCAGTACTTTCAGCAATTTGATTTTCTGTCCACTTTATAGAGAATAAAGCGAAAATAAAATACTTTTCTCTATAAAGTGAACAGAAAATCAAAGTGCTGAGTTTCCGACTCCTTTGCTGAAATTGATCTCGAAAATCAGTCATATCGTCAGTAAATGACGTTGAAAGTGAACAAAGTATGCACAGTACATAATAATATTTGTGATGTATGTTATGTAATGTTCTAGCGTGTCGTCTCTTTTTCTGTTGTCGTTTTTTCTGACGTTTTACGTCTTATTGGTTCCATTTTGTACTGCCTACATTTAAAATAGCAAAACAATATAGTCAAAGGGGAACGAACAGCCCGTGTAAACTACCATGTAACCAATTATGACCAACGGACAAGCCCACTGTAGTTATAGAGAATAGTAGGTTAATGCCGTGAATGGGAATAAATGTCTGGCAAGGCTTAGGAAACGGGATGGGCGAGGCTCTGCCGAGCACATCCCGTTTCCGAGCCGCGCCAGATATTTTTCCCATTCACGGCACTAACCTACTATTCTATTTATCCCGTCAACCCCTACTAATGGCTTTAAAATGCAAAAATATAATCCCAGCCACAGCACATATTCATACGCAGTGATTAGGTCGTATTGACAGGATAATATTATCAAACATGTTTCACGGCACCGTGTTTCACGGCACATACGCACTGTGTTGACGGGATAAATATGTAAGACGGTGTCTTTATCAGCCGCACAGGCCTATGGAACGCCAAATATACATAAACTCAAATAATTATTGCTAGCTCCAAATGATTTAGAGAGCTCTTCAAATGATTTGGAGCTAGCAGTAAATATTTAATGCTAAATCCCCTGTTCGGTTACTTCACAGTCCCTTAATGTATTGTATCCCGTTAACACAGTGCGTATGCGCCGTGAAACACGGTGCCGTGAAACATTTTTGATATCTTGTCAATACGACCTAATCACTGCGTATGAATATGAGCGGTGGCTGGGGTTATATTTGTGCATATTACAGCTACAAATCAATAGGAAATAGTAGGTTAGTGCCGTGAATGGGAAAAAATATCTGGCGCGGCACGGAAACGGGATGTGCTCGGCAGAGCCTCGCCCATCCCGTTTCCTGAGCCTTGCCAGATATTTTTACCCATTCACGGCACTAACCTACTATTTCCTATTGATTTGTAGCAGCCAAATCATGCATGCGGGTATGTTAGGACAACAACTAGCTCATGTGCAAAGAGTGTTGGGTCAATTTATGACGTGTATTTCTGGAAATTGGCATATTGCATTTACGTTTGGCGTCGCTTGACTTCGTTGCGGACATTAACTCTGTCAAATGCCCGTACCGTCCGTAGCATACACACGATACTGGTGTTTTGCAGGATTACTGCCCGCAACTACGCTTCACTGTGGTTTGGTAGAAGGAAATTTGCGTAATAAAATGTCTGATCATCCAAACACTGAAAAACCCCGACGACGCGACTGCAGCTGTAAACTTATGAGATAATTAGTGGAGTATGCTAGTGTTATAATACTGATAGTTATGCCGTCAATACAGTGCGTATGTGCCGTGAACAACGGTGCCGTGAAACAGTTTTGATATCCTGTCAATACGACCTAATCACTGCGTATGAATATGTGCGGTTATCATACTAGTCGATTCTCCGATTTTGAGGATGCGACTGGGGTTATTTGTTTGCATTTTAAAGCTATTTTTAGTGTTGATGGGGTAAATAGAATAGTAGGTTAGTGGCACGGAAACCAGATATTTGTCTCATTCACGACACTAACATACTATTCTCTATTTATTGCCTTTGAACAATATAGAATATATCTCATAAGTAAGAGCTGAGTGCGAATCAAATATGAGTTATTACTCTGCAGTGAAAACCTATGGACGGCATCGTAACTCTGCTACAGACGAAACGTGACAATTTGAAGAGTTACGGCCCGTAACTAGGAATAATTGTGATATGTATACGAGTATGTTTAGATATTAATAGATGACATCCTATCTTTGCTATTCGTATATTATACATGCCTACATCGCCAGTTTCTCTTCATTTTTTCCAGGTCGGACGGATTGCCGACGGAGCCCATTATCTTGCCGACAGATAAGCCATTCTACCTGTTCCAGAATAAACGTGGCCAATGCCATACGGTAACCACACACACTGGTGTTGCATGCCGCGCCGGCATAAAATGTTTCACGTCGAAATAGGCGATGGATTCCTGAGGAATTCCCATTCAGCTACATGTTTCAACACAGTTTCGTGTATTAACGGGCGCAAGAAATTTGCGCCGGTTATTAGACGAAAATTGCGTTTATGAGATAGCTCTAAGTAGATCTAAGTTGCATCTCGTCAAGAAACCTGTGCATTTTTCGACATGAAATATTTCACGCCGGCACGGAGTGCAACACCAGTAACATATTATGACCAAAATGTCGGGCGCACATGTGCATACGAATGAAATCCTCCTGCCGCCCTGGATCATATCACATGTTCTCACAACTAGTTGCGGGAAGTAACTCTGCAGAATACTCCCGATACGGGAGTATTCTAAAGAGTTACTTCCCGCAACTATATCACAACCTACAACCGGTAATTTACACAAATGTAAATCTGAATTACACCACTTGCCCAATTCCTTGATAAAGGCCTTACATAATAATTGCGAAATCTGAAAGGGGTTCCACTTAGCTGATACTGCTCATTAATTCTTTGACAGGCTTTAGCCCAGAAAGTGTCTATATGCTATCCTATTTTGACACTCCATGTTTCTGTTGATTGCAGGTAGCGAACATGCAGAGGTCCGAGGAATTTTTACGCTTTGACGACGAGGATTTCGTGGCACCATCCCAGTCGGAGATCGGCGCCGTACATCCGGGCATGAAGTTCTGGAACGAGGCTAATGGCGCGAGCGGAAGTGAAATTTATTACTGCTACTACTCGCCACAGAAATAACTTGAACAATAATATGGGAAAAATAATTTTATATGCATTACATGTACGTTTATAGATCTTGAAAAAAGTGTAATATATGTCATACATGAATTCACGATTGTTTCTACTAGTTTAACACAGCATGTACCGCACATGGAGCGAAACCCCGCGCATTAATTAACTGAGACATCATCCGAGACACCATGCCTGTAAAGGTACATGCCCACTCAGTAGGCACAAACTGTTCTTATATCAGTGACAGCATCCCAGACATTTTCTGGCAAAATAAACATTCATCCACCATTACCCCACGTATTGATTGGCATTATTATACATTTTATATCAGACGTAAATTCCCACACTGATATCAGGGGCGATAGCCGTGTTTCCGTTAAATTGTTAACGGACATTACTATTTATTCTCTGTATTTATTTGTTGATGTGCAATGATCATACTTTATAATCTGTCGAAAATATAATATTTTCAGGTGACGCATTTAATTAGTATAAATAATTAAAAATATCTTACCTTATTTGCATATGAAAATATCCTGATACCACCGCTCGTCATTATCAGTAAAATAAATATTACTAAATGATTATATCTGTATAGCGGGCACTCGTAATTTTTAGAACTGGTGGAATATTGACACAATTATACACTTATTTAATTCCTATGAAGAACATGTTGTGCTTACTGAGTGGGCATGTACCTTTAAACTTTACCAGTATATCTCGAGACAACAACTGCTGTGATCATAGGGTGATGTTTGCTGAAAATGAGTTGCAAACAGTCATTATATTACATGTAATAAACGATTGGTGAGCAATTGAGAACATTTTCAATACATGTATTGAGTTCCATGAAGACTACCCACAGTATAAGGCAGTTGATCCTATGCGCAGACAGACGTACAAACACCGGTGTGTATTACGTGCGCAGTTCACATGGGGCCCGTTTCACTAAGCTTCGTACGAATAAAATGTTCGTCAGTGCAAATTTAGGATCCTGTAGAAATTTCAATTGATGGATTTACATTTAGTGAGCATAGGCTGCATATGGATTTACATTTATTTAGCGTAGGCTGCATATGGATTTACATTTATTGAGCATAGGCTGCATATGCAGCATATGCAGCATATGCTCAATTAATGTAAATCCAATAATTGTTTACAAGAAAACATTATTAATGTGAAATTTAAAGACTATCACAATTTTACACTGACGAACATTTTAGTCGTACGAAGTTTAGTGAAACGGCCCCCTGAGCCAAAGACAAGTCAGCTAGTGCTATGTGTTCCACTTAACAGCTGTCTGACGTCATCGTCGTTGTCAGTTACCACATGTTAACACTGTCACTTCTCTGAATTTATTCGTTGATATTTACACCAATTTCAATTGCGGTGCGAGTGCATAGATTTGCAATTGAAATATAAATGCCATTGTCGTTAGCAGTACCTTATATTTATGCAGACTTTATTGACATATCACAGTGTATATACTGTTTGTTTCAAGAAACATTGCTCACATATTCGAAAACCCATATAATGGAATTGGAAGAAAACTTGGTGAGCAATTCAGAACATTTGCAAAACATGTATTGAGTTCCATAAAGACTACCCACAGTATAAGGCAGTTGATCATATGCGCAGACAGACGTACAAACACCGGTGTGTATTACGTACGTGGCTCACATGGGGCCCGTTTCACTAAACTTCGTACGAATAAAATGTTCGTAAGTGCAAATTTAGGATCGACTGGAAATTTCAATTGATGGATTTAAATTTATTGAGCATATGTGAGCCTATGATCAATAAATGTAAATCCAATAATTGTTTACAAGAAAACATTCTTAATGTGAAATTTACCTTAATCGAAAACCCTTTATAATGGAATTGGAAGAAAACTCAGGCAAGAATGATAGGCAAAAGGCTGTAATTCATGGTAATTGTATATCCATTGACGATAACAGCAACTTGCATTGTACAATAAATGGGCAACGGCAAAGGTCCTATGACAAGGTACATAACTGCTGGTACGCGCAACAAGGCTGAAAACAGACCCGTGGTACTGATAATCCAATCTGAAATATACAACAACCTGATGGCAACCAAATACCACAGAGAGCTACCAAAACTATGCGTTCACATATAAACTATTGTAATATGCTCATGAAACAAATATTCCAACCTTGATAAGTTAAACAGCAGTGATATACCAAATGACCAACCAACCAACCAGAGAAACAGTAATAATGCCTCAAGTACAATATTCGTTATTTACATACCGTGCTCAATCTTCACATGCATCAGTTCTGTGGAACGTCTACATTCAACCACTCGAGTACCTGAGCTCAATCGGTATCACCAAACCTATTTAACTCTTTGCATGTTAGCGGCGAAAATATCCGCCAAACGAATTAGGAGTATATGTTTTCTTTCTCTCTGTAAATATGTCTTGAAATTATTATAACTGTCTCAGTCAATGGACAAACAAACTGTGACCAAACTAAAATGCGCAAGACGAACAAACGCTTATTACGAACTGCGCACCAATCAAAAGCGAGGAAGATGTTATGCAACCATGACTACAAAAATAACAAGTGCGCGAAAGCCGAGAACCAGCGCTACTGGTACCCAACTATCGAACCTTAAACAAGCAATAAATGAAAGTTAAAGGAACTATCTCTGAATGCAATCAATTAACCATTTTTAGTTTCACCCAAAAATAACCAAAAACAATATTTGTTTCGATATTACTATATTTTATATATAGTTAAGAATTTAATAATTTCATTTTTTCGTGAAATTTTGGTCCATTTGTTTCATTTCTTTTTACTCTTCCTGCAGCGGCTCCAGCTGCTCCATGTTAAGCGGCTTCATTTTAACTTCCAATACAGAACTCATTTTTTTTTGTAATAAAATCAATTTTTGACCAAATTTCACGAAATTTCATGAGATAAAAAGAAGGCTCATTCTTAATGATATAAATATTCTTTTTCTAAAATTTAATATTATCGAAAAAGAAATACATTGTGGATATATCCGTAAAATTATGGCAGGTTTCGTGAAGCAGACATTATTCACAATAAATAGAGAACTCCATCACTAGCCTACAAACAAAAGAAAATATTAAATCTATATAACATATACATGTACCTCGGGCCATCCATAGCGCGGCCGTTTTCCTAATTTCTAATAATAATATATACGCCATAGTCTCAACTAAATTAGGCGGGGTCAGTGCATAAATGTGAATTAGAATGATTTATTTTGAGATGTCCCCCGTTGTGATACATCCACCAACGCCATGTTGTTGTTGTTGTTGATGATCGTTCCGTCCTTCGTAGGACAATCTCTTAAAGAGTTGGAAAGAGCAGTTTAGATAAAAAAAGTAGATGGCCGCGGCCTGCATGTCGCGCCTTGTGGCGAGGCATGGACACTAACAAAAAAGATATAGTATAACGAAAAACTTAACAAAACAACTTAACCAAAAACCTTAACCAAAATACTTAACCAAAAAATTAACCAAAAACTTTAACCAAAAAACTTAACCAAAAACTTCAAAGTAATTTGACCTTGACATTGGGCACAGGGGCCGCACGGGAGGGGGGGGGGGGGGTAGAATGAAAATATAGATGATGATAAACACCCATGTGAAGTTTCAAGGTAATGGGCAAAGCAGTTGCAGAGATATAGTATAACGAAAAACTTTAACCAAAAAACTTAACCAAAAAACTTTAACCAAAGAACTCAACCAAAAACTTTAACCAAAATACTTAACCAAACAACTTAACCAAAAACTTTAACCGGACACACGTACGTACGTACGTACGTACGCCAAAGTGCCGACTATATCGTGCTTTCCGCAAGCGGGCGCGACAAAAATTAACCGTCACCAAGGAATCCGCTACCACTACGCAATTAATACCATTAATACCGGTGTACTGAAATATTAGTTTAGAATTGTCCTACGCAAAACCAAATCACGGCTTAACCGGCAAAGACTTGACCCTTTCACCCATACGTAACTGGAATGGATTTTGATATGTTAATTTGCAACCAAATCAGTCGTCACAAAATTAATTTAAGACTAGTCCATTTATGAAAAGGAGTGTTTTTCCTCTCAAAAATATGAACATTACTTTCAAAAAGTGCAGATCCTGATGAGACGGTTACGAGCCGGCTCATCTGGTTCAGCACTGTTTGCATAAACCGCTATAGCGGGTTCAACGGTTCAACGGTTTTAAACGTATGACTTGTATACACATACATTTAATCCGGACCATGCATTTTCATTTCAGATCACATTTAGGATTATACAAATTTAAAGTTTAAATTGAAAGGTCGATGGAGCGATTTCCCACGAAATAACACTTCGTTCCCTCAATTTAACAATTCATTCCCTCCATTCCCTCAATTTAACAATTCATTCCCTCCAATTAGCAATTCGTTCCCACGAAATAACAATTCGTTTCCTCAATTTAACAATTCATTCCCTCGAATTAGCAATTCGTTCCCACGATATAACAATTCGTTCCCTCGAATTAACAATTCGTTCCCACGAAGTGACAATTCGTTCCCTCAATTTAACAATTCATTCCCTCGAATTAGCAATTCGTTCCCACGATATAACAATTCGTTCCTTCGAATTAACAATTAGTTCCCACGAAGTGACAATTCGTTCCCTCAATTTAACAATTCGTTCCCTCGAATTAACAATTCGTTCCCACGATGCATGCGCGAGAATGTCAGAGAGCCCGGCAGGGGACGTGTAATTCTTTTTTTATTAATTCGTTCTCACGAAATAACAATTCGTTCCCTCAATTTAACAATTGGTTCCCACGAATTATTCGTTCCCTCAATTTAACAATTCGTTCCTACGAAATAACAATTCGTTCACATGGGAACGAATTGTTAATTCGTGGGAACGAATTGTTATATCGTGGGAAATAATTGTTATATCGTGGGAACGAATTATTAATTCGAGGGAACGAATTGTTAAATTGAGGGAACGAATTGTTATTTCGTGGGAACGAATTAATAAAAAAAAAATTCTAAGTCCCCGGCGGGGCTCCTTAAGCACGATGCGTACAGCAGACGCAATAGTTTCAGAAAGGCAAGAACAGTTTCAGAATGTATTATAAATAGTAGACAAACATGAATAGAATAGAAAGAATTTATTTAACGATTTAAACTAAATAGTTTCTCGTCTACATACAAAATAATATTTACATATAAATACATGTGTATGTTCACATAGTAACAAAAGTGACTTATACTGATAATGAATTCGCTCACGACATCCACACTGGTAAACACAATGCATGCACACGTTTAACAAAGCCGCATCCATGTAGACAAATACCGTGTAAATTCGTATGCGAAAACATTAACTGTATAATGAGGGTGGAATTTACACCTGCAGTAGTCTGTTCCGAATCTTGCATGCGTGAAATATGAACATGGCCACATTGTATACATATTTCTTATTTACTGACTGTAGTAAGTTCACAAACTTAAAAACACTCGTATGTCGTCGATAATATGCTGGAATATATTTGTCACGGAGGGCATTGTACGCTGGACAAACGCACACGAAATGGAACTCGTCTTCAATATCTCGCAAGTCACACTGTGTGCAGTACCGTTCCGACCTCTCGAGTCTGTTGCGACCATAACGACCCGTTTCTACTCGCAGCTGTTGAGCTGATAATCGTAGCCGTGTAATTCCATGTCGAATGTGTTTCCGTTGAATTGTGTTTAAATAGTCCTCGTAGCCGAACGATGTTTTAAAATGTGTATATAGTTGTAATTTGGAATTTCCATGTACATCGGTGTTCCACTTCTGTATAAAATTGTCCATCAGTCTGCTTCTAAATTCAGCACAAAACGCCTTTCCGTTAACGATATGTGGATTGGCCCATACGTCACCAAAACCATGCTCACACAATAGTGATTTCACGCCCGACGCCCAGTTTTTCTTGCCAGTTACAGTCTTGGTACGCAAGTGAATACGCCGCACTAATGATACAATTATTGGAGTTTATTATCTTGAACCAATACTTGACAATGCGTGTAAAACGATTAATGTATAACGGGTACCTGCCCAATTCACCGTAAACACCCGCGTTGCTTGTAGACACTTTGACACCCAAAATTATTTTACAAAACTTCAAATGTATCCGTTCAATCTCCTTTGATTTCGTATGGCCCCACACCTCACACGCATAATTTGCAGTCGAAGAAACGAACGCATCGAATAACTCGCACAGTGTTTTGGGAGTAAAATCTAGCTTTTTTACATGTTGAAACAATACGTTCATCGCTATTAGAGCTTTACCGGAGAGTGTCTGTTGATTTAACGCGAAAGATCCATTGTAGTGTAGCACGGTACCCAAATAGTTGAAGTCATTTACAATTTCCAGCTGCCTGCCATCATAAAGCCATTTCTCATTTTGTCTAATGATTCCACGTTTGCGAAAAATCATTATTTTTGTTTTGTCTGTGTTCACTGTAAGTCCCCACTTCCGACAATACTCGTGCAGAGAATCCAAACTATGCTGGAGGTCCTCAATTGTCTCACCCAGGATAGCCATATCATCCGCGAAGAGCAGCAGCATTAATGTAATGTCTTTTACTGTTAATCCACAGCTGTCTTTATGTTGCAAATATAGCTCCAGGTCTTCTAGGAGAAGGGCGAAAAGTACCGGGGACGAACACTCGCCCTGTCGCAGGCCAACAGAACATTCAAAAAAGTCTGAACATGCACCGAGGGACCCTCGTGCACTTCGACCACGTGCACCGAGCGCGTGTTGTTTGGTCGTAAATCTGACCTCTGACCTGTAGAGATAGAACAGACTTACATACAGTACAAACACAGGTGAATAACGTATATCAGCGATGGTAAAATTAGTAACCAGCCGACAACCAGAAAAAAAATTGGACGCTAAATGCCAGTAAAAACAAAAACAAAGAAACCAAAAAACGGCCACTAACGGCATAAATACCTTCAACTGGCTTCTAAATATAATTTGCGAAATTGTAACAATTTCACGATTCCTCACATCTCTGTCACCCGTTATTCACCAGGGGGCCGTTTCACTAAACTGCGTACGACTAAAATGTTCGTAAGTGCAACATTATGATAGTCTGTAAATGTTACATTAACAACGTTTGCTTGTAAACAATTAATGGATTTACATTTATTGAGCATAGGCTGCATATGCAGCCTATGCTCAATACATGTAAATCCATCAATTTAAATTTCCAGACGATTCTAAAATTGCGCTTACGAACATTTTAGACGTACGATGTTTAGTGAAACTGGCCCCCGAGTACAAGCATAGTCCAACGTAAACGAATACATAAACGTGCCGAGTCCCTTCAAAATTCCATTTCTGAACAATACATTGAACACTGTTTCTCCACAATATATGTTCATGCACTGTAGAGCCGACTATTGTTCATCGACGACTATCGTCCACGTGTATGATTAAGCCTGGAAAAATAACTTAGCAACTTCTGTCGCTATTTCAACTTTACTGTAGATCGCTGAACAACCATGGAAATGTTGAAGAACTTTCATTATAGGTGAACATTAGTCGTCGACAATAGTCGTTGATATTAGAGCCGATTATTGTTCATCGACGACTATCGTTCAAGCGTATGATTAAGCCGGTTTTCCCTGCTTAATCATACACGTGAACGATATTCGTCGATGAACAATAATCGGCTCTACACTGCACATTTGTATAACGTTTGTCACCAAATGAAACCCAGATGTCGCTGTGTAAGAACTGTGTCCTGAACAGGATGCCGTTCCACTAAACTTCGCACGACTAAGATGTTCGTAAGTGCACTATTATGACAGTCTGTAAATATCATACTAACAGTGTTCCCTTGAAAACAATTATTACATTTACAGCATATGCAGCTATACAGGCCTGTGATGTTGAAAGGGTTAACATAGAGTATTACACTATCATGCCACACTAGTGTAATCAATATGCAAATGAGACGCTAGAGAAAACATGACATGTGACCAGTACAGCAGAAATGTATGATGCTGTATTTAGATATAGTATTATGCAATAAATATAATATAATACTTGTGTTGATTAAATATAATATGTATTCAGCCAGTTGACTTATTTCATTAGAAAAATAGGCATGATTTAATATGGTGTTTGTGTATAATTGACTGATTTCAGAAGAAACTAGGCACGATATAATGATATGTGTGTATAGTTGACTTATTTCATAAGAAAAATAGGCATGATTTAATATGATATTTGTGTATAGTTGACTGATTTCAGAAGACACTAGGCATGATATATAGAGAATACCAGGCTAGTGTCTTTTGATATCAAGTTTATCAGGCAAGGCTAGGAAACGCGTAGGAATTCCAAGGCTTGCCGAGGAATTCCTACCGTTTCCGAGCCGAGTCTGATAAACTTGATATCAAAAGACACTAGCCTGGTATTCTGTTTATCAGGTAACTTTTTATGCTCGAAAATGACCACATATGACGTCGTTATCTGTGGACAGAACGCGGACTTGTTTACATTGCGTCATTACACTGACGTCATTCGGTAACGTCACGTGACGTCATCCGACCAATGGAAAGTCAATATTCACTTCATTGTAACCCGGATGTTTGTATCAGGTCAATGCCTGATACAACAATATGTTATCAGTCAGTACGTATTCGGTCAATACAGGGCAGGTTACCTGATAAAATATGATATTTGTGTATAGTTGACTGATTTCAGAAGAAACTAGGCATGCTATAATATTATATTTGTGTGTAGTTGACTTATTTCATAAGAAACGAGGTTCTGCATAGTTGCGTACGATATCAGGCTACGAGTGTAATATATGACATTAACCCTTTGAACCCGAAATCCCACTATATCGGTTTATGCAAAAAGTGCAGATCCAGATGTGCCGGCTCGTAACGAGCTGTCTCATCAGGATCTGCACTTTTTGAAAGTAATTTTAATATTTTTGAGAACAAAAACACCCCCTTTTCATAAATGGACGAATCTGAAAATCATTGTGTGACCATTGGATTGGTCGGAACATTAGCATATCACAGTCCATTCCAGTTCCTTAGGGTTGAAAGGGTTAAATCATCACTCGTGCTAGAAACTCTCTATGATACATGTGTATAAAAAGTCTGCAGGTGCAAGTATTTCACAAAATACCAACTTAATAGCATTTCCAGCGATAAGGGCTATATCTGCATTGTTTAAGTACCCCAAAGTACTCATGTAGGGTTACTAGCACGGAAAGACCTGTTTGACCGAGATAACACGCACATGGGGCATGTGGTGACGCGGATCACGGTCTTCGTGGCATAAATCCCTTTATAACCGGGGCCGGACGGTTGATGGGCAATCGAGTTACCTCATATTACAACGTACTGTAGCGTGGCGGGTTTGTTATCTTTATTCAATATTTCTTGTCAGTTGAACAAATCAGGTCGTCCGGTTTGGAACAGTCAGGTAAGAATATTCATATTTTATGACGAAGAATTCAGGTTCGCAATGTAACAACACAGCGTATTAAAACGCATAATGTACTAGTGTAATAAACATGTGAACGCGACCTCCACAGAAAACACGTTATCGGAGCATTACAACTTCAATATATGATGATGTGTTTGTGCAATAAATATAATCCAGCATTTTTAACCAGGTTTTTAAAAAAAAAATCCAGGCTATTGGATTGGCGAAAGCCTGGCGGGCGGGCGGGCCGGCGGCGGGCGGCGGGCGGCGGGCGGCGGGCGGCGTCCACAATCAATGTTAAGTTTTCGTGTTTGAGTCCATTTCTTTGTTACTGTACCACCTAGGACCACCAAACTTTCACAGCTTCATAATCAAGGGGTGCCCACCACATATCACTATCCAACATGTTACTTTTTTTTTAACTTCACCCATTTTTTCCGCGTAGTCGACTTAGCCATTTTCAATGTTAAGTTTTCGCGTTTACAATGTTAAGTTTTCGTGTTTAAGTCCATTTCTTTGGTACTGTACCACCTAGGACCACCAAACTTTCACAGCTTCATAATCAAGGGTACCCACCACATATCACTATCCAACATGTTACTCTTTTTTTTAACTTCACCCACCACTTTTTTTCCGCGCAGTCGACTTAGCCATTTTCAATGTTAAGTTTTCGCGTTTACAATGTTAAGTTTTCGTGTTTAAGTCCATTTCTTTGGTACTGTACCACCTAGGACCACCAAACTTTCACAGCTTCATAACCAAGGGGTGCCTACCACATACAACTATCCAACATGTGACCATTTTTTTACCTTCACCTATTATTTCTACGTAATTGACTTAGCCATTTTCAACGTTAACTTTTTAACGTACGTCTGGTTAGAGTTTTTTGGTTAAAACTTTTTCGTTATACTATACTCTGCAACTGCTTCGCCCATTACCTTGAAACTTCACATGGGTGTTTATCATCATCCTATATTTTCATTCTAACCCCCAACCGTGCGGCCCCTGTGCCCAATGTCAAGGTCAAATTACTTTGATTTTTTTGTTAAAGTTTTTCGTGTACTATATCTCTGCAACTGCTTCACCCAATACCTTGATACTTCACATGGGTGTTTATCATCATTGTCGCACCTGCTTGCGGAAAGCGCGATCTTGTGCCCAATGTCAAGGTCAAATTACTTTGATTTTTTTTGTTAAATGTTTTTTCGTGTACTATATCTCTGCAACTGCTTCACCCAATACCTTGATACTTCACATGGGTGTTTATCATCATTGTCGCACCTGCTTGCGGAAAGCGCGATCCTGTGCCCAATGTCAAGGTCAAATTACTTTGAATTTTTTTGTTAAAGTTTTTCGTGTACTATATCTCTGCAACTGCTTCACCCAATACCTTGATACTTCACATGGGTGCTTATCATCATTGTCGCACCTGCTTGCGGAAAGCGCGATCCTGTGCCCAATGTCAAGGTCAAATTACTTTGAATTTTTTGGTTAAAGTTTTTTCGTGTACTATATCTCTGCAACTGCTTCACCCAATACCTTGATACTTCACATGGGTGTTTATCATCATTGTCACACCTGCTTGCGGAAAGCGCGATATCGTCAGCATTTTGGCATACGTCCGTCCGTTCGTCCGTGTGTCCGGTTAAAGTTTTTTGGTTAAAGTTTTTCCATCTACTATATCTATTTTTTTAGTGTCCATGCCTCGCCCCAAGGCGCGACATGCAGGCCACGGCCATCTAGTCTACAAAAAGTGGGTATAATTATGTTATCCAAGTGTCTATGCTTGGAAAAAACCTGGCCTTCGTGGCTTTGCCTCGTTTCTTGTTGTTGATTAAATTGAATAAACAGCCAGCTGTGCATTCGAAGTACCCAGCTCTACATTCAGATTCACTCGAAAGTACATGTTTGAATGTCGATTTCAGAGCCAGCTGTACATAGGAACTACACAACACTACATTCATCGTAAAATGAGAGTTTGAATGTCGATTGCACAGCCAGCTGTACATTGGGAGTACCCAGCTCTACATTCAGATTGAACAGAAAACACGAGTTTGAATGCCGATTGCAGAGCCACTGTAGATTCGAAGTACCCAGCTGTACATTCAGATTGAACAGAAAATACGAGTTTGAATGTCGATTGCACAGCGAGCTGTACATTCGAAGTACCCAACTCTACATTCAGATTGAACAGAAAATGCGAGTTTGAATGTCGATTGCAGGGCCAGCTGTACATTGGAAGTACCCAGCTCTACATTCAGAATCGACGGAAAATACAGGTTTGAATGTCGATTGAAGAGCCAGCTGTACATTGGAAGTTCCCAGCTCTACATTCAGAATAAACCGACATTACGAGTTTTGAATGGCGATTGCAGAGCCAGCTGTACATTGGAAGTACTCAGCTCTACATTCAGATTGATAGGAAAATACATGTTTGAATGTCGATTGCAGAGCCAGGTCTACATTGAAAATATCCAGCTCTACATTCAGATTGAACGGAAAATACGAACTTGAATGTCGATTGCAGAGCCAGCTGTACATTGGCACTAGCCAGCTGTACATTCACTTTGTACTGTAAGTACAAATGTACATTGCAGAGCCAGCAGCGCATTGGAAACTAGCCATCTGTTCATTCAAGTTGTCTACATATCCTAACTTTACAGCTCTACATTCAACTCGACATTCGATTTGAATGTTGATTGTCGATCTGCGATTGCAGTGCTAACTTCACACAGCCGTAGTAACGGCGGAACGGAATATAACAAGCATCTTAACACAGGTATGCGAAGCTACGGAGCGCGGCAGGGTACATGGATTTATTTTTATTAATTCATTCCCACGAAATAACAATTCGTTCCATCAATCTAACAAGTTGTTCCCTCGAATTAATAATTCGTTCCCAAGACATAACAATTCGTTCCCTCGAATTCACAAATCGTTCACACGAAATGACAATTCGTTCCCTCAATTTAACAATTCGTTCCCTTCGAATTAACAATTCGTTCCCTCGAATTAACAATTCATTCCCACCATATAACAATTCGTTCCCGTGGGAACGAATTGTTATTTCGTGGGAGCGAATTGTTAACCGTGAGAACGAATTGTTATTTCGTGGGAACGAATTGTGAAATTGAGGGAACGAATTGTTAATTCATGGGAACGAATTGTTAATTCGTGGGAACGAATTGTTAAACTGAGGGAACGAATTGTTATTTCGTGGGAACGAATTAATAAAAGAAAAATCCATGTCACCTGCGGGGGTCCGTATCAACGCAACGTCAACAGGACATACGTCATTGTGAAACCAGTAAAGTTATTTATGTAGTTTTCATATCTGTTAAAAAATGAAAATTCGGCGGCGAGTGCAGAACTGTGGTTCACAAAGCTTGCATAGACGATTATCACCTAATCAGAAGCCATACCGGTCACAAATAGCATAAGCCACAACTCTCCATAGTAATGCATAACGACATTACGTAAAGCAAATTACATTGATATGGGCGTATTGTATGAGAGTTGGTCAAACGGACAACGATACCATTGAAACTGACTTTGGTGTATGTGGATAGCTGGTTCCGCAACTTTCAACATTAACACGTACACCACATGAGCAAAATTTACACATCAATAAAATGGAACATGTGTAAGTGGGTATGATTTAAAGAGCGTTTTGTCGTTCATACCACAAAGTGCCTGATATTAGAGTATGGTGTTTTACTCCTGATTTCAATACTTACACATGTTCCTCTAATATCTAAAATATGACTGTGACCAGTATCCTATTTCACCAAAATTGCAAAGTATACTTATCTAGCAAAGTATACTTTGAGGGAGAAATTTTCAATTTTAGGATAAATTTTTTAATTTTTATTATACTGAATTTATTACATTATCACAGCCAATTTGGCTGTGATAATGTAATAAAGTCAGTATACTAATTCTGCATACTTTTAATCAACAAATACATGCAGTTGTTAGTTTTATATGAAATAAATTAAATGCATTTCAGGAAAAATAAATGATTACTCCCTCAAAGTATACTTTGCTAGATAAATATAATTTGCAATTTTGATGAAATCGGCTACAGATAAATGGGGCTTACGGGCGTTTGCGACCAATGTATACTGATATCAACATGTGCATCCGCGCCGTTCGCCATTCACTCGTTGAAACAATCAGTATGCTCCCAACTAGAAACAAAATTTATACCCCGCTCCATACCTCTCGCGAGGGTAGGAATTTAACCCCATCTCTTCAATGTGTAACGCGGGAATGGTACATGTGTAATCATGAGTGTGGATATAAAAATACGTGGAAGAATGATTTTTGCAATCGTTTATCCGGCGTGTTTGATATGTTAGCGATAAAAAACTGTCAAAGCTGTATCAATAAGTTATTAATAAATAACATACACATGCAGAAATTGGTTATTTTACCGTGTTAATGTGTTTATTCATAGGCGTAGGAGCGTTTCGATTATTGGGGGGGGGGGGGAACTATTTTGTTACATGTAAAATTATATATGTTCGGTATAATATGCTACAGTACACTGTCCTGTACAACATGACATTATGTATATATGGCAAAGATATACATGATGTAGTGATGCAATTAAATATACCACATGGTTGTGTTAGTTTTATGTTAGGCCCTAATAATAACGTAACATATAACCAGAAATACAGAGTATAATTTTACATAACCCATTACACGTAATAAGATACGGCGTAAACATGGTCAGCTTACACTTACACTCCAACAAATACATAGAAGGTAAGCTTTTTTATTTTGTAAAATACCGATTATGTTATACATATTATCAGTTACATACATAAACTGTTTGTAATTCCCTCTAACGATACAGTATTGGATGAATAAACGTTTGCAGGCTGTGACGTTGGTCAAAGTATGACATACTTTGACAAGACAGTGTTTTTTAGATCGGTGAACGATCACAATTGGACGAACCTTGTATGGTTGGAGTTTCTAATGTATATGGTCATGGTGCACGACTTTAGTTTGAGCTGGCGATCAGCTATCGGCCAAATATGACCGATAATCCACGCCGGACGGCCTCCGATTCTGTGTGGGATTCTTTCGTACATGCAAATTTCGCTTTGGATGGGGTATACAAAATGCGAATAACTGAATAAATGCTGGAAATAGCGATTTGAAGTGAGTATATTCACACACCTAATACCTTTATCGAGACATATTTCATACATGTAATCGATGTGTAATATGTTCGTGCGAATCGGAAAAGAGAGGGCTCTTTCTATAATAGCCATATTAATTTGTTACCCACCTTTATAAATAGAATATGGTAGTGTACGATACCAAGTGGGTGGGGTAATGGGATTTTTAAAATAGGCATTATTTTGGTGTCATAGTTCCGAGTCTTCCACCTGTGGTTGCGACCACTCATTTTAACCGTCGCGACATATACGTCTTAGTACGCATTCATAACACATTTAAGAGTTGACACAAGCAAAATAGCGTACCCTAGCTTGGAATACGTTCGCCATATTTTCAGACTCAGGTGAACATGTGGTCGTTACTCCTGTATGTATGCGCTCTCGCCGCGGCTAACGGCGCGCCCGTACCAGAGGCCCTCCACTACATCGGGGTGGGCTATAACCTGATCACTGGCAACCCGGACGGCAACTTCTGGGCGGCGGGCGGCGATGACCCGGGCCTACTATCCAAAAGGAAGATCCTCAAGTTGAGCAGTAACGACGCCCTGCCCGCCGAGCTAGTGTACGAACATCATGACTACTGTCGCACCGCCAACGAGTTCGCATTCTTTCACGACACGCAGTCGTATCAGGCGAAACTGTTGGAGGGGATTCGAACTTCGGGTATGTATGTAATACTACTGTCTGTTCCACGTTTTGCTGCCGACAAACATTTGGATATTAAACACATTCAATCTAAAAAAATATTTAAAAGTAAGTATTGTTTCATCAATAATAAAAGTCACACTCCCCAAAAAAAATTATTTGATGAAATTTCATCAAATATTGATTTTATTGCGAACAAAACGATTTTCCTATGGGAATTTAACATGGGGGGCTAAAAATAGATTTTCTTTTTAATATTTTTTTATTTGTGGACCGATTTTCAAAATATAACTTTTGTTTTCTTAGTTACATCATTTTCAAGCTATCTCGCCAGGTTTCGCAATAAAATCAATATTTGATGGAATTTCATCAAATAAAATTGTTTGGGGAGGGTGACTTTTTTGTTATTGATGAAAAAATACTTTTAAATATTTTTAAGATTTAATGTGTTTAATAGCCAAAAGTTCGTCGGCAGCAAAACGTGGAACAGACATTAGTGTGTGGCGGTGAATGGATATGTGGCTGTGACTGGAGAAACGGGGCTTATGGGTTTTGTGACCAGTGTAGATCCAGATCAGACGGTACAGTCTGGTCAGGATCTACACTATTCGCCAATCCATCAACGAAACACCCATTATGATTCTAACAAGCAATATAGATCCTTATCAGTCTACAGGAGTGTGCTATTCGTCAGGAGCTACACTGGTCACAAATCCCATCAGCCTCAAATCACAGCCGCATAGATTACAGAAGATGTTGGCGCCCATTACTTAAATAATGTTTTTCAGGCGCTTCATATTTATTTACAATTTGTTTCCAAAATAGGAATTCAATTCACAACTTTCTACGCCGATCTGAAACCCAGTGCATTTCATTAGTGGAATTCTGTGAAAATAATTTGTTAAAGGTACATGCCCACTCAGTAGGAACAAACTGTTCTTTATGGGTATTAAATAAGTGTATAATTGTGTCATTATTCCACCAGTTATAAAAATTACGAGTGCCCGCTATACAGATATAATCATTTAGTAATATGTATTTTACTGATAGTGACTCGCGGTGGTATCAGGCTATTTTCCTATGCAAATGAGTCATGGATATTTTTTAGCTCACCTGAGCGAAGCTCATGTGAGCTATTGTTACGGCAATGGTCATGGTCCTTAGGTAGGGGGATTACAAAATTGTTAAAATGACGTCATTACGTAATCCAAGATGGCCACCGTCTTAAAATAGCACAAATTCTTCAAAAACTGCCAACCGGATTTCGACAAAACTTTGTAGGAATGATCGATGTACAATGCTCTTTCAAAGTTGTTAAAATGGTGACCCCAGGGTCAAAAATGGGCGTGGCCCGTGGGGTCAAATTGGAGTCAAATTTTATTTTTGACCGAATATGGTGATGTCATATATCAAATCGAAGCTATCAACGAGGCGATCACTCTGGTGCATTTTGTGTCGAAATCGGATGGTTGTATCATCCAAGATGGCCACCAAAATGTCAAAAGGTCGTTCTTTTATCGGATATTTCAAAATTCTTCTTCACATGAACCGCTTGGCCCATGGTAGCCAAACTTAAAATTTATGGTCCATAGGTGAAGCCTTTTCAGATTTGTTAAAATGGAGGTCATCGCTAATCCAAGATGGCCGCCATCTAAAAATAGCACAAATTCTTAAAAAATCTTCTTCTCATGAACTGCCAATCGGATTTCGACGAAACTTGTTAGGCATGATCGATGTACAATGCTCTTTCAAAATTGTGAAAATGGTGACCCCGGGGTCAAAAATGGGCGTGGCCCGTGGGGTCAAATTTTATTTTTGACCAAATATGGTCATGTCTATATCAAATCGAAGGTATCAAAGAGGCGATCGCTCTGGTGCATTTTTGGTCGAAATTGGATGGTCATGTCATCCAAGATGGCCGCCGAAAGGTCAAAAGGTCGTTCTCTTATTAGAGATTTCAAAATTCTTCTTCACACAAACCGCTTGGCCCATGGTGGCCAAACTTCACAGTTATGGTCCATGGGTGAAGCCTTTTCAGATTTGTTAAAACGGAGGTCGTCGCTAATCCAAGATGGCCGCCGTCTAAAAATAGCAGAAATTCTTAAAAAATCTTCTTCTCATGAACCGCCAACCGGATTTCGACGAAACTTGGTAAGAATGATCGATGTAGAATGCTCTTTCAAAGGTGTTAAAATGGTGACCCCGGGGCCAAAAATTGACGTGGCCCGTGGGGTCAAATTTTATTTTTGACCGAATATGTCGTATATCAAATTGATGGTATCTATGAGGCGATTGCTCTGGTGCAATATTTGTCGGAATCGGATGATTATGTCATCCATGATGGCCGCCAAAAGGTCCATTTATTTGAAATTTTGAACGTCTTTTTCTCAGGAACCACATGGCCAATGCTGGCCAAACTTCATAGTAAGTTAAGATCCATGGGTAAAGCATTTCCAGATTTGGTAAAATGAGAGTCATCGCTTAATCGAAGATGACCACCATCTAAAAATAGCACAATTTGTTTAAAACACATACGAACTCAATGTCACATTCTCCTCTGGTGTTCATGGAGTCAGGTGAGCGAATTAGGGCCATCATGGCCCTCTTGTTTAATTATTTATACTAATTAAATGCGTCACCTGAGAAAATAATATTTGCATCAGATTATAAAGTATGATCATTGCACACCAAATATTAAATACAGAGAATAAACATCTACAGAATATACAAAACTATATGTCTCCCTATATTATAACCTGACTGACTGGGCATGTACCTTTAATATTGTCGTGAAACAAGTCAGATTCGTGTAATGTGGTATTTTGCGTCAAACTGTCCACAATGGCTATTACTAGCATTCATACATTAATGTTAGAATAAGTAATTATATTGTACCGCTCACCTGATTCATACTCGTTTCAGGGCCCAATAACGCGGCGTTGCTGGCCGTCGCCTTTACAGCTAGTGCAGGTAAGAGCCCTTATTATAGCAGGTACATTCTTCACGAGACTGTTTCACTAAACGTCATACGACTAAAATAATCGTAAGTGTAAATTTAGGATCGTCTGGAAATTTCAATTGATGGATTTACATTTATTGAACATAGGCTGCATATGCATATGCAGCCTATGCTCAATAAATGTAAATCCAATAATTGTTTACAAGAAAACATTGTTAATGTGCAATCTACAGACTATCATAATGTTGCACTTACGAACATTTTAGTCGTACGAAGTTTAGTGAAACGGCCCCCTGTTTCCCATTGAAACACAATGGAACGCAAGCCGTCAATATTTGTCCATATTGACGTCTCGTGAGTTCGTATTGGTCAGTGTCGGAACTACGATTCATCTAACAAAATAGTTCCTTCTAAATCACCACTGATTTGTTTATTTTATTTACATGTTGTGTATTTTCTCCGGCGCATATACATTATAAGTGATGTACTTATAAGATTAAAGGGTTATTTGATTTGTATGTGGATATATGCCACTCGTTCCGCCACGTTAAGATATTGCGCTGATAACGACCTACATGTATACATGGTAGATGTATGATGGGTATTTATTTAATGGAATGGCGAACGGTGCAGATCCTGATCAGACTGTGCGGATGCACAGGCTGATCTTGATCTACAGTGGTCGCGAAACCAATAGGCCCCATTTCTTTAGCCACACCCACAAATTACAAATGTACCCGATTGGTATTTCAGGGTACAAGGCGATTGAGCAGCAGACGCGACGTGACTTCTACATTTTCCAAGATGACCAGACCACGTGCACGCTAGGCGCGGCCCGATACAAGCTCGCCCTCGCAGACAAGAATCATTACGCCCTCACGGACGAGTTCGCCGCCTCCGCCTGCGCCTTGCCCCTCACATACGACCCCGCCGTCTATAGAAAGTTCATCGAGACATGGGGAACGGTATGTATAATTATATGTGGATGTGACTGAAGAAATGGGACTTATGGATTTTGCGACAAGTCCCATTTCTCCAATCAGAACCGCATATGTTCAAGTTCCATATTTTCATAATGAAAACGCCCATTCAATGCATTGCAATTAGATTTAACTGTTTGCAATGGATCCATGTAGCGTCGCGCGACGTTGTTGATAGGCTAAAGCTTGTTGGACGTCCATTTCTTCAGACCCCATGCATTTTAAACTGATCAAATGTTTTCATACCACAGATAACGCAACAGTCCTTCTTTTAAAATACGTGCATACCACAAGATGCATGATCACGTGATTACAACAACAACAACAATGGCTGAAAGTTTTGATAGCGCGCCCACTCCAAAGTCAGTATTATTTGATAGTTTCCTTAATAGGCAACGGATTTTGATGAAATATGGCGCAGCAAACGCGTCTTCATGAGCGTCATTTGGTGGTACCGGCGCATACATATGGGCCGCGCTCTGTGAAAACCAGCCTTAATGACAACATCATGAAAGGCTGAAAATGACGTCGCAAAGTTACGCATAAATTTACCAACGTCACTTCGGATTTTGACACTTGGAATTGTTGCGTCATTGCAATAGGTTGTCCTATTTATAATCGTACGCTTTACGGCTCACAAATATTTTAATGTTGGATATGCGTGGCAGAATTGTAGTTGTTTTCACAGTGGTTCAGATAGTTGTCTTTTTTTTCTTCGGTTTCCTTCAAGGAAATACGTTGTAATTTTTTCGATTATTTTTATACAAATGGGCATAGTGCATTTATGATTTTTATAATATATTATTTGGACGACTTGTGAAATGACATTTGAAACTAAATAACCATACGACCGGTATTTTTAGATAACAAATAACAATATCAGTATTATGTAATCGTAATGCTAATATTTATTTTAAACTTTATTCATATATTTATACTAGAAAAAGTCGATGGCGCGCCATCGCAATATACCCACTTTCCCCAAATGCTAAGTCCGAAAGGGGGAGGTAATCCATGATGGAGGGTCGGATAAAAAATCCGAATTCACTTTGCGCATCAGCACATCAAAACGAAGCTATATCAGACGCGTAGGTATTAAGGTGAAAAAGTGTTTCGACCTACGAGGAAAAATAGTGAAATTCTAAGTCCGAAAGGGGGAGATAATCCATGATGGAAGGTCGGATCAAAAATCCGAATTCACTTTGCGCATCATAACGAAGCTACATATCAAATATCAGAAATGTAGGTATTAAGGTCAGAAAGTTTTTCGACCTACGAGGAAAAATAGTGAAATTCTAAGTCCGAAAGGGGGAGATAATCCATGATCGAGGGCCGGATCAAAAATCCGAATTCGCTTTGCGCATGTGCACATGATAACGAAGCTACATAGCAAATATCAGGCGCGTAGGTATGAAGGTGAAAAAGTTTTTCGAGTTACAAGGAAAAAATTGGAAATTCTGAGTCCGAAAGGGGGAGATAATCGATGATGGAGGGTTGGATGAAAAATCCGAATTCACTTTGCGCATCTGCACATGATAACGAAGGTACATACCAAATATCAGGCGCGTAGGTATGAAGGTGAATTTTTTTTTCGAGTCACAAGGAAAACATGGGAAATTCTGAGTCCGAAAGGGGGAGATAATCGATGATGGAGGGTTGGATGAAAAATCCGAATTCACTTTGCGCATCTTCACATGATAACGAAGGTACATACCAAATATCAGGCGCGTAGGCATGAAGGTGAAAATGTTTTTCGAGTTACAAGGAAAAAATGGGAAATTTTGAGTCCGAAAGGTGGAGATAATCCATGATGGAGGGTCGGATGAAAAATCCGAATTCACTTTGCGCATCAGCACATCAAAACGAAGCTACGAACCAAATATCAGACGCGTAGGTATTAAGGTGAAAAAGTGTTTCGACCTACGAGGAAAAATAGTGAAATTCTAAGTCCGAAAGGGGGAGATAATCCATGATGGAAGGTCGGATCAAAAATCCGAATTCACTTTGCGCATCATAACGAAGCTACATATCAAATATCAGAAATGTAGGTATTAAGGTCAGAAAGTTTTTCGACCTACGAGCAAAAATAGTGAAATTCTAAGTCCGAAAGGGGGAGATAATCCATGATGGAGTGTCGGATCAAAAATCCGAATTCACTTTGCGCATGTGCACATGATAACGAAGCTACATAGCAAATATCAGGCGCGTAGGTATGAAGGTGAAAAAGTTTTTCGAGTTACAAGGAAAAAATTGGAAATTCTGAGTCCGAAAGGGGGAGATAATCGATGATGGAGGGTTGGATGAAAAATCCGAATTCACTTTGCGCATCTGCACATGATAACGAAGGTACATACCAAATATCAGCGCGTAGGCTGAAGTGAAAAAGTTTTTCGAGTTACAAGGAAAAAAAATGGGAAATTCTGAGTCCGAAAGGGGGAGATAATCCATGATGGAGGGTCGGATGAAAAATCCGAATTCACTTTGCGCATTTGCACATGATAACGAAGCTACATACCAAATATCAGGCGCGTAGGTGGATGAAGGTGAAAAAGTTTTTTCGAGTTACAAGGAAAAAATGGGAAATTCTGAGTCCGAAAGGGGGAGATAATCGATGATGGAGGGTTGGATGAAAAATCCGAATACACTTTGCGCATCTGCACATGATAACGAAGGTACATACCAAATATCAGGCGCGTAGGCATGAAGATGAAAAAGTTTTTCGATGTTACAAGGAAAAAATGGGAAATTCTGAGTCCGAAAGAGATAATCCATGATGGAGGGTCGGATGATGAAAATCCGAATTCACTTTTGCGCATTTGCACATGATAACGAAGCTACATACCAAAAATATATCAGGCGCGTAGGTATGAAGGTGAAAATTTTTTTCGAGTTACAAGGAAAAAATGGGAAATTCTGAGTCCGAAAGGGGGAGATAATCGATGATGGAGGGTTGGATGAAAAATCCGAATACACTTTGCGCATCTGCACATGATAACGAAGGTACATACCAAATATCAGGCGCGTAGGCATGAAGGTATGAAAATTTTCGAGTTACAAGGAAATAATGGGAAATTCTGAGTCCGAAAGGGGGAGATAATCGATGATGGAGGGTTGGATAAAAAATCCGAATTCACTTTGCGCATCTTCACATGATAACGAAGGTACATACCAAATATCAGGCGCGTAGGCATGAAGGTGAAAATGTTTTTCGAGTTACAAGGAAAAAATGGGAAATTCTGAGTCCGAAAGGGGGAGATAATCCATGATGGAGGGTCGGATGAAAAATCCGAATTCACTTTGCGCATCAGCACATCAAAACGAAGCTACGAACCAAATATCAGACGCGTAGGTATTAAGGTGAAAAAGTGTTTCGACCTACGAGGAAAAATAGTGAAATTCTAAGTCCGAAAGGGGGAGATAATCCATGATGGAGGGTCGGATCAAAAATCCGAATTCACTTTGCGCATGTGCACATGATAACGAAGCTACATAGCAAATATCAGGCGCGTAGTTATGAAGGTGAAAAAGTTTTTCGAGTTACAAGGAAAAAATGGGAAATTCTGAGTCCGAAAGGGAGAGATAATCGATGATGGAGGGTTGGATGAAAAATCCGAATTCACTTTGCGCATCTGCACATGATAACGAAGGTACATACCAAATATCAGGCGCGTAGGCATGAAGGTGAAAAAGTTTTTCGAGTTACAAGGAAAAAATGGGAAATTCTGAGTCCGAAAGGGGGAGATAATCGATGATGGAGGGTTGGATGAAAAATCCGAATTCACTTTGCGCATCTGCACATGATAACGAAGGTACATACCAAATATCAGGCGCGTAGGCATGAAGGTGAAAAAAGTTTTTTCGAGTTACAAGGGAAATAATGGGAAATTCTGAGTCCGAAAGGGGGAGATAATCGATGATGGAGGGTTGGATAAAAAATCCGAATTCACTTTGCGCATCTTCACATGATAACGAAGGTACATACCAAATATCAGGCGCGTAGGCATGAAGGTGAAAATGTTTTTCGAGTTACAAGGAAAAAATGGGAAATTCTGAGTCCGAAAGGGGGAGATAATCCATGATGGAGGGTCGGATGAAAAATCCGAATTCACTTTGCGCATCAGCACATCAAAACGAAGCTACGAACCAAATATCAGACGCGTAGGTATTAAGGTGAAAAAGTGTTTCGACCTACGAGGAAAAATAGTGAAATTCTAAGTCCGAAAGGGGGAGATAATCCATGATGGAGGGTCGGATCAAAAATCCGAATTCACTTTGCGCATGTGCACATGATAACGAAGCTACATAGCAAATATCAGGCGCGTAGTTATGAAGGTGAAAAAGTTTTTCGAGTTACAAGGAAAAAATGGGAAATTCTGAGTCCGAAAGGGAGAGATAATCGATGATGGAGGGTTGGATGAAAAATCCGAATTCACTTTGCGATCTGCACATGATAACGAAGGACATACCAAATATCAGGCGCGTAGGCATGAAGGTGAAAAAGTTTTTCGAGTTACAAGGAAAAAATGGGAAATTCTGAGTCCGAAAGGGGGAGATAATCCATGATGGAGGTCGGATGAAAAATCCGAATTCACTTTGCGCATTGCACATGATAACGAAGTAACATACCAAATATCAGGCGCGTAGGTATGAAGGTGAAAAAGTTTTTTCGTAGTACAAGGAAAAAATGGGAAATTCTGAGTCCGAAAGGGGGAGATTAATCCATGATGGAGGGTCGGATGAAAAATCCGAATTCACTTTGCGCATTTGCACATGATAACGAAGCTACATACCAAATATCAGGCGCGTAGGTATGAAGGTGAAAAAGTTTTTTTTTCGAGTTACAAGGAAAAAAAAAATGGGAAATTCTGAGTCCGAAAGGGGGAGATAATCGATGATGGAGGGTTGGATGAAAAATCCGAATACACTTTGCGCATCTGCACATGATAACGAAGGTACATACCAAATATCAGGCGCGTAGGCATGAAGGTGAAAAAGTTTTTCGAGTTACAAGGAAATAATGGGAAATTCTGAGTCCGAAAGGGGGAGATAATCGATGATGGAGTGTTGGATGAAAAATCCGAATTCACTTTGCGCATCTGCACATGATAACGAAGGTACATACCAAATATCAGGCGCGTAGGCATGAAGGTGAAAAGTTTTTCGAGGTTAAGGAAAAATGGGAAATTCTGAGTCGAAAGAAAGGGGGAGATAATCCATGATGGAGGGTCGGATGAAAAATCCGAATTCACTTTGCGCATTTGCACATGATAACGAAGCTACATACCAAATATCAGGCGCGTAGGTATGAAGGTGAAATTTTTTTTCGAGTTACAAGGAAAAAATGGGAAAAATTCTGAGTCCGAAAGAGAGGATAGCACGATGGAGGGTTGGATTGAAAATCCGAATACACTTTGCGCATCTGCACATGATAACGAAGGTACATACCAAATATCAGGCGCGTAGGCATGAAGGTGAAAAAGTTTTTCGAGTTACAAGGAAATAATGGGAAATTCTGAGTCGAAAGGGGGGAAGGGGAGATAATCGATGATGGAGGGTTGGATAAAAAATCCGAATTCACTTTGCGCATCTTCACATGATAACGAAGGTACATACCAAATATCAGGCGCGTAGGCATGAAGGTGAAAATGTTTTTCGAGTTACAAGGAAAAAATGGAAATTCTGAGTCCGAAAGGGGAGATAATCCATGATGGAGGGTCGGATGAAAATCCGAATTCACTTTGCGATCGTAGCACATCAAAACGGTAAGCTACGAAACCAAATATCAGACGTCGTAGTATTAAGGTGGAAAAAGTGTTTCGACTACGAGGAAAAATAGTGAAATTCTAAGTCCGAAAGGGGGAGATAATCCATGATGAGGGTCGGATCAAAAATCCGAATTCACTTTGCGCATGCACATGATAACCGAAGCTACATACAAATATCAGCGCGTAGTTATGAAGGTAAAAAGTTTTTCGAGTTACAGGATGGGAAATTCTGAAGTCGGGAGAGATAATCGAGAAGGAGGGTTGGATGAAAAATCCGAATTCAAATTTTGCGCATGCACATGATAACGCGGTACATACCAAATATCAGCGAGTAGGCATGAAGGTGAAAAAGTTTTTTCGAGTTACAAGGAAAAAAATGGGAAATTCTAGTGTCCGAAAGGGGTTTAGATAATCGATGATGATTTTTGGATGGATAAAACGAAAAATCCGAATACACTATTTGCGCATCTGCACATGATAACGAAGTACATAAAAATCCAAATATCAGCGCGAAGTAGGCGACTGAAGGTGAAAAAGTTTTTCGAGTTACAAGGAAATAATGGGAAATTCTGAGTCCGAAAGGGGAGATAATCGATGATGGAGGGTTGGATAAAAATCCGAATTCACTTTGCGCATCTTCACATGATAACGAAGGTACATACCAAAATATCAGAGGCGCGTAGGCATGAAGGTGAAAATGTTTTTCGAGTTACAAGAAAAAATGGGAAATTCTGAGTCCGAGGGGAGATAATCCATGATGGAGGGTCGGATGAAAAATCCGAATTCACTTTGAAGCATCAGCACATTCACACGAAAGCTACGAATCCAAATATCAGACGCGTAGGTATAAGGTGAAAAAGTGTTCGACCATACGAGGAAAAATAGAAAAAGAAATTCTAAGTCGAAAAGAGGAGATAATCCATGATGGAGGGTCGGATCAAAAATCCGAATCACTTTGCGCATGTGCACATGATCGAAGCTACATAGCAAATATCAGGCGCGTAGTTATGAAGGTGAAAAAGTTTTTCGAGTTACAAGGAAAAAATGGGAAATTCTGAGTCCGAAAGGGAGAGATAATCGATGGATGGAGGGTTGGAGTGAAATCCGAATTCACTTTGCGCATCTGCACTGATAACGAAGGTACATACCAAATATCAGGCGCGTAGGCATGAAGGTGAAAAAGTTTTTCGAGTTACAAGGAAAAAATGGGAAATTCTGTCCGAAAGGGGGAGATAATCGATGATGGAGGGTTGGATGAAAAATCCGAATCACTTTGCGCATCTGCACATGATAACGAAGGTACATAACCAAATATCAGCGCGTAGGCATGAAGGCTGAAAAATTTTTCAGTTACAAGGAAAAAATGGGAAATTCTGCGTCCGAAAGGGGGAGATACCTGATGGAGGTTTCGGATGAAAAATCCGAATTCACTTTGCGCATGCACATGATAACGAAGCTACATACCAAATATCAGGCGCGTAGTATGAAGGTGAAAAAGTTTTTCGAAGTTACAAGGAAAAAACTGGGAAATTCTGAGTCCGGGAAAAGAGAGATAATCGATGTGGAGGGTGGATGAAAAACCAAAAATCCATGACACTGCGCATCTGCACATGATAACGAAGGTACATTACAAATATCAGGCGCGTAGCCATGAAGGCGAAAAAATTGGCTGAGTTCACAAGGAAATAATGGAAATTCTGAGTCCGAAAGGGGGGAGATAATCGATGATGTGGAGTGTGATCAAAAAATCCGAATTCACTTTGCGCATCTCACATGATAACGAAGGTACATACCAAATATCAGGCGCGTAGGCATGAAGTGAAAAAGTTTTTCGAGTTACAGGAAAAAATGGGAAATTCTGAGTCCGAAAGGGGGAGATAATCCATGATGGAGGGTCGGATGAAAAATCCGAATTCACTTTGCGCATTTGCACATGATAACGAAGTACATACCAAATATCAGGCGCGTAGGTATGAAGGTGAAAATTTTTTTCGAATTACAAGGAAAAAATGGGAAATTCTGAGTCCGAAAGGGGGAGATAATCGATGATGGAGGGTTGGATGAAAAATCCGAATACACTTTGCGCATCTGCACATGATAACGAAGGTACATACCATCAGGCGCGTAGGCATGAAGGTGAAAATGTTTTTCGAGTTACAAGGAATAATGGGATGAGTCCGAATGAGATAAAATCGATGATGGAGTTGGATAAAAAATCCGAATTCACTTTGCGCATCTTCACATGATAACGAAGGTACATACCAAATATCAGGCGCGTAGGCATGAAGGTGAAAATGTTTTTCGAGTTACAAGGAAAAAATGGGAAATTCTGAGTCCGAAAGGGGGAGATAATCCATGATGGAGGGTCGGATGAAAAATCCGAATTCACTTTGCGCATCAGCACATCAAAACGAAGCTACGAACCAAATATCAGACGCGTAGGTATTAAGGTGAAAAAAAGTGTTTCGACCTACGAGGGAAAAATAGTGAAATTCTAAGTCCGAAAGGGGGAGATAATCCATGATGGATGGTCGGATCAAAAATCCGAATTCACTTTGCGCATCATAACGAAGCTACATATCAAATATCAGAAATGTAGGTATTAAGGTCAGAAAGTTTTTCGACCTACGAGGAAAAATAGTGAAATTCTAAGTCCGAAAGGGGGAGATAATCCATGATGGAGGGTCGGATCAAAAATCCGAATTCACTTTGCGCATGTGCACATGATAACGAAGCTACATAGCAAATATCAGGCGCGTAGTTATGAAGGTGAAAAAGTTTTTCGAGTTACAAGGAAAAAATGGGAAATTCTGAGTCCGAAAGGGAGAGATAATCGATGATGGAGGGTTGGATGAAAAATCCGAATTCACTTTGCGCATCTGCACATGATAACGAAGGTACATACCAAATATCAGGCGCGTAGGCATGAAGGTGAAAAAGTTTTTCGAGTTACAAGGAAAAAATGGGAAATTCTGACCGAAAGGGGGAGATAATCCATGATGGTAGGGTCGGATGAAAAATCCGAATTCACTTTGCGCATTTGCACATGATAACGAAGCTACATACCAAATATCAGGCGCGTAGGTATGAAGGTGAAAAAGTTTTTCGAGTTACAAGGAAAAAATGGGAAATTCTGAGTCCGAAAGGGGGAGATAATCCATGATGGAGGGTCGGATGAAAAATCCGAATTCACTTTGCGCATTTGCACATGATAACGAAGCTACATACCAAATATCAGGCGCGTAGGTATGAAGGTGAAAAAGTTTTTCGAGTTACAAGGAAAAAATGGGAAATTCTGAGTCCGAAAGGGGGAGATAATCGATGATGGAGGGTTGGATGAAAAATCCGAATACACTTTGCGCATCTGCACATGATAACGAAGGTACATACCAAATATCAGGCGCGTAGGCATGAAGGTGAAAAAGTTTTTCGAGTTACAAGGAAATAATGGGAAATTCTGAGTCCGAAAGGGGGAGATAATCGATGATGGAGTGGAGTTGATGAAAAATCCGAATTCACTTTGCGCATCTGCACATGATAACGAAGGTACATACCAAATATCAGGCGCGTAGGCATGAAGGTGAAAAAGTTTTTCGAGTTACAAGGAAAAAATGGGAAATTCTGAGTCCGAAAGGGGGAGATAATCCATGATGGAGGGTCGGATGAAAAATCCGAATTCACTTTGCGCATTTGCACATGATAACGAAGCTACATACCAAATATCAGGCGCGTAGGTATGAAGGTGAAAAATTTTTTCGAGTTACAAGGAAAAAATGGGAAATTCTGAGTCCGAAAGGGGGAGATAATCGATGATGGAGGGTTGGATGAAAAATCCGAATACACTTTGCGCATCTGCACATGATAACGAAGGTACATACCAAATATCAGGCGCGTAGGCATGAAGGTGAAAAAGTTTTTCGAGTTACAAGGAAATAATGGGAAATTCTGAGTCCGAAAGGGGGAGATAATCGATGATGGAGGGTTGGATAAAAAATCCGAATTCACTTTGCGCATCTTACACATGATACTGAATGGTACATACCAAATATCAGGCGCGTAGGCATGAGGTGAAAATGTTTTTCGAGTTACAAGAATTAAAAAATGGAAATTCTGAGACGAAAAAGGGGGAGATAATCCATGATGGAGGGTCGGATGAAAAATCCGAATTCACTTTGCGCATCAGCACATCAAAACGAAGCTACGAACCAAATATCAGACGCGTAGGTATTAAGGTGAAAAAGTGTTTCGACCTACGAGGAAAAATAGTGAAATTCTAAGTCCGAAAGGGGGAGATAATCTTTTTCGAGTTACAAGGAAAAAATGGGAAATTCTGAGTCCGAAAGGGAGAGATAATCGATGATGGAGGGTTGGATGAAAAATCCGAATTCACTTTGCGCATCTGCACATGATAACGAAGGTACATACCAAATATCAGGCGCGTAGGCATGAAGGTGAAAAAGTTTTTCGAGTTACAAGGAAAAAATGGGAAATTCTGAGTCCGAAAGGGGGAGATAATCCATGATGGAGGGTCGGATGAAAAATCCGAATTCACTTTGCGCATTTGCACATGATAACGAAGCTACATACCAAATATCAGCGCGTAGGTATGAAGGTGGTGAAAAAGTTTTCGAGTTACAAGGAAAAAAATGGGAAATTCTGAGTCCGAAAGGGGGAGATAATCGATGTGAGATTGGAAATGAAAAATCCGAATACACTTTGCGCATAACTGCACTGATACGAAGGTACATACCAAATAATCAGGCGCGTAGCTATGAAGGGTTGGATGAAAAAGTTTTTCGAGTTACAAGGAAATAATAGGAAAATTCTGAGTCCGAAAGGGGGAGATAATCGATGATGGAGTGATGGAAAAATCCCGAAAAATCGAATTCACTTTGCGCCATACATACACATGATAACGAAGGTACATACCAAATATCAGGCGCGTAGGCATGAAGGTGAAAATGTTTTTCGAGTTACAAGGAAAAAAATGGGAAATTCTGAGTCGAAAGGGGGAGATAATCCATGATGGAGGGTCGGATGAAAAATCCGAATTCACTTTGCGCATCTGCACATGATAACGAAGCTACATACCAAATATCAGGCGCGTAGGTATGAAGGTGAAAAAGTTTTTCAAGTTACAAGAAACGTGACGGACGTACGGACGTACGGACATACGGACGGACGGACACTCGTGACGAAAACAATATACCCATTTTTTCCCAAAAAAAGTGGGTAAAATAACAATTACAAACAAACGCGAGAACAATTGTAGTCGGCGTAGATGGAGGCGTCTGCATGTTTCTTAATTTGGGTTGAAACCTGAATACTCACAGAAAACAAACTTATCCTGTCTGGCGACCACCATCAGCTATACATGTACCTACAACTTTAAGATCGACTCCGGGGCGCATGTGTGCGCTCTTTACTAATTATGCTATACAGTCCCGTTCAGATTAGAGCGGGTCGGGTATTTTCGGCCGTCTAAGAACCCAGTTCCGATTTTGGGATTTATTTATAGATTACACTCCATTACGCATTTTGATGAGTAACTCTAACCTTCATTTGAACGTGACAACCGAGTTTCGAAATATGTAGACAACCTCGGGTAAATCTGCATTCATGTATTCATGACTTAATTATGTGTTTACGTAGATCTTCCTATTGCATGATCATATTTATGAAAAGGTCTTGGTTTACAGATGTCGTTCTATGGAAAACGATTTAATATGGTAGTGTTAATTACGCGGCTCCTCGCATATCGCATGCATCATGTTGAAACTGGGCCAAACATGTTTTATTATGTAGTATTTAGTGTGTTGGTATTGTGTCACAGGCATATTTAGTGCGAACATAATTGTAGCCACCGGGGGCCCGTTTCACTAAACTTTGTACGATTAAAATGTTCGTAAGTGCAAATCTAGGATCGTCTGGAATTTTCAATTGATTGATTTACATTTATTGAGCATAGGCTGCTCAATAAATGTAAATCCAATAATTGTTTACAGGAAAATTTGGAATTTACAGACTATCTTAAGTTTGTACTTACGAACATTTTAGTCTTACGAAGTTTAGTGAAACGGGCCCCAGGGACGTAGCCTACTGATTTGTATCTGTATCTGCAACCACTTGCATGTACCTTCTAATGTCACGTAATTTTTAGCGACTTTCAAAAATATCACATTACATCAGCCGTACGATTGCCGTTTGATGACTGTTATATATTATTTTAATCGACCACTTGTAAATATGGTTATATGAATGTATGGCATATATTTTACTAGTATTTTTGCAATCAGTGCAGACCCTGATCAGGCTGCGCAGATGCACAGGTCTCCAACATTTACAAATTTCGGAAGTCCTACTTTAGATCGTTGTTAATTTACTTACTAATAAACACTGGATGTCTGCGTGCTTTATTGTTTTTTTTTATCAAAGGGACGTTCTAGTCGGAGGCGTGTAAATAATATAAAGCAAATACCAGGAGCTGATCCAGGATTTCAGGTTAGGGGGGCGGGGCGGGACTTCTTAATTGAAACAGTTTACTACATTTTCGAACTAGCACCGTTTGTTCGTCGACCAAGCGGAGCTCGGGAGACTGCTAGGTGGATCCGGTGTAACGTGAGCCCGTTAAGTCCGTGAAAACCTTCAGCCTAGCCAAGCGGCTTAAGGGGCTCACGCTGGGCGCTGGGGGGGGGGGGGGGGGGGGGTGGAGAACTTTAAGCCCGTGACACCAATTTGTTGGTATATACACAATATGAATGGTAACGATGATATTACGCAATATGCACACCGCGTACCGTAGTTCTTCTACCAAATGGCGTATGTTTATATGAATGTGCCGATATGTAACCGACCGTGAGAAGTTGTTAAGCCATGTCTGTAAACTAATCTATAATCGGTGGCTTTGCAAACCCCTTTGTTGGTATATGCCCAATGTGCCTATTAATAATGATATTATGCAATACGTTCCAATATAGGGAAAAAAACGTGTGAAATATGGGACTGATTTCAATTTTCACGGCGGGGACAAAAGCACCCGGCCATGAGAAGTTTCAGCCTGTCCGTAAACTTGATATATAGAGAACACATCGGTAGTTTTTCACACCCCTGTGTTGGTATATACCCAATGTGCCTATTAATAATGATAGTATGCAATATGTTCCAATATAAGGCAAAAAAACGTGAAATATATGGGACTGATTTCAATTTTCACGGCGGGGACAAAAGCACACGGCCATGAGAAGTTTCAGCCTGTCCGTAAACTTGATATATAGAGAACACATATAGCACAAAAGCACCCGGCCATGAGAAGTTATAACAATATTCCTCTGATGTTAAGTTAAAACCGGGCTTAATGACAACATTTTTTTCAGTTTTTACTTTTTCGCGTATTCTGAATTGTACATCTTTTAAAAGCCATATGCCGCCAACATTATCAATGTATCCCAATTATTTTTCATTTTAGAAGTATTTTTATGAAGCGTGGTAAAAAGTCACCGTTGATTGTGGTAACCGGGAAATTAACCGCCGTAAGATATAGGGATGAAATCCTCCGTCCGGTTGTTGTTCCATTTGTGCAACAGCGTCAACTAATTTTCCAACATGATAATGCCCGGCCCCATGTAGCCAGAGTTTGTCAAGACTTTCTCGCTGACCATAACATTAACCCACTCGACTGGCCAGCGTACAGTCCCGATTTGTCCCAAATCGAACATCTGTGGAACGAACTTGACAGGAGGATAAGGGGGTGTCGGAATACCCTTCTAATCTCGACCAACTAAGGACTACATTGTTGGAGGAGAGTGGAACAATATCCTAATAAGAAGGATAAATGCACTGATGAATTCCATGCACAAGAGAATCAGGGCTGTGAAAGATGCGCGAGGGGGGGGGGGGGGGGGGGGGGGGGGGGGGGGGGTGAGGGGGGGGGGGGGGGGGGGCATACGAGATACTGACAAAACAGTGGATTTCACTGTGCGATATTGGGGGGTACCGTCAATTGTGATTCAATTACTAATGAATTATCGGTCAAAACCTAATGCAATTTTGGTAATGTGTTGACTAAAGATATTTTTTTAATACAGTACTCATATACAATATTGTATATAACAGCAAACACATCACTTTAAATCACCTCAAATGTTTACCCTGCGTTTCTTTATCAGTTCAGTATATTTTAAAGTAGGCAGTAGGCCGCTTATAACATTAACTTTGTGATAAAACACGATACCGGGAAGATTTGGTAGCGTGATACCTTATAATTGTCGCCGTTGGTCTTTCTTGAGGATCACATTACCATCGCCTGATATACATTAATGATTATTATGCAGTCAAGTGATAAACTGATGATTTGATACTACAAAAGCACTTTCGACTACAAAAGCAAGTTTATGACCATCACATTTCCAATTCCTATGTTGATGCATTTATTTTAAATTCAATACAACCCCAAACCCCGGATATTTATGTCATTATATAGCTGCGTGTCTACCTCCAATTATGATAAAATTGCATTAAATGGCATATCATTCGCTAAGTACTGGATAGAATTGTTCAAAAGTCTCAATTTACCAAGATAATAGATGGTAATATCGTTGGACATACACTAGGTTGTTCATATTTAAGATTATTTAGAATCAAAGTGCAGTGTAAGCGAGGACTTCGTTGATAAGTAGCCAGTTAAATTATGCGTTCACCATTTTGAATTCATAAGGACAGCCGACGAAAAAGAGTAAAAATGTCAAAGAACGACAGTTAGGCGACAATGTACAGCGCCTGAAGCATTTCTAAGTCATTGATGCTGCGAGGAACTCGTGCAAGTATCCTTGCTATAATATTTTGTCACGACACCATGGCCATAACGTCAAACATGTATTCACGTTCAATGTATTCACGTTCAATGACGTCACAAGTACGTGACGTCAAGTCATGACGTCATAATGTGTGTACCGAGGTACAAGGTATGGCGTCTCATATTAGTAAATGTTTCAGTAAATTATCATTTTCCGTTTTCTGTTCGCACTTAATGCAACAAAAAAAAAGTAAACGTAAATGGGAGGGCAAACTGTGAAATTTTACGGCGACGCTAGACAATTTGAAACGTCGTCGTTTACCGCTTTTCATGACGTTGTCATTAAGCCCGGTTTTCGTATGGCGCGGCCCATATGTATCTGCTACCACTTACGTGTATATGGAACGCCAAATCTACATAAACTCAAATATATATTGCTAGCAACAAATATTTGGAGCTAGCAATAAATATTTGGAGAGCTCTCAAAAACATTTGGAGAGCTCTCGAAATCAATTAATGATATCTCGAAATCATTTGGAGAGCTCTCGAAATCATTTGGAGCGAGCATTATATAACATTTGATTTGGAGAGCTCTCTAAATCATTTGGAGAGCTCTCGAAATCAATTAATGATATCTCGAAATCATTTAGAGAGCTCTCGAAATCATTTGCAGCGAGCATTATATAACTTTGATTTGGAGAGCTCTCTAAATCATTTGGAGCTATCTCTAAATCATTTGGAGAGCTCTCGAAATCGTGCTGCGTAATTCAATGCGTAATTCAATAATTCAGGGAGACATCGTTTTCATAGTTTCAAGCGATTTAATGCTAGCTCCAAATAATATATATATTGCTAGCTCGAAATGAATTAGAGATAGCTCGAAATGATTTCGAGAGCTCTCCAAATGATTTCGAGAGCTCTCAAAATGATTTAGAGATAGTTCCCAATGATTTAGAGAGCTCTCCAAATCAAAGTTATATATTGTTGATATCTATACCCCATTTTGCTGCGTTATAACGCATTTTAGAGCAAACATATCTTTACTCGCAAAATGTTAGGGGGTGGGGGGGGGGGGGGCGCGCGCCGGGTTTTCCCTACGTGAATCCGCCCTGGAATACACAACTTCTATATTTGCAGATTCAACGCGTCTAAATTCAAACGAGACGCTTCAAACAAATATCGCAATTTTGTGGTCGGTACAAATTTAGTGTGTAAATAATTGACTTGATTATAATGTGTGCGGACATGAATTCAAAATACATATACGTACGCCAAGGTGCTTTTTAGCATGGCTTGGTTGGCCACTCATTTCTTTGTTTACAAAGGCGTTGAATGTACTTTTTATGAAACGCATCACAATTAAATTGCAAATTTCAATTTCAAATTAATTATTCCCGACGAGAGGATACAGTGTATACATATACTTGCACCAGTACTATTATGCTTACTGCCGGTATTTTTTATCAGAACATTTTATAACAATTATACAATCATGTATGTCATATCGACACATTTTCCGGACATTGACAGGTTTATGTAGTTGTATATATATTTGTTTTCAAATGGTAAACCCATTACAGGCCCGTAGCCAGGGTAGGGGGGGGGTGGGGGGGGGGACGACTCCCACCCCCCCCCCCCACCCGCCCAGCCTCGAGGTCCACTTTTTTAGCCTCGAGGTACACTTTTTAGACCCCTAGATACATACAATGTATTCAGATTAAAACAAGTGGCATAATACATATATTTAGCTACTGAAATGAGATCTGGGGCCTGTTTTAAAAAAACATTGTACCACAACACAATTTTGAATGACAATTGCAGATATTGTCTACGACATACGATCACATAAGGATCCCCGCACCACAATACTTTTTTTTAGGCCTTTTGAAACCGACACACATTTAAAAATACACAGTAATGGATAATTGTGCCCTGAATGTTCTGTTGGCCACTTTTGATTTTAACAACTATACATTCAACTTACTAAATAAATACGCATGCTGTCGCGCGGGAATCAGTTACGCAAATAAAAACTTATGAAGGAATCTACAAAGTACGGTTGATAAATGCGTACATTTATACAAGTTGAAGAAACTTATATAAAAAATCAGTACCGGCAGTAAATTGATAGACAGGATCGAGACGGGTAGCCCACACAATAACTTTTTTAGGCGGACACACCTAACAATATCTGCCCTCTCGATGTGGGGGCAGTGGCGCGGCGGTGGGCAGCCGAGGGAGTGGGGGTCAGCGCAGGATTTCCCCATAGACCTGCTAGTACGAGGTACATGTACACAAGACCGTCCGTCAGTCATATTGGCTATACAGGAAAACGTTCCCGATTTTTAATTTGTTTAAAACTCCCCGGGGGTGTCCGGCTACCCTCTAAACACCATCGGGCGCTGAACTTATTGATATGTGCAGCCTTAGGCCTATCCAAATTTTAACCAAATTCAGGCCATTCATTTCTACAGAAAATAGTGCATTTGTTTCAATCACAGATTGTTTCAATTTCAAACACCAGGAACGTCGTTTAGTTGTTTGTGTTTGGTCCTTGGTAAGTGACGTAATGTCTACATCAATAAATTACGTCACAATTAACTGTTACGTAAATAACGTCAATTAGATTCTGAACTAAATTCTCAAATAATTACAATGTATCTTTCTGACGGTACATGTATATGCATAATATGTGATAGTTGGCGATAGTAGCAAATTACGATGTCACATGTCGGCTAATTATAGATTTAACATTGATAATGGTGCGTTTGGTTTGATCACTACATGTACTTATCATAGTTTTATTCTGTTCAATGTTTGATAGTATTCATACTAACACTTGTAGATACATTTAGTGCAACTTATCAGCAAATACAGTTTACAGCAAGCACAGTCAATGAGTCTATGAACACGCATTTCTACTGTAGGCTGTTGTGTTGCATTGTACAAACGTCAGCGTTTCAATAACGTCATTTTCTCGATGACGTTACTTTTTTTTCCTGGCGTGATTGACATGGTGCTACAAAAAGTGAGATCAAACAAAAACTATGAAACATACTTGCATTTTCTTTTCAGCATATTGTTTGTGAAAGGTGTCCGCATCCAAAAATGTAAAAAAGTGCAAATCAAAATTTTTGTCATTAAGGCCGGTTTTCACAGAGCGCGGCCCATATGTCGTTTTTGCGAAGAATCGATTTCCGTGTCAGTAGGCACGGAAATCGATTCTTCACAAAAACGACAGAATTTGGGCCAAAGTACCTAGACAACCAACTTAACAAGACGCGTTTGATGTGCCATATTTCATCAAAATCCGTTAGATAATGAGGACAATATCAAAGGACTGAAAGTCCTGAAATCCTTCGCAGTTGCGACAAAAAGTATTCTCTCAAAGAGTCGTCACAGACTGGAATGCACTCCCTAGTGATTGTGTAAATTCGAACACACTAAATAGTTTCAAAAGTTCACTCAACTCCGCCTGGAAGAAGAATTCAATACGTGAAAATATTGTACAGACATTTTAACCATGATTTAGTTGCGCTCTCCCCACATTTTCAAAGACAATTATCCAATTTGACGTCGCTAAAATAGGCCAGTACAAGCCTAGCTTACAAGAAACGGCCTTCAACCAAGGTTGAACCAAGGTAGGTAGAAAATAAAAAAAAAGGACTTGCCCAGGTCAAAAAGTTACTCGCCCATTTTTTTTTAAAAATAAATTGCTTTTTCCAGTTTTTGTAATGTTGCATCTTATTTATAAAAAAAAAGCTATTACATAATTATGATCATTACCAACACGTATGAGACATATTCACTATTATTGTTATTTATATTTTAAGTATTACATAAACAAACAAATAGCAGCGAATTTGCTCAGAGGCTTGCACACTTCTTATTTTCTATAAGCGTTGAGTGACATAGATTTAGTTTAATTTATAGTGGCTATGTTTGCATGCGCTGCGTGCTGCCTTAATTACTAAATGCAATGGTTTCGGACCCGGCGCCGACCGTTTCGTCCCAAGCCGTTATGTTCGGCGTCTGAAATGCGCGTTAACCCAACTGTATACGAGACGATATATGTGGCCGCGTATACACTAGTCTATACTCGCAGTCCTATTATGAGTTAGCCCGGCCGCGTAAAGCCGACAAATAATCCGTGAATTAAACTTGCCCGATATGGACCGTGTTCAAAATAGCTAGAGATTCTACCCGTAACCGTGTACATAGACACTGCTTGAATCTTACTTCCCGCAAATTGACGTAAACTGTAAACAACAAATGGTCGCTGAATTAATACCATTTGTTGGCGGTTATCGATGGAATTAATTGGCAATTTCTTCCAAAAAAAATAATCCTGACCTAATCTTTCACTCGCCAAACTGGGCGAGTGCCTGTAGAAAGTACTCGACCGCCACAAAAAGCACTCGCCATGGCGAGTGAAATTTCAACCCCTGTAAATTATTGTCTCGATTCAGGTGTGCGAAATGACCTTGTCAATTTGCATAAACTGAAGCCATCACAGGCGCTCGGATTGTTCAACAAAAATAATAGAGAGTCGCATTTCATCACACTATCGGATTATTTAATGATTAGGATGCATGTTTTGTTGAACGGGTATATAATAAATAGGTTTTTGGATTTGTACGGAAATATATTTCGGCGTACTCGTTCGTTCGGCGGAACCTAACATTATTCAAACTCTAAGACGATGTTTCCTTTGTGAAGTGTATCGTACTGCATTTTCTGTGTAACGTCATTATAGATTAGTTGATGTTTTAAGTAAAATGGACACTGATTAATAATATCGATGGCTCGAGATGATTGTTTAAAGCATGCGGTATGTAACTGTCAAAAAACAATGTTTCTGTTTTAAATCATCATCATTTCGCTGTCCAATGTTGGATTTTATCGAGCCATTGACCTATGACTATGTAAACGATTCTGTAATTTGTCGGCATAAAATGGCGGAAACTACTTTTCACGAGGTTAATTGTATCAGTGCGCGTGAAAAATAATATACTCAAATTAATACATGTCAGTTTATATTATATTAAATCAGATAAACATTTTCTAATATAAATGTCGTACAGAAAATTAACAACACATGTATTACACTACACAATATAATGTTAGCTCACTATCAGAACTATTTTTCATGGCGTATAACTACGTATAAATTACATGTGGAGCGGTCGATCATTGCGCTAAAAATATAACCTTCCTAACAAAATATTTATTATGAAACACGACAGTTAATATTTTATAAAATCACAAACTGTTTTTAAAAATATAACTGTAGCTGAAAAAAATGTAGCTGGCCAAAAATGTGAGTGACACGTTCATAATGCACCGCTCGCTTTGGAACTCTCTCACGTGGCGTAGCTAGAATCATGAAGCATGAAGTACGTTCGTTGGTCGACAATTACTCATTTGCATAAATCCTGTGAGGTCTCAAAAACCGTATAAGGACTATATCCAAGCAAATATGCTTGGATAATAACAGAAAACGTACTTTGAATCGGAGGGTTCTTGAAGTTTCAGTACTTGTTATTGTTGTTAACGTAATCATACAAATTGATAACATCTGTTCAAGTCAAAATAGATAATGTTGTTGTACACTGTCTTTTATCTCCGTCCGTTTTAATACGAACAAATAAACATCACAACATTCATGTTTAACCCCAGTAGACTACATGAGCAATTTTGTTTTATATTTGCAGCACGTAACTTCCGGTGTAGAGATTGGCAGCAAGACGATAAAAAGATACGTGGCACCAATTAAAGACTTTGTGCATTTTGTTGTCAGCAATGTGAGTATACTACACGTTAATGCGTGATGATGTCTCTATGGTAACATAAGTTATTAAACTTGATATGGAAAGAGTTGCACGTACTATACAAGGATATTTGCTTTTTCTTCAATACTTCAATACTAATATGTATATATGTACGGAGCCCCACAGAGAACATGGATTTTTATTAATTCGTTCCCACGAAATTAGCAATTCGTTCCCTTGAAATAACAATTTTTTCTCACGATATAACAATTCGTTCCCACGAAATGACGATTCGTTCCCTCAATTTAACAATTCGTTCCCTCGAATTAACAATTCGTTCCCACAATATAACATTTCGTTCCCACGATATAACAATTCGTTCCCACGATATAACAATTAGTTACCGCGAAATGACAATTCGTTTCCTCAATTTAACAATTCGCTCCCACGATACAACAATTCGTTCCCACGAATTAACAATTCGTTCCCGTGGGAACGAATTGTTATTTCGTGGGAAAAAATTGTTAAATTAAGGGAACAAATTGTTAATTCGTGGGAACTAATTTTTAATTTGTGGGAACGAATTGTTAAATTGAGAGAACGAATTGTTATTTCTTGGTAACGAATTAATAAAAACAAGAATTCTACGGCTCCGTATTATACATGTGTATACTCTAATGAAATAAAATACAGTTAACTTCGGCTAAACTTGCTGTCAAAAGTCACTAGCCGGGCATTCTCTATTTATTCCAGTCCAGACAGTCTGATCAAGATCCATAGTGGTCGCCATGTCATCAATTAATCACAAGTCATCCTTCTAACAATTTGTGGCTGTGACTGGAGAAATGGGGCAATGTGATTTGTGACCAATGTAGCTCCTGATCAAATAGCCCACTCCGGTAATCTTATAACGGGCTATACTGCTTGCTAGAAGCTTATCGCTGATCTGGAGCTACACTTGTCGCAAAACATATAAGCGCCATGTCTCCAGTCACAGCCACATTTGATCAGAAGCTACACTGGTCACAAATCCCATAATCCACATTTCTTCAAGTATTACAACTACAGTAAAACCTCTTTAAACCGGACACCTGTAATAATTCTGACCACCACCTGATTGGCACCTTCTGTAGCCTATTTCATCAACATTGCAAAGTATACTTTACTAGCAAAGTATACTTTGAGGGAGTAATCATTTATTTTTCCTGAAATGCATTATTTCATATAGAACTAACAAATGCATATATTTCATGATTAAAAGTATGCATAATTATTATACTGAATTTATTACATTATCACAGCCAAATTGGCTGTGATAATGTAATAAATTCAGTATAATAAAAATTAATAAATTTATCATAAAATTGAAAATTTCTCCCTCAAAGCCCAGGGTGTCCGGTTTAGAGAGGTTCTACTGTTAATCAGAAATATGACCATTTTCAGACAACGCTGTGTGTTTTGCGATCATGAACCATCATCATCATCGGAGTGAAATTACACACACAGCCATCAGAAATAAGATCACAGACGTTTTCTTGGTGGCCGGTATAGAGAGGTTTCACTGTATCTATTTCAGTCATCCCATGATGTAACACTGGGCGGACCTTTCATGAACCACGCGTCGTCGCTCGTTGTCGACATAAACGCCTATAAGTATCGCACCCTGTACCGCCATATCGTCGGCAGTCTGGCGGACACGCTGACCGTCGGCAGTGAGACCGCGCCCGAGCCTATTGGCATGACCATGCAGGTAATTTATATTGCCACGCTTCAACAGAATATACATATTATAATATTTGTATGCACGAAATATAATATGAGACCCGCCATGTGAGTCTGTACCTTCGGACATCTGCGTAATTTCATTAAATGCGTTTATATATTTCATAAATAAAGTTATAAGTTGATACAATTTTCAGAATATAATTCCGCATGTACTCTGAAATTTTTGTCAACTTTTGACGTCATTTCCGGAAAATATTGTAAAGTTTGTAAACGTATTTTATTAAATTTAAGCAGATGTCCGAAGGTACAAAATCACATGGCGTGTCTCCTATGTAACTACATGTATACAATGTAAATAAAAGGCATAAACACGTGATCTCATCGATGAAAATAAGCCATTTGTAGTGAGATATCTGTGGTTTCGGTATCCATATTCATATGCGCACCTACCAGACTGACATAGGCTGCAAATCCAATACACAGTTCTTATACATTCTACATAAATTGACTGGTGTGATATATAAATCAAAGTACTGAAAGTACTGAGCTGCGAACCCAACTGAAATGGGTGGTAAACAGTGGTTTAGTTCTTCTCCTTTAAATATTTCAAATAGAGTAATTGTAGTAAATGGTGTTATGGGAAACTGTATAACACTCGACATATTTTGTATGTGGAGAGGGGAAGGAAACAGTAATAATCCAGTAAGGCTTAGCATTTGTTTTGTATGCATTACATACACATCTTCATAAGTAAGAACATATAATTAACTAGAGGAATGTAATATTGTTCCACTTGTGTGATACACATTTCATCAGCAAATCATTTGTTCAGTCGGTGTTTGCAGCAGAGATAAATGGATGCCTATTAAGATGCAAATTACTATAGCCAGTACAGTCCATAGTAAGTGCAGCAACAAAACGTTTTAATAAATGGCACCACTTTGCACTGATACAGTAACAAGAACAGCCGGATCAACATGATTGTTAAGCGTAAGATAATCTGCCACGATGTGACAAAGGTCCCTACAAAAGATAACAACCAGCCTATCCCAACAATAGCATCGTATATTCAATTCCGCATGAGCTCTGACATTTTTATAAATTTTCGACATCATTTAAGGAAAATATGACTGATTTTCGAAATAAATATCGGCGAAATACGGCGATGCGATAAGGGTGGTAATTCCATATCCGGGCTGAATTATTGTAAGTGAAAGTGTACGCTATTACCACTCATTCGAAACGTGCCGACGAGACGATTCAAATGAGTGAACCATCTAGACGACACGGTTCAAATGAGTGGTAACAGTATATTTTTATCAATGTTCGACATCAGTTAAGGAAAATATGACTGATTTTCGAAATCCATATCGGCGAAATACGGCGATGCGATAAGGGTGGTAATTCCATATACGGATTCACTCCTCAAACACCTGTGGTTATAGTGTTGTTTTATGCAAATTTGTACACGCCGTAGTTGTGAATGAAAAAGAAATCCAGACAGGTGTGATTCGGGTCTACACAAAAGACCAGACAGGTGTGATTCGGGTTTACACACCATTAACGCGACCAAAATAGTTTGTTTTATTTGTGGAAAATGAACGGCTAAATATGAGGTTCCATTGGTTTTTCTTCAATTAATTATTTACCAAAGATATACATTCTAATAAATGTTAAATGTAAAATAGCATAAAACGAGTCGTTACCAATGACTTAGATACAAGATGTATACATACGCGCCACCAGAAAAAATAGCGCCGTGATATCTGACTGTATTTTGAGAACCTGTGCTAAAAATAGAGTATTCTTACTCTATGTAACGAATATGATATATGTATATACAAAAATATATATATTCTTGCCAATAGTTTGTTAATTGTTGTCTTTCAGAGTGCTTGAATATTGTGCCTGAAAGCAGGCAGATTGATTGGCTGAGCCTGAGCTGTGTTACAGCTCAGGCTCGGTCAATCAAACTGCTTTATTGTGAGTTGAGATAATATATAATAGTCAATATATATTGAGAAACGTTGACAACTTGGCAAGTTTAACGCAGGTGGTTAATTGATGAACATATATGTCATAATGGTTGTCAAACATGAGCATCATTATTAGCCGATCTATTTATAGATCGGCTAATATATTGGTTATCCATCGAATTCTGAAAAAGTTTGTAGCAACCCTTTTCTCCGCTATTCGGTAATCTACGAACGCTAATTTTTCTGTATCACTTCCAAATTGCATCAACCGATAAAGTTTGCATTTTTGGCAATTATCTCCGTTTAAAACTTTACTTATAGCCAAATAACACAATTTTGAATACGTAATGAGCTGAACGCCGGAAGAGATTTAACCCGGAAGTTATTGTTGTTGAAGTCCATAGTTGGCTCTAATGGCCATATACGCCAACATACGCCGATTATTGGGCTAATTTAAAGCTTTTATTTATTAAACAGAACAAGTTTCAGCCACGTATAATCGCGTAAAATGTGTTTATTCGGCTAATTTATAATCGACCTCTGCTCAAAATCTCCTTACTAGCAACCCCAGCATGTTCGGGTTTATCCCAACATCTCGGGTGTATCCCATTGGATCGCGTATGCGCGTCATTTGACGCTAGTTAAATATTCACAAAATTTTCCACCAATCAAAACGAAGAATTGCCCTTCATAGCCAACTTTGATTTGTTTACGTATCATGCAGGGATGGCAGGGATGCATCCAGCACGCGCGATTGCGGCAATCCCCCTTAATTATTGTCAATGCCGCAAATTATTGATTGTCTTGCGCCCGACATCGCGCAAAAAATCACGGATGGGGCACATTAGGCCAATCTGGGCATGTGCCTGAATACGCAGGAGCTTGCGTCTATTTTTAGATGACACTGTAACCGCTAGATATATATAGCCCTGGTAGCTCCGCCCACTCGCGTGCTGCCACAGAATTCGGACAAACACACAGTGACTACAACTTTGTGTATTGCGGAGTGTAATTTGTAGATAAATAGAGCATACAGTACAGGTGTTACGCTGGAATATTTCGCAACATAATGGTGACAACAAAACATTGCTGCTATGGCATTGCTGCTATTGGATGGATTTGGGAACGGGTTTCCAAAACCTGCACAAAATCGAGAAAAATGTCAACGCTGGGTACAGAACTGTGGTCGAAAATAGTTTACCATTGACAATGTTACCAGAGACACCTACATATGTTCGATGCACTTTACCCTGATTTGATCGGCTAATAACATCATGCTCTGCATGACTTTTCATCTATATGTTAGAAAGTAATAAATACATATACAGGTTATACGTGTTACGCATTGACCAAATACACGACCACGGAAAACATGTGTAGTGTTATACAGTGGCACCGATGCGCTGAGTCATTGTTTATCAGACGCCAAAACTGAACATTATACAATTATTTCATGGTAATTCTGGGAACAGTCAAAACTATTGCCCCCGAGGTGCTTTGGACAACCCGAGGCACTATTGCCCAGAGGCCTATGTTTTGATTGTTCCCCGAATTACCATGAAATAACTGTTGTATTACTCAACCTGTAACAGTGTATGTGACACAATGAACGTAAATTTGGCGTGGGGCGCGTCGACTGACCGATCTACGTTGAATTTCATGACGTAATCTTCGACAAAAATCATGAAGTTATGTTGTTCAGGGGTGAAATAGCTTTGACTATTGACCGGGCACGCGGAACTATTGCCCAGGCACGTAAAAACCCAGGGAATTAGTCAAAACTATGGAATATCAACGTATATAGGGAGTTGGATAATAATGATTCATATCACCATCTCCGCCATGTTCTATGCTACTGTGCAGGTACTCTCGGAGTTGTTCGGGCGCACCTACTGGCAGCACATAGACGACTTTATAACGGCAGGCCACTGCCCCCACAGCTGGGCGGCTGCCATTGCCCTGATCAAACCCAACGTGGAGCGGGCCCTCCTGGAATACGCCAAAGTCACCGCCCCGTCTGTAAGTAGCGACAGTGAGAACTCTCTAAACCTCCCAGGGTGTCCGGTTTGGAGATATTTCACTATAGCAATAGTGGGACCTCTCTGAACCGGACACCCGAGGACATCCCAGGGTGTCAGATTTGGAGAGGTTTCACTGTAGCAACAGTGGGACCTCTCTGAACCGGACACCCCGAGGACATCCCAGGGTGTCAGATTTGGAGAGGTTTCACTGTAGCGACAATGGAACCTCCCTAATCCAGACACACCGGGAGGTGTCATATTCAGAATGCCAGAAAATATCACCACTAAACGCATTGTCAGTGGACCCTCTCTAAACCGGACACCAAGGAAAGACATGTTGTCTTGCTTTGATGGGTTTCTTGGCCATTTATATCAGATTGTAATGTCTGTTCATGATTGAAAAACATACAGATGTATCTAAGACTGATCTACTGTGGAACATCTGAATTAGTGTGGAACATCTCTAAACCTGGGGGCCGTTTCACTAAACTTCTTACGACTAAAATGTTCGTAAGTTCAAATTTAAGATCGTCTGTAAATGTCAATTTATGGATTTTCATTTATTGAGCATAGGCTGCATATGCAGCCTATGCTCAATAAATGTAAATCCAATAAATATTTACTAGAAAACATTGTTAATGTGAAATTTACAGACTATCATAATTTTGCACTTACGAACATTTTAGTCTTACGAAGTTTAGTGAAACGGGGCCCTGATACCATGTGAAGTGTCATGTTGAGAAAGCCAGAACCGACCACCGATGAAGTCATTTGTTCTACATGTGTATATGTAATAAGCGTGCAATAGTCGAATGTGAACACATTATTTATTGAATTCGCCGATGGCTCTGGTACACCCCATACATATCCCGCCAAATTATCTCACCATTTTATTATACCCTATGAACAATGAAACTGCGAAATTGAATGGTTCCAATATGATAACAAAAATAATGTAATGCGCCTAACGTAGCAGCATCACTTCTGAACATTATGTAGAGAAAGTTCACAGTTTCCAAATGCAAAATGCATTTCTCCGAAATATCTCTGCAGAATATTCAGACTAACTAAAGAAGTAATGCTGCTAAATTTGGTATTGTCCGACATGTAGTGATAATGAATGGCATATGATCATCATTAAAAGGGAAAACTAACCTTTAATAGTTACCTCTCAACTCATGGGCGCCGCCATTACGCAAAACCGAAACAATAAACCACGTGTTCCCACACGATGTAATTATGATGTAATAAAATATACCAAATTACTGACCAGTCGTGCAGTTTCAGCGATGCCTCTTGCGGTGCCCGTGACCTGGCCCGAGGGCACGTATTCCCTCGCCAAGCCCAAGACTGGATGCCCGGCGGGCGACTTCACCTGGTACGAGGGTTGGAGATTATAGGACACAGAATCCCAGACCGGCAACAATGGCTGGTCCGCCGGCAACCACTTCGACGGTACGTAACACTGCAACTACAGTGGAACTTCTCTAATACGGACATCAATAAAACATATCGATGGTCTAGTAACATAAGGTCGTAACTGCTATGCTAAATCTCTTTAATGTAACACATGAAAGAGTGATTTTTGCAATCGGTTATCCGGCGTGTTTGATATGTTAGCGATATAAAACTGTCACAGCTGTATCAATAAAGTATTAATAAAGAACATACACATGCATAAATGCGTTATTTTACCGTGTCAATGTGTTTAGCTGACATTTACATCTATGCTTCATTTCGTTATGTTGAATGTTGAACAACAACAAGAAAATTGATGGCTTCTATTGGAAAATGATGTCTATGTTATATTATTGTGGCAATTTACCAGTTCTTCATCAACGATTACTTGTTGAAAGGTATAAAATATTTTGACCTATATGCAACAGGTTTGGGTATGCACTTCGGTTGCTCACATGTTTTGAATGGGTCAAATTGTAGCCGTAGATAACATATCGGAGGAGAATTATTGTAGCTAGTGATCTCATAGCTCACAACTATGGCGCATAATGATCGAATGCCCGATTTACAGTGAAACCTCTCTAAGCCGGACACCCTGGGGACCTCCCAGGGTGTCCGGTTTAGAGAGGTTTCACTGTACTCTCGTATCGTCCGTAGCAGATGCTACACCCTTATCGACGGTATGTAAAGTAGAATGTCAAGGTCGGCCACTACCATTAAAGGTACATGCCCACGTGCCAGGTTATAATAAAGGGAGGCATATTTGTTCGTCCATTCGTTAGATATGACATTGTTCGGGCAAACTAAACAGTCATTAACCATTTCCCGAAGATATAATTGACATTATTATCAAACATGAATTTCCACACTGCTATCAGGGGCGATAACAGTGTTTCCTTAAATGTTAACGGACATTACTAGTTATTCTCTGTATTTACTTTTTGATGTGCAAATGATCATACTTTATAATCTATCGAAAATATAATTTGTTCATGCGACACATTTGATTAGTGTATAAATAATGAAAACTAGCCTGATACCACCTCGCGTCACTATCATTAAAATAAATATTAATAAATGATTATATCTGTATAGCGGGCACTCGTAATTTGTAGAACTTGTGGAATATAGTGACACAATTATACACTTATTTATTTCTGATAAAGAACAGTTTGTGCCAACTGAGTGGGCATGTACCTTTAATTGTTCATATATAACCTAACTATTCACCACACATTCGGCTATACTCTTTAATCCTTTTCATGGATGTTGCATACATGCATTTGATTTACCTTGCAGCGAGTCTGTCGGCACTGCAATTTACTCTGAAGTTCTGTACGAAAGGCGAAAATCAGCCGACGGTGTTCGACCGTCAATGGCCTAAGGGAGACTACTGCGTGTTTAAGTACGGCGATTGCCCCGCAGGTGAATATTTCCATCGGGCCACAGCAAACGTTTGGACATGATCAAACGTTATTGTTACATTTCCAACAAAAAAAATGATGTAATTTGAGCATTATATTCAGTATTGTCAGTACTTTTATAAATCGTCCCATTCACGTAGATAATTTTCGGTATTCATATTCCGGCGCCGTGTCATGAACGTCATGAAGTAGTGACGTCATGAAGGCACTTGGTCTACGCGAGGCCCCGGAATGAGCATTGCCTAAAGCCATATGAAAACAGCACGCGCTATATGTGCAAACAACTGAAACCATGTAACAATAGAGAATACAGTTGAAACTCTCTAAACCGAACACAAACAAAACATCCATACTCTTATTTTGATGAGTTTCTTTTAATTTATCTTTGGGGATAATGTCTGGTCATGATCGCATAGCACACAGCTAGGGCTCAGAATGATCAAATGCATGATTTACAGAGAAACCTCTGTAAACCGGACGCCCTGGGGACCTCTCAGGGTGTCAGGTTTAGAGAGGTTTCACTTTACCAGTCTAGTTTATTGATATCAAGTTAATCTGGCAAGGCCATGAAACGCGTAGGAATTCCGAGGCTGGCCGAGGAATTCCTACCATTTCCGAGCCGAGCATGTTGCACTTGATATCTCTTACATAGAGAATACCAGGCAAGTGTATTTGTCTATCAAGGCAATGCTAGGAAACACGTCGGAATTCCGAGGCTCGCCATTTCCGAGCCAAGCCGAGTAGGCAGCTATTCTATTTATCAGGTAACGTTTTATGCTAGCCGAAGATCACATATAAAATATACTTTGTTGAAACGAACGCGGATTTGTTTACATTGTGCCATGACACTGACGTCATTATCAAACGTCTACATTAAATTTTACATATTTATGCGATTAAAATACAGCATACCATAACAATGTTACGGAACTTGTACGAGTCTCACATAATTTGCTTCCCCATAATAAAAGTTAATAACGTGTGCTTAAAGTAAAACAATGGGTCACACTTTTGATGCCACGATATGTCACGATATGTCGTATTATTCAATACTACATATATACGTACTATATCACCAGATTAAATGTCAAACAGCGATGTGTGACAGATTGAAATTCAGAACGTCAGAAAACAAACCACATAGCACCCCGCCCGCATATGCCAATATTTAGAATGTCGCCAATGAGGGATCGTTACTAGTTACTTCCCTTTACAAATATATTCATCGAGATTCGGTCCTGTGCTGTATTTCAGGTTATATTTTTTACTGAAAAACACTAAAAAATTGAGTTTTGCGAACAGAGTAGACCAAGATCAGACTGCACATATGTGCAGTCTGATCTGAGTCTACACTGTTTGCAATAAAATTAGTAAGTGTGAAAATATGAATCTGGCAAATAATGCAGGCCCGGATCAGATTATACAGCTATATAGGATGACCTGGATAAACAATAGTCAACAATCACTATATTGACTTCTTTGCACAACATATCATGATACATTTTCTCTTTTTTACAAGCAATAAGGCAGTAATCTGCAAAATTTGGACCGGATCTCTATAAATAAATCCAACGGGAGATACCGAACTACGATACCTCATTCTAACGTCACGAATGCCCCGGAAGTTGTTATAAGGGACGCTACTCGTGCTTTCCAAGTTCGGTAACCTAGTTATACCACTGGTTTAACCCTTTCACTATAAGTAACTGGAATGGATTTTGATATGTTAATGTTGCAACCAATCCAATTGTCGCAAACAGGTTTTTCAGTTTAGTCCAATTATAAAAAGGTGGTATGTTTTGTTCTGAAAAATATGAAAATTATTTTCAATAAGTGCAGATCCTGATGAGAGGGCTCGTTACGAGCCGGCTCATCTGGAGCTGTACTGTTTGCATAAACCGCTATAGTGGGCTTTCGTATATCAGGGGCGATAACCGTGTTTTCTTAAAATCTTAACGGGCATTACTATTTCTTCTCCGTATTTATTTGTTTGTATGCAATGATCATACTTTATAATCTGTCGAAAATATTATTTTTTTCAGACTGATACCACCGCGCGTCACTGTCAGTAAAATAAATATTACTAAATGATTATATCGGGCACTAGTAAGTTGTAGAACTGGTGGAATAGTGACACAATTATACACTTATTTAATTCCTATAAAGAACAGTTTGTGCGTACTGAGTGGGCATGTATTTAAATGTGTGTGTGTTCGCAGGTTTCGAGGAGGGATACGTGAAGTGGGATGACGAGAATGACCTCAACAATAATGCCTGGCAGGGAGTCCTTCCGGACGGAGTTTATGACGAGGACACGCTCCAGCGATACTGCTGCAGGTAAGCACCAGGTGGTAGTTTCACTAAACTTCGTACGACTAAATTGTTCGTAAGTGCAAATTTAGGATCGTCTGGAAATTTCAATTGATGGATTTACATTTATTGAGCATATGCTGCTATGCACAATAAATGTGTAAAACCAATAAAACGTAAAACGTCAGCCAGTAGAAAAAACGACAACAGAAAAAGAGACGACACGCTTGAACATTACATAAAATACATCACAAATATGATTCAGATAGTACAGTTCATGAGATATGCTTATGAGCTGTGCATAGCAGCATATGCTCAATAAATGTAAATCCAATACTTGTTTACAAGAAAACATGGTGAATATGTAATTTACAGACTATCATTATTTTGCACTTAAGAACATTTTAGTCGTACAGCGTGTCGCCGTATTTCGGTGAAATCGAAGGAGTCGGAAGTCTACCGTATGTTCAGTACTTTCAGCAATTTGATTTTCTGTCCACTTTATAGAGAATAAAGCGAAAATAAAATCAAATACTGTTCTCTATAAAGTGAACAGAAAATCAAAGTGCTGAAAGTACTGACCATCTAGTAGAGCTTTCTCTGAAAAGCAAAAAGAAAACCAAAGTGCTGAAAGTACTGAACAGACGGTAGAGTTTCCGACTCCTTTGCTGAAATTGATCTCGAAAATCAGTCATATCGTCAGTAAATGACGTTGAAAGTGAACAAAGTATGCACAGCTCATAAGCATATCTCATGAACTGTACTATCTGAATCATATTTGTGATGTATTTTATGTAATTTTCAAGCGTGTCGTCTCTTTTTCTGTTGTCGTTTTTTCTACTGGCTGACGTTTTACGTTTTATTGGTTCCATTTTGTACTGCCTACATTTAAAATAGCAAAACAATACAGTCAAATGGAACGAACAGCCCGAGTAAACTACCATGTAACCAATTATGACCAACGGACAAGCGCACTGTAGTTATAGAGAATAGTAGGTTAGTGCCGTGAATGGGAAAAAATGTCTGGCAAGGCTTAGGAAACGGGATGGGCGAGGCTCTGCCGATGCACATCCCGTTTCCGAGCCGCGCCAGATATTTTTCCCATTCACGGCACTAACCTACTATTCTATTTATCCCGTCAACACCTACTAATGACTTTAAAATGCAAAAAAATAATCCCAGCCACAGTACATACGCAGTCATTAGGTCGTATTGACAGGATAATATTATCAAAAATGTTTCACGGCACCGTGTTTCACGGCACATACGCACTGTGTTGACGGGATAAATATGTAAGACGGTGTCTTTATCAGCCGCACAGCCTTATGGAACGCCAAATCTACATAAACTCAAATAATTATTGCTAGATTTAGAGAGCTCTTCAAATGATTTGGAGCTAACAGTAAATATTTAATGCTAAATCCCCTGGACCGCTTACAGAGTTCGGTTACTTCATAGTCCCTTAATGTATTTTATCCCGTTAACACAGTGCGTATGCGCCGTGAAACACGGTGCCCTGAAACTTTTGATATCTTGTCAATACGACCTAATCACTGCGTATGAATATGAGCGGTGGCTGGGGTTATATTTGTGCATTTTACAGCCATGTGTAGGTGTTGACGGGATAAATAGAATAGTAGGTTAGTGCCGTGAATGGGAAAAAATATCTGGCGCGGCACGGAAACGGGATGTGCTCGGCAGAGCCTCGCCCATCCCGTTTCCTGAGCCTTGCCAGATATGTTTACCCATTCACGGCACTCACATACTATTCTCTATTGATTTGTAGAAGCCAAGTCATGCATGCGGATATGTTAGGACAACAACTAGCTCATGTGCAAAGAGTGTTGGGTCAATTTATGACGTGTATTTCTGGAAATTGGCATATTGCATTTACGTTTGGCGTCGCTTGACTTCGTTGCGGACATTAACTCTGTAAAATGCCCGTACCGTCCGTAGCATACACACGATACTGGTGTTTTGCAGGGTTACTGCCCGCAACTACGCTTCACTGTGGTTTGGTAGTAGGAAATTTGCATAATAAAATGTCTGATCATCCAAACACTGAAAATGGCTATCGCGGGCCTCATTTATACAAACAAAATCATGCAGATTCCCAAACGGGGGTTCGAATATCCCCTGACGACGCACCTGCAGCTGTAAACTTATGAGATAATTAGTGGAGTATGCTAGTGTTATAATACTGATAGTTATCCCGTCAATACAGTGCGTATGTGCCGTGAACAACGGTGCCGTGAAACAGTTTTGATATCCTGTCAATACGACCTAATCACTGCGTATGAATATGTGCGGTTATCATACTAGTCGATTCTCCGATTTTGAGGATGCGACTGGGGTTATTTGTTTGCATTTTAAAGCTATTTTTAGTGTTGATGGGATAAATAGAATAGTAGGTTAGTGCCGTGAATGGGAAAAATATCTGGCGCGGCACGGAAACCAGATATTTGTCTCATTCACGGCACTAACATACTATTCTCTATTTATTGCCTTTGAAAAATATAGAATATATCTCATAAGTAAGAGCTGAGTGCGAATCAAATATGATGTATTACTCTGTAGTGAAAACCTATGGACGGCATCGTAACTCTGCTACAGACGAAACGGGGCAATTTGAAGAGTACATGTGATATGTATACGAGTATGTTTAGATATTAATAGAGGACATCTCTATCGTTGCTATTCCTATATTATACATGCCTACATCGCCAGTTTCTCTTCATTTGTTCCAGGTCGGACGGATTGCCGACGGAGCCCATTATCTTGCCGACAGATAAGCCATTCTACCTGTTCCAGAATAAACGTGGCCAATGCCAGACGGTAACCACACACACTGATGTTGCATGCCGTGCCGGCGTAAAATGTTTCACGTCGAAATAGGCGCCGGATTCCGAGGAATTCTCATTCAGCTACATGTATAAGATACTACATAAACACAGTTTCGTGTATTAACGGGCGCAAGAAATTTGCGCCGGTTAGTAGACGAAAATTGCGATTATGCGATAGTTCTAGGATTAGCTGAGTGGCATAGTGTCAGGAAACCGGTGCAATGTTTTTCAAGAATTTTGCGCCGGTTACTAGACGAAAATTGCGTTTATGAGATAGCTCTAAGTAGAGCTAAGTTGCATCTCGTCAAGAAACCTCTTCATTTTTCGACATGAAATATTTCACGCCGGCACGGAGTGCAACACCAGTAACATATTATGACCAAAATGTCGGGCGCACATGTTCATAAGAATGAAATCCTCCTGCCGCCCTGGATCATATCACATGTTCTCACAACTAGTTGCGGGAAGTAACTCTGCAGAATACTCCCGATACGGGAATATTATACAGAGTTACTTCCCGCAACTATATCACAACCTACAACTATAGTAATTTCTAACATTTCAGCCGGTAATTTACACAAATATAAATGAGAATTACACCACTTGGTTCTGTAGAGCACTTGTACACCACTCTCGTGTTTACCATAATATGGAGAAATGACGTCGCAATGACGTGTTTTCTTCGACCAATCAAATCATGACGCACCCTCTGAATCGCGATGCAATCGCAGTCACCTGCGGAAATTAATTCGCACAGCACTTGGTATTATTTTATAGAGAAGCATGTGTGAAATGTAATAAAATGTGTGTTTAACCAGGTGAACTGATTATATTGATATAATACCCTCGTGAGTGGGTCCATACCGCTAAACAAACTCGGTTAGCTACTCACACTCGTTTTTTTAGCGTAAGGACCCAACCACTAGTGCATTATTCCAGGATAATCAGCTCACCTGGTTAAATAAACGGGATTTAATTAACTTTCGTCGGGAATATGATGTGTTGTATAATACTTGATAAACCACAAACCCAAGGAAGTAACACCGTTGAATGAAGCACCTCTAATGCTAGGCCTTTAGAGGCGCCTTCTTGTTGTCATGGCAAGTTTTATTTTTGGTTTGAAAACTACGTAGCCCTGCAGGGGACGTATTTTTTCTTTTTTTTATTAATTCGTTCCCACGAAATAACAATTCTTTCCCTCAATTTAACAATTCGTTCCCACGAAATAACAATTCGTTCCCATGGGAACGAATTGTTATATCGTGGGAACGAATTGTTAATTCGAGGGAACGAATTCTTAAATTGAGGGAACGAATTGTCATTTCGTGAGAAAGAATTGTTAATTGTTAATTCGATGGAACGAATTGTTATATCGGGGGAACGAATTGTTATTTCGTGGGAACGAATTAATATAAAATATCCATGTCCACATGTGGGAATTAGTTGAATACTAATAATAATTAAGTGGCATACATTTCAGATTTCACACAATTGTCATATCAGGATTTATTTTTAAAAAACACTATAAAAAATCAAAACATGTTTTCATCATGGCGCTGTGTAAATTAGTTTATTTAAAGAAATATGACGATACTAGGACCGCTGAACTGGTTTTCAGGATTTTCGTGAAGAAAACAAATCATATAAAAAGTAAAAATGTGCTTCCATAATGGCCATGTGTAAAGAGGTTTAATTGAAGACATATGACGATACTAGAACCGCTGGGTTGTTTCAAATTTCACCGATATCGATACATAAGTACCAGATTTTCTATAGAAATCCGATACTTAATGACATATGTGGGTGAAAATATAAACAACCCAGCGGTCCTAGTATCGTCATATATCTTCAATTAAACTAATTTATACAGGGTCATTATGAAAACACGGTGGTATTGTTATTAGCAGATCTATTTATAGATCGGCTATATATTGGTTATCCATTGGTTTGTGAAAACGTTTGTAACCACCCTTTTCTCCTATATTCGGTAATCTACAAACGCGAAATTTGTTGTATCACTTCCAAATTACATCAACCGGATACTTTTTTATTTTTGGCCATTATCTCCGATGAAAACTTTAAATATAGCGAAATAACACAATTTGGCTATAAATAAACGTTTTCACTACAAGAGTTCGGTAAACTAAAGTTAGGCGGTTTGCAATTTGGCTATAAATAAACACTAAAGTTAGGCGGTTTGCCTTCTAGTCTTGGGGCAATTGTAGGTATATATATAAGATTCCGGCACCTCGTGTTAATTTATGGCACCCGATGTTTTTATAAACTTGAATGTATAAGGTTTTCAAAAAATCCGGGGGGTATTTATGAGATTTCGGTTGACTTGCTACATATTTGTGTAATGCTAAGCGCCTTCACCTATATTCAAAGGTTAATTCGCTAAACTGGAATATTAGTGTTTTCATTTGACTACCATAAGTATTGCTATGATCAGATATTAATGATAGCTAAATATAACTGGGAGAATTTGGTTGGGGAGGAAATCAACACTTCTCTCACTTTTACCTGAGATTCCGTAACTACTAAAATGTGGACATATATTGAACCCTGATTTGATCGGCTAGTAACATCATGCTCTGCATGACTTTTCATTTATAGTATGTTCTCACAACTAGTTGCGGGAAGTAACTCTGCAGAATAAATCCGATACGGGAGTATTCTGCAGAGTTACTTCCCGCAACTATATCACAACCTACAACCGGTAATTTACACAAATGTAAATCAGAATTACACCACTTGCCCCTTTAACTCCGAGGTGTCGACTAATTACTTGATAAATACCTTACATAAACATTGCGAAATCTGAAAGGGGTTCCACTTAACTGATACTGCTCAACTAATTCCTTGATAAAGGCCTTACATAATAATTGCGAAATCTGAAAGGGCTCCACTTAGTTGATACTGCTCAACTAATTCCTTGATAAAGGCCTTACATACTAATTGCGAAATCTGAAAGGGGTTCCACTTAGCTGATACTGCTCATTAATTCCTTGACAGGCTTTAGTCCAGAAAGTGTCTATATGCTATCCTATTTTGACACTCCATGTTTCTGTTGATTGCAGGTAGCGAACATGCAGAGGTCCGAGGAATTTTTACGCTTTGACGACGAGGATTTCGTGGCACCGTCCCAGTCGGAGATCGGCGCCGTACATCCGGGCATGAAGTTCTGGAACGAGGCTAATGGCGCGAGCGGAAGTGAAGTTTATTACTGCTACTACTCGCCACAGAAATAACTTGAACAATAATATGGGAAAAATAATTTTATATGCATTACATGTACGTTTATAGATCTTGAAAAAAGTGTAATATATGTCATACATGAATTCACGATTGTTTCTACTAGTTTAAAACAGCATGTACCGCACATGGAGCGAAACCCCGCGCATTAATTAACTGAGACATCATCCGAGACACCATGCCTGTAAAGGTACATGCCCACTCAGTAGGCACAAACTGTTCTTATATCAGTGACAGCATCCGAGACATTTTCTGGCAAAATAAACATTCATCCACCATTACCCCACGTATTGATTGGCATTATTATACATTTTATATCAGACGTAAATTCCCACACTGATATCAGGGGCGATAGCCGTGTTTCCGTTAAAATGTTAACGGACATTACTATTTATTCTCTGTATTTATTTGTTGATGTGCAATGATCATACTTTATAATCTGTTGAAAATATAATATTTTCAGGTGACGCATTTAATTAGTATAAATAATTAAAAAATATCTGACCTTATATTTGCATATGAAAATATCCTGATACCACCGCTCGTCATTATCAGTAAAATAAATATTACTAAATGATTATATCTGTATAGCGGGCACTCGTAATTTTTAGAACTGGTGGAATAGTGACACAATTATACAATTATTTAATTCCTATAAAGAACATGTTGTGCCTCCTGAGTGGGCATGCACCTTTAAACTTTACCAGTATATCTCGAGACAACAACTGCTGTGATCATAGGGTGATGTTTGCTGAAAATGAGTTGCAAACAGTCATTATATTACATGTAATAAACGATTGGCGAGCAATTCAGAACATTTGCAACACATGTATTGAGTTCCATGAAGACTACCCACAGTATAAGGCAGTTGATCCTAAGCACAGACAGACGTACAAACACCGGTGTGTATTACGTGCGTAGCTCACATGGGGCCCGTTTCACTAAGCTTCGTACGAATAAAATGTTCGTCAGTGCAAATTTAGGATCCTGTAGAAATTTCAATTGATGGATTTACATTTATTGAGCATAGGCTGCATATGGATTTACATTTATTGAGCATAGGCTGCATATGGATTTACATTTATTGAGCATAGGCTGCATATGCAGCATATGCTCAATTAATGTAAATCCAATAATTGTTCACAATTTTACACTGACGAACATTTTAGTCGTACGAAGTTTAATGAAACGGCCCCCTGAGCCAAAGACAAGTCAGCTAGTGCTATGTGTTCCACCTAACAGCTGTCTGACGTCATGGTCGTTGTCAGTTACCACATGTTAACACTGTCACTTCTCTGAATGTATTCGTTGATATTTACACCAATTTCAATTGCGGTGCGAGTGCATAGATTTGCAATTGAAATACAAGGTACATGCCATTGTCGCTAGCAGTACCTTATATTTCTGCAGACTTTATTGACATATCACAGTGTATATACTGTTTGTTTCAAGAAAAATTGCTCACATATTCGAAAGCCCATATAATGGAATTGGAAGAAAACTTGGTGAGCAATTCAGAACATTTGCAAAACATGTATTGGGTTCCATAAAGACTACCCACAGTATAAGGCAGTTGATCATATGCGCAGACAGACGTACAAACACCGGTGTGTATTACGTACGTGGCTCACCTGGGGCCCGTTTTACTAAACTTCGTACGAATAAAATGTTCGTAAGTGCAAATTTAGGATCGACTGGAAATTTCAATTGATGGATTTAAATTTATTGAGCATATGTGAGCCTATGATCAATAAATGTAAATCCAATAATTGTTTACAAGAAAACATTCTTAATGTGAAATTTACCTTATTCGAAAACCCTTTATATAATGGAATTGGAAGAAAACTCAGGCAAGAATGATAGGCAAAAGGCTGTAATTCATGGTAATTGTATGTCCATATGATACTGGTAATCCAATCTGAAATATGCAGCTGCCTAACGGCAACCAAATACCACAGAGAGCTACCAAAACTATGCGTTCACATATAAAATATTGTAATATGCTCATGAAACAAATATTCCAACCTTGATAAGTAATGCCTCTAGTACAATATTCGTTCTTGACCGTGCTCAATCTTCACATACATCAGTACTATGGAACGTCTACATTCAACTACTCGAGTACCTGAGCTCATTCGGTATCACCAAACCTATTTAACTCTTTGCATGCTAGCGGCGAAAGTATCCGCCAAACGAATTAGGAGTATATGTTTTATTTCTCTCTATAAATATGTATTGAAATTTCATTAGAATTGTGTCCCCCGGACACAATTCTAATGAAATTCCAAGACATAATTGTTCACGACATTTATAAGGAGAAATAAAAGAAAATATAATGAATTGTCATCTGTTATTTTTTAACTATTTATAGCCTACAAATTTCCCAGCATGCAAAGAGTTAATAATACATATACTATCAATTACCATGATTCTACAACAAGAAAATCTGGATTAAGGGCGAACAAAATGTATTATAACTGTCTCAGTCAATGGACAAACAAACTGTGACCAAACTAAAATGCGCAAGACGAACACAAGTTTGTTACGAACTGCGCACCAATCAAAAGCGAGGAACATCTTATGCAACCATGTTTACAAAAATAACAAGTGCGCGAAAGCCGAGAACCAGCGCTACTGGTACCCAACTATCGAACAGTAAACAAGCAACACATGAAAGTTAAAGGAACTATCTCTGAATGCGATCAGTTTCACCCAAAAATAACCCCATGGAAAAAAAACAATATTTGTTTCGATATTATTATATTTTATATATACATGTAGTTAAGAACTTAATACATGTACTTTTATTTTTCGTGAAATTTTGGTCCATTTGTATCATTTATTAGACTCTTCCTGCAGCGGCTCCAGCTCTTTCCTCCCATGTTAACTTCCAATAGAGAACTCATTTTGTTTTGTAATAAAATCAATATTTGACCAAATTTCACGAAATTTCATGAGATAAAAAGAAGACTCATTCTTAATGATATAAATATTCTTTTCCTAAAATTTAATATTATCGAAAAAAAATTACATTGTGGATATATCCGTAAACTTATGGCAGGTTTCGTGAAGCAGACATTATTCACAATACATAGAGAACTCCATCACTAGCCTACAACAAAAATAATAGTAAGTATAAGTTAGATAATGTGTTCGAGTCGAATATGGTTAGTTAACAGCGCATGGGGGAAATTTAGGGGGCAGGAAATCGTCGAGCCGCTAGGCGAGACGTATTTCGGCCGTCTTAAATTCCCCCACGCGCTGTTAACTAACCATATTCAACGAGACGACATTATCTAACTAATTTATTGCACGGATACGTCGAAAGCCTGAGATAAAATTATATATTTTGTCGAATTTATTGTAAGTTTAATACAAATATACGGTGGTACGTTAAGGACACGCACTTTTTTTTATTATCTCGAGCGCTCGACCTATTATCTCGAGCGCTCGACTTATTATCTCGAGCGCTCGACTTATTATCTCGAGCTCTCGACTTATTATCTCGAGCTCTCGACTTATTATCTCTATCTCGAGCTCTCGACTTATTATCTCGAGCGCTCGACATAAATATCTCGAGCGCTCGACTTATTATCAACTTATTGCATACACGTGTCTGTTTTCACCGGACGTGGACGATTTGTGATGGTAAGTGTCATTTAACATGTCCAATTTTATGGGCACACAAAACTGTGACGTCTAACGATAGTTGTTATACTATACTGGGGGGTATACTGGTTTCACCTTGTGTCCGAGAGTCTGTGCGTCCGAGAGTCCGTCCGTCCGTCCGTCCGTAACATATGGTTTCCGCATGGAATGGCAATATCTGGAAATTCAGTTAGTTTTCTAAATGTATTGTGATCGCGATTTCCGCAAGCAGGCGCGACACAGTCCGTAATTATTTTCGGTATTACCTCCCCTTGCAAGTTGTTTCCGCCATGTGTAATTGAAAACGTGCCAAATGCCTTTTTACGCAAACGTTTGTGTTCTCTTATAATAAAGCGTTATCACCATAAAATATACGCTAAGGCCCCATACTGTGTAAGAAACATATTCCTTCTTCTTGTTATGACGTTACACTACATTGAAACATGTGTTGTATAATTTATCAAATCTGGCCCATTATCACGATGTCAATTGTCATTGGTTTTCGTGTTTACAAAACCTTAGTGGAGTGGGCAATATCTAGATTCGCCACAATCACGATTCGCCACATCTCGATTTGCCACAGAGTAAACACGATTCGCCACAGTTTAAACACGATTCGCCACAGAATAATTTTCAAATATACCTTGATTGCAATTATTTTTTTCGGGAATAGTTATGTTTGATTACTAATTTAGGTTTTCCTTACAAGAATCAACATATTGTACACCTTAATTTTAAAATTGTGTATTTCTGTCCAGGAATGTGAAGACGCCGTCAATGGACCCGTTTAGTCTGTGATGTGAAATATTGATAGTTACGACCTTGTGTTACGAGACACTAGACTATATTCATGGTGGTATTAAGTTGAATGTGCTAAAAATGTGATATATCGATGGTCTAGGAAAACTTGGTCGTATTCACCATGCTTCGCATAGCAGTTACGACCTTGTGTTACTAGACACTAGTTGCAAATTCATGGTGGTATTAAGTTGAATGTGCTAAAAATGTGATATATCGATGGTCTAGGAAAACTTGGTCGTATTCACCATGCTTCGCATAGCAGTTACGACCTTGTGTTACTAGACACTAGTTGCAAATTCATGGTGGTATTAAGTTGAATGTGCTAAAAATGTGATATATCGATGGTCTAGGAAAACTAGGTCGTATTCACCATGCTTCGCATAGCAGTTACGACCTTGTGTTACTAGACACTAGTTGCAAGAGTGGCAACCCAATCACAATAGTTGGGTTGCAATGGCAGCCACTATTGTGATCGGGTTACCACTCTTGCAACTACCACTAAAATAAAAAAAAAATTAAATGGAATATATACATGTTAAACCTTGAACTATTGATGAAAATGCATTTAATATGTTGCTAAGCCATATGCTTTACCGTTTTATGACAATATCAACAAATAAAATTGCTGTCATTTAGCAAATTTGGAGGTTTTAATACATTTTAATGAATAATATTGTTCCAATTGCTTAATTAATTAGTAAATAGTAGTTGTAAATATTATGCCAAGCAAATAATAGCCTTACACCCACTTTTAATAAGAATAAAAATAGTGCTCGTTATTATATAGCTAGCCACCATGCCTATCAATACAGATAGGCATGGTTCCAGGTCTAATTAGACACTAGATATACTATCGAGTCAAGACTATATTTATGGTGGTATTAAGGTGCGTAATTTGAGTGTAAAAAGTGTTATTAAGTTGTATGTGCTAAAAATGTGCTTTTTATTAAAGTTAAATCACTTTGATGCGTTGTTTGGTATGCATATTGTAACCATTCATGTTCTGACAAGACTGGTGAAAACCGTGTGCAAATATTCAAATTAAAAAAAAAGTTATGTAGGTTTAAATAATTAATTAGCTTGGGTTATGCAATACTGGCTATGACGTCACAAAGGACCAATAAATATGTATTTTATTTGTTATACCCACTTTTCGTAGAAAAATGGGTACCGGTATATTGTTTTCGTCACGGGTTTTAAACCGTAATAGCAAGAGCTTCATATCCGTGTATATTTTGTTTATAACGGAATGTAGATATTGAAAATGATTTTCATTTTGAAATTCGACCCGCGGGACATGGATTATCTCCCCTTTTGCACATAAATGTCCGTACGTACGTCCGTCCGTCACGTTTCTTGTAAGTGGAAAAACTTTTTCACCTTAATACCTATGCGCGTGATATTTGGTATGTAGCTTTGTTATGATATGTGGATGCGCAAAGTGAATTCGTATTTTCGATCATGGATTATCTCCCCCTTTCGGACTCAGAATTTCACTATTTTTCCTTGTAACTCGAAAAACTTTTTCACCCTCATACATACGCGCCTGATATTTGGTATGTAGCTTCGTTATGATATGCGGATGCGCAAAGTGTATTCGGATTTTTTATCCGACCCTCCATCATGGATTATCTCCCCCTTTCGGACTCAGAATTTCACTATTTTTCCTTGTAACTCAAAAAACTTTTTCACCCTCATACATACGCGCCTGATATTTGGTATGTAGCTTCGTTATGATATGCAGATGCGCAAAGTGAATTCGGAGTTTTGATCCGACCCTCCATCATGGATTATCTCCCCCTTTCGGACTCAGAATTTCACTATTTTTCCTTGTAACTCGAAAAACTTTTTCACCCTCATACATACGCGCCTGATATTTGGTTTGTAGCTTCGTTATGATATGCGGATGCGCAAAGTGAATTCAGATTTTTGATCCGACCCTCAATCATGGATTATCTCCCCCCTTCGGACTCAGAATTTCACTGTTTTTCCTTGTAACTCGAAAAACGTTTTCACCCTAATACATACGCGCCTGATATTTGGTATGTAGTTTTGTTATGATATGTGGATGCGCAAAGTGAATTCGGATTTTTGACCCGACCCTCCATCATGGATTATCTCCCCCTTTCGGACTCAGAATTTCACTATTTTTCCTTGTAACTCAAAAAACTTTTTCACCCTGATACATATTGGTATGTAGCTTCGTTATGATATGCAGATGCGCAAAGTGAATTCGGATTTTTGATCCGACCCTCCATCATGGATTATCTCCCCCTTTCGGACTCAGAATTTCACTATTTTTCCTTGTAACTCAAAAAACTTTTTCACCCTGATACTTACGCGCCAGATATTTGGTATGTAGCTTCGTTATGATATGCAGATGCGCAAAGTGAATTCGGATTTTTGATCCGACCCTCCATCATGGATTATCTCCCTCTTTCGGACTCAGAATTTCACTATTTTTCTGGTAACTCAAAAAACGTTTTCACCCTAATACATACGCGCCTGATATTTGGTATGTAGCTTCGCTATGATATGTGGATGCGCAAAGTGAATTTGGATATTCGATCCGACCCTCCATCATGGATTATCTCCCCCTTTCGGACTCAGAATTTCACTATTGTTCCTTGTAAGTCGAAAAACTTTCTCACCTCAATACCTATGTGCCTGATATTTGGTATGTAGCTTCGATATGATATGCGGATGCGCAAAGTCGATTCGGATTTTTAATCCGATCCTCCATCATTGATTATCTCCCCCTTTCAGAAAAGTGGGTATATTGTGATGGTCGCACCATCAACTTCGCTCTAGTATTAATTAGGGCTGCAACAATACGCCAATATATCGCGTATCGCAATACGCAGCCCAGACGATACGTATCGCAATACGGTTTTGCGTATCGCGATACGTATCGCGTTTTTTACACCAAATTATTTGTTGCCATCTAGTTTCTTTAAAATGGCTAAAACAATCTAAAATAATTTAAAACATGATAGCTAATATTCTATAAGTAAATATTTAGTATAACACACCATAATTATATATTTAATTATTTGAATAGAGACGTGAAATGAGAAATCCGACATACATGGTGTGGAAGGTTTCCGAGCCGAACCCTTAAATATAAGATTCATTCAACAGACCTGATTTCAGGACTGGTCGAATATATATATAGTTCTGTAAATATTGAGTTCTGATTTCTGGACCCGACAGCTGTTGATAGGGCCATTAAACACCAATAATCAATCAATCATTCATCAGACGTCTCGAGTTTTATGTTAAATCCCATAGCGTAGTTCTATGTATATACTTGGTCAATAAAGTATTACATGCGCTCACTTGCTAGTGAGATATACACGTATATATAAAATATATGACAAAATTTGTAACAACTATTTTTGATTGATATAATAAATACTGTACATCCGGATCAGACTATGCTGATAGCCTGAGAGTGGCCGGCCGATATCCAGACTGGTATAATATGATGCTACTGGTGGCGAATGATGTACGATCTCCGTCATCTTTGATGATTGAAGGTTAGTAGGTTTTCACATGCTGTTTCTAAAACAGGTGCGGTTGGCATTATTTTGTAATCTATTGTCATTCGAAAATGATGTAGCCAGTTAATTGTCCTTGTCCTAAAACTTAATGCGGAATAAATTAATAACTTTTTGATACTGTATATATTTGTTATGGATGACGAAACATATCGCAATACATATCGCAATATGGGTTTGTTGTATCGCAATATATCGCAATACGGGTTAGACCGTATCGTTGCACCCCTAGTATTAATTCTATTTTTGATGTGTTATGTTTATTGATTCCATAAATTCAATCTGCATATATAGACATACAAAAAATTCAACTAATAACTCACTAAATTAACCATATTTTATTCACAACTATTGGTTTTAATGGAACAAAACATAAAACTAATTTGCATATTATAATTACCTGGTTATGATGTCACAGCTCATTTGCATAAAATATGCAGACATTCATATTGTCATAACTTGTGACAGAGATTTGCACTCAGTTTTTGCCAGTCTTGTCAGACCATCAATAGCTACAATGATCGTGCCAAACAGCAAACCAAAGTGATTTACCTTATATAAACTATTATGTATGTCTATTAATTTCACAGACCATTCGCCACACTGTTCGCCACGATCCATCTCACAATTTCATTTGAGGTGTTAGTTTGTCTGACAACTGAGTAGAAGACACCGACGCATCGTTACACAATGATCACAGGTGGTCAACACGTACAGGTGTTAAATATTTGACACACTTATCCTGAATTGAATCGATACATAGCAAAATCGGGTTAATAATTGCGGGCAATGCTCACATTACGTATATAAACGTTATGTGGCGAATCGTGATTGTGACGAATCGAGAGTAATTCCTGGAGTGAATACGGTACTGTAAAAAAACGTGTGCAAGTATACTTTTAACATTCATCGAACACGACTACCTTCTTCAGTGTTCTTAGATTATCTATCTACCTTTTTCATACTACTTGATACACTCATATGCTCTCTTTATTTTAGGCGACCAATCATGGCTATATATGAAGAATCCACAACCTCTGGCACTTCAGGTCTTATTGATTATTTGAACAATGAACGACAGATTGACCAAAAATGCATCGAAATGCTGAAAAAAGAACACGTAAGTATGAATGATAAATGATCGATAGTTAACGCTGGTTCAGTTGAAATGGTCGCCTCAGGGTAAACGAGATAGCCTTGTACGAGGCATGGACACTAAACAAAATAACCAAAAAACTTTAACCGGACGTACGTACGGACGGACACCAAAGTGCCGACTATATCGCGATTTCCGTAAGCGGGCACAAGAAAAGCGGGCCGGGTCGGAGGGGTGAATTTTACATATTACTTAGGCCTAATTTGGTCAAGTCGGGTATCGACAAGACAATGGAGCAATTTTCATAAAAATTGGTCGATTCCATAATCCAAGATGGCCGCCAAAATTGTCACCCCTTTATTACAGATTTCAAAGTCTCCTCATGAATGGCTTGACTCTTATTGGCCAAATTGATACATTTGTATGGCCATACTGCTTCAGACTGAGAAAAGTAGGTCAATTAAAAAACTTCACACTGGGTTATAATTATCCCCTCGCCGATAGGCAGGAGGGGATATAGCGTTAGTCCATGTACGTGTGTGTGCGTGCGTGTGTGTGTGTGGGTAACACTTCATTTCTCAATAACTTCTTAACCACTTCATCGATTTTGATAATATTCGGCCACAATGTGTATATAGGGATGCTGCTTTGTTACACACACAACCCACGTCCGAATACCGAAGGTCAAGGTCTTATGTTCACCCACTTAGCCTTTTTTGTAAGGCAAATCTGTAACATTTTTTATTATCAAGGCTGCCGCGAGGGGATTAGCTTCGTTTAACGATGCCTTTTCTTGTTAATTAATGTCTTATCATTTCTGTTTCCCTGCATCAATCGCTGCTGAGGGGGGGGGGGGGGTATTCTGTAAACCTTGCTTACTGACACATCTTGTTTCAGATCGATGAAAGTACACTTCCCATGATGTCGGACGAAGATCTAACGGCATATCTCCCTCTGAAGGGTGACAGATTGGCCGCTAGATGGTTTTGCTCCAACAAAACATGTGACAAAAGATCTTTGCTTGACCGGTTACGTGGAAAATTTAAAAAAAATGGTATTGACACTAATAGAATAAACAGAGGCAGGGGTAACGGTAATGAAAATGCAGCAAAAGCATTCCGTACTGTGGAAATAGGATGGATGGATTACTGTCACAGTACTGGATCGTACAAACAAGTTAGATCGCAAAAGGGTGGCGGAACCCGGGTAGTTAAGTTTGCTAAAACGGACAATGCTTTAGATGTACTTGACAAATGTAAAGACTTGTTCTTCCCAAATGGAGTTTGTAAGAAAGGCGCAGTGTCGAATTTCAGTTTCAAAGTATGTGACTTCAAACAAAGTGAAGTAGATGATAAAACTACTATTGCCAACCTGTACTCTGTGTGTCACATGAGAACATTGCGTTTGTACATCTGCTCAAAAAAGAATGGATCTGATTCATCAGTAAATGAATTGCCAACAATACAAAAACTAAAAAAGAGAAAAAGCAGCAATACATCACTTGGTGAAATACAGGGACGCGAAAAGTATGTTGACGGGATACCAGAATCAAAAACACGTGACAAGGAAAGAGCCACTGCAACCTGCTCATATACGGAATTAAAAAACTGTGAAACCGTTGAAGGAAACCTACCAGATATGTACATGCACAATATAGATATTGTTGCAATGGCAGCATCCTCGGCTAAAGTGTCTCCTGAGTCAGATTTACAGATGACTGACCTGCATTACCAGGATTCAGACATTTCTTTCGACATTCCTTTCTACGACGCTGAAGAAACTGTGACAGCCTCTGACGTTTGTACCTCGACTAAATTTGCATGGTCTAGCCAGCTGCTCAAGGGTCCTATAGAAACAGTGCCAGACAGAGATACGCAGGCACATCAACCTGCAGTCCAGGGCGAACCACATACTTATGATGCCCAGCAAACACCGGTTCAGCTTGGTGATCCTGAATGCCTAAATCAGACAAGTCAACCATTGGATGGAGCTAGCGGACCTGCGGCTCTGGCTGGAAATTTGAGCTTCACAGCTCCTACAGTGACTCCCCAGCATTCTATAGACATGATAGATTCTGAACTAATGAACACTGAGTATAATGAGTATATAGATTCTCAACTAATGGACAATGAGTATAAGGAGTATAGTGTTCAGATGAATATCCATCGTGGTCCATTGGGATTTCAAGAAGTGATTGGCTATTTTAAAGATGAAAAAATCTTACAAAAACCCTTATCAGTCAGTAGAATTCTTCCAAATGGTGAACGAGAGTTAGCGGAAGACTCTGGTGATGTTTTAAGAGATCTTCTTACAGAGTTTTGGACTTCTTTTTATGAAACTTGTACCATGGGACGCGAGGCGAAAGTACCATCCCTTAGACATGACTTTGGAGCCATAGAATGGGAATCAGTCGCCCGTGTATTAGTCTATGGCTATACACGGATGGGATATTGGCCTGTTATGTTAGCCAAAAGCTTTGTTTTACAATGCATTAATCCTGAGGCAGAAGTCGATAACCAATGTCTGCTGACAGATTTCTATAAGTTTGTTTCCCAACAAGATAAGGAGGTTTTCCAACAAGCCTTTGAAAAGTTCTCGTCGGTGAGTACCGACGAGCTTCTAGACAGTCTAGACATGTATGAATGTAAGTTGCTTCCATGTGCGGACAATATAAAATCTACACTGTTTGAAATAGCACATACACACATAATCCAGAAGCCAATGTTTGTATGTAATTCCATGAAGAACGTACTAAGCGAGATGCATCTAACCAAAACAAAGGTGAATGAAATCTATGAGAGAATAGTTCCTTCAAACAGAAAAGTGGTACAGATTTTGCATTTTCCAGAACAAATGAACACCACTCAGCTGGAAGTCTCAAAACACCTCAAAAGGTATATAAGAGATCTGGATAAAGAAAAGCTCAAACTGTTCCTTAGGTATTGTACAGGGTCTGATCTATTGACGACTGAAAAGATTTCAGTTGATTTCACATTGATGAATGGACTGGAACGGAGGCCTATTGCTCACACATGTAGCTGTTTGCTAGAGTTGTCCCAAACCTACGAATCCTACATGGAATTTCGTTCCGAGTTTGATAACATTCTCAGTCATAATGTGTGGCTGATGGACATTATCTGATTTGTTAAACACATGGATGTTTTATTTGAAAGCGGTTTGCATACCGTATGTTGAAATTCAAACCATTTATTGCCGATAGGTTTATTGCGATTTTTTTTGTGTTTTATTGTTTTCATACACTGGTCTTTTATGTTAGCTCTTTGGATGCTAGCGGTTCATATACCATTCAAATATGTCATCGAATTTCATTAGAATTGCGCCCTTATGGCACAATTCAAACGAAATTCCGTGACGTATATTAAGATTTGCACACTTTAATCAACTAGCGTTTGCTGCAATTTTTTAGCTATTTATAGAAATGATTTTACCCAGCATGCAAAGAGTTAATATATCAATTTTTGATCTGGCAAAATGGAAATATGTGTACTTAAAGTAATGCTATTACATTTGACATTCAAAAAGATATATGGGGTTGTATTCACAAAACTTTATACTTAAAAAGCATAAAATGATTTAATGTTGAAACTGTTTTTGAAATTTTCATGGTAGATTCTGTTTTAAAATATTTGATTCACTCATATGACTTGGTTGGTTGGTTGGGAGCAGCGAAGGGTAGTTTAACGATCAGTATTCATCCTTTCCGGAATGCCGACTTACATGATTTGGCCCTCATTTACATGCCCCCTGTACTTGAGAGCTAAATCATGTTATACTCCATTAAGAAGTAACAAGCTTTAATATAGCTATTCATATTACTCTGGGGCTGAGCTAAGTGGCTCTGGTGCGGTATGGATCTGGCACCAGGTCAGGATATTCTAATTGCAGGACTTAATATATAGTTATGTAAATATTGATGTCTGATTTTGGGAATGTCCATCATTGTCGACAGTTTTAATACGGGAAAATCCATCCCGTTCGCCCGGCTTTAAATGACCTTAGCTGTTGATAGACTGTTAACACCAATGATCAATCAATCACTCATATGACAATTATTGAGTTTTCAGATTTGGAGTAATTCTCGAGTTTCAAGAATTCACTTGCAACCGATGTCCCGTGTCTCTATGACTTTAGCTGTTGCAGTGATGTTAAACCATACAACTCGCATTGGTGCGGACCTCCTTATAATGAACTGGTTTCTTTTATATGCCTTCAAAGACAGATTGATGTTGACACCATTAATTCAGATGTGTTTTCTATTTGTAAATCATTGCTCTATGTACATAATATGTAAATGGAAGAGTGCGTAAAAATAGTTTAACACATTGTTATGTTAAATATAATGTTATCCCTTTAACAATACAGGTGGTGTCAATGCCGCACATTTATATTTCTGCACCGCTACAACATTTATCATGCTTTAGTACTTGTTTGTTTTTTATGCCACCGGTCTCGAAGAGCCGGTGGCATATAGTGTTCGGACCGTCCGTCTGTCAGTCCGTGTGTCCGTCAGTCCGTCACACTTTCGGTTAACCACTTCGTAACAGTTTCTCAAACTGGCCATAGCATCTACATTAAGTTGCTTAACTGCTTCAATATTTCAATACTTGCTACACCTGCCTTGTCATAAAACTTAACACTTTTGGTTCACCCGTTTGTCACAGTTTCTTCAATATGCCGCCGGTGGCATCTGCGTTCGACAGACGCAGTTCTTGTTTAATTATGCCCCCTATGCGATAGCAATTGGGCATATCGCTTTGCTCCTGAGGTTCCGTCCGTACTTCCGTGTACATATGCGTCGAAAAGTTTTGTAAGCATGTTTGTCCCACCTTCTCCAGCATGTCATTTTTAGCTCGCCTGCACGAAGTGCAGAAGAGCTTATGGCATACCCCCGGCGTTGACGTCAGCGTCGGCGTCAGCGTCGGCGTCCACAAACTTAACCTTGGGGTAAATGTGATATAACTTCTGTTTCTTTGATTGGATCGGCTTCATATTTCATATATGCATTCCTCACATGACCCTCTATCATGCTGCAGCGAATCCTTGACCACCGCCCACCCCTAACCCCAGGGTCTTAAGGTCAAATACTTAGGGCGTTCATACTTAACCTTGGGGTACATGTGTTATAACTTATGTTTCTTTGATTGGATCGGCTTCATATTTCATATATGCATTCCTCACATGACCCTCTATCATGCTGCAGCGAATCCTTGACCCACCACCCACCCCTAACCCCAGGGTCAAGGTCAAATACTTAGGGCGTTCATAAACTTAACCTTGGGGTACATGTGTTATAACTTATGTTTCTTTGATTGGATCGGCTTCATATTTCATATATGCATTCCTCACATGACCCTCTATCATGCTGCAGCGAATCCTTGACCCACCACCCACCCCTAACCCCAGGGTCAAGGTCAAATACTTAGGTCGTTCATAAACTTATTGTTGGGGTCAATTTCTTATAACTTCTGTTTCTTTACAGGGAACACCTTGATATTTCATACATTGTATATACTAAAACTTGATTGCTGTGTTCAGTGGTGGTCAGGTTCAAGCGGGGGTATTCTGTAAGCCCTCACTTACTGATAAATCTAGTTCATACATGCTTTCGTCTGATAGCCCTCTACCATGCTATAGCTTATATTTTACCTATCACCACGGTGACCTAGCCCTTAGCCCAATGTCAGGATCACACACTAAGTGTCCCATGATTCTCTCGCATGTTGTAACATGTTGGGATGTTTTTATACGGAATAACCGGTGCTTCCGGTTCCGGTTGGGAAAATTGTGTTGTGTTTGAGCTCTGACGAAAATATGGATTATATGTGATATTTTACATGGATATGGAGTAATAAATCACGGACACAGAGCTAAGTTACCCTTACTTGTGTATACGTATTAGAAAAATACTATTTTTTCGAAATAAGACTTTGACGGAAACAAATAGCATGTTTCTTTGTATATCTGAGGTGATTATTGTTCACTGAGCTGTAATCAGATATCGACAACCATGGCACAAAATGCGAACTATGTTGAACTTGAGCCTGCGGCAATCGACGACAATACCAACTTGAAGGTGCCCGTGACGTCATCATACGTGCACTGTAGTAATCCCGGCTTAACGGTATCGCCGATGGCATTTGACCCCAATCATGAAGTGGATCACACCGATGAACTCAGTTGTCCAGGGGCGGATCTTGTCGAGTACCACCGCCTCCTAAAGCTCGTTCGAGAGCTACCGACCGACATGTTCGTAGACCGAATACTGATGGACTACCATCAATCCGATACGGACCTCGAACAAACCCGTATTATGCTGTACGAACTACTGCGTGAGTCTGACGGCTTTACGTATGACGTCAATAGCGAGATGAAACGCCGAGTCAACACTCGCCAGGGCGACTCGGCTGCTGTGAAACTGGCCCGAGACATTCATACCCTATTGTCAATCGTGGAAGGAGCAGATATATCATGTTTGAAGGATATGCTCTCAATCTCCAAACGACCAGCCAGACCCAGTTCCGTGACCAGATCCAATACCCGGACGGCCCAGATGCCCGACCGATGCGCTTGTCACGCCGAAATAAAGCAGTTCAAGGACAATATGTGCGGTATGCAAGCAGATTTATTGCTCGTTAAACAGAGACAATCCGCTACAGAAAACATTAGACATTCAGAAATAAAACAATTGAAGACATCACTTGATGACTTGAACAGCAAATTGTCTTTGGTAGAGAAGACTATCAGTGACACTTTGAATACTGTAAAAATGTGTGTGTCTGACGTTAAATCATCCTTGTCTACAGACGAAAAAAGACGTATTTCTGAGCTTTCAATAATTACATCGAGTGTTGAAACTTTGAGTGGAACGGTATCTGAACTAAAGCTAACTATGTTAGTTCTACAAGATGCGCACATGGCTTTACAAACTTCGGTTATCAATAGTATTGATGATATGAGGTCACGTGACCTTGAATCGGGCAGCATTGGTCACACGGCACACGCACCTTGTGATCGTCAAGCAAATGCACACACATCATTATTGCCCGAGGGTCCAACGCCGGCCGATTCAAATCACGTGACCCTATTAGATATTCAATCCCACCTGCTCCAACTGACCAGTGAACACGTTACGCAAAATAATTCTACTACAATTGTAGATAGTATTATTCCGCCTAATGTATCACCGCCGCCTTCACCGTTAATGGTGAAGAGTGTACCCCACCAACCGCGTGATAACGCGTCTACAAGTGACACAAACGTCGATTTGGTTCCACAATTATTACCGACGTCGACCATTAACGCAGTCGTAGATAGTATTAGCCCGCGACCGCCTAATGTATCACCGCCGCCTTCACCGTCAATAGTAGACAGTGTATCCCACCCACCGCGTGATAACGCGTCTACAAGTGACGCAAACGTCGTTTTGTTTCCACAATTACCGTGTAATGGTATCGAGGAGAGGACTGACTGCGAAAACCATTCCTCGTTTGGTAACACGAAAATTCCCACAATTGTTACAGCTCGCGTTCGCGACCGTACAAAGGATTCAGCTACCGGACAATTTAATACGCGTCGCAAAAACGGTCACCAAAAGCGGCAAATCAATTTTGGCATTATACGCCGAGAGATTACCTCCGCGAACGAGAGACGACAACGTACCTTCAATATGTATCAACAAAACGGAAGTGGTTATAATGCGGATACAGCCGCCATTGACGTGGACGATGATGACGTCGATTTTTCACAATACGTCAGACATCGTACCAAACGTTTTTACGTCGGAGGGTTTCGACCATCAATCACGGAATCGAAACTCACACGTTACATAAACAAACGCGGTCCGAACGTGACAAAGGTGTCAATATCGAGAAATCGTAGATATGGAAATGTCATTATTCAAGTGAATATAGAAGACGATGAAAATGCGTATCTCATTTCAGAAGACCCGTATTTCTGGCCTAATGGTGTAACATGTCGACCATGGGTCCCGTATTCTGCATATAAATCGCGATACGAAGGCAAAAACATCAATGAAAATAGCGGGTACACTCGCGATACGCGATACCCGGCCGAAACATGGTGCGAAAACGGTTATTATGGCAATAACCGATTCTCGGCGATTGACGCAGATACCGATGTACAATAGCAATGGCGGGTACACATATTACCAACCTTAATATCGCCACGTGGAATGCCACAGGCGTTATGTCTGGCGCAAGTTATTTGAGTGATCTTCTTGACAAAAGGCGTCTAGACGTATGTGGAATTTCGGAACATTGGCTTTTTGAATACGATTTACAATTCCTGGACTGTATCAATAATACGTATTCTAGTTACTCAATCGCGGACCCAGATCTCATGATTCCGAGTCGTAGGCGTGTTGGTAAAGGTGGGATTGGTATATTGTGGCATAAGCGCTTAAATGACAACATTTCAACACTAGACCTGCGTTCGCGATATGTAATAGGGATAGAAATCATGACTAAGCCTGGTTATTACATGTATATTTTCCAAATATATTTGCCATGTAAAAATCATTCACTCGCGACATATAGAGACAGTTTAGAAGAATTAGACAATGTAATATGTAGATATATAGACATGGGAACAATTGTGGTAATGGGGGATTATAATACAGAGCTCCCTTCAAGGCACTCAGATTTCCGAAATGGATACCCAGGGGTAACATGCTAGTTGATATGATGTTACGTCATAACTTGGTAGCCATTGAGTCTCTGGGGATGTGTACCGGTGCAGAGTTTAGCAATGTGCCGTTCAATAGTAACCGCGAGACCCTTATAGACCATATATTGATCCAAGTACAAGACAAGGAAAAACTTGAGTCATGTAGTATAGTAGACGACACTTGCCTTAACATCTCGTCACATCGTCCGATAATTTGTTCGTTTAGTTGCCTTGAATTCACATTACAGGACAATATTGTATTTCGTAAAACAAATTGGTCTAATACAAAATTAGATACTTTAAATAAGTACGAGATTGCTTAAATTCGGATACTATGTTGCGAGATGTTATGGCAAAAGAAATACACTCAGTAAATGACATTGACCAGTTTTACAACACGGTAGTCACTTCGATTCGTGCTGCGACCAACAAGTGTATACCAAAATCAAAATTCAAACCATTCATAAAACCTTATTGGAACAGTGAACTCACCGAATTACACACACACATGGAACATACACGGCTTATCTGGATAACTGAATCTCGCCCCCGTGGAAACAACTACCCGAGTTATCGCAATTATAAGGCTGCTAAGTGTAACTTCAGGCGTTTTCACAGATCTACAGTGGAGTTATATATCAACAAATTGGAACGCGAAATTGACACAACGGCCGAGATGGACAGTAATGCGTTTTGGAAACTTATAAATTATCGCAGAAAGAAACGTAAATTTGACCAAACGTTCGAAATGGAATTCCGCGAAACAGTCTGTAATAACCCTAGTGGATATTAATAGGGGCTGGATGTCCTACTTTAGTGAACTGTATTCGCCAACACAGGACGACACATTCGATAATGACTATTTAACCAGATGTGACCAAGAGCTTGCGACGGTTCAAATGCGTGCCACAGACAATATACATATGAACAATGTGCCTATAGACGAAAATCTTGTGGAGAAAATGTTAAAAACATGTAAAAAGGGAAAGGCTTGTGGAAATGACCAGATAAACTATGAAAGCCTAATGTATGGAGGTCCAATGCTAATTACTGTGCTAACAAGACTTTTCAAATACATGTACAAATATATGCACACTCCAACTGAACTTAAACGCGGAATCATCTCGACGCTATATAAGGGCGGTAATAAGAGAAAGTGTGATCCGAACAGTTATCGTGCCATTTCCCTATGTTCAACAATTCTGAAACTTTATGAAAAAATGCATATTAAACATCATCGACAGAGACGCCGCCATCAGTGTGAATGATCTGCAGGGAGGGTTTCAACGGAATATAAGCTGTACCATGACGTCATTTCTGTTACATGAAAGCATATATTTTGCCAAAGAAAACCATTCCAAGTTATATGCATGCTTCCTGGATGTCCGTCAAGCGTTCGATCGTGTATCCCATAGTATTTTGATGATGAAACTTTTCAACACTGGAATTGATTTTCGCCTCTTCAAGATCGTACTGAATATGTTTGAAAACGTGTATAGCTGTGTCCAATCACAAGGGCACACATCTGATTGGTTCCCCCATAAGGCAGGGTACCCGTCAGGGCCAAGTAATCAGCCCCAGACTGTACTTATTATTCATCAACGACATGATGGACACATTAGAATCATCTCCACACAGTCTTCGGATCCACGACGTCAGCTATGGATGCCCAACGTCAGCCGATGATATGGTTCTCGTGTCACTTGTGAAAAACGGTCTGGATAAGCTCATGGACATTTGCTATCAAAATTCCTGTACAAACCATTACCTGTATAATTCTGGAAAGTGTAACGTGCTGGTATTCAATGAGAACAATGCAGACTCAAATACGACGTCGCGTTCATGGAACCTTGGGCCAGACGTCGTCAACGAAACCGACAAATATGTGCATCTTGGTGTATTATGTGATAAAAGCATGAACTTAAATGAAAACATTAAAAACGCATGTTCTAAAATGAGAAAAACATTTTTCAGCCTTGCAGACTGCGGTGTGCACAAACATGGACTTCATCCGATTACAATCAAACACCTATATCAAACAATAGTGTTGCCGCGGGCCCTATTCGGCTGCGAACTATGGTGCACATTAACGGACACCCACATTAAAGCTCTCGAGCGCGTACATCGCCAGTGTGTGAAATACATGCAGACAATGGGTCGATACACCAGAACTGACGTAGCGTTAAGTTGTATCGGATTACTGCTATAGAACATGAAATTGATAAACGGAAACTGTTTACTTTTCGGACAACTATGTATTCTAAATAATTTAAAGAAGATGAAAATAATGTTTGTTAACAGACTGATCAAATTCATCAGCGAACCAAGCAAAACACTTGGATTTATGCCGGACATTTTTCGTATATTCGGTAAATACAACTTGACACACGTTCTATACGAGTACGTTAACACGGCGACATTTCCATCAATTGGATCCTGGAAGCATACAATCAAGACAGCGATTTACCAAAACGCGAATTACAATTTAAAACAGCGCCTACTAAACGACCAACGTTTGTCAGGATTTTTCTAGGAATCACACTGAATACACCCCCTGCGGTATCTGGCGGTTCAGTGAACTATATCGCGATTATCTACCGTATTGTAAAACTGGTGCAATGATCATGGGTAAACTGTTTTCTACAAAATATACCACACACTGTCCAAAATGCAAACTGTGCACAGATTCCATCGCAGAACATCTTATTTTATTTTGTAGTGAAAACAGTACCCGTAGACATCGTATGTGGTGTGATCTGCATAGCCTGTTAGGTAATAGGCATTTTGAAGAGTTGTGCAAACTTAACAGTGAATTACAGGTGGTGGAAATGCTTGCTGGTTTTCCAGCATTTGACATTAGCGATGACAGTAGAGTAAACAGTTACAAAGTAGCATTGCGATCTATGCACTATATGGCGGCACCGCTATGCTACTACTTTGTGAACACATAAACTGGTGCACTCATGAGTGTACATGGATAGACAATATTGAATGTGCATTTGCACTGCCATCACCACACCCGTGACTGCCGTGGGTGATCGTCGACCACCGACTCTCGTCGTCAGGTTACGCAAGGATGTACATTCGCATCACATGAGGATCGGCTCCTTTGGGGCCGACCTTGATGTGCAATGGGAACATGCATCAGTGTTGGATGAGGTCACGGTCGCCGATTGCCGTAAGGTAGTGAGTAATTTGTATATAGTTATTGTAAATTATATACATATATATTTTTGCGCAGCTAACTGTATTATATATTTCACATGACATTTACATTTACATGACTTGTATTGCTCTCCTGAAGGAGGAAATAAAGAAATAAATAAAATACAAATATGCCACCTTTGGTGGAGGCTGCCACAGGCGAGCTTCGTTGTCTTCTGACAACTCTTGTTTCTTTTCTAATTGTTTTATTTTGTATTCAGTTTTTTTTTTTAACAATCTTTACTCACTACAGTATACCACGGGGGCATATCCATGTTTTACAAACATTATGTCTAGTTACATTTTGATATGGCTTAATTACATTCAGAATAGGTCTGTAGGTGTATGCTAAATGTTTTGTTCTATTTTCTTATTTCTCCTTTGAAATATATTTTGACCACCCATTGTTTCCACCCATTGGATCCACTCCAATGGTGGTCATAGCATATACATGTTTGGAGAAGTAATAATAATATATATGTACAATTTTGTTTGCATTTCCATTAGAAAAATTGTGAATCCTCATAATTAAATGAGTTAATGTCAGTTCAGTTTATCTCTAGCATATTTCTGAGGGTAGGTTGATATATTGTGACATATTGAATCTCGAGCTTACCAGACCCAGGTCAGTTATTGTCAGTACTTTCGTCCGTTGTCATGGGTGGTTGGCCGGGAGCACGTGAAGGGTAATTTAACGATCAGTGTTCATCTGAATGCCGACTTTGATGGTTTGACCCTCATGTATATTTTCGGCTTTCTGATACTTGAGAGCTAAATCCTGTTATACCCCAATAAAAGTAATACGATCAGTGCTGATAATATTACTTTTGGGGTTCGAGCTAAGTGACTGGTGTGGAATGGACCTGGCACCTGGTCAGGATATTATAATTTCAGGGCTGAATATATGTTTGTAAATATTCGGTTCTGATTTTGGAAATTTCCCTTGTTATGGACAGGTTAAATACGAGATAGACCTTTTTGTCCGGCCTTAAATGACCTTAGCTGTTGATCGGCCGTTAAACACCAATAATCAATTGTACATTGTCTGTTTGAATCGCTTGACCAATGGTCATGAAACTTCCCCTTGGTTGAAGCACATTCAGATTTGATAATGGATAATTGGATAATAACCCTTAATGCTTTTGTATTGTTCATTAATTTACATGTTTGTGTTTATCTCATTTGTTTTATACTATGCAACATCATAATCAAAGATCATTCCATTTATGTCAATATTAGATTATATGTGTATAGATGACTCTTTGCATGCTGGGAATGAAAATAGCAGATGACAATTCAGAAATATTTTTATTATTTCTTTCTGAAAACATGTCTTAGAATACCATTGAGAATTGGATCATCTGTGAAGCTAGTAAGTACAGGAATTTTAGATTTTTGCAAGGAAATTTTTGTTAACAAGCTAACCCGGATTTTCAGCTTGTGCCAAAAAAATGGCGGCCAAAATCATGCATTTCATGGTTATATTTAAAAAAAAATGAAAACAAATAGTTTCCATATATCAGGAAATATAAAATTTTGCAGGGAGGAACATATTAAATGAAGCTATGTTTTTGGTAGTTTTTTTCCAAGATTGTCGTCAAAATGGCCGCTAAATCACGTATTTTACAGAAAAATATGGCAAAAATATGAAAAAGGTTCTCCATATGATGAAAACAAATTATGTGATACGGAGGAACATATTTTGAAATAGTGATAACCTCTGACTAACGTTTTCTTCCAGATAAATGGTAAGTATGGCTCTCAAAATGGCCGCCAACTTATATATATTAGTTCTCTATGGAATACTATGCCATGTTGAGCTGATTATATTATGACTGTTAACTAGCGCTTAGGCAAGTACGAACCATGCAAATCTCTATAATGTATTGGCAAATTGATTACTGAATAGTATATAATGGACATTAAACACCTTTACCTCATAAAGTACCAACAATTTCCAAAATGGCCGCCAAAATTGCCATTTTTCAACGTTGTATTTAATAATATAACTATTATTGAGAACTACAAAACAGTAATGGTGTTAAAATGCATTTGTTTTTACTCACATTACATATATATATCTGTCAAAGGAACATGGAATCCCTTTCCGACTCATAACTCTCAGAATATTTCAAAATGACCGCCATAATCTACATAATTTATTTACTCCTGCTTAGCATTTTGAAAATGCTATAACACAATTTACAATGGAAATATATGATAAAAATGGACATATTAAATATAGTTGGCTTAGCATTCCCAATCTATGGTATGGAAAAAAAAATTCAAAATGGCCGCCTAATATTTTTATTTTCATTATTAATAATAATTATAATGAGACATATTCAAAATCACGTTTTCTCAATTCAAATTGTATGCAAATGCACAAAAAACATGTGCAAAACATTTGCTGACTGGTTTGAATGATATAAAAACATAAATTATATTGGTTGATTGATTGACACAATCAGTGGCAAGCACATTAATTTTACCATTAGTCAGTATTGATAACATTTAAATACAAAACAGTATACATGTAAATAATGTATATGACCACCAGACAATGGTGAAACGTGACCCATGAAAATATTGGTGATTCATCGTTGCAAATCTAATCGATGTATTATGTTTGCCAGGACATGTGTCCATTTACAGTTAATTATGTTGATGATCAGCATGTGTATCATTCAACATTAAATAGTTACTACCATAGCCACAGCTATGTGTAAACATAGTAACATCATTGTTATATTAGATTGCATGTGTGAAACATATTGTGAAACTGCCTTAGAATATGATGGAAATGCCTTGTATGTGGCGGAACTGTCCTTATAATGTCATGAAACATCATTAAAATGTGTCGAAATCTCCCTACAATGTGCTGAAACTGCCTTATACTGTGGTGGAACTGTCTTATATTGTAATTAATATGCGGTATATTGTGGCCGAACTGCCTTATATTGTGCGGAAACAGCCTTATATTGTGAGTAAATAGCCTTATATTGTGATAAAACATCATTAAAATGTGTCGAAATATCCATATAGTGTGATGGAACTGCATTATATGTTGGTGGAACATCATTATAGTGTGATGAAACCGCCTTATAAGGTGGTGGAACTGCCCTATAATGTGGCGAAATATCGTTATAGTGTGGTAAAACTGTCTTATAAGGTGGTTAAACTTTCTTATAGTGCAATGAACTTGCCTTATATAGTGGTGTAACCGCCTTATAGTGTGCTGGAACATCATTATATTGTGGTGGAACTGCCTTATAGCGTGGCGAAATATACTAATAATGTGATAGAGCGTCCTTATATTTTGATGAAACACCATTATATTGTGGTGGAATATCCTTATAAAGTGGTGGGACATCATTATAGTGTGATGGAACTGCCATACAGTGTGGTGGAACATCCTTATATTGTGGTGAAACTGCCTTATGATGTGGTGAAACTGACTTATATTGTAATTACTTCTCTTTATATAGTAGTGGAACTGCCTTTTATTGTGATGGAACACCATTAAAATGTATGAGAATGTCATTATAATGTAGTGGAACTGCCTTATAATGTGGTGAAACATCATGATACTGTGGTGAACCTGCCTTATAATGTGGTGGAACTGCCTTATATTGCGACAAAACTGCTCATTGTGTGTAGAACTACCTTATATTGTGACGTAACATCATTATAATGTGGTGGAACATCATTATATTGTGATAGTGTGGTGTTTGACCTACCTTATATTGTGACGAAACTGTCGTATACTGTAGTACATTGTTATATTGTGGTAGAACATCCTTATATCTGATAGATATAAAAGTGTGATGCTTCATTCAAAGTCATAATTTAGTTAAATCAAACATGACACAATATACCCTTACGTTTTATTATCCCCTTGTACTGTTACACGTCGTTTGTCCATGGAGATAACAGCCAATCCATCGGTACTTAACACACGTGATATCAATATAGTACATGTAGTATACTTTATTTGGTCAGTGTGAATGTTTTTATTGAATACATCGTAATAAAGTATCACGAATGTAACATTCAAACATTTACTGCATATGCAATCTAATATAACAATGATGTTACTATTTTTACCATAGCTGTGGACATAGCTGTGGCTATATAGTAACTAATTAATGATACACATGCTGATCATCAACATAATTAACTGCAAATGTACACATGTCCTGGAACACAAAATACATCGATTTGATTTGCAAAGATGAATCACCAATATTTTCACTTAGTACCTGGGCCATACTACATGTATTACCATCATTATCTTTCAAAGTATTAATAAGCTTAACATGGTTCTGGAAGTATTAATTTGAAACAGGCACAAACAGTGAAGGTATTATGTATGTGACTTTAGTAGCAATTTTCACTACAGATGGTGTTCATATACATTATGTACATATATACTGTTTCGTATTTGAATGTTATCCATACTGACTAATGGTAAATGTTGTGCTTGTCACTGATTGTGACATCAATCAACCAATATACTTGATTTCTTTATATCATTCAAACCAGTCAGCACATGTTTTGCACTTGTTTTTGTGCATTTTTTTTTTATACAATTTGAATTGAGAAAACGTGATTTTGAATATGTCTCATTATAATTACATGTATTATTATTAATGAAAATGAAATTATTAGGCGGCCATTTTGAATTTATATTTTGTTATTGTATCATAGATTGGGAATGCTATGCCAACTATATTTAGGTCCATTTTTATCATATATTTCCATTGTATAATGTGTTATAGCGTTTTCAAAATGCTAAGCAGGTGTAAAATATTTAGATTATGGCGGCCATTTTGAAATATTCTGAGAGTTATGAGTTGGAAAGGGATTCCATGTTCCTTTGACAGATATATATGAGTAATGCGAGTAAAAATAAATGCATTTTAACACCATTACTGTTTTGTAGTTCTCAATAATAGTTATATTATTAAATACAACGTTGAAAAATGGCAATTTTGGCGGCCATTTTGGAAATTGTTGGTACTTTATGAGGTAAAGGTGTTTAATGTCCATTATATACTATTCAGTAATCAATTTGGCAATACATTATAGAGATTTGCATGGTTCGTACTTGCCTAAGTGCTAGTTAACAGTCATAATATAATCAGTTCAAAATTGCATAGCATTCCATAGAGAACTAATATATACTTTGGCGGCCATTTTGAGAGCCATACTTACCATTTATCTGGATGAAAAAGTTAGTCAGAAGTTATCATTATTTTAAAATATGTTCTTCCGTATCACAGAATTTGTTTTCATCATATGGAGAACCTTTTTCATATTTTTTGCCATATTTTTCTGTAAAATACATGATTTAGCGGCCATTATGGCGGCCATTTTGACGACAAGCTTGGGAAAAAAATACCCAAAACATAGCTTCATTTCATATGTTCCTCCCTGTACAAATTTTTATTTCCGGATATATGGAAACTATTTTTATTTTTTAAATATAACCATGAAATGCATGATTTTGGCGGCCATTTTGGCGGCCATTTTTTTGGCACAAGCTGAAAATCCGGGGACTTTTTTTCATTTGTTCAGTATATTTTTCTGGAATTTTTGGTGAAAAAATTAGCTTGTTAACGAAAATTTCCTTACTTTGAAAAAAATTAAATTAAAATTCCTGTACTATAGCTCCAAGACATATTTCCAAGGAGAAATAATTGTTGGTTGCTATTTTCACCACCAGTATACTAAGGATTAATATATAGTAATTCAGTTCTATTGATGTGGGGATTATGTATTTCAGGTGAACTATTATTACCGCAATGTGTCCGCCCGTCGTCGTCCGTCCTTTAACATTTCAAACGTCTTCTCCCAAACTGCTGGGCCGATGTGTTGGCCAAACTTCACAAACATGGTACAGAGGTTGGGGGAAAACAAAATTGTAAACATGGAGGTCGTCGCTAAATCAAAGATGGCCACCGTCTAAAAATAGCATAAATTCTTAAAAAATCTTTTTCGCATGAACCACTAGGGGCGGATTTCTATGAAACTTGGTAGAAATGATTGCTATACAATGTTCTTTCAAAATTGTTAAAATCGTAACAAATGTGCGTGGCCCTTGGGGTCAAATTATTTTGTTTACAGAATATGGTCATTAAAAAGTTATGATCCATGGGTGAAGCCTTTTCAGATTTGTTAAAATGGACGTCGTCGTTAATCCAAGATGGCCGTTTTTGTCGAGCCCACTTGCGGTAAGCGAGACATAGTGATCACAATGACGTCCGGGTGTCCGTGCGTCCGTGCGTCCGAAATCTGCGTTAAAGTTTGTAAATACCTTATATCTCTGCAGTCTTTACTCACATTGACTTGAAACTTCATATTCTTATTACTCATCATCCATATATTCATTCTGTGTCCCACTCATTCGGCCCATGTGCCCCAAGGTCAAGGTTAAAGGACTTAAAGTTTGCTTTCAAATCTGCGTGAAACTTTTTAATACCTTATATCTCTGCAGTCCTAAGTCACATTTACTTGAAATTTCATATGCATATTAGTCATCATCATATATTCATTCTGTTTCACACTCATGCAGCCCCTGTGTCCCAAGGTCAAAAGTTATCATTATCGTCTTTGTCCAAATTTGCCAAACTGTTCACATACCTACTAACTCTGAAACCACAAGTCAGATTTCCTTGAATCAATGTTTGCTTTGTATACCATCCATACATTGATTTTGTGTCTCTCTCATGGGACCACTGTGCCTCGGCGGGCTCGACATGCGGGCCACGCCAATCTGGTATAACAATAACACTTTTTTTTAAACGCATAAAGTTATCCTCCTGATGTCCATGAAGTCAGGTGAGCGAATTAGGACCATCATGGCCCTCTTGTTTTTACTTCTCTGACTCTTCATCAATATCTAGTCACACATTCAATAAATCGTATTGATTCTTAGTCTAGTCATTTTATATATTTTTTACAATAAAGAGTTGCTGTAATAAACTACTAGTGTTTGTTTTTTGGAAATTGTCCATTAATCAACCAAGCAATACAGATGCTGCCACAATGTTATAATTGACTGTTAGATAAGTTGATTAATATTTTGGTAACATTGGTTCGATGGGTGGTTGAATACATGTATATAGTTTATGTAAATATCATGATTAAGCTCTGATTTCTTGAATTTCCCTTATTATGGACAGGCTGAATACGGGTTAGTCCGACCCGTTGGCCCGGCCTTAAATGACCTTTATAGCTATTGATAGGCCGTTAAACACCAATAAACAAATATTGGGTGGTAACGATATTCATCCTTTCCGGAATGCCGACCTACATGGTTTGGCCCTCATTTACATGCCCCCTGTACTTGAGAGCTAAATCATGTTATCCTCCATTAAGAAGTAATAAGCTTATAGCTCATCCTGTTACTTTGGGGCATGGACCTGGCACGCGGTCAGGATATTCTGATTTCAGGACTGAATATATAGTTCTGATTTTGGGAATTTCCCTCATGGACAGGTTGAATTCGGGATAATCAACCCGTTGGCCCGGCCTTAAATGACCTTAGCTGTTGATAGGCCGTTAAACACGAATACTCACTCACTCATATAAAGTATGCCAAGGCAGGTGTCGCACACATACCAATGAATGATGTGTTGAAATATTGAAGCAGTTAAGCAACTTATGTAGAAGATATGGGCAGTTTGAGAAACTGTTATGAAGTGGTTAACCGAAAGTGTGACGCACTGACGGACGGTCCGAACACTATATGCCACCCGGCTCTTCGAGACCGGTGGCATAAAAACTAGTTGGAGCCAATAATGCGACCAAATTCAAGATGGCCGCCAAAACTAAGTATTTCTACCAATTTATTTTATAATAGTGAAATATGTATGTTAAAATGTACATGCACCACTTCCTATTTCTGCTAGTTTTATTGCTGGTAAGGTATAGAGAAATGAATTTAATGGTTTTAATTCCAAAATAGACTATACATAAATTCAACATGTCCGCCAAATAGTTTTCTTTAATATTATAAAAAATAAAGCCTACAAACTATGTCATTCTATACAAATACGATTATGTAAGGATATATTTAGGCCTAGTTAATAATGATGGTGTACGTAAGTAAAAAGAAGAAAAAAGTAAGTTTTTTTTTTATTATAGTGACGTAATATGTACGTCATATTTTCTATAACTTCAAATAACATGAATATGAATACACCCGACCCTTTGGGCCTATATGTCACTGGTGTATGCATGTATCTCAACATAATAATTTGACCACGTAAATAAATCCAATATGACTGCCAAAAGTAAAGATGGCCGACAAATCCTATTTTGTCTACATAATACAGTATACTAGTAAATGTATGCGCTTAGTTGGCATATATAACATGTTTATAAATGTGTTATTTCCATCGGTTACTGAAGGTATTATTACAAATATGGCATATAGTTATAAATTGTATATGAGGTAATTGAAAATGGCTGCCATATTCTAATTGTATGTTATTATCCTACAATATTTCGCTCATATTATGGAGTTCAGTAACATAATAACACTATTTAAAAAGAAAATGCAGCATACACATTGTGTATTTTTGTTATCAATGTCATTATTTAACAAAAGTAACTACTGTCGAAATCAAAAGTTTGGTCTCAAAAATGTTATGTATGCCTATTACAATAAAACCGTTGATTTCACTTGATGTGGAGCTATGCTACTAAATCAATTCTTTACTTCAAAAAGTGAGTGCTTTTATTGCGTAATACTGTACAGGTAAATACATTTAAGGTTAATAAATCATCAGTTTTGACAGATTTTTTTTATTAAAGAGATCGTCTCTGTATTAAAAGCACTGTTTGAAGTAAAACATTGTTATTAGTAGCATAGCTTCTCATCAATAATTTTTAAATAATGAAATAGCATACAGAAATTGCATTGTCGATTAGACAAATTAAATTAACGGTTTCATTGTAATAGGCATACATAATATTTTAGAGACCACAGTTTTTATTTCGACATTACTTTTTTTTTTAAATAATTACATTGATTATGCGGCTATATTGGATTTATTTGTTTACGTCATCAAGTTATTATGTTGTATTACATACATACACCACCATTATTAACTAGGCCTCAATGTATCCTTACATACTAGTGTTTGTACAGAATGGCATAGTTTGGCGGACATCTTGAATTTATTTATGTTTTAATCACATTTATTTCTCGATACCTTACAAGCAATACAATCAGCTGAACTACCCAAAGGAAGTGGTACACATACATTTGTAAGACATATTTCACTATTATACAAAAAAAATGCTAGAAATGCTTAGTTTCGGCGGCCATCTTGGATTTCTACCGCAATATTGATTCAAACTAGTGTTTTTGTTCAACTTACAAAATGTAAGGGCTTTGTGTATTAGAGATAACCGTGAAATGTGTGTTTTTCGTAGTTGTATCCCCCAGACGATAGTTCTCAAGTTGTAGTGGTGACCCTATGTTCAGGCGTCTGGCTCAAACACTAAATAGCGAAGGCCCTGATTAGACTATGCAACCATGGTAACTGCAGAGTGGTATTGACCTTTTTAGTCAGCAAACGCTTGACTGTTCTAGAGTTGAGGGCCATTACATTGCAAATTTAAAAATAAATAACTTTACCCAAAACCTTTGGGACACTGACAATTAAATATAGTAACAAGGGAGACGTATTTACAGAACAATCTCTAATATTTCTCTCATTTTTGTAGAGTTCGCGGCCTGAGCGTGCGTCGACTGCTTTGTTCCAACCATGTTCTTGCATCAGTAGTAGACATACTTCGTTGACGTCATGATCACAAAATATATTGTCCTTCAACGTGCATTCTTCCTTGCAAGCCTCTATGTATGGGTCAGCTATTGGTCGTATGTAGTCGTGAGTATCGTAGTCGTTTGGTGAATTAAACAGAACGATCGGGCGTCCATGTGCCAACTGGTCATTTCTCGTCCTCCGCATGGGATGCAAGTTCCATAGAGTTTTTATCTCATCAAGCTCATTCTGAAAGAAAATCGAAACGTCGTTAATCTCTATGAACGCGGTTTTCAAATAATATGCAATAACCAAACATAACACATATACCATAGCAAATGTTGATTTGTCCGATGTCTTGTTAGATCTATTTCATATCTAATTAGTTGTAACATTTTTTTTTCGGATGAGGTGTACCCTGTCGTGTACTGTACATTACCCAAGGCCAAATCAAATGAAACTATTAGATTAGAACGAATAGAGGGAGGGGAATACTTAGTGGTTGTCCTACTTCTCTATCCAATCAAATGCCTCCAATTTACAAATTATCCGCTGAATATTTTGTTAAAACATACCAATTTAAACATTTAATAGCTAAGTGCTCACGCATGCGCAGTTAACATAACATTTTCGCGTGTTTATTATGCAAACTCTGCCCATAATCAAATTCACCCTTACAGACTGTCAACAATAGCAACCACTTAGCAACGACCCACCACGTCACCCTGCCAATCAAAGAAGTAAGCACGTGAAACGTGTTCATTGTGCAAGGTCAGAGATGGAGTCATTTGATTGGTTTGAAAAGACAGAAAAGTAGGAGAGAGAGAGAGAGGCATGATCAAACATGGCATGTTAGTATTCATAGTATCGTGTCTGTGCGATATCTTGTGAGTTCTATCAATTTGTCTTCATCTTTGAAGTATAATACATGTAGCAATCAATAGCAAAATATCGCCTGTGTTTATTAAACTCTGAACATATGTCGATAGTCGAAAACGTTTTGTTTTTTTTTATAATTCGGCGGCCATTTTGAATATGTAACATTTCAAACAAACACGAAATTGGCGGCCAGCTTGGATTCGATACTATTTCTATTGACCAGACAATTTAGAGAGTTATACCTGCTGAGATTGTTAAGTATGTGCCATAGAAGATATTGACAGTGTCAAACCAAAAATAGCACACCGATCCGAAATAATATCAAGACAGCCCTTTGACGCATCAGGTATTATATACTCGCGTACCTTAACGTACCACCGTACAAATACTATAATTATACAATTTAATTCCAGCCATTCCACTTGGGTACCCCACTTTTATTTACATTTCCGCAGACATGTCCTCAATACCCTGTGGTCACGTGACCAGTTAAACGTGACAAAAATATAGCAAGCGTCTGTTATCTGGTTCACAATCTTACCGAAGCTGGATTACTACGTTTGCATGCAATCAGTGTATAACCAACACAGCATACAACACACATGCGCTGCTTTATCAGTGACTACGGTGTTCGTGGTTCTATAACAATTATATCACTCCACGAGCTGTTAGTGTTATTGGCATTTTCATAGCACTAATTAATAGTATTTTTGTATTTTCCTAACACAGCGCCATGAAACTTCATATTCGGGGTATCGATCCGAAAGTCGCCCAGTCACTTGTAGCCTGTCAATCATGAATGGGTCATGTTATCAAGGCATGACTGGTTAAAGGTTACACACCGATATTGCTCTACTTAATTGATTGCTGATATTTGCGCATGCGCAGGTCATCCCGACATGTAGAATAGGCGTTAATCTCAAGCATATAACACACGCTAGACAGTGTATCTCCGTGAATTAACACACGGGGGAAGTGGGCCAGACAGGTCCAGACAGTGATCTCCGGCAGTTAGCACACTGCGGAGATCAAAGGATTTCGCCGCATCCGTGCAATAAATCTATATAACATATACATGTACCTCGGGCCATCCATAGCGCGGCCGTTTTCCTAATTTCTACTAATAATATATACGCCAGTCTCAACTAAATTAGGCGGGTCCAGTGCATAACTGTGAATTAGAATTATTTATTTTGAGATGTCCCCCGTAGTGATATATCCACCAACGCCATGTTGTTGTTGTTGTTGTTGATCGTTCCGTCCTTCGTAGGACAACCTCTTAAAGAGTTGGAAAGAGCGGTTTAGATAAAAACAAATTAACCGTCACCAAGGAATCCGCTACCGCTACGCAATTAATACCATTAATACCGGTGTACTGAAATATTAGTTTAGAATTGTCCTACGCAAAACCAAATCACGGCTTAACCGGCAAAGACTTATATTAATTAACCCTTTCACCCATACGTAACTGGAATGGATTTTGATAAAGTTAATTTGCAACCAAATCAGTCGTCACAAAATTAATTTAAGACTAGTCCATTTATGAAAAGGAGTGTTTTTCCTCTCAAAAATATGAACACGGGGGAAGTGCAGATCCTGATGAGACGGCAGATCCTGATGAGACGGCTCGTTACGAGCCGGCTCATCTGGTTCAGCACTGTTTGCATAAACCGCTATAGCGGGTTCAACGGTTTTAAACGTATGCCTTTAATACACATACATTTAACCCGGACCATGCATGTTCATTTCAGATCACATTTAGGATTATAAAAATTTAAAGTTTAAATTGAAAGGTCGATGGAGCGATTTTCCACGAAATAACAATTCGTTCCCTCAATTTAACAATTCATTCCCTCGAATTAGCAATTCGGTCAACGGTTCCCACGATATAACAATTCGTTCCCTCGAATTGAATTAACAATTTGTTCCCACGAAGTGACAATTCGTTCCCTCAATTTAACAATTCGTTCCCTGGAATTAACAATTCGTTCCCACGATATAACAAATCGTTCCCTAGGGAACGAATTGTTATATCGTGGGAACGAATTTCGTTCCCTAGGGAACGAATTGTTATATCGTGGGAACGAATTGTTAAATTGAGTGAACGAATTGTTAATTCGTGGGAACGAATTGTTAAATTGAGGGAACGAATTGTTATTTCGTGGGAACGAATTAATACAAACAAAATAAGTCTACGTCCCCTGCGGGTCTCTGTACTATCGCAATATACTCATTGTCCAAGTGTTGCAGTCTGAACCACAGGCATTCGGTGTGTTTTGGTTTTCATCGGTATAACTCTATATATATGAACAAGGCTTCTAACTTTGGTCGGACACGACCTCGTATCACAACAAAATAACATTTTCTATGCATTCTATGTATTTCTGCAGGATATCGAGACTTCTCAAATGATCATATGAACTTGCCACTACAATATCGACGTTAGACCCTTAAACACATTGTTTCATTTGTTATGATACGAGGTTGTGTCCGACCTAGGAAAAGGAGCTGTAATTCGATATTATTTGCAAAAATTTGTTCTAACTATGTTATTTTAGCAATATAATAATAATTCTCAAATGAACTTGTGCACTTTCCGCCAAAATATTCACATTAGGGTTAATACAATCAGGGAATATGTTTATGATCCGAGGTCGTGTCCGACCAAAGTTGGAAGCCTTGTTCATATATAGAGTTATACTGATGAAAGCCGAAACACGTCGAATGCCTGGTGGTCTGAACTGGGGAAATAATTCGTGTGCTAATAATCGATTATGTTGTTTTTATTTTATTATATCAAATAGTTCAGATAATTGAATAAAGAAGATGTATAGACATATATGTGACTGGTTGCAACCAGTGTAAATCCAAATCCGCCTCAGCATCCGCACAGTCTGAGCAAGATATGCACTGTTCCCCATGCCATCAATGAAACAAACGTCATGTTTCGAACAAGCAATACAGATCGTCATCATGCTACTGGAATATGAATCACAAATTCATTAAGCCCAATTGTTCAGTCCTTGTCACATACGTTTCAGGGTCAGAGGTGCTAATAAACAAGTTAAAGCTTGACAATGCTCAAAGTGTGGGTTTAACTTTCAATGTGATGATGTGGTTAATTCCCTGCCGTAAGCATTCATGGCCACTTCATAGTCAAGGTGTATGATCACGTGGTACTAACAACAACAACAAGTACTGAAATTTCCAGAATCCATCCGATTCAAAGTACGTATATTCTTATTACTTAACGGATTTTGATGAAATATGGCGCATCAAACGCGTCTTGTTAAGCTGCATTTGGTGGTCTCTGTATTTTCGCCCAAACTTCTGTCGTTTTTGCGACGAATCGATTTCCGTGTCTCAGACACGGAAATCGATCGAAGAATCGATTTCCGTGTCTCAGACACGGAAATCGATTCTTCTGTCGTTTTTGCGGAGAATCGATTTCCGTGTCTCAGACACGGAAATCGAGTCTTCGCAAAAACGACATAAGTCTGTGCCAAACTCCCTAGATCACCAAATGCAGCTCATGAAGACGCGTTTGCTGCGCCATATTTCATCAAAATCTGTTTTATATTAAGGAAAATATCAAATAATACTTTCAAGATTTCAACACTTTCAGCCACTGTTGTTGTTATAACCACGTGATCATGCACTTTCATTGTGTTACTGCTGGAGATGCCTCGAGGCTCCCGATATATCGAGGTCCCATGAAGTCAACTTTAGCGACCTCACACACAGCTTCTGCTGGGAGCACGTCCATTGTGATTTCCGTGGCAACAGCAACACGTTTTTAAATCGGTCTTGTATCAACATACTATATGTTTTAAGATAGTTATATCGCACGTGTGGTCCCGTTTAAAGTCAATGGACAGCTGATGAAAAATCCTACTAATAAAACAATAGCTACTTAATTACACAAATAAACAATATGAATGTGATAAGTAAGTCATTGCGCAGATACTGCCACCAATCAAAATAAACATACTAGTTATATCTACAAATAATACACAAATGTTTATGTTTACGTGTACATCTATATTTACACGCTACACAGGTGTGTAGAAGCAAAAGTCTGCATGTACAACGTACTAATAATTTTCTTACTATGTACAGCATATGGTGTCATTTATTTACCATGACTATCTGCATAAAGACTGATTGCTAACGGACACATTCGCGCCTAAGTGCCACGCAAATATATCCCCGGACACATTCCCTCACGCGGACATATTCGCACCTTTCAACTAACACCTGCAATCAGCGGAGAGAGGCTGTCCGTAACCATGATAACCGCTATTGCCGATGTTGAACACATGTGTGAAGTTTCTGACAGCCTTTCCTCACTAGTGCTGCACTCCGAGCCTGTGTAAAATGTTTCACGTTCGCACCTCTTGCACACACCTACCGAACCCCCGGCTACACCAATGCTGGACTGACATAGCTCATAACAAGGGCGGATTCACGGTGCGCGCGCCCCACCTAAAATTTGGCTAGTAAATATTTGTTTTGCTCTAAAATTCGCCATAACGAGGAAATGGGATGTAGACATCAACAACAGTCCGGGGGAGGGGGAGGGCACGCCACCGCACCCCCTAGCAGTCTCACGATACGTCTTGACTGTATTCACAATTATAATGTTGAGCAATGGTGCATACTACTCACACTTTTTCGCTCAGACTCTAAGTCTTGTCCGGTGGGAAATATGGGCCCACTTAAGTTAGTCTCCTGTGTGGAGAACCCACTTTTCTGTGAATTTATTTCGCCCGGTGTTGTCAATTGAGCGAACACAGTCTAGCACGAGTTGCCTACGGACGAAACCAGTTGACAGAAAGTGCAATTTACATGTATGGGAGCTAACCGTGCTCCGCATCCGCACACATTTCATACAGAATTGAGGGTGTGGAATGTGCAAAAAGAGTAGATCCAGATGAGCCGGCTCGTGACGAGCCGTCTCATCAGGATCTGCTCTTTTTGCATACGTCTATTTCAGATGTAGATTGAAACAATACATGTACTTGTATTCGATGCAACAATGTAACCGTGTTATTTCCTATTTTAGAGAAATAGATATCTTCATATGAAACACGTGTTTACATACTATGTGAACGTGTGCACAACGTGTGCACAACAACGGTGTGTGGTTTGCGACTAGTCTGTGTACCCGCCTAATGTCCCTGGGGTCCACAGTGGAACGCCTAGGGCCACGTTTCACTAAACTTCTGCTGGCCGTTTTACTAAACTTCGTACGACTAAAATGTTCGTAAGTGCAAATTTAATATCGTCTGCAGCCTATGCTCAATAAATGTAAATCCAATAATTGTTTATAAGATAATATAGTGTTAATGTGAAACGCAGATGTGGATGAAAGGATCGAACTGGCCAGTAGAACGTTGTACATGACACTATATAAAGGCTTAAATACCGACTGCATACAAGGTATACCAAACGTATGCACTCCAGTGACTATTGTTCGGTATTGAAATCAGGCCATCTAGAAAGAATGCATACACAAACACTAAAAGAGCTACACTATAAGCACAGATGTGACCAAACTAGCGGAAGATTTACTTAGCAAAAGGATCAAACACATCAACAACAATATATACCAATAAGAACTGCCACCGCAGCAATATTACCCAAAATGAATGGTTCCGGTCAGGTTGTCTTGTTTTGGTACATTGTTGTGTTGTATATAGTTTTAAATATTAATAATTAAAGCTTTTTAACCACCCTAAAAGGGCCGTCTGTGCAGTTAGCTGACACTTATATGTTGGAGCTGGTCTCCTATCTTACTAACATTTTTAACAGCAGGGCCGTAGCGGCCACCACGGCATTATTTTGGCCTGTTTTTTGTTTTTTGTATGTAGGAAATGCGATTTTGAGGGTCTAAGTGGAATTTTTCCCGCTAAAAATGATGCCGTGGCATTATTTTACACACCGCTACGGGCCTGAACAGAATATATTGGACACGGAATATTGTGAACTATTTTTTATAGTTTTACTAACCATAAATATATTTTAAACTTTATCATAATCACCGTTTCATCATTTAATCGTCGTTTTTATGTTACGCGGCCCACGCGACCGGTTTCATCACATCAAGACCAGTAGCCGATTTCATCAAAATTGCAAAGTATACTTTTCTAGCAAAGTATATTTTGAGGGAGTAATCATTTATTTTTCCTGAAATGCATTATTTCATATTGAACTAACCACTGCATATATTTGATGAATAAAAATATGCATAATTATTATACTGAATTTATTACATTATCACAGCCATAATGGCTGTGATACTGTAATAAATTCAGTATAACAAAAATTAATAAATTTATCCTAAAATTGAAAATTTCTCCCTCAAAGTATACTTTGCTAGAAAAGTATACTTTGCAATGTTGGTGAAATAGGCTACAGAAGACCAACCCGCTGTCGCAGACGATCACATTCACTAAGATCACCACTCCCACTGTCCCCTTTAATTTTACGTTTAGTTCATAAGACAGCTTCCATTTTAGCTGCATATAAGGAAGCGGTAGTAGGCTGTCTGTCTGCACACATACATACCCCAAATTAAGTGGCAGACATTAGAATCTAGGTCTGCCAAGCACACAACATAACGCACCACAACATGCAATCAGTGGTCGTCGGTGGCAGCGGTTAGACACATTCATATCATTATCATAACCATACCCTTCATGTTCAAATAGCATCATTTATCACACAAATACACAGCTCGTCATAATTAGCGTATATAAAGTGGCCCATATAGTCTTCGGACTGGTGGCCACTGTGAACAGACTAACCCAGCAGTAGTAGCAGTATTACTTCTGATGTATACAAATAAATTATCAATTGAAGCGGAAATACAACTTATTTTGATTTATCCCGTCAACACAGTGCGTATGTGCCGTGAAACATGGTGCCGTTAAACATTTTTTATATCCTGTCAATACGACCTAATCACTGCGTTTGAATATGTGCGGTGGCTGGGGTTATATTTTTGCATTTTAAAGCCTTTTGTAGGTGTTGACGGGATAAATAGAATAGTAGGTTAGTGCCGTGAATGGGAAAAAATATCTGGCGCGGCACGGAAACAGGATGTGCTCGGCAGAGCCTCGCCCATCCCGTTTCCTGAGCATTGCCAGATATGTTTTCCCATTCACGGCACTAACCTACTATTCTCTATATATTCGGTTATGCACTCGAACACACAAATCAGTCACTTGTATAATGGAACGCAAAATAGTTGTCAGCTCATTGGACTGTTGTTTTTTTTCGAGTAAATGATGCGAAGCAACGTCCTACTCTTAAAGGGTCATATCAGGATAAAATACTACTGTATATATATACCTGTGATAATTTGATATTTATTAAACGAGTTTACTGATTTCATAATCAGTCAACAAGTTTAATAAATCTCATATTAAATCAACACAAATGTTGTATTGATTGCATCAGCCTTAGCGTGTTTTCTGTAGCGCCCCTCATTTGCATATTTATTACACTTTTATAACACTGTGTTATTACACTGTGAAAACCCATTGTATGTAATAAACTAGACATTATGTTTGTAAAACATGGATATGCCCCCGTGGCATACTGGGCTCTAACTGGAGAAACGCTTTCAAACTTTTCAACTGTTTGACGTAAATGTACACGGATGTACAGACGGACGTACCGAAGATCAAGAGCAACGCAATATGCCACCCTTGTTATTGCATAGAGGGCATAATCAATGAAATACACACCTAAGGACGAAATTTTTCGCTTCCTGTTTTTGTAGCTCACTAGGATGCCCCTCGGACTCTGGGGTAGCGGTGTTCCAGTTTCCGAACCTTCAGGATTGAACTTGGGCAGTTCCTCAAAACTCGCAAGAGTGTAATAAAGAAAATATATTTACGTACCGATATCGATGAAAATTGAAACAACCCAGCAGTCCTAGTATCGACATATATATTCAATTAAACCACTTTACACAGGACCATGATGGTAAACACATTTTTATTTGTTTTATATTATATTTTTTTCAAAAAGAAATCCTGATATTTTTTTTTAAAACCAGCGGTCCTAATATCGTCATATATCTTCAATTAAACCACTTTACACAGGGCCATGATGAAAACACGTTATTATTTTTTACACAATTGTTTTAAAAAAAAATCCTGATATACCACGAGAAAGGGTTTACACGGTAGAAACTAACAACCTGTGGAACGAGACAACTCTCCAGTATATATTTACCCACGTCAGACATGCTGTCTTCCGATGTATCGGTTATTGCTTACAGCAGATAGTACTTTTATTTATTGTTAAAGGTACATGCCCACTCAGTAGGCACAACATGTTATTTATATCAGAGACATCATCTGAGACAATTTCTGGCAAAATAAACATTCATTCACCATTACCCTACATATTGATTGGCATTAGTATACATTTTATATCAGACGCAAATTTCCACACTGATAGCACGTGCGATAACCGTGTTTACTTAAAATGTTAACGGACATTACTATTTAGTATGTATTTATTTTTTGATGTGTAATGATCATATTTTATAATTTGTCGAAAATATTAATGTTTAAGGTGACGCATTTAATTAGTATAAATAATAAAAAAAATAGCATGCCTCATTTGCATATGAAAATAGCCTGATACCACCGCGCGTCACTATCAGTAAAATAAATATTACTAGGGGCATCGTTATCACTAAGCTAATCCCTTCGCTGGCAGCCTTGATAATACAGAAAAAGGAAAGTAACATTTTTGCCTTACTGAGCGGGCATGTACCTTTAACTGCTAATTTTATTTACTAGTATCCTTTAAACCGTGTTCCCAACTCCCCGTTCCTCACTATAATATGAAACATATCACGACCCACACCCTCACACTCGTGATTTCTGCTGCGTAGAAAGCGTAGAGCGTAATTATGCAAAGTGTCGTAATGCCCTGTTCTATGTATAGCGAAAATTTTACGCTTCATGCCTGGCGACTGTGTACAATATTGATTTTAACTTTCCATATATGGAACTTGACCCAGAGTCAAGTTAGATATGCCGCTGTTGATTGGCTGTATTTTCAACGCTGACGTAATGAATGTGTAGAAATTAGGCCAATGTGTTGGCGCATAAATCGTCAAATAATGAGTAACTCAAAATTGCATTCTTTGTTTGTATTATTGCATTAGAAAATCCAATGAGTATGCTAGCTAGTGCACTGATGTTTAATTTGGTATATATTTGTGGTGTTTATACAGTTTACAATATATTGTTGAGAGAATATGACAAGAGGTGAATGTTGCTGCCGAACGTAGCAATTATTGGCTGTAGTAAATCTAGGCGGCCCAATCAACGCTGTGTTGAGGCTTCTACAGGTCACGTGGCTGGCAGTAGCCAGTTAGGGAAAATCAACCTAGCGCTCATTCACCATTTATAGCTAATGTTGTATTTTACAGATATCTGGGGTAAGCATGAAATAACGCACTATATTTTGTTAATTTACTTATCTTTTGATGAAATGCAATGCTACATATGTAGATCTAATGTTATATTTTCAATGTATGAAGACAGCAATTAGAAATAAGCGTGTTTTATGTGTTTATTAACAGTAAACAGGTGCGCGTAATGTCGGCTTTTGCTCATTGTGTTGGAAGTGGGCCCCGGAAATATTTTTAGTAGGTCGACAGCCGTTTGGGTGTACAACTTGTTTGTAGAGATTTGCTTCAGACAGGCAGCAGAAATCGGTGAATAGAAAAAGTTAAAATACTGGAAGATGCAGAGGACTTGCTGGATATTTTATGGTGAAGACAGGTAATCTAACAATTATATTTTATAAATGATGCTTTATTTCGACATTACTCTTGTTCAATATCAATATTTTTTACGTTTTGTGCGCACTGATGGCGATTCGTCAGCGGTGAAATATGTGGAATGTGTTCAATGTGGCAACTACGTTCGCGTGTGATTGACCGCTGTTTGACAAATTTCAATAGGCAGGCGGATTTTCCCAATATAATTCTAATCCAAGTTAAATTAGCTGACAATTAAACTAAATTTCGCAAACGTATGTCGTAATTTGTGCCATTTCTGCGCGTGATTGCCTCGCCCCCACCACATACACATCAACACTTGACCACTGGCAGTGACATTAGGTTAGCCATGGGGGTGGGGGGGGGGGTGGTGGCGGGGGTGGAGATTGATTACTCAAAACTGGGATGTGACACATATACCCTTGCAAGTTTCTGTCACCTCTCGCGGTACATAACGGGCTATGTGGAGGAAGTGTGTATCTGCTAGAGCGATGGGGCGGTGAGGGAGGACCTGGGTTTGAGTCCCGGGTCGGTAAACATTTTTCTCCTTGAGACATTTGGCGTCCAACGTGGGGCTGTGACTGATAAATGCAAACAACATGTACCAAAACTATTGAATAGCTTCAGGTATGTCACTGACACAGAGCGAGAAAAATGTGCACCGGGCCGGTAGGGGCAATCCGGGTAATTTCGGACGGTTTTTACGCCCACCGACTTTTAGCAGTCACAAAAGCGTTCAACCTATCATATCCATTGCCATTGCCGTCGAGTTTCTATTGTTTCACGCCTTCGAGGTTGTGCGAATGAGTCACAAAGTGGTGACTCTGAAGTCGGCATAATTCGGACGTTGGAAGTATTAATTCGGACGGGGGTAGGAAAAATTCGGACAAATGGGGATAATTCGGAACAAGGTAGTTTTTTTAAAAATACATGCATTAACACCACTTATATTGATATACATTGTCGTATGTGCGTGTAAATTGTGATGATGATGATGATTGAACGGGACGGACGCATGAACGGACAGTGCAAACACTGTAGCCTATCAACACCACCACCACCAAATGTCCACACCCTCATATCAGATATGTAACCCCAGCCAACCCCTCATTTACAACATCTTTGTTTACCCTAGACTAGCCTCACTAGGGATTAAGGAAATATACAAACATGCAGATGATGATAATAATGTTCTTTATTCACATTGCTTCAAAGAGGACACTGGTAGGCTCGATCTAAAAAGAATTTGGGCGTAATATTCCATGTCCGAATTTTCCCGATGTGGAAAATTAGGTGGTTTAATTCGGACGATTCTTATTTTCTGCCACAAAAATGTTATTTGTATAACAAACGTTAAAAACGATAGTCAAACAGCTAAATGGATGCTTTATATCCATTATAAATTAGTTTTCAAATAACTAAGTTTGAATAATATACCTTAACGAAACCGGTTTTCCCGAGCTTTTAAAACGCCCCGCGTTTGGAAGTCGTGTTGTTGTGGAAAGGAATTCAAGGTCGCACCCAGCATGCATCTTGGCATGGCATCGGTTTAATAACTACGTCATCTCTTATTTATAGATGTGGCGTGTGACATGTCAGGGGAGGTAATGCGCCATCAACAAAGTGGCACACACCTATTGACTACACATGATAGGCATAAACATCGACGTGTCCGAATTTATAATCTCGTCCGAAATTACCCGGATTGCCCCTACTCGGAACTTCTGGATTACAGTACCAACACTCTTACCAACCGAGCTAGGCACGAATACACACCTTCTCCATCATTGTGTGTTACGCACCGTGGCATATACTTTCCAACCAAATTAAAATTTGTCCCTGAATTCTTAAAATATTTAATATGTCGTTGAATTAAAAAATTTAAGGGCCTGTGTCCGGTCACAATGGCCTTCCGTTCACATACTTAGCTACAGGTCCAAAAACAGATACCATGGTTGTGGAAATGTTACTCTGAAACATGTGTCACGGTACGTATTAAACTCACCCAACGTGGGGCCGTGACTGATAAATACTGCCCAAATTGTACCAAAAATATGAAATTCAGAGAATTAAATATAGAATTCGGGGACGAATTTCAATTTGGTGGGGAAGTATGTCACGGTACGTAACTCACTATGGGGAGAAGATGTGTATTTGTGCCCGGCTAGCTCTGTCGGTTAGAGCGATGGTACGGTAAACCAGTAGCCTTTTTCATCAACATTGCAAAGTATACTTTTCTAGCAAAGTATACTTTGAGGGAGTAATCATTTATTTTTCCCAAAATGCATTATTTCATATAGAACTAACGACTGCATAATTTGATGATTAAAAGTATGCAGAATTATTATACTGATTTTATTACATTATCACAGCCAAAATGGGCCGAAGAATATTTTTCTCACCCTGTGACACCTGGTGATGCTGTCGTTGCCGGGACCTACAGAAACACCTATGACATTCTTTTCTGATTTGGTTATTCATCTTCATGTGTTGGACAAATGTGGCTGTGACTGGATAAATGGGGCTTATGGGCTGTGCGACCAGTATAGCCCCAGATCAGCCTGCGCATCCGCCTGCACTGTTGGCCATTCCACCGATAAAACTCTTTTCATGCTTCTAACAAGCAGTACAGATCGTTATCAGGCTACAAGAGTTTGCTATTTGATCAGGAGCTACACTGGTCACAAATCCCATAAGCCCCATCTCTCCAGTTACAGCCACATCTACTGAGGGCACTGGTCGTGCTGCGGAACGCGAAACCATTTTGTCGAGACCAGGGAGCCTTGCAGTGGACACTTCACGACAAGCGAGGATTATCCTTGATGGTAGAGCTCTGAGTGCATAACTCTAATTACATTGCATTACACAAGAGTTATGATGGTGTAATATTTCCAAATTTGCGTTTGAAGCGTTCTTTGTTTACTTTCTACTTCGTGTAGAGTGACATCAGAATTTTCCTAATACACACTTTATTAGTTGAATTTTTGTCTCATATTGTAGCGATATAATACAGCGAAGGATGAACGTCAAAGCCCTGCAGATTATTATCCCCTCGCCGATAGGCCAGAGGAGATATAGCGTTTGTCCACGTACGTTAGTAACACCATTCATTTTTCAATAACTTATGAACTGCTTCATCGATTTTGATAATATTTGGCCACAATGTGTGTCTAGGGATGGTGCTTTGTTTTTACATACGACCCACGTCCGATCACCGAAGGGCGCTGAGGACTTGTGTTCACCTTGTTTGTAAGGCAAAAATGTTAAAAAAAAATATTTTTTATTATCAAGGGTGCCGCCAGTGAGGGAGTAGCCTCATAATAACGATGCCCTTGTTACTATATATTAGTGTGTGAAGTGGAATGTTATTCCGCAAATGTACACCATTGACTGTCCTGCAGGGATTCCGCTGGCGGTAAAAATAAACAATTGGCGAAAAAAATTACAATTTTCGACAAGAAAAAAATCTTTTTTGATATTTTAATTTTTTTTGAAGTGATTTTTTTATTTTCCCCAGCGGAATCCCTGGTCCTGTAGCGATATATAGTGGAACCATTGCCAGGGCTCTAGATAAGGAATTAGTAATTGAGTATTTTTCACTCCATCATTTCTGAAGCAATTGGTTAAATTTCAAAATTATAATTGGGTAAAATAAAATCACACTACTGTTTACACATTAACAGACAGCAATTATTGAATAGTTTGCTTCGAATTGAAAACACATCTTGGTATTTCATTAGAATTGTCTCTAATGAAATACCAAGTTGGGTTTTGATGGAAAATAAAGAAAAATATGCTATATTTGTGGTCTGTTTATTTTCTGTAGCATGATAAAGATACCACAAATTTTTCATTGCTTTTTGATACTCACTACTTCTTATCTCAATTGGGTTTTTGGCAATTTTAATTGGGTATTTACGCAAATACGCACCTTATCTGGAGCTCTGCATTGCCTATAAAGCGGAGAACGTGCAGCGACCATGGTGGCGGAGTGAGTGTGACTAGCCGTCATGACGGTGGCAAATCTGAAATCTGTGATGAGGACACTGTACACGTAGTACTGTACAGGGTTCAAGCTAGCCCTTGAAAATAGGGAGAAGTTTTCATAAACAAATTGAGAAAATAGACCATTTTTTCCAAAATTTATGTTTTATATAGTGAAAAACTTCTGCTTCAACTTAAATTAGGGAGATGTCAGGTAAACTGATCCCTGAGTTACTGTACATATTCACAACACTGAATGTGTTACCGGTGTGGGAATATTCAGGATATATCCTGACAACAGGATTTGAGGTTCTTCATAACTGCAAACAAAATATACTAGTCTCAACACAGAAAGCACACTTTTACACCTTTGTGGGTGCAAAAATATGTTTGTTTACTAGCCATTTTGAGGATTTGACACTTGGAACTGTTCCGACCCCTCGTTACTCGTCAAGTGTGACCAGTGTTTGTGCTAACATATAATTCCAGCACAAAAATATTTACATTATTCCCTAACATTTGATTGGCCCGTAGCAAGTCTCTGTCCAAAATTTATATCCCAGTAAACTCCCACGCCAAACTACTTTCCGTAACCGTGAGGCGCAGTTAAAATAATTCTTAAGAAAACGGAAAATAAACACATTTTCTTGATGAATTTATTTCAAATGCTGGAATTATAAGGAATGAATGGCCTTTTAGTGGAATTTATATGGGATATAAACTTGGAAAAGTCGCGGGAATACTGGACGAGGCCTTCCGGCCTTCGTCCAGTATTCCCGTGACTTTTCCAAGTTTATACCCCGATAAATTCCACAAAAAGGCCATTCATTCCTACATGTATAATAAATAGTTCAGCATTCTTGAAATAGATCTGAATTGGTCCTTTGGGGGAGTGACTTAGTTTCTAACCCTGCACACGGCTGATGAGTGACTTTGTTAGTTCCTAACCCTGCACACGGCTGATGAGGTTCAGAATACACATTTGAGACGAGCCATGGGATTTTGAACCTAAGAAGATTTTTCATAAAATTTGACAATATATTCTGTAAGTTAATTCAAAAGTTGACAAAATCTATTACCCTTAGACCGCTATCTTATTTTTTTGTCGTCCGCTGTTTAATTGTAATAATTTACAACATGCTTTGACAGCACTTCAGAATCATTTCCGGAAATGATTCTGAAGTGCTGTCAAACCATGTTTTTATTGAGAAATAAGGCAATATATAAAAGCAACAGCAGACAACTATTGTTGTGAGTAGCGGTCTAAGGGTTAAAAGATCATTTGCTCTGAACATTTCGTCAACTTTTAATGTCAAGTACAGAAAAAAGATCACAGTTCCTGTAAATATACAGGGGTCACCAATTATCCGGACAATCAGTTTAATGGACAAATGAAAATACCTGTTAATTAAGGGCATTTGTTTGATCAGAATTTGCATCAAATACATCTAAGTCACGCAGGTGCTTGCTGTTTCCATGCCAGTGTGAAGAATATATTGCCAAGGTAAACATTTTAGTAATATTTACTGAAAATATTCCTCAACTCTGTCCACAAGTTGTTTACAATGTCAAAAGTCTCGCGGGGGGCTTGTAATCAAATGCACCCATTACGTCATTTCTGAGTTGTTCTATAAATAAAATAAATTCTATAAATACGTTGTTTTCCAAGAAACGAATGGTGAATGTCTTTTCTGCAGGACTACACAACGCTGTTTACACTGGTTTACAGGCGATAAAATTATGATTTCATGTTGAGAATACAAGTTATAAGACGAGTATATGTTTGTCCGGATAACTGATTGTCGATGTTAATTTTGGGGCAATCTTACGACTGATGATCTGACCCGATTTTAAGCGAGAAAGATGGCACAGTTTGCTAAATAGTTTACATGCGTTGAGAAAGCAAGAACCGACGATTGTTCTGTGAAAAGTTTATGCCCGTAGCTGCTATTTTAAGAAAAATATCGTTAAAAAACTGCCATTTTCGTCCGATAATCTGGAGGATCTCTGTATAGTAGAAAATCAATGACATAACTGTGTACAATACTTGGCTAATGAATGCAAACTGTATAGAAGTAGTGCAGCTGGGTTTTTGCGGATTTGGTCAGTTCTATATTTGGAAACATTACAAATTTACGAGTGAGTGTGTGCTCTGGACCAGGCAACGAGGGTTTACGCATTTTTACATAATTAATATTGATTCTGTAAGGCTAACACGTGTTTTTCATTTTATAAGTTTAAACATTATCAAATTTGTTCATGGTGTTTAATATGTTGACAAACAGTTTGCTGTTATTTATGGAAACATTTCTGAAATACTTCCTGGGTCATATCAGCATGTATTAAGGTTAGTTTCAGAGCTCCAGTTAAGGTGCGTAATTTGACCAACTTGGGGTGAAATTTTGTTATTTCTTCATTAAAAATGGCAAGTTGGGAGTGCTTTAGAATCGTCTCAACTTGCCATTTTTGATGGAGAAATAAGAAATTTACCTCCAAATTACGCACCTTAACTGGAGCTCTGTAGTTTTCTTAATATTCAGGTTAAAATTATCGAATCATGCCAAGTTTATAAATAAGTTTTGTGTACATGTACACAGACAGGTTGGGCCACATTCTGTACAGCCTGGCATAGCTGATGAAGATATACATGTACATAAATAACACATTTATTAAAAGTTCATTACAAGTCCTTGTAAGATCCTATGTATAACACACAGACAGTCGGCATGTTGATAGGATAGTGTTTAGACTTTTTAGACGTACACATGTAGACCACCAAAAAATATGGTCCTTGTATAAATGTGTTATTGACTATATACACTGACTATATTTTTTTTCTGCATGTCTAAAAAAACGGCCTTAACCCTTAGACCGCTACTCACAACAATTGTCGTCTGCTGTTGCTTTTATATGTTGCCTTATTTCTCAATAAAAACATGGTTTGACAGCACTTCAGAATAATTTCCAATGGAAATGATTCTGAAGTGCTGTCAATGCATGTTGTAAATTATTCTAAAGTGCTGTCAAAGCATGTTTTTGATGATAAAAATGGAAAATAGAAAATAAACAGCAGATGACAAAAAATTAAGATAGCGGTCTAAGGGTTAAATGACAGTAGCTTTTGATAGGCCGTTAAACACCAATAATTCCAGAACAAAAATATTTACACAATTCCCTAACATTTGATTGGCCCGTAGCAAGTCTGTCCCAAATTTATATCCCAGTAAACTCCCACACCGAACTACTTTCCGTAACCGTGAGACGCAGTTAAAATAATTCTTAAGAAAACGGAAAATAAACACATTTGTTTATGAATTTATTTCAAATGCTGGAATTATAAGGAATGAATGGCCTTTTTGTGGAATTTATCGGGGATATAAACTTCGAAAAGTCGCGGGAATACTGGACGAGGCCTTCCGGCCTTCGTCCAGTGTTCCCGCAACTTTTCCAAGTTTATACCCCGATAAATTCCACAAAAAGGCCATTAATTCCTATAATAAACAAACAAACATGTATAAAAAAAGTATTATCAGAGCTTCTAACGACTCCCAAAAAGGAGTCGATTACTCAGAATTTCAGGAATTGACTCCTAAGCTCAATTGGAAACGAGACGGTTCAAATGGTGGTCACGACATAGACGTCTAAGCACATATAAAGAACATATTTAGAATATTTCACAAACAAAATGACATATCCTCAGCATGAATAAATAGCACACTCACATAATGACCTACAGATCTCCAGATAAGCTTTGTGTTTAAAACGTACTATACCCCGATTTTAAAATCATTGCGTATTGTACTTTTACAAATGGATTATTGATTTTGTTCATTACTAAATATGGAACAAAGAATAAAAAAATAGTTAACAAAATTAAACATTCACTTAATTGAGCTTTTTGCTTTTTGCAGCTGAACTAAGTGAATTTTCAACATTATGACAGTATTTTAAAATATGCCAATACGCACCTTATCTGGAACTCTGGAAGCATGACGGGCGTTTCATTGATGGGATATCGAACGGTGCAGATCCAGATCAAACAAGTGCATATGCACTTGCTGATTTGGATCTACACTGGTAACAAAAGCTGTAAGCCCCATTTCTGCGACCTCAAATTCTGACCCAGATCTGTGGGTACACTAGCACACACAGCTGCTAGACAAAGCTGTATTGATTTTGCTGAGAAGCGACATTGCACTGCCACACTAGTACCAGTATGCAGTAGTAGGCAGTTATTGGTGATATGGCAGTCCCAGCTTGTGGCAAAACAATTTATCCGGTCTTCACTTCTGGATAATCTTGGCAAACAGTGTAGACACTGATCATGCATTTAGTTGTGAGCTAATCCAGGATTTGTTTCCCATGCTGCTGGTATATGCATGTTTATCATTGTGCATTAACCCTTAAACCGCTATCTTATTTTTTTTGTCTTCTACTGTTTATTTTTCCATTTTTATCATCAAAAACATGCTTTGACAGCACTTTAGAATAATTTACAACATGCTTTGACAGCACTTCAGAATCATTTCCATTGGAAATGATTCTGAAGTGCTGTCAAACCATGTTTTTATTGAGAAATAAGGCAAGATATGAAAGCAACAGCAGCCGACTATTGTTGTGAGTACAATGTAGCAGTCTAAGGGTTAAAGGTACATGCCCACTCAGTAGGCACAAACTGTTCTTTATAGGAATTAAATAAGTGTATGATTGTGTCGCTATTCCACCAGTTCTAAAAATTACGAGTGCCCGCTTTCCAGATATAAACATTTAGTTATGTTGATTTTACTGATAGTGACGCGCGGTGGTATCAGGCTATTTTCATATGCAAATGAGGCATGATATTTTTTAATTATTTATACTAATTTAATGAATCGCCTGAAAAAATTATAATTTCGACAGATTATAAAGTATGATCATTCCACATCAAAAAATAAATACAGAGAATAAATAGTAATGTCCGTTAACATTTTAAGGAAACACAGTTATTACCCCTGATATCAGTGTGGAAATTTACATCTGAAATAAAGTGTATACTAAGGCCAATCAATATGTGGGGTAATGGTGAATGAATGTTTACTTTGCCAGAAAATGTCTCGGATGATGTCTCTGATATAAAGAACATTTTGTGTCTACTGAGTGGGCATGTACCTTTAAACCATTTAATAAATTCACAGGACTTCGGCACTCCGTCGGAAGTATATGTTGTGACCACCATTTGAACCTTCTCATTGAGAAGGTTCAAATGGTGGTCACAACATATACGTTGATTGAGAAGTGTGGAAAATAGAAATGAAAACTAGTATAAAAAATTCATAACACAAACATAACAGGTTAATAATCACATCACGCACATTGGAAATATTCTTGGCTGGTGTACCAAGGCTGTGTAGTAATATCTGTGATGTGTCGACCATCTATATCTGTCCACTGTTACGATCGGCCACTTGGCAGAATATCGATGACCAACTGTCACTGGTTTGTGAATAAAGGAATATTGCTCCCATCGCATTCATTCAGGTCTTACGATACGATATACACACGTCTCATCATGGGGAGAACGATATATTTAGTATGTTATAGTTTATATATTGAATAATTTGTAATTTCTTGATTAGGCCATAAATGTTCTTCCTCTGTTAAGCGACCGCGTGCGGGTAGGTTTTGAGAGTGGTTCTATGAAAAAGCAAACAAACTGTGTATGCTATTTTACGCTATTTACTGGTGAAGTAATATGAAAATTGATTTGGGACTTGTCTATGTTTTATATCCGTTCATGAAATTACACTTCATACATATGTAAGTTTAATAAGAGTGTTTTCTTATTATTTGGCGGCAATTTAAATTTATGTTAAAAACTTCCGCAACCCTTTGCACACTGCAAAGGGTTGAGGAAGTTTTTAACATAAATTTACCTTTGTTTTTTTCAAGGCTTGGATTGTTTTTACCGGATATGTAGTTAGGTTTTGAACATCTGGGTGGACGCTTCACAGAGAAATTTTTTTATTATTTTTATTATTATTATTATTATTATTATTTCTTCAATATGTGAACATTATTACATAAAATGGATTTTAATAACAGTGTAATAAAATTATAAAAAACATACTACACTAGTGTAATGCAAATGCAAACTAGCCCACTAAAGAAAACATGTTAGGTAATCAAATCAATGTGGCTTCAAATTATGATGATGTGATTATGCAATACATATAATAATAATTTGTGTAGATCTAATATTAAACTTGTTGGCTTATTTCATAAACAGTGGTGTGATTTTATTTTACCCGTCCTGTATTGATGTCAGCCAGTGAAAACCAACACATTATGAATGACAGGGCTCCAGATAAGGAATTAGTAATTGAGTATTGTCACTCTATCATTTCTTAAGCAATTGGGTATTTCAAAATTTTAATTGGGTAAAATAAAATCACACTACTGTTTACACATCAACAGACAGCAATTATTGAATAGTTTGCTTCAAAAAGAAAACACGACTCTTGGCATTTCATTAGAATTCTAATGAAATACCAAGATGTGTTTTCATTGAAAATAAGAAAAATATGCTATATTTGTGGTCTGTTTATTGTTTTCTGTAGCATGATAAAGGTACCACAAATTTGTTATTGCTTTTTGGTACTCGCTACTTCTGATTTCAATTGGGTTTTCCGGCAATTTTAATTGGGTATTTACGCAAATTTTCCTGGAAAATAAGAACAATGCTATATTTGTTTTCTTTAATTGGGTATTTAAGCAAATATGCAGCTTATCTGGAGCCCTGAATAATATTAGTTATATCATGATGAAGAAGCTTGTACAAACTTTTTGACACAGAATAAGTGGCTAAGAGTTTCCAATTTTAATTGGGTATTTAAGAAAATACGCAGCTTATCTGGAGCCCTGTGTATGAGGATTTGTCTTAAAATTTCATATGATGTTTATGATCAAACCACCACAGTGATGGGATACATGCCGTTGCCGGCTTTCTTGTTTGTCACAACCGACCCCATGTTGACCCACGGTCTGACAAAACTTGGTTTACGACAGACTGCAACCAGTGAAACTCACACCACTCTGTGCGGATCAGGGTTTCAGGTATCGCCTGACCTTTAACCTTCCAGTAATCATTATCACACTTGCAGGAGTACACAGGCTGATCAGACTCTACACTGATCAGCAGGGATTCCGCTGGGGAAAAAAAAAATCGCCACTTCAAAAAAAACAAAAACAATTGGCGATAAAATATTACAATTTTCGAGAAAAAAATCAAAAATGTTTTGATTTTTTTTCGAAAATTATAATTTTTGTCGCGCCCGCTTGCGGAAAGCGCGATATAGTCGGCACTTTGGCGTACGTACGTACGTGTGTCCGGTTAAAGTTTTTGGTTAAGTTGTTTGGCTAAGTTTTTTGGTTAAAGTTTTTGGTTACCGTAAGTTCTTTGGTTAAAGTTTTTGGTTAAGTTTTTTCGTTAAACTTTTTCGTTAAACTTTTTCGTTATACTATATCTCTGCAACTGCTTTGCCCATTACCTTGAAACTTCACATGGGTGTTTATCATCATCTGTATTTTCATTCTTCTACCCCACAAGTTTTTGGTTAAGTTTTTTGGTTAAAGTTTTTGGTTAAGTTTTTTGGTTTGGTTAAGTTTTTTGGTTAAGTTTTTCGTTATACTATATCTTTTTTTTTAGTGTCCATGCCTCGCCACAAGGCGCGACATGCAGGCCGCGGCCATCTAGTTTATCCCCAATTGTTTATTTTTATCACCAATTGCGAAAGTGGCGATCGCCAGCGGAATCCCTGGATCAGTGGGTGGCAGGTGGGAACATAGCGATGGGTAATTTAACAACGAGGGTTCATCATTACCGGAATTCCGACTGGAGACCTGGGGGCCGTTTCACTAAACTTCTTACGACTAAAATGTTCGTAAGTGTAAATTTAGAATCGTCTGCAAATTTGAATTGATGGATTTACATTTATTGAGCATAGGCTGCATATGCAGCCTATGCTCAATAAATGTATATCCAACAATTATTTACAAGAAAACAGTGTTAATGTGAAATTTACAGACTATCATAATATTGCACTTACGAACATTTTAGTCGTAGGAAGTTTAGTGAAACGGGCCCCTGGTTTGGCCCTCACATATTTATGTCTCTGGCGTTTTGTATGTGACAGTTGAATCTGGTTATACCCCTTATGTGAGTATTACGATTATTCGTAATCCTATTTTAGGGGAAGGGTCCAAGTGACTTTGTGTGGTATGGACCTGGCACTAGGTCGGGTTGTTCTAATTTCAGGGCTGAGTATATTTTTTCTCGATGTCAATATTCCATTAAACCCCAACAAACAAAGATCTCTCGCTGTACTAACACTGGTTGTGTGTGTTTCAGGATGATGTAGACAATGAGCGGCCGGCGTAGCGACACGAGGACGCGGCGCGGTCAGGCTACGATTGCCGCCGCTGCCACGCCTAGTCCCGCGGCTACAAACAGACAGAACTATGGTATGTCTACCAGCCAATGTGGAGAGAATTCTGATATGTGACTGGAGAAATGGGGCTTATTGGTCGTGTGACCAGTGTAGATTCTGATCAGCCTGTACAGCCTGATCAGCCTGCAAAACCCATAAGCCACATTTCTCCAGTCACAGCCACATAATAGAGTGGGAATTTAGTGCAGCCCTTGTCTGGCCATCACAAACCTTGTAGCTGGTAAAACATTTAAACAGGTAGGGGCTTGAAACAAAATGGTTTTCAGACTAGTCCATTGATGAAACGGGTGTGTTTTTTTCTTTAAAAGATATGAAATTACTTGCAAACAGTGTAGATCCAGATGAGACGGCTCGTTACGAGCCGTCTCATCTGGATCTACACTGTTTGCAAACACTGCTATAGTGGTCTGTAGTGTTGAAAGAATTAAGGATATATCGTACCGTTACAGCAAATTTTACCTGGGTTCACACCTGAGGCCAAGTGATCCGGTGTAATAAGGGTGCCTGGCACCAGATCAGTATGCTGTCTTTCATTGCTGAACCTCTTTATTGTATATTTAGTGCTACCCTCATACAGGTACATTCACAGGGATTTCTTTGTGGCATTTTGATCCTGGGGATGGGTGGTGGCCTAGGGGTTAGAACACTGAACTTTCAATCCGGAGGCTGTGGGTTCAGACCTCGCCTTTGGCATCAAAAATACTAGTATCATAGTATTTCCATCCCACTGGGCTGTCGGATGAGACTTTAATTTAAACTGTGGCCTCGTCTCTATATCACCTTAGCTGTTGGAGGGACATTAAACCGATTCACTTTCACTTTTATTCTTTTCACATTTGACTCTCCTAGAATTTGCATACATGTATATATATGAAACATACGGAATTTATAGTTTACACTTAAATTTAGTCTTGATCGGCCATTTTGACCTTTGCGTTCTGTAGGCTTCTGAAAACCCCCATTCCTGTCTGTATATTGTGGCTGTCACTGGAGAATAACACACTACTGTAGCCTATAGTCTGTTTCACGAAAGCTGCCCAAATTTTACGGCCATATAAACAATTCAAAAACAATATTTTTTTCGATAGTATTAAATTAAAGGAAAATTTAAGAATGAGCCTTGAATTTCGGTCAAATATTGGTTTTATTACGAAAAATTGATTTGTCTATGGGAATTTAACATGGGGGAAAAAGAGGAGTCAAAAAGCGAAAAAAATTGGAAATTGACTCCGAAACCTGACTAGATAGCTTGGATATGAAAACAAAAGTTAAATTTTAAAAATCGGTTCAGTATTTCTAAAATTCCAAAAAATTTCCCCATGTTAAATACCCATAGACATCGTCACTCCGTGAAGATGTCTATGGGGATTTAACATGGGGAAATTTTATTTTCGCAATAAAATCAATATTTGACCAAATTTCACGAAATAAAAAGAAGGCTCATTCTTAAATTTTCCTTTAATTTAATATTATCGAAAAAAATATTGTTTTTGAATTGTCTATATAGCCGTAAAATTTGGGCAGCTTTCGTGAAACAGACAGTAGTAACAATTTATACGGCTCGTTAGAAGCATGACGTGTGTTTCATTGATGAAATGATTAACAGTGCAGATCCTGATCAGACTGCGGATGCACAGGCTGATCTGGATCTACATTGGTCGCAAAACCCGTAAGTCTCATCACTCTAGCTACAGCAACACATGAATAACCTTTTCAAAAATAATTTTTAGGTAGATCCCGGCAACGACACCATTACCGTTTTTCAGTGCGATATTTCCGTAACTTGAACGGACATAAAACCACAATCAATTTATTTCCGCAGCGAAGACACGACGGCGCGGTGGATCGGTAGCGGAGGAACCGAAGGCCGTTTCCCCAGCGCGAGTTGGTAATGCTACCGGTAAGGAGGATAGTGGGGGATCGGCGGCCAAGAAACCATGTCTGGACCGGGAACCGGCGAAGAGTGTCGACATGGAGGTCCGTCGGCCAAGTCCCGCACCCAAGACAGGTAATGAGTTATGAGTCGGCTCATCTGGATCTACACTGTTTGCAAACAGTGCTAAAGAGGTTTGTAGTGTTGTGAGGGTTAAGCGACTTATAAATGAGAGATTTTAGCACGTTATATCATAATTGTCTCCATCCTGTATTGATGTCAGCCAGTGAAAACCAACACATTCTGAGTGACATGGTTGCAGGGCTCCAGATAAGGAATTAGTAATTGGGTATTGTCACTCCATCATTTCTTAAGCAATTGGGTATTTCAACATTTTAATTGGGTAAACTTAAATCACACTACTGTTTACACATCAACAGACAGCGATTATTGAATACTTTGCTTTGAAATGAAAACATGTCTTGGCATTTCATTATAATTGTCTCCTTGTAGACAATTCTAATGAAATACCAAGATGTGTTTTCATGGAAAATAAGAAAAGAAATGCTATATTTGTGTTCTGTTTATTGTTTTCTGCTGCATGATAAAGGTACCACAACTTTTTTATTGCTTTTTGATACTCGTTACTTCTGATTTCAATTGGGTTTTTGGCAATTTTAATTGGGTATTTAAGCAAATACGCAGCTTATCTGAGGTGCTGTGGTTATATTACTGAGATAAGACTCTTGATCCAGATCAGTTACAGGTTGATTTGTTATCAGAGTAACCAAACCTTGCAACATTTGTGATTAGTGTAATAACACTGGCCCAGTGCTCCAGACCAAGATGCTGTTTTATTTTACCCAGTTCAAATGTTGAAATACCCAATTGCTTCAGAAATGATGGAGTGACAATACTCAATTACTAATTCCTTATCTGGAGCCCTGGTGGCCCATGTGTGATAAACCCCTGCACAGTTACCACTCAGTCACTCAGTCACTCAGTCACTCTGTCAATCTCAATATGTGACTGAAGAAATGGGGCTCCTGGGATTTGTGACCAGTGTAGCTCCTTGTCGCGAACGCCGCGAGGGTATATGGTTATATCGGATGCTGCTGACACGGTACCGCCGGATACGTTACCGACGGAGACGTAACCGTCGGAGTTGCCCGTGGCATATGGCATGCCACGCTTCATGATGCCCGCGTGATCCACGTGCGGATACTGGCTACATGTACCAGATTTCGATTGTTTTTTGGGAGGTTACGAATAAAATAAAGAAAATTACATGTATACAATTGCTACTGTGTGTTTGTGATTTAATAAATAAATTATGGTGGAGTAATAAGGATAACATTAAGTTGAACTCTGCACATGTGGTGCCGGAACCCGGGAGCTATGCTTCTAAAAAAGAATAAGTAAGTGACTATTTATTTCTCACAATGGCTACCAACATAACATACTTGAAAGGTATAAGAACACGATATAGAAACTTCCTAGAAAAGGAAATACAGGGTTGTATGACTTTATTATAAAGTGATAGTACGGAATTAGATGGTGATACGGATATTGTCACAATAAACAAATGCATGGAGAAGATAAAGGGATACAGTGATAAGATCGAAAATCAGATAGAGAAATTGTCGTGTGTTCTTGATGAGAGTGAAACTGAATTCATGGAGACAGTCATGAGTGAGGATAGTCAGTTATGTGCTGAGTCTATGGAGTGTTATTTAGAACTCAAACAGTTAAAAGAAAGGTTACTTGCGTCAAATGAAGCTGAAAAAGCTAAAGTGAAAACAGATCAGGAAAGGTTTGTTGAAATGCAGCATATTATGCTACATCAACTAAGGCAGCAGCAGGAATTTCTTGATCACCAACAATAGAAAATAAGTGAACGAGAAAGTCGGAAAGAAGAAGAGAAATTAAGTTCCGTTAAACTTCCTACGATATACATCGTTCCATTCAGTGGTGACATACTTAATTGGAACAAATTCTGGGACGCGTTTCAGTGTACAGTCCATACGAATAAGCGTTTATCAAATATTGAAAAGTTCAGTTATCTGATAAGTAAACTATCAGGTGAGGCCTGGCGCGCTGTGTCTGGTTTACCATTGTCAAATGAAAATTATAAAGTGGCTGTTACGACATTAAAGGAAAGATTTGGCAACATCCAGGAAGCTATTGACTTGCATTATAACCAAATGATACATTTGCAACCGGCCAGCAACACCATAAATAGTTTGAGATTATTTCTGGATAAAATTCAGAGACACCTTCGTAGTCTTGAAGTGTTAAACCAAGACATCGATCAGGGCGTGTTTGTCTCGATGGTGAAAGCAAAATTACCACAAGAAGTGTTATTTCAGCTTGAGATCATGAAGGGAACAGGCAATACGTGGAACATGACACAGTTAATCGAGACACTGTGTGATTATGTAGTATCGCGTGAAAGGTCGGAATTGAAAGTAAAACTAGTGTTTCCCCTAGCAAGGTTTAGGAGGGCGCTGCGCCCTGCCCGGTTTACAGCCGGCAAAACCCCGCCCTGCTGCCCTAAAATCCAAATCTACCCGCCCCGCTACGCCCAAATTACAAAACCTGTGACCTAGTTTTGTCTGTATAAACTTACACGTAATCGCTAACAAATCCCAGAATATGAAAGTCAATTCCCACCTCACATGGCTCGCGCCCCGCGGAGAGATAAAACGAGATGGCACCTGGGCCCAGTATAGCGTGTATGATTTATATGAAACTGAATCAATACTGGTTTAGAGCGGCATGTCCAAGTTTTCTCTGCGCAATTAGCGAATGAAAAGCGGTAACCAAGTGTGTGTTACTAGGCGCACTTGATGCTAAATTTTGTATCGGCCAAATGACCGATCATCGTGATCGACCCGTCAGCTGCTGTTTTTCGTGTTTTTTTTTTTAATTCTCTAAATTGGGGTAATTTATATCTGAGACTTAGACATTTAATTGATCAAGATTTGTTTTGTCCAGTGTCGATTAGTGAACCTGAACTTGTTGGAGGCTATGATTACGATGGCACGTGCCTGGCATGTCCACCGACAAATAATTTTCACACATTTGTATCACGTCATACAGCGAATACCGTATTGGCATGTCCACCGACAATTTATTTTCACACATTTGTATCACGTTATGACGCGAGCACCGTCTTGTAAAAACAATACCCCGAATTAGTGGTTCACAAAGCACAATTGTCAGCCCGTAATGTGTGAAACTCGTCACCTCCGCATCGAAAATGCAGACGTGTGCCGCCGATATGCACGATGATCGCTATCTGTCAGTAATTGACATTTACTGAGTTATCCTCAAGGTCGCTTTTAAATACGACTGCAAACTAGCCATTGTCATTATCCTGTAAATCTATTACACGCTAATTATCGCAATCTACGAATAATTACCCGAATCCACGACGCTACTTCGCTGTTGAAAAATGCCGTCTTTGAAAAGAAAACTGAAGTACATGGTGAACGAGAGGGAGAAGATTGCCAAGACCACACACAGCATATCATCCTTCTTCACGGCGAAACCGACCAACATAATCCAGCTTCCGGGGACAGCCGACGCTATACCGACGACGACAGGTGTAGAGAACGGGGCAACTTCCGAAACGGCAGCTACCGATGTTACGTCAACTCCGGCCAAGAACGCCAGCGGAAAACATAAGATTGGGTTTAATCTTAAGTGGACGGACACACGACGTCGACGAATGCCTCGTAGAATGGGATAATTTGAAGGAAGCGGTATCGGGCCTGGAACCAAACAGACTACGTGGTCCATCGGATGTCATTAAAGTTATAACGACACTAAAGAAGACAGCGGGAGACTTCTGCCCAAACCTGGAGAAGATCGTCAGCGCGGCAGCCGTGGTACCCGTGTCTACAGCAGAGGTGGAGCGGGTCTTCTCCAACGTGCAGAGAACCGTAACTGACCTGAGGAACAGGCTTCAAGTCGAGACGACAAACAAACTGCTCCCCCACTATTTGGATTTTGAGCGGGCAACCCGACTTTGGTTATCAAAGAAGGCCAGACGAATATGTTGAAAAGGCACTTTCAGCACCAACAAAATGGCACTTTCTAGCGCCAACCAAACGGCACTTTTCAGCGCCAACCAAATAGTCATGAAAGAAATCCTTACAAATTGAAACTTCTTCGCCCCCCCCCCCCCCCCCCCCCCCAATAATTATCGTCTTCCGCCGCGCCTGAAGTGCCCTTTTTTCGGCTAGCACCCTGCCCCTTTTTAGCTCACCTGAGCAAAGCTCATATGAGCTATTGTTACCGCAATGTGTCCGTCGTCCGTCGTCCGTCGTCCGTGAACATTTTCAAACGTCTTCTCCTCAGTAACCATTGGGTCTATAGTCACCAAACTTCATGGTCATGGTCCTTAGGTAGGGGGATTACAAAATTGTTAAAATGACGTCATTACGTAATCCAAGATGGCCGCCGTCTAAAAATAGCACAAATTCTTAAAAAATCTTCTTCTCAAGAACCGCCAACCGGATTTCGACAAAACTTGGTAGGAATGATTGATGTACATTGCTCTTTCAAAGTTGTTAAAATGGTGACCCTCCCTCAAAAATCAAAATGGGCGTGGCCCGTGGGGTCAAATTGGGGTCAAATTTTATTTTTGACTGAATATGGTAATTTCATATATCAAATTGAAGGTATCAATGAGGCGATCACTCTGGTGCATTATTTGTCGAAATCGGATTGTTATGTCATCCAAGATGGCCGCCGAAAGGTCAAAAGGTCATTCTTTTATTAGAGATTTCAAAATTCTTCTTCACATGAACCACTTGGCCCATGGTAGCCAAACTTAAAAGTTATGGTCCATGGGTGAAGCCTTTTCAGATTTGTTAAAATGGAGGTCATCGCTAATCCATGATGGCCGCCGTCTAAAAATAGCATAAATTCTTAAAAAATCTTCTTCTCATGAACCGCTTGCCGGATTTCGACGAAACTTGGTAGGAATGATCGATGTACATTGCTCTTTGAAAGTTGTTAAAATGGTGACCCCGGGGTCAAAAATGGGCATGGCCCGTGGGGTCAAATTGGGGTGAAATTTTATTTTTGACCAAATATGGTCATGTCATATATCAAATTAAAGGTATCAATGAGGCGATCACTCTGGTGCATTTTCTGTCGAAATCGGATTGTTATGTCATCCAAGATGGCCGCCGAAAGGTCAAAAGGTCGTTCTTTTATTAGAGATTTCAAAATTCTTCTTCACATGAACCGCTTGGCCCATGGTAGCCAAACTTAAAAGTTATGGTCCATGGGTGAAGCCTTTTCAGATTTGTTAAAATGGAGGTCATCGCTAATCCAAGATGGCCGCCGTCTAAAAATAGCATAAATTCTTATAAAATCTTCTTCTCATGAACCACTAGCCGGATTTCGACTAAAATTGGTAGGAATTATCGATGTACATTGCTCTTTGAAAGTTGTTAAAATGGTGACCCCGGGGTCAAAAATGGGCGTGGCCCGTGGGGTCAAATTGCGGTCAAATTTTATTTTTGACCGAATATGGTCATGGCATATATCAAATTGAAGGTATCAATGAGGCGATCACTCTAGTGCATTTTCTGTCGAAATCGGATTGTTTTGTCATCCAAGATGGCCGCCGAAAGGTCAAAAGGTCGTTCTTTTATTAGAGATTTCAAAATTCTTCTTCACATGAACCGCTTGGCCCATGGTAGCCAAACTTAAAAGTTATGGTCCATGTGTGAAGCCTTTTCAGATTTGTTAAAATGGAGGTCATCGCTAATCCAAGATGGCCGCCGTTTAAAAATAGCATAAATTCTTAAAAAATCTTCTTCTCATGAACCACTAGCCGGATTTCGACGAAACTTGGTAGGAATGATCGATGTACAATGCTCTTTGAAATTTTTAAAATGGTGACCCCGGGGTCGAAAATGGGCGTGGCCCGTGGGGTCAAATTTTATTTTTGACCGAATATGGTCATTTTATATATCAAATCGAAGGTATCAATGAGGCGATCACTCTGGTACATTTTTTGTCCACATCGGATTGTTATATCATCCAAGATGGCCGCCAAAATGTCAAAAGGTCGTTCTTTTATTAGAGATTTCAAAATTCTTCTTCACATGAACCGCTTGGCCCATGGTAGCCAAACTTAAAAGTTATGGTCCATGGGTGAAGCCTTTTCAGATTTGTTAAAATGGAGGTCATCGCTAATCCATGATGGCCGCCGTCTAAAAATAGCATAAATTCTTAAAAAATCTTCTTCTTATGAACCGCTAGCCGGATTTCGACGAAACTTGGTAGGAATGATCGATGTACATTGCTCTTTGAAAGTTGTTAAAATGGTGACCCCGGGGTCAAAAATGGGCGTAAAATGAGAGTCATCGCTTAATCCAAGATGACCGCCATCTAAAAATAGCACAATTTTTTTAAGACACATGAACTCAATGTCACATTCTCCTCTGGTGTTCATGGAGTCAGGTGAGCGAATTAGGGCCATCATGGCCCTCTTGTTTTATCCTGGGGGAAACACTATTAAATATGTTTTGGAAGAATTGGTGAGACGATTATCTGTTAAGTCTTAGAGAGAGGACCCAGTCACAATTGAAATCTGGAAGGATTCAGTCGGCAATTACTCCAAGCATCGGGGATGTTGTACTTTTGAAAGATGATCTACCAAGAGGTTGCTGGAAATTAGCAAGGGTGATCTCCCTTGTTACGAGTCATGATGGACATATTTGGTCGGCAAAGGTGCAATTGTCTTTGGGTCGCGTGTTAGGTCGCCCGTTGAATCTCCTATATCCTCTGGAAGTTACAGGAAATTGCAATTTGCAAGAAGTCGGTGTGCCCCCATCAGATAAGGTACAGCCCGAGGAACGACCAAAACGGAGCACCGTAGAAACGACGATCAAACGTATAAGGCAAAGTTTGCAGTCATAATATACATGTATATAGTGAATTTACCCGTGCTATGTATTTACCTGTAAAACCCGTGCTATGTATTTACCTGTAAAACCCGTGCTATGTATTTACCGGTAAAACCTGTGCTATTGATAAACCGGCGGAGACCATTATCGTTCAACGGAGCATACAGTATATAGTCAACGGAATAAGTTATGGAAAACGTATGCACGGGAACTTAGTGTGGATATCATATATAAAGTGGATGTGTGTTATTTTATTATTCACAATATACGCCAAGATGTCTTACGTATGTGATACATGTGGGAGGTGCTACAAGCATAAGAAAAATTTGAAACGACACATTAGTGAACGTCACTACAACGTTGAATATTGGAACTGCCTAATACGCGGATGTACTTCAAGATTTATTAGAAGGACTTACCTGTCGAGACATTTGGTCTGGAAACACAAACTTGACAATATCACAGCGAGAGAAATGGCACTGTCAGCTCCACGAGGGGATAAACCACAAACAGGAACATATGAGTATATAACGAGGACGACAGTGTCTTGTCTTGGAGAGAGATGGTAATTTGAGTGTACATGATTTTTACGTAGGAGTGAACAAATTTAACCCCAACTTATTCAATCAGCAAGATACCGTGACAAATAGCGAATTTGATGATATTCTGCAGAACGACGTAAATATTGAAGTGTGTGAAGGTGAAGTTGGTGAAAATCGTGTTATCGACGACGTCAACGATGATAACGTCAACGCCAACGATAACTACACCGACGTCAACGATGAGGACGTCGACGTCAACCATGAGGACGCCAACGTCAACGATGATGGCTACACCGATGGCAACGACATCGATGACGACTACGCCGACAACGTCAACGAGGATGACAACAGCAATGATGTAGTGATAACCATAAGTAGTGATGAAGAAGATATAGTGCCCGGTGATGGAACGGTTGCTGTTTCCAATTCTACAACTGTTGTCCAAACGGTAGTGTTGACATTTACTAAACGAGTTCGATGTATTGACGGGGAAATGTTTGACATCGGATCATCATGTCACCAGGAATCATTTATGTACACCGAATAGATATTCATCTGTTCGTATTCGTGGTGGGAGTGTTGCGAACGTCGCGAGGGTATATGGTTATATCGGATGCTGCTGACACGGTACCGCCGGAGAGACCACCGCCGGAGCGAGCCGACGGATACGTTACCGACGGAGACGTAACTGTCGGAGTTGTCCGTGGCATATGGCATGCCATGCTTCACGATGCCCGTGTGATCCACGTGCGGATACTGGCTACATATACCAGATTTCGATTGTTTTTTGGGAGGTTACGAATAAAATTACATGTATACAATTGCTACTGTGTGTTTGTGATTTAATAAATAAATTATGGTGGAGTAATAAGGATAACATTATGTTGAACTCTGCCACACTCCTGATCAAATAACACGATCCTGTAGCCTGATAACTCTGCCACACTCCTGATCAAATAACACGATCCTGTAGCCTGATAACTCTGCCACACTCCTGATCAAATAACACGATCCTGTAGCCTGATAACTCTGCCACACTCCTGATCAAATAACACGATCCTGTAGCCTGATAACTCTGCCACACTCCTGATCAAATAACACGATCCTGTAGCCTGATAACTCTGCCACACTCCTGATCAAATAACACGATCCTGTAGCCTGATAACTCTGCCACACTCCTGATCAAATAACACGATCCTGTAGCCTGATAACGAATTACGTTTTTGAAAAGAAATCCTGATCTGAAAGTATGATTTTGAAAATCGGTTGAGAAATTTCCACGTCATTAACAGATTTCTACTTGTGTATGTCAGGATGACATCTGGTAATATTTGTAGCATCATGACGTCGTTCCGTTTGGCTCCATTATAGGAATGAATGGCCTTTTTGTGGAATTTATCGGGGTATAAACTTGGAAAAGTCGCGGGAATACTGGACTAAGCGATAAAAAATTACAATTTTCGAAAAAAAATCCAAAACAAAATTTATTTTTTTTATTTATTTTCGAAAATTGTAATTTTTTTAAGGCCTCGTCCAGTATTCCCGCAACTTTTCCAAGTTTATATCCCCGATAAATTCCACGAAAAGGCCATTCATTCCTTATAATTCCAGCATTTGAAATAAATTCATCAAGAAAATGTGTTTATTTTCCGTTTTCTTAAGAATTACGGAAAGTAGTTCAGCGTGGGAGTTTACTGGGATATAAATTTTGGACAGAGACTTGCTACGGGCCAACCAAATGTTAGGGAATTGTGTAAATATTTTTGTGCTTCAATTATATTTCTAGGACTATGCATGTACCCCGTGCTTCAGATAAGCTGCGTATTTGCTTAAATACCTAATTAAAATTGCCAAAAACCCAATTGAAATTAGAAGTACCGAGTGTCAAAAAGCAATACAAAATTCATGGTACCTTTATCATGCTGCAGAAAACAATACACAGACCACAAATATAGCATATTTTTCTTATTTTTCATGAAAACACATTTTGATATTTCATTAGAATTGTCTCCAAGGAGACAATTCTAATGAAATGCCAAGACATGTTGTCATTTCGAAGCAAACTATTCAATAATTGCTGTCTGTTAATATGTAAGCAGTAGTGTGATTTTATTTTACCGAATTAAAATGTTTAAATACGCAATTGCTTCAGAAACTATAGAGTGACAATACTCAATTACTAATTCCTTATCTGGAGCCCTGGTACCAAATACACTTATAAAAGTTCATCGACATTGCTTGGCCCTGAATGATACTCTTTTGTGTTGATGGGCCGTTAAGCATCATTTCATTCCTATAGAACTAAATTATGGAGAAATATAAAGAATCTGCGGTATGACAAATACGTTATAGTGATTCTACACAGTGAATATGGTGTCATATAGCCCGTGTGAAGCTATATTCTCCCTCGGCTGAGCCTCAGGTGAATATAGATTTAGCTGGGCAGTATGACTCGTTATTGTCTGTAGAAGCACAATAACAGGCTACAGGGGGCCGTTTCACTAAACTTTGCACGACTAAAATGTTCGTAAGTGCAAATTTAGGATCGTCTGGAAATTTCAATTGATTGATTTACATTTATTAAGCATAGGCTGCATGCAGCCTATGCTCAATAAATGTAAATCCAATAATTGTTTTCAAGAAAACATTATTAATGTGAAATTTATAATTATGCACTTACAAACATTTTAGTTGTACACATTTAGTGAAACGGCCCCCAGGAGTATACATGTACTGTTTGATTAGAAACTGCGCTGCAGGGCTCCAGATAAGGTGTGTATTGACGTGTTTTGAAAATTGAAAATTTACTTAGTTGAGCTTCAAAATCAATTATACATTAAATTTTGTGAAAGTAAAAAAACACATTGAATGTGAAATCTGGGCATATAATACTCTTTAGAGACAAACCGTATCTGGAGCTGTGTATGCTGGTCACATGTCACATACGCCCCATTTCTTCAGTCACATGCACATTTATTGTCCTTCCAGTGAACCGATTTACGCGACAAGCGCGGACCGAGACGCCCGACAAAGGCGACACGGATGACGCGGAACCAAAGTCTACTCCGTCGAGCAGTCGCCCGGCGTCGAGCCTCAGTGTGAGCACGGCCCCCTCCAACTCCACCACCCCGACCCCGCCCACCTCCATCCAGCAGATCGGGGCCGTCGACAGCCCTGCGGACCATGCCATCGAAACCGCCGTCATGAAAACACCAAACGACGACGACGTCAGAGCCATTGCAAAACCTCCAAAGAAACGGAAAACCATTGACGAGATTGACCCCGATACTGCGTCATCGGTTACGTCCGTCGTACACAAACGATACATGATCGATCTGAAAGTCTGGATCAACCAACGAGTCCTCGCGCGGAAGGAATTCACGTTTCAGTCTGGGATCATAAAGAACACGATAGAAAACCGAAACATCGGTGTCCTGTTTGACGGGGACAGTGATATTGTGTATTTTAACGAGGTGCTGAATCGAGATAGAAAGACGTGTGATATAATCAGCGACAACCCGCCACCGGCAATCATGATCGCGGTGAATTGTCGCGTGTGCGTGCGTATCAACCCGCAGGTTAACGTGTTCTATGAAGGCCAGGTGGTGGAAAAACAAACTCATCCGGCCATGAAGTTCCGCATCCGATTACACCATAGTCTGCACATCGACCAGTTTGGGCCGGTAAGTTGGTGCAGTCCTGTGTTAAAGCAGGGCTCCAGATAAGGAATTAGTAATTGAGTATTGTCACTCCATCATTTCTGAAGCAATTGGGTATTTCAAAATTTTATTTGTGTAAAATAGAATCACACTACTGTTTACACATCAGCAGACCACACTTATTTAATAGTTTGCTTCTAAATGAAACACATCTTGGTATTTCATTAGAATTGTCTCCTTGGAGACAATTCTAATGAAATACCAAGATGTGTTTTCATGGAAAAATAAGGAAATATGCTATATTTGTGGTCTGTAGCATGATAAAGATACCACAAATTTGTCATTGCTTTTTGATACTCTCTACTTCTGATTTCAATTGGGTTTTTGGCAATTTTAATTGGGTATTTACGCAAATACGCAGCTTATCTGGAGCTCTGGTTAAAGTCTTTGGTTCTCGGTATGTTCAGCAGCAGAGCTGCAGCTAAGGTGCGTAATTTGCTCAACTTTGGGGAGACTTTTCTTATTTCTTCGCCAAAATTGGCAAGTTGGGAGTGCTTTAGAATCGTCTCGATGAGACGATTCAAAAGCAATCCCAACTTGTCACTTTTCGTGAAGAAATAAGAAAAATACCCGGAAAATCTGGTCCAATTACGCACCTTATCTGGAGCTCTGCTGCAGTGTTGTTTATGGACCCGTGGGACCCCTGATCATTATAGGATTTACACATAACAATTGAGATTTGATAACACACTCTCTTGTGCATTGATAGGAATCTATGACGTCACTGTTGAACCTGTTGTTAAACAAAATTCAATTAATTAATCTACTCGCTCACTTGTGTGTGTATGAGCTTGCTGTTGAATGGAATCGTTCAACTAGAGCTTCAGATAAGGCACGTATAGGTGTATTTAACACATTTATTTGAGCTGAATATGCATTGATCATCAACAGTGGGAGTATAGGATACTGTCAACAATTTGAAATTGAGGAGTATGAATGCGCTAATGAAGTTGAAAATCCACTTATTTGACCTGGAAAAAGCTTGCTTTTTGCAGCTCAAATAAATGGGTTTTCAACTTTGTGCTTATCATTTAATCCTGATTTTATATCGGACAAACATGTGAGAGATTCAATAATCCATTTGCAAAATAAATATACATGGACTTTGAAATCAGAGGGTCTGTAGCCTATTTCATCAACATTGCAAAGTATGCTTTACTAGCAAAGTATACTTTGAGGGAGTAATCATTTATTTTTCCTGAAATGCATTATTTCATATAGAACTAACAAATGCATATATTTGATGATTAAAAGTATGCAGAATTATTATACTGAATTTATTACATTATCACAGCCAAATTGGCTGTGATAATGTAATAAATTCAGTATAATAAAAATTAATAAATTTATCATAAAATTGAAAATTTCTCCTTCAGATCATGATAATACTCGGAGCTCCAGATAAGTTTTGTATCTAAAGAGTTTTATATCCCCATATTTCAAATTAAATGCATATTTTACTTTTACAAATTTATTATTTATATTCTTCCTTATTAAATAGGGAACAAATGATAATTTGTTTTTTAAAAAGTCGTTTATTTGAGCTGCAAAAAGCAAACACTTTGCATTTTGCAGCTCAATTTAAAGTAAATTTTCTACTTTATTACAGTATTTTCACTACTCAATTTTAAAATCAATGCATATTTTCACATTGCTGTGAGTATTGTGTACTCCCACTTTTGATAATCAATGCGTATTCTGCTAAAAGATGTGAGTAAAATACACCAATACGCACCTTACCTTCTCCCTAGACACAAATCTTATCTGGCAGGGCTGTACGAATTGGCACGCCCGACGCCCGGGACAAGTCGGTTTTAATCTCGGGCAAGTGCCTCTATGCTGGAATTTAGTCCCGGGCAAGTCGCTATTTTCTGTTAGAACGTCCCGCCACAAGCCCGTTTTTTGGAACAGGACTGTCATAAACTTAATCCCAAAACTGACCACTTTATCGATAAATAACGCCGCGGGCGTCCTGGCGATTCGCAGCTACTGTGTTACACAGTACCTGTGTATCGCAATAAAGTGATATAGCAATCTACAGCGACCCTGATTATATTAATTTAATCGAATTTGAAAGTACATGTAATTAGCGAATTAGCGAAAATATTCTGCAGCGATCGATGGTTATTGATTTATTTTATGTATGTTAACGTTTTCGTCTCACTGCGTCGACAGGCCAAGACACCTAACTTTAGAGAAATAAACGCATGTTCCTTCACGGGGTGGAAATGGAATTTAAGGTTCTTAATTATCGTTTCAACGCGGCAATTAAACGAATGAAAAAGTGAAATTGAATGGGATGGACATACTATGAAGGTATGTTTGATTCCCAAGGCGATGTTCGAACGGTTCCACAACCTCCAGATTGGAAGTCGGTGTTCTAAGCCCTAGCCCACAATCCAAACCTTATAAACGAAGGAAAGAAATATACGTACTTAGAATAACAGCTGACGTAACGTGCGGTAAACTGAAATGGCCTACGTGACAATTGACATTTACGTTCCAACAAGTTTTCACGGGAAACACAAACTCGAGAAACACAAATTAAGTTGTGGATTTCTGAATTTGTCAATTGTTTGTATTGTCTAAGAAATCAAACAAATGTGACAATTCTTTTTACAAAATATTAGTATCGTCTAAGGAGACAATTCTCATGTGTTGTCAAAACATGTTTTATTAAGACATCGGACAAATGTGAAAAGAAAATCCGAATACATTGATATTTCTTTACAAAAACATATTTTGACAAAATTTGAGAATCGTCTTAGGAAACGATTCTCATGTGCTGCCAAATCTTGGTTTTATCAAGAAATCAAACAAATGTGAAAATGCACAAGCTAATGCGTAATTATCAATTCATCGGCGATGCGATGACGTGAGCGACTACATAGCGTGGTTTTGGTATGTTTGTTTCCACCGAATTCTAAAGGTCAGTCACACTTTGCACGTGAAACTGGATTACCGACTGATGATTGTAAACACCATCAGGTGTGCAGCTAGACCGAAAATGATATGTTGCAAATGTGCTAATTAGAGATGGGTGGGTACGGCCATATTTTTGTTTATGTTACAATCTCGAGTTTTTGCGATCTCGCCTTCCGCTTTTGGAAATACGATTTGCCCATGCATGTGTAGACAGCATGCGTGTTGGAGTTGGTTCTACGTACGCAGTAGCGGAATCAGGGGGGGGGGGGCGGGCCCTGAAATCCTGATTTTTATTTACGAAATATTGAGCTTAGAATGCAGGAAATGGCTTCCTCAATTCAAAAATTTTCCGGGGGGGGGGGTGGGGGGGGGGGGGGGGGGGTGGGGGGGGACATGCCCCCGGATCCCCCTACCCAACTCCCTCGCACCGCTCAGTCGACGAACGAGCATACCTCGTTCAAGTTCCATGTGCCCCCCTCCTCCTTGGTGAAATCCTCATTCCGCCACTGGTACGTACATGCATATAAAGCATGCTAGTTCGAATTGCATTCTACGTACGTACGTACAAGTAATGTATGTGCAAAAATCAATGTCAACACGCATGCATTCTACACACACATAATGACATGAACAAACGTATTTCCAAAAGCGGAAGGCGACATCGTGAAAAGGCAGAGGCAAAAACGCGACATCGCGGTCTCGAAAACTTTCAAATTCTCACTAATGTTTCTTGCCTTGGTGACAGCTTCACATTTCTGCATCTTCGCTGTCTGGCCCATATTCGACGGGCGTATTTTGTGACTTGCGGCAGTCTTGTTATGTTTTATTATTGTCGATAAATGTGTTTTGAGTATGCACTCATCGCAACGTTACGTGGCACAGTGACAAAAGACAAAATATGTACTATACAATGTTTATTATTATAGATATTTAATATAATATGTATATGTGCCAAGGGCTCAATTGCATTATATTTAACAACTATGATAATAGTTTTTGTTTTGGGAGTTTCGTATAAGAAATATTACGAGGACAAGTCACTTTTTCAAAATTACTTGCCCTGAAAATTATATTTTCCAGGACAAGTCGGGGCAAGTCACTTTGTTCAAGTCACTTGTCCGGGACAAGTGGCTAAAAAATCAATTTGTACAGCCCTGTCTGGAAGCTCTAATAATTTATTTATCGCCCCAATCAAGCGATCGATCATTTGTTTCCAAGCCTGTAGGAGAAACAAGTGATTATTCACTAATCCATTTACAAAAATATGCATTGAATTCGAAATTAGTTGGTATAATATTCTTTGACACAAAGCTTATCTGGTGCTCTATGAATCATTAACACATTGGAGTCTAAGGATACAATACTTTTTGTTGAAGAAAAAAAAATTGATTATTTTTATATCTCAATAAAAGTATATGTTGTTACCACCCATTTGAACCGTCTCGTCGAGACGGTTCAAATGAGTGGTAACAACATATACTTTTGAGAGGAATTAAAGAAAATAGTGATTTTTTCTCTGAAGTTTCATACTACTATAATTGTATCCAATCTGTAATGGGTTATTTATGTTCCCCACTCAATCGTTTGTTTGTTTCCAGGAGATGTGGATCCCGCGGGCGGCCGTGCGCCTCCTCCAGCCACCCTGGTATGAGGATATAGATGACGGCGTGCCCGACCAGCCAACACCCCCACCCCTCCCCCCGCAGGTCGCGCCCCACTATCAAATACAGGTACAGACTACTGTCTCTTCCACGTTTTGCTGCCGACAAACTTTTGGCTATTAAACACATAAAATCTAAAATATATTAAAATGTAAGTACATTTTCATCAATAACGAAAAAGTCACCCTCCCCAAAAAAATTCATGGGATTTTCATCTCTATGGGATTTAAAATTGGGGCTAAAAAAAGATTTTTTAGCTCGACTATTCGAAGAATAGTGAGAGCTTATGTAGTCACCCCGGCGTCACAGTCACCGTCAGCCTTGGTTAAGGTTTTTAGTCAAGCTTGTTAATGGAATACTCCTGGCCCTACACCCACAATACTTGGACAACTTCATCTCCTAGTGATGTACATCAACAACCCCTGACCTATATTTGACCTTGACCTACATTTAACCTTGAATTACTTAGTTAATTCCCCTTGGTTAAGGTTTTTAGTCAACCTTGGTTAAGGTTTTTAGTCAAGCTTGTAGATGGAATACTATTGTGCACTTTGTTAACCCTTTGAACCCGAAAGCCCAGGATTTGCAAACAGTGCAGATCCAGATGAGTCGGCTCGTAATTTCCATATTTTTGAGAAAAAAAATGATCTAGTCTGAAAATAATTTTGTGACGGTTCGATTGGTTGCAAAATTAACACATACAAATTAATTCCAGGGGGCCGTTTCACTAAACTTCTTACGACTAAAATGTTCGTAAGCGCAAATTTAGAATCGTTTGCAAATTTCAATTGATGGATTTACATTTATTGAGCATAGGCTGCATATGCAGCCTATGCTCAATAAATGTAAATCCAACAATTATCTACAAGAAAACATTGTTAATGTGAAATTTACAGACTATCATAATTTTGCACTTACGAACATTTTAGTCGTAGGAAGTTTAGTGAAACGGCCCCCAGTTACTTATTAAATAGGGGGAAAGGGTTAGCGGGGTTTAAGTGTACAGTGGAATGGACTTCTCTAAACTGAACACACTGCAAGGTCCCCAGGGTGTCCAATTTAACTCTTTGCATGCTAGCGGTGAAAATATCCGCCAAACAAATTAGGTATATTTGTATATTCTTTATTTCTCTCTGTAAATATGTCTTGGAATTTCATTAGAATTGAGTCCTCAGGACTCAATTCTAATGAAATTCCAAGAGAAATCCATGATATTTACAAGGAGAAATAAAAGAAAATATGATGATTTTTGTCCGCTGTTTTTGAACTATTTATAGCCCACAAGTTTCCCAGCATGCAAAGAGTTAATATGTTTTCTATAGTAAATTCCACCCCTGAGCTGCAAATTCCAGAAGTCAAAATCAAATTTCAAGGGTAACATTTCCCCATCTATAGTGTCGGAGCTCCAGTTAAGATGCGTAATTTGACCAAATATTCGAGATATTTTTCTCAGTTCTTCACCAAAAATGGCAAGTTGGGAGTTCTTTAGAATCGTCTCAATGAGACGATTCTAAAGCACTCCCAATTTAACCATTTTTGGTGAAGAAGTGAGAAAATTCCCCCAAAAGTGGATAAAATTACGCACCTTAACTGGAGCTCTGCGTACTGCGTAGGGTGACTATTGAAAACACGGATACTGTGGGATTTGTGACCAGGGTAGCTTCTGATCAAGGATCACACTTCTGTAGTCTGATACAGAGCTCCAGTTAAGGTGCGTAATTTGATCAACTTTGGGGAGACTTTCGTTATTTCTTGGCCAAAATTGGCAAATTGGGAGTGCTTTAGAATCGTCTCGATGAGTAAAGCAATCCCAACTTGCCAATTTTCGTGAAGAAATAAGAAAAATGCCCGGAAAATTTGGTCCTTAACTCTCTGCTCTGCTGATAACGATTTATTTTGTTTGTTCGACGCATGAAGGGTGTTTCATTGATGGAATGGTGAACAGTGCAGATCCTGATCAGACTGTGTGGATGCACAGGCTGATCTGGATCTACACTGGTCGAAAAAACCCATAAGTCCCATTTCTCTAGGCACCGCCACATATGCAGGGATTTCCCTAGGATTTTTAAATGTGGGTCTTGGGACTCCCAACTTTTGGGGGTCCCTGGTGATTTTTTAGGGTCCCAAGTTTCATACACATATTTCATTACAAATAATATCAAAATGGCATTGATAGTCGTGAATTATCTGAACTGTTTTCACAGGTCACACAGGTTCTCCCAAAAAGTGTAAAAATGCTGTAAACTTCTGAAAATGATTCATTTGCACCGCCGAGTTTTGAGGGTCTATGGGATGCAGTGCCAATTGTCAGTGTAGGTCCTCGGCCAATAAAATGCATCAGGGATGCAGAAAAACAGGGGTCAGACAAATCCCATGCAGAGCTCCAGATAAGCTGCGTATTTGCGTAAATACCCAATTAAAATTACCAAAAACCCAATTGAAATAGCGAGTATCAAAAAGCAATAACAAATTTGTGGTACCTTTATCATGCTACAGAAAACAATAAACAGACCACAAATATAGCATATTGTTCTTATTTTCCATGAAAACACATCTTGGTATTTCATTTGAATTGTCTCCAAGGAGACAATTCTAATAAAATGCCAAGACATGTTTTCATTTCGAAGCAAACTATTCAATGATTGCTGTCTGTTGATGTCAGTAGTGTGATTTTATTTTACCCTATTAAAATATTGAAATACCCAATTGCTTAAGATATGATGGGAGTGAAAATACTCAATTACTAATTCCTTATCTGGAGCCCTGCCATGTATTTTATAGATGCAGCAACAGCATCAGCATCCAGCCCACTCAATGCAACAACAAAGTCCCATACAACAACAGCCTCCTATCATACAACAACAACAACAACAACAACAGCCTATAGTCCAACAACAACACCAAGCGCCGGCTGTTGGGCCCCAGCACAATGGGCCCCCGCCGCTACACCACCAATCTTCGCTGCCCAGCCCGGCCCAGGTCCATTACAAGGACCTCGTGTCGCCCCAGTACATGTCGCCCTCCATCAACCAGGCCGCCAGCTTCGAGCGCGAGTCCTCCGACGATGAAATGCGCAGCGAGGAGGTTTACTTCGACTCATCGGGTCTCAGTACCCCGAGATCTGGTAGCGCAACACCGGGGTCAAGGTCGGGGCAGAGCGTGGGTGACTATAAGAACCGGTCGCTACCCAAGCAGCGCGACCTTGCGAGGAGCCGTAGCGCCCAGTCCTGCGAGAGCAGCCGGTCCAGTACTCCGCGATCTCCGACCGGGAATCAGAAATACAAAAAGGGCGACGTTGTGTCCACCCCAAATGGTATTCGGAAAAAGTTCAATGGTAAACAATGGCGACGGTTGTGTTCTAAGGAAGGTTGTACGAAAGAATCTCAGCGGCGTGGGTACTGTTCCCGGCATTTGTCTTCGGGGAAAGTTCCCAAATCGGCGCCCATGTTTCCCGGGCTCATGAAAGGAGAGTTGAAGGAAGGGCAAATTGAGTGGGCGGACAATCACAGCTCCCGTGACACAGACTACGATCCGAGCCATCCGATGGATGAGACCGAGGCAGCTAACATGTTGGTGTCCCTCGGCAACTCGCGATCCAACACGCCGTTCTCTCCCACGCCGTCTCACTCGTCGGTGAGCAGCCTGTCGCCACGGAAACGTCACCCGTCGTCTCCCCAGTCAGCGACCCCAGGGCTGCGGGGAATGTCCGTGTCATTCACTCCCATCTCACCCCACCCTCACAACCCGAACCACAGCTACCTCGCGTCGCCCACCCGCAGCTGGAGTTCGGGCAACTCCAATAAATCCGGCAGCTCGTCCTCGGAACACATATCACCAATCACGCCTCGTTTCCCCCCGCACGGCAGCGGCAACTCCGCGTTCCAACACCCGTCACATGTCGACCGCGCGAACATTAAAGTCAGCAACCTAGCCTTAATGAACAAAGAACATATGCGAAGCACGGATTCCGGAATCGATGTTTCGACACCGAAGCTTGGAAAAGTCGTTCCCTCGTCACCGAGCTCACAATCTCTGGCATATGCGACCAATTACCCGCTATACGCGGCCACGCTACAGCAACACCTATCCATGCAGCCCCAGGCTTCCCGGGACCAGAAGACGGGCAGTCTATCCTCCAACCCCGACCCCCATCCGATGGAGGTGAAGGGGCGGCCCCTCACCCAGAGCTTGTCAGATTGGCACCCGCAGGACGGGACAATCACTATCAACGCACGCCTAATTCCGGTCTCGACCAACATGAGCGTCCAAGGGTTCCTGTCTCAGAACGGACTGAAAGACGGGAAAGGTGGCGCACCAATGCCAGGTACGCAACTGTCAGTCACGGCTGACTGTGCACAATATGGACTCTTCCCTATTTTAACTCTTTGCATGCTGGGAAACATGTGGGCTATAAATAGTTCAAAACTAGCGGACAAAAATTCATCATATTTTCTTTTATTATGCCGCCGGGTTTCGAAGAAACCGGTGGCATATAGTGTTTGGACCGTCCGTCCGACTGTCCGTCCGTCTGTCCGTCCGTCACACTTTTCGGTTAACCAATTTGTCACAGTTTCTCAAATATGCTGCAGGTGGCATCCGCGTTCGACAGACGCATTTCTTGTTTCTCCTTGTAAATATCATGAATATGTCTTGGAATTTCATTATAATTGAGTCCTAAGGAAATTCCAAGACATATTTACAGAGAGAAATAAAACATATACCGGTAGTCCTAATTTGTTTGGCGGATATTTTCGCCGCAAGCATGCAAAGAGTTAAGATTAAGCAATTTTATTACATAAAATAGGTTTTCACAGTGTTTTATCACAGTGTAATAAAAAACATAAAACACTAACATGCAAATTTGGCCACTGCATAAAGCATGATAGATGGTCAGTACAGCTTCAATGTAATATACTTTGCTTATGCAATAAATAGAATCTAACATTTGTGTAGATTTAATATCATATTTACTTAACTCGTTCGACTGATTTCATAAGAAACTCGGCTTAGCCTTGTTTCTCATGAAATCAGTAAACTTGTTTAATAAATATAATTAAATCAACACAAATGTAAACGAGTTTACTGATTTCATAAGAAATGAGGCTATGCTGAGTTTCTTATGAAATCGGTCAACGAGTTTAATAAATATCGTATTAAATCCTCACTCGTGTAATTTCCTCTAGTTAGATTCTGGTACTTAACGCACATTGTCACAATCTGATTACAAGCTACATGTATCTAGTAGATTATACTAACTCTTTCACCACTAAATACATGTAGAAAACATGGTATGTTCCCCATTGATTTTGGACTATTTCATTAATCAGAAAAAGTGATTTCAAAGTCTTAAAATAATGACAAACACTGCAGATCCAGATAAGACGGCTCGTTACGAGCCGGCTTATCTGGGTCTACAGTGTTTGCAAATGTTACATCACTTCATTCTGAGGATTTTACCATTTTGCTGACAAAATATTTTACTTATTTTTGCAGAGAATATATTGTCACCACTAATTAGAACCGTTCTGCAAAGACGGTTCAAATGAGTGGTCACAAAATACACTTTCGTTTTTGATAATAATATGATTTCTCAATAAATATGGCTGGTTTCATAATATTGTCAGGGCTCCAGATAAGGAATTAGTAATTGAGTTTTGTTGCTCTATCATTTCTGAAGCAATTGGGTATTTCAAAATTTTAATTGGTGAAATAAAATCACACTACTGTTTACACATCAACAGACAGCAATTATTGAATAGTTTGCTTCGAATTGAAAACATGTCTTGGCATTTCATTAGAATTGTCTCCTTGTTTTCATGGAAAATAAGAAAAAATATGCTATATTTGTGTTCTGTTTATTGTTTTCTGCTGCATGATAAAGGTACCACAATTTTTTTATTGTTTTATGATACTCACTACTTATGATTTCAATTGGGTTTCTGGCAATTTTATAATTGGGTATTTAAGCAAATACACAGCTTATCTGGAGCTCTGATACTGTCATTTAATACTGGTACTGATAAAGCAGATATATGTATTACCCAATTATGTCTCGTATTCACCTCGGCCTTGTGATGGTATAATTAGGTGTAATCTAATACAACTCAAAACGTGTTGAAATCTGATCAAATAAGAAGATGCATTTGGCTGATACTGGTCATTTTCAGCAGTCGATAAAAGTGAAGAACAACACATTGAATCACATCATGTACCTTTAAAATAAATTGTCAGGGCTCCAGATAAGGAATTGAGTATTGTCGCTCCATCATTTCTGAAATAATCAAAATTTTAATTGGCTAAAGTATAATCACACTGCTGTTTACACATCAGCAGACAGCAATTATTGAATAGTTTGCTGCGGAATGAAAACATGTCTTGGCATTTCATTAGAATTGTCTATTATGAAATACCAAGATGTGTTTTATGGGAAAATAAGGAAAACATGCTATATTTGTGGTTCGTTTATTGTTTTCTGCAGCATGATAAAGGTACCACAATTTTTTAATGCTTTTTGATACTCACTACTACTGATTTCAATTGGGTTTTTGGCAATTTTAATTGGGTATTTAAGCAAATATGCAGCTTATCTGGTGCTCTGAATTGTGGTGAAATTTTCATTATATTATCTAGATTGGTTCTAGGATTTTGAAATTAGTAGCCAAATTTAACCGTTACCCTGAAAAATATGAAGACAATATTATTTTACATTAGCTCCAATATTTGTAAAACGGTAATTATACGACCGTTTTTAAAAAACGGTACGTATTATGTTTTACCGCTGGGCGGGCGGCTGACAGAAAAAGTGCATAGTTTGTGTACACAACTCCTCCGAAACCGTTCAGTCGATCGTTCTGAAACTCTACACATGTCTTCTACACATATTGAAGATGTGCACCTTGGTGTTTTTATGCCGAAAAAATATTTTTTAACAAAAATATCGCCTTTTTAACTTAGCCATTTTTTTCTACATTTTTCTATACAATTCTATATACGGTACAGCGTTTGTGTACACAACTCCTCCGAAACCGTTCAGTCGATCGTTCTGAAACTATACACACGTCTTTTACACATATTGGAGATGTGCACCTTGGTGTTTTTATGCCGAAAAAATATTTTTTAACTTAGCCAGTTTTTCTACATTTTTCTATACAATTCTATATACGGTACAGCGTTTGTGTACACAACTCCTCCGAAACCGTTCAGTCGATCAATTAGAAACTATAAACACGTCTTCTACACATATTGAAGATGTGCACCTTGGTGTTTTTATGCCGAAAAAATATTTTTGAACAAAAATATCACCTTTTTAACATAGCCATTTTTTCTACATTTTTCTATACAATTCTATATACTGTACAGAGTTTGTGTACACAACTCCTCCGAAACCGTTCTGTCGATCGTTCTGAAACTATACACACGTCTTCTACACATATTGAAGATGTGCACCTTGGTGTTTTTATGCCGAAAATATATTTTTTAACAAAAATATCGCCTTTTTAACTTTATAGCCATTTTTTCTACATTTTTCTATACAATTCTATATACGGTACAGAGTTTGTGTACACAACTCCTCCGAAACCGTTCAGTCGATCGATTTGAAACTATACACACGTCTTCTACACATAGTAGTAGTAGTATAATTTATTATAGTGACACATGTTAACACCCATACATACACGTATATAAACACATACAAATCGTTCTTTTGAGAGATAAGAGTCTGTTGTTAGCACCCTGCCATATGAATGGCTTATGAGTCACTTAATCACTTGTATAAGTAATGACAAATAATAATATGACTTGTCAGTTAACACAGTTCATCTCAGGCACAGTGTACGTTAAATGTATCTAATTTCTCCCGATACCTGCAAACTGATTGCTCAACCAAACCGCCGCGAGGTGAGAGTTCTAATGAGCGACCACAGCTGACACAACAAACTGGTAGACACGAAATTGCTAAAGATCACATGGACTGTACACGTGCATGATATGAAATTGGTTATGTTTGTACTTTGTGTCCATTTTACTGTTGGAAGAAGTTAATTTTGCATCTCTTATTGTCACATAGTTTGTGTTTTAAAGCAAATGTTCATTTACATACATTTTAAACCATTTCATGTCATATTGAAGATGTGCACTTTGGTGTTTTTATGCCGAAAAAATATTTTTTAACAAAAATATCACCTTTTTAACTTAGCCATTTTTATACGACCGTTTATGTTTTACCGCACGGCGGCCGGCTGAAGAAAATGCGCATTGTTCGTGTACACAACTCCTCCGAAACCATTCAGTCGATCGATCTGAAACTATACACGCGTCTTCTACACATATTGAAGATGTGCACCTTGGTGTTTTTATGTCGAAAAAATATTTTTTAACAAAAAATATCACCTTTTTAACTTAGCCATTTTTTCTACATTTTTCTATACAATTCTATATAGGGTACAGAGTTTGTGTACACAAATCCTCCGAAACCGTTTAGTTGATCGATCTGAAACTATACACACGTCTTCTACACATATTGAAGATGTGCACCTTGGTTTTTTTATGCCGAAAACATATTTTTTAACAAAAATATCACCTTTTTAACTTAGCCATTCTTTTTCTACATTATTGTATCCAATTCCCTATCATTTCTACTTTACACTCTACTTTTCTATCTGTTTAGAACAACGAGATGAAGAAATAATGCTATAGACTTTCAAATTCTCATTAATGTTTCTTGCCTTGGTGACAGCTTTACATTTCTGCATCTTCGCTGTCTGGCCCATATTCGACGGGCGTATTTTGTGACTTGCGGCACTCTTGTTTCTACATTTTTCTATACAATTCTATATACGGTACAGAGTTTGTGTACACAACTCCTCCGAAACCGTTCAGTCGATCGTTCTGAAACTATACACACGTCTTCTACACATATTGAAGATGTGCACCTTGGTGTTTTTATGCCGAAAAAATATTTTTTAACAAAAATATCACCTTTTTAACTTAGCCATTTTTTCTACATTATTGTATCCAATTCCCTATCATTTCTACTTTACACTCTACTTTTCTATCTCTGCCTAAATTAGTATACATGTTTAGCACAATGAGATGAAGAAATAATGCTATAGACGGGTGTATTTTGTGACTTGCGGCACTCTTGTTTTTCAATTATTTTCTGAAATTTTCAGTAGCCACATGGCCTTTTGAGTAGCCACGTGGCTATTATGCCTACCAGTACACCAACGTAGATTATCATTAATGCTTTCAACACTGCATACCTCTATAATGGAGTTTGCAAACAGTGTAGATCCAGATGAGCCGGCTCGTTACGAGCCGTCTCATCAGGATCTGCACTTTTTGCAAGTAATTTTAATATTATTTTAAACACAATCTTTCATAAATGTTCGGAAAATAAATTTTGTGACTTTTCTATTGGTCGGAAAATTAACATATTAAAAAAATACATTCCAGTTACTTAGGGGTGCAACACCACAGGCCTGTATAGTGGTATTAACAAACAGTGTAGATCCAGATGAGCCGACGCGTGACAAGCCATCTCATCAGGATCTGCACTTTTTGCAAGTAATGTTCATATGTTTGAGAACAAAAACACACCCTTTTCATAAATGGACTAGTCTGAAAATCATTTTGTGACAATTGGATTGGTTGCAAAATTAACATAATTATTACCAAATTATATAAGATATACCATCCTGGTTATTCAGGTGTGACGACTCCATCATTGAAGGCGACCGGTAAATCTGTGTCTATGGACTCGATGAAGGCCCCAGCTGCGTCTAATCTGCTGCCCGTGATGCAGCTGGGCAGTCGGGACAAGGGGCCACAACCCAGTACTCACACGCGCGTAGAAGGTATGGCCACAGTTACTGTTCCTGATGTTCTTTGAACTACAGTCGAACCTCTCTAAACCGAACACAGAGACAAGTTAGATATGCTTAATTTTGATATATTTCGTTTCCATTTATCTCCGATGCTACTGCCTGTGCATGATCGCAAAACACACTCGTGTGTCTTGAAGTAGGTTCCACTTTATTAGTTTTTGTCTCGCCTATGTTAAAATGGAAAGTGAGATGCAGCAGTCACAATTCCGGCGAAGGTATCGTATGTCCAAATTTGAATATCTCGCGATACATTAGTCGGATCGTTGCAAAACTTCATCAATAGCTTTCTCACTTTATGGCCTATACCAGGGGGCCGTTTCACTAAACTTCTTACGACTAAAATGTTCGTAAGTGCAAATTTAGGATCGTCTGTAAATTTCAATTGATGGATTTACATTTATTGAGCATAGGCTGCATATGCACTTGTTTGTTTACAAGAACACATTGTTAATGTGAAATTTACAGACTATCATAATTTTGCACTTACGAACATTTTAGTCGTACAATGTTTAGTGAAACGGGCCCCCTTCATCGGTGAGACGATTTATTCCTCATTTTTAAAAGCAATGAGACTTAATGTGTATTCAGGTAAATGTTGGGTAAAATGACGTTGGCAACGATTGTAACCCGAATCAGTCGCGTGATCAGTAGCCTATTTCATCAACATTGCAAAGTATACTTTAGTAGCAAAGTATACTTTGAGGGAGAAATTTTCAATTTTTTGAAAAATTTATTAATTTTTATTATACTGAATTTATTACATTATCACAGCCATTTAATGGCTGTGATAATGTAATAAATTCAGTATAATAATTCTGCATACTTTTAATCATGAAATATATGCATTTGTTAGTTCTATGTGAAAAAATGCATTTCATTAAAAAAAACAAATGATTACTACTCTTGCCCTCCAAGTATAACTTTGTAGTAAAGTATATATGCATTTGTTAGTTCTATGTGAAATAATGCATTTCAGGAAAAATAAATGATTACTCCCTCAAAGTATACTTTGGTAGTAAAGTATACTTTGCAATGTTGATGAAATGGGCTACAGTTGTGGCCAATGGGTTAGAACGCCTGACTTCCAATCCAGATGCTGTGGGTTCAAATCTTGCCTTGGGCATTAAAAGTACTTAAATAGTATTGCCATCCCACAGATCTTTTGGATGAGACTTGAAAGCAAGCTCAAGTCCCTAAATCACCTTAGCTGTTGTTGGGACGTTAAACCCATTCACTTTCACATTCCATCATGAAAACTCGGACCTTAACCGTCGCTAACACACGCTACAGAACCACTATCCATCACAAATTGGCTATGGCATCCCGTTACTATTTTCAGATACAGAAAAGGTATCGGTTCAGAAGCAGGTTCCCGTGTACCAGTGGCATTCGCTGGTTCCCTACCTCACCAACACGGGACCAGCCGGGAGCCAGCAGGGCCATCTGTCCACCATTGAGACGAAGGCGGCCAAGAAGGTGGTCACATTACCCCCAAAACGTCCCGCAGCTATACACCAGAGTATCTCCGAACACAGTAAGATTTATAATGCGGTAGCAGAACTGCAGATAAGGTGCGTTTTGGCCATATTTTACACACTTATTTTAGCAGAATACGCATTGATTTATTAAAAGTGGGAGTACAAAATACTCACAGCAATGCTAAAATATGCTTTGATTTTCAAATTGAGTAGAGAAAATACTGTAATAAAATTTAAAATTTACTTAGTTGAGCTGCAAAAAGCAAACAGTGTTTGCTTTTTGCAGCTCAAATAAGTGAATTTTTAAAGTTGTTGTATTTGTATTTAATATGGGAGAAAATCAACAATACATTTGTAAAAGTAAAATACGCATTGAATTTGCAATATGGGGGTATAAAACTCTTTAGACACAAAACTTATCTGGAGCTCTGAGAATGGCCTCCCCCTTTCTGATAAAGACCTGTCATAATATTTGCTAACAGGGTAGAACCAGCTGGGCCAGCTTGCAACGATCCGTCTCGTCGTGATCTGCACAATTTGTGGACATTTTCTTACTTGAAAAAACAATACCCCTTTCCTATACATGTAAATGGAATAGTCTGAAATATAACACGGGAGTGTCCATTCCAGTTACTGAGGGTTGAAAGGGTCAGAAACGTGTATAATTATACTTGATGTGCCGCTCTCCTGACTGTAGTTCCAAAAGATGACGACGATGATCTCCCGGACGCGGATTACGATGACGACGACGTGTTTGACGAGAAAGACGGGAAAGACGACGAGTCGGACGCCACCAAGGCCACACTGCAATCCGCTGCCAAACGGCGCACACAGTCACTAAGTGCACTCAAGGTAACCTACCGGAGTGTTGTAAAGGTTCGAGGTCCGTAGCCTATTTCACCAAAATTGCAAATAAAACTTATTTTGTCAAGTATACTTTGAGGGAGAAATTTTCAATTTAAGGATAAATTTATTAATTTTTATTATACTGAATTTATTACATTATCACAGCCAAAATGGCTGTGATAATGTAATAAATTCAGTATAATAATTCTACATACTTTTAATCATCAAATATATGCAGTCGTTCGTTCTATATGAAATAAATGCATTTGGGGGAAAATAAATGATTACTCCCTCAGAGTGCACAGCGCGAATAATAAATATGGGCAGAAGTACTGTGGTACGTACACAATTGGTGGGGCAAAAAATCAGTGTGGTAATTTAATGAAAAACAACAACAACAACAACAATGGCAGCCCCCAGATCGCAGACGAATTGGCCCTAAATTTGCTTAATTTGTCCCTAAAAACGCCGTACAAAGTCCCTAAATTTATGTGAGACATTCTTGTATGTACAAGAAAACGGCGGGCATATATCGGCGCTAACGTTTGTTTTTGATGTGTGCGGTAGACTAAATGTTTTTCATACTACAGTAAACACAACAGCACAAGATTTTATTCCTTAAATGTATGTTATTGTGAAATAGACCAGAAATAAAATGTTTAAATATAAAATATGTACACGAGGCCATTTCAGAAAACATATCAAATGATCAGTCCTGCTTCAGTGTGTGATGCTGTGCTTATGTAGTAGATGTACAATTCCTCTGGCGATATATTTGAGGCCATTAAGTGCAAAACTGCAGTTAAAGGCCCCAAATATATCGCCGTAGGAAACGTCTATGCTTGTGCAATAAATATAAATAACATTTGTGTTGTTTAATATGATATTATTAACTAGTAAATGAGGAATTTTGGACTTCAATACTGAAGTTTGTGGGTTCATTCCTAGACATGAGTATCATATCATATCGCATATCGATGGTCTAGTAACATAAGGTCGTAAGTGCTATGCTAAAGCATACATGTATATACATGCTAAAGCATAGCACTTACGACCTTATGTTACTAGACCATCGATATGTGGCTGTGACTGGAGAAATGGGGTTTACGGGATCTGTGACCAGTATAGATCCAGATAAAATGGCACATTCCTGTCACCTGATAACAATCTATTTTGCTTGTTAGAAGCATGAAGGGTGTTTCATAGATGGACTGACGAAAAGTGTAGATCCTGATCAGCCTGTGGGGGACTGTGTGGATGCACAGGCTGATCTGCATCTACACTGGTCTCCTTTCACAGCCATATACGACCTTAGCTGTTGCTGACACATTAAAGGTACATGCCCACTCTGTAGGCACACATGCCAGGTTATAGTATAGGGAGCCGGATAGTTGTGTATATTCTGTAGATATGACATTTTCTGGCAAAACAAACATGCATTCACCATTACCCCACGTATTGATTGGCGTTATTATACATTTTATATCGGACGAAAATTTCCACACTGATATCAGGGGCGATAACCGTGTTTCCATTACTGTTTATTCTCTATATTTTTTTTTTGACGTGAAATGATCATACATTATAATCTGTCGAAAATAATATTTTTTCAGGTGACACATTTAATTAGTATAAATAATTGAAAAAAGATCATGCCTCATTTGCATACGAAAATAGCCTGACACCCACCGCGCGTCACTATCAGTAAAATACATATTACTAAATGATTATATCTATATAGCGGGCACTTGTAATTTTTAGAACTGGTGGAATAGTGACACAATTATACACTTAATTAATTCCTATAAAGAACATGTTGTGCTACTGAGTGCATGTACCTTTAAAGCCTTTCACATTTTTTGACTAGTCCTTAAAAATACAAGTGTGTTTCCTGTTGCCCGACCGACCCTGTGTTTTTACTATGTTTTTACCCCGAACATGATTTTTTCCTTGCAAAAGAAAATCTTTTTTGGTTCCGGGATTTTGGTTACGGAAAATGTTGCTTGGAATAACTTTATACTTGTCCTTTATAGCACACCATTTCCTCTGCTGCAACAACAACAACAACAGCATCATGAACACTTTATATTAACAACATGTCAACAGAAATAGCAAAGTACAAAAAAACCCAAAAAACCCCGACCGACCAGCCCAAATCTTTTTCAGCCCATAACGGGAAACACCTTTTTTTGAAACCCCAACCATCCGTCACTTGCTTCCATTTTGCAGGCAAAAGAGAAGGACCACATCCGGCGACCAATGAATGCGTTTATGATCTTCAGTAAGCGGCACCGACAGCTCGTCCATCAAGAACACCCGAACCAGGACAACCGAACCGTATCCAAGATACTCGGCGAATGGTGGTACGCGCTCTGCCCAAAGAAGAAACAGATATACCACGATCTCGCGTTCCAGGTATCGCTTTCTTTTTATTTACCAGAAGCTGATTTCACCAAAATTGCTAAGCATACTTATCTAACTATTTAAAGTATACTTTGAAGGAGTAATCATTTATTTTTCCCGAAATGCATTATTTCATATAGAATTAACGACTACATATATTTGATGATTAAACGTATGCAGAATTATTATACTGAATTTATTACATTATCACAGCCGAAATGGCTGTGATAATGTATTAAATTCAGTATAATTAATAAATTTATCCGTAACTTGAAGATTTCTCCCTCAAAGTGTACTTTGCAATTTTTGTGAAATCGGCTACAGGTAACATTGTAAATACATGGTTACTGCCGTCGAATATAAAATATATTCGGTTGAGCCTTAGACAGCTTTATTTGGGCGAGCTTTAGCGAGACCCTATAAAGTTGTCGGGGCAAATTTTTAAAGGGAAAAAAAACGGCACTTCATGTGTATTAGGCTACTTCAGGTATATCAGGTTACTTCAGATATAAACAGCATTTATTCAACCCCCTTTATTATGCTACATGGAGCAATGGCTGCGGTATAAAAGCTTTGTATTGGCCGAATGCGTTTTGACTGATCAGGCGGAAGTACCACAATCTTGCGCTCCAGGTATCACTTTGTTTGTATTCATCAGGTAACGTGATTTGGCTGAATACATACTAACTGATAACATAAGGACACATCGGGCAAAAGTACCATGATCTCGCTTTCCAGGCACCGTCTGCTGGAGCATAGATCATGATAACAGATTAACCCTCGCTACGCGGGAGACAGAAATTGTCGTCTGCTGTTTTTCATTTTTGCCTTAATTCTTAACTAAAAAACCCTGTTTTGACAGCACATGAGAATCGTCTCCAGTGGAGACGATTCTCATGCGCTGTCAAAACAGGTTTTTGTCGAGAAATATTGAAAATAAAACATTTCCAGCAGACGACAAAATTTAGTTCAGCGTAGTGTTTAATTGTAGATTTGTATCATGTTTCTGAACCCAATTGTGCAAATGTTTATAAGGCCGATAAATAACTGTACACAGGCTGATCAGGATCTACACTAGTTCAGGATCTACACTAGTTCATTCAGGATCATCACTAGTTCAGGATCTACACCATTTCTCCAGGCACAACCACATATACAAATAATTCCCGTTAAATATAGTCGCGACCCCTGTCCGTCTGGCTCGATGAAATTCGCACTGAAAGTTTTCAGCTACCAAGTCATTGGCTTGAAATTTCATATCATTATTTGTCATCATCCATATTTTCATTCTATATCCCACCCATGTGACCTCTATTTACATGGTCATGGTCAAAGTTTTTGAGTGCAACATCCATCAGTCCTACTGATATCTTGTGTTTGGACACGTCGATTCATTTATCATACTTTCGTCAAAACGTTTATAAGAGTTTCTACAATATAAATTGATAACTTCAATATTTGCTAGTGGTGTAATTATTCGCCGAACATTCCACTGGCCCATTCAATTGCAGTTGAAGGAGGCCCACTTTAAGGCCCACCCGGAGTGGAAATGGTGCTCCCGGGACCGGAAGAAGTCGAGCACAATCGCGGCCACCCTCAAGGAGCGGTCACATACCCAGCGACTTGGTTCCACCGACTTGCTCGAGACAGGTACTGTTTGTGTTTAGGGGCTTTATGTGTGTGTGTATATGTGTGTATGACATATAGGGGTATGTTGAGTTAGTGACAGTGTGGCCCCAGACTTTATAACAATGGGTCATGATTATGCTGGAGACAGGGAAGGTGTCGTACAATAATTCCAGCACAAAATTTTTACACAATTCCCTAACATTTGATTGGCTCGTAGCAAGTCTCTGTCCACAATTTATATCCCAGTAAACTCCATGCCGAACTACTTTCTGTAACCGTCGGGCGTAGTTAAAATAATTCTTAAGAAAACGGAAAATAAACACATTTTCTTGATGAATTTATTTCAAATGCTGGAATTATAAGGAATGAATAGCCTTTTTTGTGGACTTGAGAAAGTCGCGGGAATACTGGACGAGGCCTTAAAAAATTACAATTTTTGAAAAAATACCCCGATAAATTCCACAAAAAGGCCATTCATTCCTATATTATGTGTCAAAGCATATGTATGTCACTTTCCCTGTGGCGAATTATTGAGCTTGTGACAGCATAGCCCCAGACTTTATAACGGTGGGTCCATGATTTTGCTGGAGACGGGTACTGTGTGTCTCGCGGCATATAGGAGCATATTGAGTTTGTGGTCAACATAGTCCAAGTTGTTTTAATTAAGGTAACTGGGTTCATGACTAGAGCTCCATTTAAGGTGCGTAATTTGGAGGTAAATTTATTTTTTCTCCATAAAAAATGGCAAGTTGGGAGTGCTTTAGAATCGTCTCAATGAGACGATTGTAAAGGACTCCCAACTTGCCATTTTTGATGAAGAAATAACAAAATTTCACCCCAAGTTTGTCAAATTACGCACCTTAACTGGAGCTCTGCCATGACTATACATATTTTGAACATGTCCTCATTAAATTGTGTCTGTGATTGAAGAAATGGGATGTGTGTGTGTGTTGCTAACAATGTTTTTCTCTCTAAAAGATATGAAAATTACTTGCAAATTGTGCATACCCTGATGAGACGGCTCAGAGCTGCCAACTGTTTCGATTTTTCCGTATTTGTTCCGGAAAATAAGTTAGAAATACGGAAGTACGGACAACAATTAAAAAGTACGGGAATATCGTGAAATAAGTTTTATTTACCTGTGATCATACTCGCCTAGGTGCTTACCATTTTGATTCTTGTTGTGTAGGAATAGTAGTTTCAAGCGCTCAGTGATATTGATTTCTTCATTGCATAAATTCTTAAAATGTCTGCTCCAACGAAGCTGGGTCTTTTTTATCGAAAGAAGTGAGGAGAACATTCATCACTGATTACAGCGAGCCATGGCCCCATTTGGTTCTGTCGAAGTGCAGTGATGAATTTGTGTCTTGCAAGCAGTGTAATTGTCATTTTTCGGTTGGTCATGGTGGCCGAGACAAGGCTCTAAAATATTGACTTTATGCATATAAGTGAGTACTGATTTGTACCGGAAAAAATGTGGTGTTCTTGAAAATAGCCCTTTTCTTCTCCATGTTCCTCATGTGACCGACATGGGGTTGGCAGCTCTGGACGACTCGTTACCAGGCAGAGCTCCAGATAAGCTGCGTATTTGCGTAAATACCAAATTAAAATTGCCAAAAACCCAATTGAAATCAGAAGTAGTGCGTATCAAAAAGCAATGAAAATTTGTGGTATCTTTATCATGCTACAGAAAACAATAAGCAGACCACAAATATAGCATTTTTTAAAAATATTCCATCAAGACACATCTTGGTATTTCATTAGAATTGTCTCATATTCTAATGAAATACCAAGATGTGTTTTCATTTCGAAACAAACTATTCAATAATTGATGTCTGTTGATGTGTAAACAGTAGTGTGATTTAATTTTATCAAATTAAATTTTGAAATACCCAATTGCTTCAGAAATGATCGAGTAACAATACTCAATTACTAATTCCTTATCTGGAGCACTGACCAGTAGCCGATTTCATCAACATTGCAAAGTATACTTTACTAGCAAAGTATACTTTGAGGGAGTAATCATTTATTTTTCCTGAAATGCATTATTTCATATAGAACTAACAAATGCATATTATTTCAGGATTAAAAGTATGCAGGATTATTATACTGAATTTATTACATTATCACAGCCAAAATGGCTGTGATAATGTAATAAATTCAGTATAATAAAAATTAATAAATTTATCATAAAATTGAAAATTTCTCCCTCAAAGTATACTTTGCTTCTAAAGTATACTTTGCAATGTTGATGAAATAGGCTACTGGGTTAAACCCCGTTCAATCCATAAACCAACTCTATCTTCAGATGATCTGCCAGTAGTGGACCTGCCAGTAGTGAGTGACAAGGATGGACACATTTGAAGCCGATGACAAGACGCCAAGTGTGTTTGAAGTGCGGCGCGGGCGCTCGCAGAGTCTGTCAGCTGTGCCCGTGGTGGAGGAGGCAGCGGGATTTGTGCCTTTCAGACGTGGATCTGAGGTAGCGTACATAGGGGATCTTACACAAGTGATGATTTAATATGATATTTATTTAACTTGTTTACTGATTTCATCAGAAACGAGGCTATGCAAAGGTTATGGTCACTGAGGACTTATGTTCACCTTGCTTGTAAGGCAAATGTGTTAATTTGTTTTATCTAGAGTGCCAGCGAGGTGATTAGCTTAGTGATAATGATGCGCTTGTTTTTGCCGTGCCTGCTTTAGCAGAAGGCGTGTCTACAGTCGCTGCATTTTCCGTCGTCATTGTCCGCGTCAACAAATGTCCAAAAGTTTGTACAAGGGTTTTCATCATGGTATAACTTTAATCATACTTCACAAATTGCTTCAATATTTTGACACTTGATACATGTGAGTATTTGGAACACACTCATGCCGCCATTAACATGACCTTAACCTTTTTCACATTTTTACGGAAACACTTAGCCATTTTTTTGTGTCAAAAAATTTGTACAATGTTCTTCATGATATAACTTTATTATTACTTGATGGATTGCTTCACTATTTGGACACTTGATACATGTGAGCATTTGGAACAGACCCGTACCCCCATTAACATGACCTTGACCTTTTGTATCTTTACATTTTTGCAGAAACACAGCTTGGTATTTCATTAGAATTGTCTCCTTGGAGACAATTCTAATGAAATACCAAGATGTGTTTGTTGTGTCAAAACGTTTGTACAAGTTTCTTCATCATGATATAACTAATATTACTCGACGGATTACTTCAATATTTTTGGACACTTGCTACTAGTGAGCATTTGGAACACACTCATGCCCCCAATAACATGACCTTGACCTTTTGTACCTTCACAACTTAGCCATTTTTTCATGTCAAAAGGATTCTTCACCCATTTTTGTGCTTAAAGCATGCACTTCTCTGATGGTTTTTGTGATGCTTACTTTAGCACATGCCCATGATTTCGGTCAAATGCCTCGGCAGGCGCTTGTTCAATACCTCATGTACTGCTTCACCGATTTTGATAACATTTGGCCACAATGAGTGTCTAGGGATGTTGCTTTGTTTTGCATACGACCCACATCCAACCACCCGAGGTCAAAGTCACTTAGGACTTTTGTTCATCTTGTTTATAATGTAAAAATGTTAATTTCGTTTTATCATTAAGGCTGTTAGCGAGGGGATTATCTTAGTGATAACAATATCCTTTTTTTCCTTGTGTTACTGTCTACAATACTTTCAGGAGAACCTGGTTGTGACTGACGGAGGACAGCCCAGTTCCGTGTCCGGAACGATGGCACAGTCTGGCTTGCGGCTCCCCCTGCAGGTCCCCACGGAGACGAGTGTTGCCCGGCAACGGCGGAAGAGCACAGTGGACGAGGGAAGTAGCGACGATGAGAGAATGGTCATCTGTGAAACAGAGAAAACTCAGGGTGAATATTCGTCCCAGGGTTCACCGGGGCTCCAGATAAGCTTTGTGTCTAAAGAGTATTACATCCCATGATTTCAAATTAAATGCGTATTTTTTTTCACAAATGGATTATTGATTTATTAAATTATAAATAGGGAAAAATGATCAAAACATAAAACAAATTTAAACATTCACTTATTTCAGTGCATTGTTACTTATTCTTTTTAATAATATTTATACTTTAATACAATTGAAAATTTACTTTATAGTTGAGCTGCAAAAAGCAAACAGTAGTTGCTTTTTGCAGCTCAACTAAAGTAAATTTTCAACTTTATTACCGTATTTCTACTATTCATTTTGAAAATCAATGCGTATTTTCACATTGCTGTGAGTATTTTGTACTCCCGCTGTTGATAATCAATGCGTATTCTGCTAAAGTAAGTGCGTAAAATACGTCAATACGCACATTGGGATCTGTTGCTCGATTCTTTTCATGTAAGTTGGTAACCATATTTCATAAACGTTACCCATCTATTTCTTTTCAATTGGGTATTTGTAATTGTTTCTTGTTTACCGCAAAAAGAGATGTACCCTCACCCTGTCCGTCTGTTCATCTGTCCGTCTCTGTCTGTCCGAGATTTGCCATTTTCGGCTACATGTTTCCTGTATCTCTGTTATACGTCGGGTGTACGACCCCTGTGCTCAAGGTCAAATGACTTCTTGCTTCTGTATGAAAATGCATTGAAAACGTGAATACAACCTACTGTTTGCATTGACCACAAAGTTAGCAATACATGGTCCATTACTTGAGCTGGGACCAGCATGTACATCATGACACAAATGTCATCAATTGTGTATTGTTACATGGTTTCCGTTGTCTGCACATATGTGCAAGCAAATAGCGCGTGCTGTTTGCACATGGCTTTAGGCAATGCTCATTCCGGGGCCGCGCGTAATGGAAGTGCCTTCATGACGTTCATGACGTTCATGACGCGGCCCCCTGGAATATGCCTACCGAAAATTATCTACGTGAATGGGACGATTTTATAAAAGTACTGAAAATACTGAATATAATGCTCAAATTACATCAGTTTTTTGTTGGAAATGTAACGATAACGTTTGATCATGTGCAGCCATGTGCAAACGTTTGCTGTGGCCCTTGGGAACTGTTTGAACCCGCAGCCGCGGGTTCAAACAGTTCCCGAGGGCCACAGCAAACGTTTGCACACGGCTGCACATGATCAAACCTTATATTCCCTGCAGCTAAATTAACCATTGCATACATATTGTCTTGTTCTTGTTACGCTATATAGTAAAATAAAGATGCTTGGTATACACAGAGCTCCAGATAAGCTGCATATTTGCTTAAATACCCAATTAAAATTGCCAAAAACCCAATTGAAATCAGAAGAAGTGATTATCAAAAAGCAATTCAATTTTGTGGTACCTTATCATGCTGCAGAAAACAATAAACAGACCACAAATATATTTTTCTTATTTTCCACGGAAACACATCTTGGTATTTCATTAGAATTGTCTCCTTGGATGCCAAGACATGTTTTCATTTCGAAGCAAACTATTCAATAATTGCTGTCTGTTGATGTGTAAATAGTAGTGTGATTTTATTTTACCCAATTCAAATTTTAAAATGCCCAATTGCTTCCGAAATAATGGAGTGACAATACTCGATTACTAATTCCTTATCTGGAGATCTGTATACCAATCATTTTGATCACTTTTTGTCACACCTACGTTAGCAGCAGTCATGACTTTAGTCGCCGCTTTTTCCGTCATCACAGTCCCCGCCATTGTCCGTATCAACTAAAAGTCTGCACATGTTTCTTAATCATGATATAACTTTAATATTACTTTACGTATTGCTTCCACATTTTGATCACTTTTTAGTACACCTTGCCGCAGATTTCAATAAGCTTTTTCATAATTGTTTAATTGTGTTGCGCAAATACACAGCTTAATATCTGACGTTTTGTGGGCAAGATCATTTTCATGTACCCTGATGTGAAAAATTGTCTCCAGTGGCCTATTTCATCAACATTGCAAAGTATACTTTACTAGCAAAGTATACTTTGAGGGAGTAATCATTTATTTTTCCTGAAATGCATTATTTCGTATAGAACTAACAAATGCATATATTTGATGATTAAAAGTATGCAGAATATTATACTGAATTTATTACATTATCACAGCCAAATTGGCTGTGATAATGTAATAAATTCAGTATAATAAAAATTAATAAATTTATCATAAAATTGAAAATTTCTCCCTCAAAGTATACTTTGCTACTAAAGTATACTTTGCAATGTTGGTGAAATTGTCTCCAGGATTTGCGTGAAAGGTTTTTTACTACATATTACCTGTGTTGATGAAATACTGAAAGCAAATTCGGAATTCTAATCTGTATTTGCAACTTTCGACTTCATTTACGAAAATATCGTAAATTTTGTACATATTTTTCATGATATATCACACATCTTGTTGGGTACTAAATCACATGGCTTGTCTCAATTCTCCGTTACAGAAGAGGGCCGCGAGAGCCCTATGGATGAAATAGATCTCAACTGCGAGGAGCACGTCAGTGACAGTGAAACGGACAGCACGCCCGAAGACGACATCCTTATAGAAAACAAGGCCTTTCCTCAGCAACGATTCTCGCCCGTGATGAAGCCATCAGAGATCACGTATCGACCGAAGCCAATCAAACGCGTGCCAGATTCTTCACCGAAGGCCGGGAATATCAGCCCAGTAGGTGGCGCTCCGCAGGCGTATCACGATCACATGATTCCACGGCCGTCCAGTAATGGGTCAAATTTTCAGCCGACCGGTGCGGTGTTTAAGGCAAAGACAACGAGGTTTATGTCAACGGGTGAGTGTTGCAAACGGTGTAGGTGGGTAAATGTGGCTGTGACTGGAGAAATGGGGCTTGAGAGATACGTGACCAGTGTAGCTCCTGATCAAATAGCACACTCCTGTAGCCTGATAACATGACAGTTGTTTCATTGATGGAATGGCGACTAATGCAGATCCTGATCAGACTGTGCGGATGCACAGGCTGAACTGGATCTACATTAGTCGCAAAACCCATAAACCCTATTTATCTACGTTGGCAACATTCTACGACATGGCAGTAGCTTTTTTGTGCACTATAACTTTGAATCTAACACTTGCATCACATGAATATGTGCCTTAATTATACTGTCCGTGCAACTAAGGCTATTGTCATGTCTTGTGGGCAGTGATGTGCTTGAGTACTTGTGTTACACACTCTCAGTGAGTAGTACATACCGATATATAGAAATATTAAATATGTAACAGCAGTATACATAACATCTGATATCAAAATTGACGGTGTAGAGTGGCACGATGAAAATGGTTACTGCTATTGTATTGGTCGTAAGACGTTTTTCCTCAAAGTTCGGCCACTGGTCAATACAAAGTTAGTCAGGCCAATCGTGAACATGATAACTATTACTATCGAGTGAACCGTAATTATAGTAGGACCGAACATGTGAAAAGGAGCCTACAAATGTGAAAATACTGGTTGCGGCTCAGTCTCGCATGTTCTATCACACTACACACGCGATACTCAGAGAAAGCATTGAATAGAGGATCACAGTTTATGTGTGGTGGTCTAGTTGGTCGGCTGATAGAACCAAACGTTGTAAAACTACCGGTTGATAAGTTAATTAAAATAGCCGCAATCACCATACGCGAGGTTTATATATAGTAGTCCATACTGCTATACTGGTTACACATGCAATAAAGTTTACTCTCCATAGTTCTCCCAGCCGAGCAGTCTCGATTGCAACACATGTCCATGATGTTACTTATCAGCTGTGGATATTATACATGCATTACCATGATGATTCGCTAATATTATCAAAATACATTATTATTGATTATTTGCCGGTGATGGCCACATTGAGTTGTCCTCTCCATAAACCAATGTGGTTCTGGAACAGGTGTATGTATGTGCAGTGTATATTGTCAGTCAATCTGTTGAGGCCACACTGAGTTGTCCCCTCCATAAACCAATGTGGTTCTGGAACAGGTGTATGTATGTGCAGTGTATATTGTCAGTCAATCTGTTGAGGCCACATGGAGTTGTCTCCCGTATACCAGTGTAATTCTAGATAATTTGTATGTAATTAAAGCAAATATACTTCCGCAACACACCTAACTAAAGTGATCAATACATTATTGCCATTTCTCAATATCATCAGGATCTGCACTTTATGCGAGTGGTTTTTCGTGTTTGTATGGCGGAAACTCCCTCTTTTTATAAATAGACTGGTCAGGAAGTTTTTTTTTTCTTGCAAAAATGGGATTGGCTGCAACGGTAACATGTTTCAGTTCATTCCATTCATTTGGGGTGAAAGGGTTAATGTTTAAATGGGAAAATATATTTTTTCATCAAATTTTCAATTAGTTTCATTTTTTATTTTTTGTGGTAAATATGATTATCCATGATAATTTTTTCTCGTCCTTTTATTTCCATCGCAACTCCCAAAATTCAGATTTAATGATTTTTGTTTTACAATAGCTGGTATCATTGTCTTTCCTTTAAAAATATGAATATTATTGTGACCTCATTTGTTGTTTTATTTACCTAATTTGCATAGTTAGTACACTAGTGTGTTATGATCAAAAATATTAACCGTCTCTATACACTCCCAATGTTCATAATATGAAAACAGAATATATATAGGTTTGACCACGGCGAGTGACCAATACAACATACACATGTATACACATCTCGTATCCACTTACAGCAGATATGTCAACAAATAGTACGATTATAAACAATATTTATAATATACAAATCAATGTTTATTTGAAAATGAATTCTCACACGATTTCGCTATCTCTTTCGAGTGTGAGGGTGGGACTTACGCTGGGTGTTGACATATTACACTCTTCGCAACCCATTCCATGGTATCTTTCTCAGTCTAAATGAGGCTGAGATTGATACAATCTGGCGTGGGAACTGCACGTTGGTATGCTAACATATATGTTGGTGTGTATACATGTATATTTTGTATACTAGTAATGCATAATAGTGATAAACAATAGCATGCCAGCAAATTACGGGTATTTAGCTGCATTTACTTGAAAGCACAATATGCAATAATGTGTAATATACATCTTCACATCTAACATGGACTTACACTACCCACCCGTTGAATGTTTAGCTCCAAAACTATTGTAAGTGGATTGTGCATCATGAAATTTGTAAATCGGAATAATATGTTGTTTTTTGTTGTTTTTTTGACGAATATCCACACGCAACATATATACAGTGTTTTCTATACCGGAGCTCCAGATAAAGTGTGTAATTTGAGTGGATTTTCGTTGTTCTGTTGTGGTGGCGAGCTGGAAGCGCCTCAGAATCGTCTCAGTGATGTGATTCGGGGGGCGCTCCCGACTATTCAGAAAAAAGTTATAATCTCTAACGGAAAATAATTGAAATATTAAAAAAAAAAAACATATGCAATTCATCAACGTTTACAATATTACTATGTACAATGTATACACTATTATGGCTATTGTACAGGTCGTGAAAATTATCAAGAGTTGTGCCATATGTGTTATAACATGTAAACTAGCATTGTTTCTACATAATTGTTTAACATAGTATGTCGGTTTTGTTTTTTGTTTTGGAAGGAAACTCGCATGTTATGAACGACGAGAGTAGCTCCAGATTAGCCGGCGTACTCGCGCTGGTTGGTCGGGCTCTGCGCTAATCGAACAAAACCTAAAATTAATAGCAAAATATAATTATTCATGTATCTACATAATAATGTGAATGCAAATGTAATCTTTATGACGGCAAATAAAATAGGGTTTCCTTTGACAACGGCAGGGCCACGTATAATTCATAGTTGATGATTCGGTGACTCTTGTTCAAAATTTTCCACTGATGCAACTCTCACATTCCCCTCTTATCTGTCTCCTTCTGTTCACGGCTGTTGAATCGTTGATGAACTATATGTCAGTGAGTAGTGTGATTGATTAAATACACGTTAATATTGATAGAATAATATGGACTTAAAAATAGGAAGCTTCAATGTAAAGGGTATGGGGTCAAAAGTCAAGCGACTACAACTTTTCGAATGGATAAAAGAAAATGATTATGACATATGCTTCATCCAAGAGGCACACTTCACTATACATGACAAAACACAGTGGGAAAGTGAATGGGGTGGAGACGCTATTTTTAGTGGGGAATTCAGTAATAAGGAAGGTATATGTATTCTAATAAAACCAGGTTTGGACCATGAAACTGTATATTATGAAAAGATTGTAACTGGTAGAATTCAAACTCTTAAAATCAGCATATCCGACAAAGAATACACATTAATTAACATATATGGGCCAAATGAAAATAGTTTTCAATTTTATCAAAATTTCGAGACATATTTAGAATCTGTAGAACAGGATACGCTAATAATAGGAGGGGACTTCAATATTATTTTAGATCCCGACCTTGATAAGAAAAATGGTAGACATGATGCTAACAAAAAAACAAGAGAAAAAATAGTGTCGATTATGAACAAATTTAATCTACATGATATCTGGAGAATCCTTAACCCTAATACTAAAAAATTCACATGGCACTCTAATACTAAACCACCAATATTCTGTCGATTGGACTTTATTCTAATATCGGAGAATATAATAAATAGAATAACAAAAAGCAAAATCACTACAGGAATTAAATCAGACCATTCGATTATATATATAAAATTACTAACGCATTGTAATGAACGGGGACCTGGCTACTTTAAAATAAATAATAGTCTGCTATTAAAACCGGATTACCAACAACTAATTAGAGATAATATAACAGCTATTGCCGATATTAACAATGACGCAAATCCTAACACATTGTGGGAAATTATAAAAGGAACGATAAGAAATGAAACAATAAAATTTGCATCGAAAGAAAATAAAATAAATTTAAAGTTAGAAAGAAAACTCATAGAAGAAATAGATCAACTGGAAACAGAATACGCAAACAATATATCGGACACCACTTTATTAGAATTACAATCTAAAAAACAACAAAGTCTAGAGGACATCCATGAAAAGAAAGTAAGAGGAAGTATCATACGATCAAAAGCAGAATATATAGAGGGTAATGAAAAAAATACAAAATATTTTGCAAATTTAGAAAGGAAACGAGCAGAGAACAAAACTATAGTCCGATTAAATGTAAATGGAAAAAATGTCACGAAAAATGAAGATATATTACACGAGCAAAACGAATACTATAAAAAGCTATATAGCAAAAAAGATGTTCAGAATAGTAATCACAATTTTTTTACAAACAACGATCAGAATAAATTATCTGAAGAAAACAAACAGCTATGCGAAGGTAATCTTTCCGAATATGAATGTAGCACTGCTCTAAAAGAAATGAATAATAATAAAAGCCCAGGCTCCGATGGATACAGTAGAATTTTTTTAAAATATTCTGGAATGATATAAAAAAGTATTATATAGAATCTTTCAACTATTCATTAACAAACGGGTCGCTAAGCGAAATGCAAAAACAAGGAATAATAACATTACTACCGAAAAAGGGCGACTTATCAAAATTAACAAATTGGAGACCCATATCATTGCTTAATGTAGATTATAAAATAGCATCTAAGACGATTGCAAATAGAATTAAAAAAGTTCTACCATCAATAATAGATTATTCACAAACTGGATTTCTTAAGGGAAGATATATTGGCGAAAACATTAGAACTCTTTACGAAGCAATTGATCATCTTAACGAAAATGATGCCCCAGGTCTCTTTTTTTTCGCAGACTTCGAAAAAGCATTTGATACTGTTGAACATACATACCTTTTGAAAACATTGGACTATTTTAATTTTGGTAATGATATACTTAATTGGATCAAACTATTTTACTCTGATGCAAAAAGTTGTGTAACAAATAACGGATACTTATCAGAATTCTTTTCAATACAAAGAGGTGTGCGTCAGGGCTGTCCGTTATCACCGTATCTTTTTATTATGGCCATTGAAATATTATCACAATCTATCATAAATGAAGCAGATATAACCGGAGTCAAAATGTATGATGTAGAACTAAAGAACACAATGTTTGCTGACGATGCAACCTTTATGACAGACGGCTCTCAAAAATCCTTCGAAAAGTTAATATACATAATAGACGAATTCAGTATGATTTCTGGCCTAAAACTTAACATTAAAAAATCAACAGTAATGAGAATAGGTGCTCTTAAACATACAGAAACCACATTTTGCCCCAACAAACAATTTACTTGGACCTCACACAGCGCGAAAACATTAGGCATCACATTCCTAAATGATAATATTAATACCCATGACCATAATTTTTTTACAAAAATCTTAGAATTTGAACAGTGCCTAGACAAATGGAAACACAGAAAGCTCAGCTTACTCGGAAAAATCACGGTAATAAAAACATTTGCTGCCCCAAAATTAATATACCCATTGACAGTTTTACATGATCCACCAGAACATATGATAAAACGTGTAAGAACCAAGTTATTTCAATTTTTATGGGATAACAAGCCTGATAAAGTAAAAAGAAATACAATTATTCAAGCTTACGAAAAAGGGGGACTAAAAATGTTAGACATCGATAGTTTTATTACTTCAATAAGAGCTTCATGGTAAAAAGAATATGCGATACTACTAACATAGGGAAATGGAAAGCAATTTACGAAAAAATACTTGAAAAATATGGCGGGATTTTTATTTTCGAATGTAACTTGAAACCGGAAGACATACAAAACATAGTGAAAAATAAATTCCTGAACAATGTTTTGAAATCTTGGGCAAGTATAAACTATTCTTCTCAAACAGATACAGTATCAAAAGAAATAATTTGGAACAACTCTAATATAAAACATCAAAATAAAACTTTGTTTCATAGACACTGGTTTGATAAGGGTATCAAGTACATCGAACAATTATACGATTATAGAACAAAAACTTTTCTGACATTCGGTGATATTGTAGAGTTATTCAGCATAAGAAATGATGATTTTATGAAATATCAATGTATATTAAATAGTATAAATCCAATATGGAAAGAAACAATAAAAACAGAACAAATAAACATAATACAACTGTCTGAAACACTGAAATCAAGGGTACAAAAAAGCAAATACGTTAATAAATTACTTTATACAATACAAACAGAAAAAAAAATCACTGAAGAAAAAAAGTCTGAAAAAAAATGGATAGCTGAATTTCCGGAAGCCAACTTAAACTGGAAACATATTTACATGTCAACCTTTAATTGTACTATAGATTCCACATTGCGGAATTTTCAATATAAATACCTTATGCGAATGAATGGAACAAATAAATTACTCTTTCGATGTAACCTAATTAATTATAGTAGTTTATGCGATTTTTGCTCTATGTATGTAGAAACTATAAAACATTTGTTTTGGGAATGTACTCATGTACAACATATGTGGTCACAGTTACGTACCTATTTGAATGAAAAAGGTTTTACTTACGCTGTAAATTTCCAAAGTATTTCTTTAGGAATAGATGAAAGTACACACAAGGCACAACAATTTAATTTTATACTCATATTAGCCAAATACTTTATTGTTAAATGTAAATATGAAAACTGGGAAATTGCTTTCGAACCGTATATAAACTACTTAAAATATAGGATAAATTTAGAAGAGTTAATAGCTACTAAAAAAGACAAACTTGAGCAACACAACATTAAATGGGATGTTTTTCAAACATAGGTATGTTTTTTTGGGCATAGTAGGGAAGGTTCAATCACACTAACCACACAAAAGTAAACGAATATATATATAAAAAAAACAACTCAATTCAAGCGGATGTGAACAAAAGGGGACATATTTTATACTTTTCGATTCTCTTCCTTCTTCCTGATTGTACTTTACCATCTATGCTTTTCTATATTCTTTTTGTCTTCTCTTTCTCTAAAAACTTATTTTCAAGTACAATGAGTGCATGTGCAATCATTTCATAGCGACTTTAGTCACAGTGTGTTAGTTAATAATACATGTGTTGTATTGTATGTACATGTTTGTATTTAAAAATAATAAAAAATATTAATTAAAAAAAAAAACATTCTACGTCAGCCAGCGTCTTTCTTCTTGTTTGAAGGAAAGTTTCTACATCTTCATAACTTATTTCATTGCATGTCCTGTCCTGGGTTAGAGGGCTCCAGATAAGCTGCATATTTGCTTAAAAACCCAATTAAAATTGCCAAAAACCCAATTGAAATCAGTAGCGAGTATCAAAAAGCAATAAAAAAATTGTGGTACCTTTATCATGCTGCAGAAAAGCAATAAACCGATCACAAATATAGCATGTTTTTCTTATTTTTCTATGAAAACAAATCTTGGTATTTCATTAGAATTGTCTCCAAGGAGACAATTCTAATGAAATGCCAAGACATGTTTTCATTTAGAAGCAAACTATTCAATAATTGCGATCTGCTGATGTGTAAACAGTAGTGTGATTTTATTTTACCCAATTCAAATTTTGAAATACCCAATTGCTTCAGAAATGATGGAGTAACAATACTCAATTACTAATTCCTTATCTGGAGCACTGGTATCACAAACATCCCATATACAATGGCAGGATTTCCAGCGCTGTTCGTATCTATTTGCGAAAGCAAATTGTCTAAGTCCGCATCTTCGGACAAGAAATCCAGAATTTCCTCCTCCATGTTGATATTTCGGTAGCAGACAACAACAGTTGCTCGCGTGCCAGGTGCGCGCATCCAGCAAGGGAGCTAATCGCTGTGTGCAAGGGACATAATCATGCAACTAGGCAATTCCCCAGTTGGGCGGAGCCTAAGAAAGTAGTCCGGCAAAACTGTGACTTTTCGAAATCGATATTTCACGGGCGGATCTGGTATTTCGCGGCTACAAAAGGTGTAAGATGGATTTTGATTTCACTGGTAAAACACGGTAATTCATAGATAGTCATAAAAGAAATATTTATTTCGATGTAAATATTCCGTTGATTTTGGGAATTGTCCCTCCAATGCAGCAGGTTAAATGCAGGATTGAACCTGTTAGCCCGGCCTAAAATGACCATAGCTGTTGATAGCTCGTTAGGCCATCCATAATTATATCTCCGTTTCCTGTAACTCGACCGACCCACTAAAAACGGTGCGACCCGATTTTTTTTATTGCAATTTCGTTTACAAAAAAAAAATGGTTTACAATATTTTATTTTTTTTCTTCAATTTAGTGCTACAGTGGGTTAAAAGGGTTAATATAATGTCTGGCCCTAAATTGCATACATGTTCATACAACAACACATACAGCAATTGACATACTTTTATTGCAAGACTTGCAATATTGAATTTAAAAATTATTAATATTAAAAAGGTACAATATTTTAACACTTGCAATGCAAGTGTTAAAATATTGTACCTTTTTAATATTAATAATTTTTAAGTTCAATATGTCATGTTGATAGCTCGTTAAACACCAATACATCAAATCAATTGTCCATTGCAGGAAGTGTAGCAGATTCACGACCGCGTGCACATGAATACACAGGCGGCAACCAGCGAGGTGAAAGTGTGTCGTCTGCTAGATCAATTTCACAACCGGTGAAAATTCATAACATTACCATGACGACCAGTAACGAACATAAAATAATTATGTCATCAAACACAGAAACAACGTTTGGTAACCCTAGTGGACATGGACCAATGATGGGTAAATTCTCTCATAAAATGGCAAAGCCTGTTGCTAGGCAACCAGTACCACAGACAGCGCAAAACGCAGTTAATCAGACGATGGTTATGTCTCAAAATCAAAACTCTACCATGCTCACAAGTGAACATTTTGTTGCTGCACATGGGGTGGTTACCAAGGCTGGTTTCCATGGTAACAGCGTGGCACCCACGTTTACAACTATGGGTAAGCCCATAGCAACACCGGGACACGTGGCGGCAATTCCACAGAAGACGGCGGCGGGAAATTTCAGTTCAACGACTGTGAACGTTCAGCCACAGACAGTGGTGCCCCACTCGACATCAGCTGGCCTGAAGGGTGTGGGCAACACGATTCTACTGCAGAGCATCCCCACCAGCCCATACGGCATGATCCTAAATTCTCCCAACATCTCCTCGCCATCTGCTGCGAAACTCCCTGCAGCAGTTAGCACCGGTGTGGCACAGCCGCAGTATATATCTACATCGCTACACAACATCCTCCCGTCGAATGGCAGCCAGGGACAACAGACGCCCACACACACCATGGCTCCACCAACCGTGCTTACAAACTTCTTAGTGAAACAGGCGCACAATTCACAACCAAGTCTAAACTCGCCCGTACAGACAATATCCCCGGCATTCCCCCAGCCCAGTGTGCAGCCCACACACGTACAGTACATTCTGCCGTCACTCACAATGCAAGCGCCGTCGTCTGATGGCAAAGTTCAGAACCATGTGATACAGATGGCGTTGCCGCGGACATCGGTTCCCCATGGCAGCATCCATTTGACCTTCACTGGAGGTCAGCCATCGCCGGGGACGCCACAGTCGCACCCGCAGCTACAGCAGGTGCAGGTGTCGCCCCAGCACGTCCAGGCCGGTAAGATACAGTTACCCCCGGGGTACAAGGTCGTTCAGAGTCCGATAAAACAACAGCCATCTCCCGTGGCGTCACCACAGCTCAATATCGCTCCTCAAACAATCCAAGTCGTCAACCAGAATGGCCCGAACAGTAAATCTATCGTTCCCATGGTAACACAGCTGGTGTCGCAGCCTGGCAACATCCTGTCGGGTCAACAAGTGCAACTGCAGCCAATGACCTTGAGCCAGCCTGTAACAACGAGGATTATACAGCAGCCACACTCCGCCCAAATGCAGGTATGGTGCTATGTGAGCAGCAGCAGTCTTTCATATCCCTTACAATGCTGATTTCAATTTTGTCATCTGCTGTTTTTTTTTTATTAATTTCCATTTTTATACGCCCGTTTGAAAAAACGGGTCGTATTATGTATTCATCTTGTACGGGCGGGCGGCGGGCGGGCGGTGGGCGGGCGGCGGGCAGGCACAGCTTGTCCACGCAATAACTATAGTTCTACTTGACGGATTGTAACCAAATTTGGTATACATGTTTATCACGGCAAGCCGAAGAAGCCTATTGATTTTCAAAACTTTCCGATTTTTATTTTTCGCACTCTGTATCCTTGTCCACGCAATAACTCAAGTTCTACTTCACCGCTCGTAACCAAATTCGGTATACATGTTTATCACGGCAAGATGAAGAAGGCTATTGAATTTGAAAAATCTCCGATGACCTATCTCCCCTTGGCGGCAATTTTTAATTTTCGCACTCTGTATCCTTGTCCACGCAATAACTCCAGTTCTACTTCACCGATCGAAACCAGATTCGGTATACATGTTTATCATGGCAAGACAAAGAAGCCTATTGATTTTGAATATTTTTCGATTCTTAACCCCCTTGGCGGCCATTTTTAATTTTCGCACTCTGTATCCTTCTCCACGCAATAACTCCAGTTCTACTTCACCGATCGAAACCAAATTCGGTATACATGTTTATCATGGCAAGACAAAGAAGCCTATTGATTTTGAAAATTTCCGATTCTTATCTGCCCTTGGCGGCCATTTTTAATTTTCGCACTCCTTGTCCACGCAATAACTCAAGTTCTACTTGACTGATCGTAACCAAATTTGGTTACATGTTTATCACGTCAAGATGAGTTATCTCCCCTTGTTGACTGGCCTTGCCTCGACGGGCGTATATTGTGACCGTCGGCACAATTGTATCAATAAAAAACAACTTGGCAGCTCTTTAGAATCATTTCCAAAGTGCTGCCAAACCATAACATTCCGTTCATTCAGGATCTGCACTTTTTAAAAGTAGTTTTCAGATTTTTGAGAGCAAAAAATAACCCCTTTTCATAAATGAACTAGTCTGAAAACCATTTTGTGACGGTTGGATTGGTTGCAAAATTAACATCGCAAAATCCATTCCACTTAGGAGTAAAAGGGTTCAATCTAACAATGCTGAATTATTTTGGCCCGTTACAGAGCTCCAGTTAAGGTGCGTAATTTGGACGTAAATTTCTTATTTCTCCATCAAAAATGGCAAATTGGGAATGCTTTAGAATCGTCTCATTGAGACGATTCTAAAGCACTCCCAACTTGCCATTTTTGATGAAGAAATAACAAAATCTCACCCCAAGGTTGTCAAATTACGCACCTTAACTGGAGTTCTGCCGTTATTAGTAAATATGAAAAAATGATATGTTTTGCAGTCCCAGCTGCAAACTGTACAACCAGTCCAGCAGGCCGTACAACCAAATGTGCAGCAGACGGTACAGCAGGCCGTACACCAACTTTATCAGGTAAAATACCGGGGGCCGTTTCACTAAACTTCTTACGACTGCAAACTTATGATAGTCTGTAAATTTCCCATTAACAATGTTTTCTTGTAACAATTATGCAGCCTATGCTCAATAAATTTAAATTCATCATTTGAAATTTCCAGACGATTCCAAATTTGCACCTACGAACATTTTAGTCGTAAGAAGTTTAGTGAAACGGGTCCATGATATTTTCTGTAAAATTGACGTCCAAAGTTTACAAAATTTCTTTAGCTTTCGACATCATTTACGGAAAAATTGTAATTTTGTTAATATTTTTTGTCAGATATCGCACATCTTAGACATGGCTTGTCTAATATATACTGACCAATTTATTTATTTTACAAATTTCTCTAGTTGACAACAGAATGCTGTATGTGGTATTGACGCTGATTCAATGTATCAAAATTCATCCATGTTTGTGGCTGAGCCTGGAAAAATGCGGCTTATGGGTTTTCCGACTCACAGGGGGAGAGATGCATATCCGACCCGAGGCTCGAACCCGGGACCTCTGGATTCCCGTACCTTCACTCTAACCGACTGAGCTAGCCGGGCACGAATACCCACATTGTCCCCATAGTGAATTACGTACCGTTACATACTTCACCGCCAAATTGGAATTCGTCCCCGAATTATAGATGTAATTTGTCTCTGAATTCAATATTTTGGTACATTTTAAGTAGTATTTATCAGTCCTGGCCAGAGCTCTAGTTAAGATGCGTAATTTTATCAACTTTGGGGGGAATTTTTTTCTTTTTTCACCAAAAATGTAAAGTTGGGAGTGCTTTAGAATTGTCTCATTGAGACGATTCTAATGAGACGATTCTAAAGAACTCCCAACTTGCCATTTTGGGTGAAGAACTAAGAAAAATACCTCGAATATTTGGTAAAATTACGCATCTTAACTGGAGCTCTGGTCCTGGCCCCACGTTGGGCGGCAATACACACTTCCTCCCCACGTTGGACACGCCAATACACACTTCCTCCCCACGTTGGACACGCCACCACACCTACGTTGGACACGCCAATACACACTTCCTCCCCACGTTGGACACGCCAATACACACTTCCTCCCCACGTTGGACACGCCAATACACACTTCCTCCCCACGTTGCACCACCCACACTTCCTCCCCACTTGGACACGCCAATACACACTTCCTCCCCACGTTGGGCGCCCAATACACACATTCCTCCCCACTTGGACGCCCAATACACTTCCTCCCCACGTTGACACCTCCATTACACACTTCCTTCCCCACGTTGACACACCATTTACCACACATTCCTCCCCACGTTGGCACGCCAATACACATTCCTCCCCACGTTGGGCAGGCCAATACACACCTTCATCCCCGTTGGACAAGCCAATAAACCTTATCCCCACGTTGGGACACGCCTAATCAACCACTTCCTCCCACGATTGGACAACGCAAATTACACAACTTCCTCCCACCCCGTTGGACGCCAATACACACTTCCTCCCCACGTTGGACACGCCAATACACACTTCCTCCCCACGTTGGGACACGCCACTTACCCCACTTTACACGCCTCACAACGTCACGCCAATACACACTTCCTCCCCACGTTGGGACGCAATACACACTTCCTCCCCAGTTGGCAGCAATACACACTTCCTCCCCACGTTGGACACACGCACCCAACACACTTCCTCCCACGTTGGACACGCCAATACACACTTCCTCCCCACGTTGGACACGCCAATACACACTTCCTCCCCACGTTGGACACGCCAATACACACTTCCTCCCCACGTTGGACACGCCAATACACACTTCCTCCCCACGTTGGGCGCGCCAATACACACTTCCTCCCCACGTTGGGCACAATACACACTTCCTCCCCACGTTGGGCACGCCAATACACACCTTCTTCGTCCCCACACCATTACACACTACACTTCCTCCCCACTTTTGGGCACGCCAATAACACACTTCCTCCCCCACGTTTGGGGCACGCCAATACACACTTCCTTCCCACGTTGGGCCCCACGCAAATACACACTTTAAACCCACGGGACCAAACAAAAAAAAATCCTCCCACGTTGGGCACCCAATACACAACTTCCTTCCTCCCCAACGTTGGGCACGCCAAATACACACTTCCTCCCAACGATTGGGGCCACCCAATACACACTTCCCTTCCTCCCACGTTGGGCCACAAACGCCAAATTACACACTTCCCCCCACGTTGCACGCCAATTACCACTCCTCCCCACGTTGGTCACGCCAATACACACTTCCTCCCCAGTTGGGCACGCCAATACATTCCTCCCCACGTTGGGCCGCCTAACATTCCTCCCCCGTTGGGGCACGCCAATTACACACTTCCTCCCCACGTTGGGCACAGCCAATACACACTTCCTCCCACGTTGGGCACGCCAATACACACTTCCTCCCCACGTTGGGCACGCCAATACACACTTCCTCCCCACGTTGGGCACGCCAATACACACTTCCTCCCCGGAGGATGCACAGGCTGATCTGGATCTACACTGATCGCAGAACCTTTACGCCACAATTCCAGACTGTGGACACAACCAGTTTAGATCCAGATCAGCCTGTGCATCCGCATAGTTTAATAGCCAAATGTTTGTCAGCAGAAAAACATGGAACACACAGTAGCTGTTGCTGAGACGTTATGCCCTTTTACCTTTTCACTTCATTCTCTCGATTTAGCAGCAGCCGGTTCACACGATCCAGCAAGCGTTGCAGCAGCCAATGAAACCGGGCGCGGTCCAGCACGGGATCCAGGCAGCCATGCATGCCCCGGTCGCGGGTTCGATACAACAGGCCTTGCAGCAACCGGTGGCCGGGTCCATCCAGCAGGCACTGCAACAACCTACATTGCAGGCGCTACAACAATCTATACAGGTGATACAGGTGGAACATCTCTAAACCGAACACCCTGGGAAGCCCCCAGGGTGTCCGGTTTAGAGATGTTCCACAGTAAATCAGGCATATGACCACTCCAATACGAATTACCAACATAAGAGTCCAGTTTAGAGAGGTTCCACTGTAATGAAAATCATTTTGTGATGATTGGATTGGATGCAAAATTAACATATCAAAATCCATTCCAGCTACTTAAGGGTGAAAGGGTTGGTCTGCCGAGGTCTGTCCGTGGATGTACAAAAAAACATTTGTTAGCCCTTCGCGCCGTCGAAATGAATTCCTGCATACGGGCCTGAATACTGTTTATACCCCGGCTTTAACGATCGCGGTTCATCATTACCGGAATGCCGACTTGCATGGTTTGGGCCTCATGTATATTTTTCGCCTTCTGATATTGAAAGCTAAATCCTGTATGCCCCATTAAAAAGTAATAAAGAGAAATGCTGATCATATTACTTTGGGGGTTAGAGCTATTAAAGCGACTGGTGGGGAATGGACCCAAGTCAGGATATTCTAATTTCAGGTCTGAATATATAGAGGATATTCACATTTATTATATACCGCTCCATGGAAATTAGCAATTTTTTAGAATGTATACGGTAATGAATGTGTATTTGCAGCCTATTTGCAGTCCAGCACTGCAGATGCGCATTATGAATATAGATAGCGGAAGTAGTCGTATTTTCACCAGAAGTTGTTTATTTCATCAATGAGAACATATGACTTTTATTTACATCGTATAACTATGTATTTCATGGGTAGGTATATAATAAATTATATTGTTCTGTAAATATTGAGTTCCGATTGTGGGAATTTCCCTCATTATGGGCAGGTTAAATAAAGGATGGTCCAACCCGTTGGCCCAGGATTAAATGACCTTAGCTCTTCATAGGCCGTTAAACATCAATAATCGATCAATTCCCATCTCTATATGATCTTAGCTGTTGCTGGGACGTTAATCCCATTCACTTTCACTATACCCCCGGCTTACCATATGCCGAGGAGTATTATAGGAATGAATGGCCTTTTTGTGGAATTTATCGGGGTATAAACTTGGAAAAGTCGCGAAGCGATAAAAAATTACAATTTTCGAGACTTTACTGGGATATCAATTTTGGACAGAGACTTGCTACGGGCCAATCAAATGTTAGGAAATTGTGTAAATATTTCTGTGCTGGAATTATATAGTATATAGTTTCAAGCTCCAGATAAGGAATTAGTAATTGAGTATTGTCACTCCATCATTTCTGAAGAAATTGGGTATTTAAAAAATTTAATTAAGTAAAATAAAATCACACTACTGTTTACACATCAACAGACAGCACTTATTGCTTCGAAATGAAAACATGTATTGGCATTTCATTAGAATTCTAATGAAATACCAAGATGTGTTTTCATTGAAACTAAGAAAAATATGCTATATGTGTGGTCTGTTTATTGTTTTCTGCAACATGATAAAGGTACCACACATTTTGTATTGCTTTTTGATACTTGCTACTTCTGATATCAATTGGGTTTTTGGCAATTTTAATTGGGTATTTATGCAAATACACAGCTTATCTGGAGCTCTTTATATGTCTATGTGACTGGAGAAATGGGGCTTATGGTATTTGTGACCAAATAACTAACTCCTGTAGCCTGATAATGATTCATATTGCTTGTTACAAACATGATGGGTGTTTCATTGATGGAATGGCGAACAGTGCAGATCCAGATCAGACTGCAGGGCCTGAAAATAGCAGCTTTTACCAGTAAGTCCGTCCGTCCTAGAAAAATGCTAGAAATATTTGTCTGTTTCATGCAAAATGACTCGTCACGCAATTTGTAAATCATCGACTGTGTCACCATAAATTATCAGAATGGATTTAGCATCGCCACTGAATGATGATCATGTAAACTTCTCCCTTTCCCTATCATTAGCGTATAATCCGCATGGGAAAAATAGGACCCGGCTACAATCACAATTTCAATTTTATCACAGGTCCAGCGGACTTGTTGCTTGTAAAATACAAAGGTCAGACATTAAAATTTGCAGGTCCAGGACCTCGGACCAGTGTTATTTTCAGGCCCTGGACTGTGCGGATGCACATGCTGATCTGGATCTACACTGGTCACAAAACCCATCCATTTCTCCAGTCACAGCAAAATATATTGTACATTCAGTCGTCAACGACTTTGTCCTACATTGCAGGTGTCGCAGACATTTCAACAGCCCCAGCAGATACAGTTACAGAGTCAGCAGGGGAGATTACTCCTACCGTCTACCCAGAAGTAAGTTGCTTTACCTCCCCTGACAAATGGGTGCTGACCTAGGGGTTAGAAAACCTGACTTCCAATCCGGAGGTTGTGAGTTCAAGCCAAACCGTAGGCATCAAAAATGATCATATTTTGATTCATCATATTTTGTGTATTTTGTGCAGTAATAATTATATGTTGCTGTGTTTGGAGAAATGGGGCTTATGGAATTTGTAACCAGTGTAGCTCCTGATCATATAGCACAATTCAGTAGCCTGGTAACTATCTATGTTCTTTGTTGGTATCATGACGGGTGTTTCTTTGATGGAATGGCGAACAGTGTAGATCCAGATCAGACAGTGCATCCGCGGATGCACTGTCTGATCTGGATCTACACTGGTCGCAAAACCCATAAGCTCCATTTCTCCAATCCCAGCCACAATGGTGTTTGTGTTTTACAGACTTACCTATGTGCCAGTGAGTGCTGTCCCATCCATCCCCCCCGCCACATCGCCCAATGTACAGGTGGACAGGCTGCATGGAGTCGCCTCCTCTGCCTATATACAGTATGTCGGATCTGTGCCCCAAGGTAGGTAACCCCGTGTTTACTGTTGTATATTACATGCTACCCACAGGTGGAATACTCGGACCTGTGACACAAAGAAAATGACCATGACAAAAAATCCATTACCCCACCCACTTGGTCTCGTATAGTACCATCTTCTATTATAGAAAGGTGATAAACAATATGGCTATTATAGAAAGAGCCCTCTCTTTTCCGACTCGCACAAACACAATAAACATCGATTAAATGTATGACTTCTAAAAAAGGTCTTAGGTGTGTGAATATACTCACTTCAAATCTCTGTTTCCAGCATTTATTCAGTTATTCGCATTTTGTATACCCCATCCAAAGCGAAATTTGCGTGTACGAAAGAATCTCGCACAGAATCGGAGGCCGTCGGGCGTGTATTATCGGTCATATTTGGCTGATAGCTGATCGCTAGCTCAAACTAATGTTGTGCACCATGACCATATACATTAGAAACTCCAACCATACAAAGTTCGTCCAATTGTGATCGTTCACCGATCTAAAAAGCACTTTTTTTCTAATTCCATTGTCTTTCATTCATGATTCGCGTACTATCAGATTATGTCTTCCGGAATCCTGTATGGGTTGAATGATGTCAGCACAGTTTAGATTTAGCCAATCAGAGATGTTCTTACATAGACGCTTCGGTGCTTGTATTATGTAAGATGGTTAATTGACCCGGTTCCAGATAATGTCAGAACAAAATTAGACAAAAAAATGTTTTTTACATTGGTGAACGATCACAATTGGATGTACTTTGTATGGTTGGAGTTTCTAATGTATTTTCTTAGTGTCACCTGTCCGAGTATTCCACCTGTGATGCTACCCAGTGATTCTGGAGGGATTTATTTCCTAAACGTTCGCGAGACGTAATTGACGTTTTGTGTCATTTCGGGCGAAGAAACAAACCATACGCTACTGTCAAAATTGTAAATTTTTCGCAACGTTTTTCCACCTCCAGATATTAATGGAATTGTCCAAAATATAAACATGTTATATATTTAGGGGTGCAAGAGTTGACGTTGTGACCGGATATTGTGACCTTCAGCATGAAAACCTTATTCACAGGTCTCCGTAAAATTGAGAGTAGTCAGCTTTTTTGAAAAAGTAGCCAGCTATATCGACTTCCACGCAGCTGCGTTGCTTAGTCGCCATAGGTGACGAAGGGGAGGGTACGGGAGGGATACCCCCTTCCTGTTAGGGGTGTTTGGGGGCATGTGAACCCCCAAGAACATTTTGAAATTTATATTCAATTTGGTGGCATCTGGTGAGTTTTATGGTGCATATATTTGCAGTTGTTTAAGACAATTTCTGCATATATTGTTGCAAAAATGTTAAAATCTTTTTTTGGAGGAGCATGTTGTTGCCGCTTTGTCCGTCCGTCTGGCGTCCGCGTCGGCATCTCACTTCGGTTAAGGTTTTTAGTCAAGTCCATATCTTCAATACTATTAGGCCTAGAGCCACCAAACTTGCACACATTAATCAATCACTTTGCAGTGTACATCTATAACCACTATCAAATATGTGACCTTGACCTACTTTTCCACTTAAATTACTGTTATTTCCCCTTGGTTCAGGTTTTTAGTCCAGTCTCTATCTTCATTATTAGGGCTAGAGTCACCAAGCTTGAAAATAAATTAACAGAGCAAGAGCATAACAATAATCCAATTCAACTCCCAGGTAACTAAAGAGCCAAAGATAAAAACGTACCTGAGGGCCAAGCCAGGCAAATCGTGATTCCTATAAGGAGGAACCCATACCGTTAATTTACGCCGTCTCATTCGCCCGACCACCACCCACCCGTGTTTTGTAAAAAAAGAAAAAAGTTTGTTTTGTTTTTTTACGACATTATGAATTGTAGCCGGCGCCAACTGAGCGAGTAGTCGGCTAAATCGCCGGCAGCCGGCGCTTACGGAGAGCTCTGCTTATTAAGCCGTGTTGTAACACACTTCATAAATGTCATACGACAGACTCAGTGCTCCAGATAAACTTTGTGTCTAAAGCGTACTAGACCCCCTGATTTCAAAATCATTGCGTATTTTACTTTTACAAATTATTTATTGATTTTCTTCATTACTAAATAGGGTACAAATGATTAAAAAAAATAACAAATTTAAACATTCACTTATTTGAGATGCAAAAAGCAAACACTGTTTGCTTTTTGCAGCTCAACTAACTGAATTTTCTACTTTATGACAGTATTATCACTACTCAATTTGAAACTCAATGCGTATTTTCACATTGCTGTGCGTATTTTGTACTCCTGACCCACTTTTGATAATCAATGCGTATTCAGCTAAAATAATTGCGTAAAATACGCCAATACGCACCTTATCTGGAGCTCTGAGTCTACACCTGCAGCAAATTTGATTGGCTGGCTGCACCACCCTAATTGTATATTCGTTCTAACCTTATATTCCATCAAATATTGATTTTATTGCGAAAAAACGATTTTCCTATGGGAATTTAACATTAACATGGGGAGTCCATTTACAATTTTTTTCGTTTTTTTTTATCCTATTTAAAAGGATCAAAAAACGAAAAAATTTGGAAATTGACTCCGAAACCTGGCGAGATAGCTTGAAAATGATGTAATTAGATTTTGAAAACCTGTCCACAAATAATTTTTTGTTTTTTTAAATCAATTTTTAGCCCCCATGTTAAATTCCCATATTTTTTTTGCAAAAAAGTCAATATTTGATGGAATTTCATGAAACAATTTTTTCTGGGGAGGGTGACTTTTTTGTTATTGATGAAAAAGTACTTACTTTTAAAATATTTTTTAGATTTAATGTGTTTAATAGCCAAACGTTTGTCGGCAGAAAAACGTGGAACAGACAGTAGTATTAAAAACAAATTCTCTGTCAAGATATTCAACTAGATGCAAAAAAAGTCAGTGGCATCTTCTCACTGAAACATCAATATCTCCAACTTTTCTGTAGCCGATTTCACCAACATTGCAAAGTATACTTTCCTAGCAAAGTATACTTTGAGGGAGTAATCATTTCATTTTCCCGAAATGCATTTTTTCATATAGAACTAACGACTGCATATATTTGATGATTAAAAGTATGCAGGATTATTATACTGAATTTATTACATTATCACAGCCAAAATGGCTGTGATAATGTAATTAATTCAGTATAATAAAAATTAATATATTTTTCCTAAAATTGAAAATTTCTCCCTCAAAGTATACTTTGATAGATAAGTATACTTTGCAATGTTGATGAAATAGGCTACCGGAATGTGAAGTCATGTGACAAACAGCATCTCGAACTCGTTTCTACTTGATAAAATGTTTATAAAATGTATGTGACTCGTTTCATGAATCTCATAAAATGGAAACTCGTTTGAGATCCTTTATATATACATTGGTGTCATGTGTGATACATGCATATGCGCCAAATCGTCTGTATGTGGCTGTGACTGGAGAAATGGGGCTTGTGGGTTTTGCAGCCAGTGTAGACTCAGACAGCCTGTGCATCCGCAGTCTGATCAGACTGTGCATTGTTTGCCATGCCATCAACGAACCACCTGTCATGCCTCGAACAAACAATATAGATCGTTATCAGGCTGCAGGTGTGTTATTTAATTAGCTACACTGGTCACAGATCCCATAAGCTCCATTTCACCAGTCACAGCCACATATCTGTACAGGGCTCCAGATAAGGAATTAGTAATTGAGTATTGTCACTCCATCATTTCTGAAGCAATTGGGTATTTCAAAATTTTAATTGTGTAAAATAGAATCACACTACTGTTTACACATCAGCAGATCGCACTTATTGAATAGTTTGCTTCTAAATGAAAACACATCTTGGTATTTCATTAGAATTGTCTCCTTGGAGCAATTCTAATGAAATAACAAGATGTGTTTTCATGGAAAAATAAGAAAATATGTTATATTTGTGGTCTGCTTATTGTTTTCTGTAGCATGATAAAGATACCACAAATTTTTCATTTCTTTTTGATACTCGCTACTTCTGATTTCAATTGGGTTTTTGGCAATTTTAATTGGGTATTTACGCAAATACGCAGCTTATCTGGAGCTCTGTCTGTACATGTGATGCCGTGTGCCCAGGTCAGCAAGTGCTGATCCAGCAGCCCCAGCCGCCCAGTCGCCCCCCGTCCACTGGGGCGAGCGGAGTGCCCCCCTACAGTGCCCAGTCAGGCCTGCCCATTGCCCCGAAACCCATCATGGTGTCCAAGAGCAACACACCACCACCGAGCCAGAACTCAGTCTATCACCCAGGTAACTACTTACATGCAAACATTGATCATTTGCACTGAAAATATTATTTACATTTTTTGCTCACCTGAGCCAAACGCTCACGTGAGCTATTGTTAGCGCTTATCGTCTTCGTCCGTCCACAATTTCAAACTTCTTCTTCTCCCGAACCGCTGGACCAGTGTTGGTCAAACTTCACAGAGATGATAATTATATGGGTGGGGGCACATCATATTTGTAAACTTGGAGGTTGTCGTATATTCAAAGATGGCCGATGTGGAAAAGTAGGTCAAATTCTTAAAAAAAAAGCTACTCACGAACCGCCTTTCGCTTTCAACGAAACTTGGCAGGAATGATCGATAGTCAACTCTGTTTCAGATTAGTTAAAATGGTGGCCCCAGTGTCAGAAATGGGCGGGGCCCGAGTGTTAAGTAGGTGTAAAATTTCACGTTTGACCAACTATGGTCATGTCGTGTATCAAATCGACAGTCATTTTTTACTTACTTTATAATGGGGATAATAATTTCAGGTGAGCGATACAGGCCCATTTGGGCCTCTTGTTTACTTCGTGATTGTAATTGCTGTCCAAAAACTGCTGGCATGCAAATTTCTTTTTGAGCCTTGTGTGAGCAGGGCATTTAAATAGGCATTGCAATGCAAATCAATTACCTATTTGGTATAATAACATACCTGTCATAAAGTGAAAGCTCCTTGGCAAGTGATTTACATTAAATAGATGCGTGACCGCTTGACCTTCATTGCTTTGAATTCGGGAGCTTGGGCTTGAAATCAAAGTTTTGTTATCAACACATTTTAACCCTTAGACCGCTACACACAACAATTGTCGTCTGTTGTTGCTTTTATATCTTTCCTTATTTCTCAATAAAAACATGGTTTGACAGTACTTCAGAATCATTTCCATTTTTATTTTTATTATACAGTAGAACTTCGATCGCTCGAACCGGCAACGGAATCGAGTTTGAGTTCGAGCGATGCATAGTTCGAGGGAATGAAGTTTCAAAAATGTAGTCACATTCAGTCAATAAAATCACTTATGTGAATATATGAGATGACCGATGTGACATGCCATTGTATATGCATTACATTTGGAGGGAGAAATGAAAAATAACAAATACAATTGTAAAGTTGCTGTTTTATTCAATATTTACATGTAATTATACGTCAAATAAACCGCTATGTTCCGCTTTGCGTCTATACATAATACTGGTATTCGCAGTGTCTAAAAATAGCACATAGCACAGTGGTTGGAATAAATATACAAACGGAAAATATAAACGAAACAATGTCAGTATACAATTATAAACACTAAATTAACGCCTGAAGAATTCCATGATCTCGGTTTGTTTGTTATTGGCACATTACATAAAATGAATTTTGTTCAAATCACTTAATTAGCGTGGACATCATAACGCCCGTAATTCACGCCGCTATTGTTTGCGATTCGTGATTTAATGTCATCCCGCGTCAAGGGAAACTACTCAACGCGACCGCCCGCAATGGTGGAATTCGCACCTCGTTAGACAAACAGCTGATCACAGACTTACCTGTTCGAGTTATTAGCGGTAATTACCACTGTTTGACCGTCCACAGGACTAATCCACAGGTTCGACTGTTCGAGTAATTCATAGTTCGAGTTTAAGGTGTTTTATTACATGAATTATATAGGAAATTTGCCGGGACTGTCGAACCAGTTTGAGTTTTCCATGGTGTTCGAGCCAGACCTGTTCTAGTTATCAAAGTTCTACTGTACTCAATTTACTACATGCTGTGATAATGTAGTAAATTGAGTATAATAAAAATTTATCCTTAAATTGAAAATTTCTCCCTCAAAGTATACTTTGCTAGATAAGTATACTTTGCAATGTTGGTGAAATAGGCTACTGACATCCTTTGGCACATCACCATTTACACAGACATTTACACAGACATTTACACCGATATTGAAATCCGTGTCTCATCTGAAAGTTCGTCAACTTGTTAGTTCATTTACGAAGGCCATAAAACAGTACTTTGGTTCTCAGATATCTCTTCGTCTGAATAATTCCTGCGCGTCGAGCATTTTATCGTCATGGAGAAATAAAATTGTACTATAAATTCACTTTATGTTAGATTATGATCAAGAAAAAACACTACCATGCAACAATATGTTAAATCCAATCATGTCTGACATGTCTTGTGATTTTTCACGTTTAACCCTTCCTACGCTGTTAAATTCTTAACAAAAAACTGGTTTTTGACAGCACATGAGAAAGTGGAGACGATTCTCATGTGCTGTCAAAACCAGGTTTTTGTCGAGAAATATTGAAAATAAAACATTTCCAGCAGACGACTACATTTAACTCAGCGTAGTAAGGGTTAAAGAGGTTATAGTAACTTTATAGAACACATTGTTTTTGTTCAAGATATTCGTCTCTGATTTTTTTTCAAGTAATCAGAGACGAACATCAAAAGAAAATTATGTTAGAAAATTCCGCCCTCCTGCTTCACATTCTGCAAATCCTGTGCCTGAGAACCAAACTACTTATTTTTTTATGGCGCAATATGTTTTGTAGGATCGGTGAATCTCAAGTCGCAGAACTACCAGGCGATATCTGGGAACGGGAAGGCTGATATTGGGTATGTGTCGGGCTCGAACTTCCACACGAAGCCCCAGAAGGTCAAAGCAGCCATTGCCAATATTCCCGTGGCCACGGAAAGTCTCCAGAAATATCACCCTCTACACGGTAAGTGGGTTGGTCGAGCGAACGCTACGACGTAAATTAATGGTTGGGGTTTCTCCTTATAGGAATCACGATTTGCCTGGTTTGGCTCTCATGTACGTTTTTATGCCACCGGGTTTCGAAGAAACGAGTGGCATATAGTGTTTGGGCCGTCCATCTGTCCGTCCGTCCGTCCGTCTGTCCGTCTGTCCGTCCCACTTTTCGGTTAACCACTTTGTCACAGTTTCTCATTTTCGGTTAACCACTTTGTCACAGTTTCTCAAATATGTTGCAGGTGGCATCCGCGTTCCACAGACGCATTTCTTGTTATCTTTGGCTCTTATGTTACCTGGGAGTTGAATTGGGTTATTGACCATTATAAAAGTAGTAAGATTATTATTGATCCTACTGCTTTTGGAAGGGGGCCAAGTGATTCTGGTGTAGCGAGGACCTGGCATCAGATTATTCTGATTTCAGGGCTGAATTCATATTTTTTTATAGTAAATATTCAGTTCTGATTTTGGGATTTTCCCCCCATTTGTACATGTACTTGAACATGTACATGCTCTTGTACAGGTAATATATGGGATTTAGTTAAAAACCCATTGACCCGGCCTTATTTGACCTTAGCTGTTGATAGGACGTTAAACCCCAACAAACAAACAAACAAACTAAAAGGTAAATATGCCATAAACAGAAAATTTAACAACAGAGTTCTTCCGCAGCCAAATTTCTTGATCCATTAGTCAGATCATTACCAGATTTCCATCAATAGCTTTCTCACATTGATGGCTATCAACCCAGTGTCATTTGGGTGACCATGACCTTCACCTTGGTGACGTTACACTTTGTGGGACGTACATTTCGGACATAGTCCAAATTTTGCATATCTGTTGATTAGTTGGATCATTACCAAACTTCATCAATAGCTTCCTCACATTGTAATGTTCATTTTTCAGCCGCAAAGCCATATGTGAGTGCCCCATCTGGCAAACCATACAACCCAGGGTCGCCAAATGTTTCCCACCATGCCCCAGTGACCATGACCTTCGGGTCACCATCTGCGACCTCGACGCCGCAGCCAATGAGAGAACAGACACATGACCATCGCCCACAGAAACCATCGCCCCTGGTGCTGTCTCCACCACCAATGAAACTCCCTGACAGAATGGATGAGCCGGAGGTCAATGAAGGTCAAGAGGTCGCGGGAAACGACCCGGAAGGCAGACCAAAACGCCAGTTGAAGGGAAAACGCTACAAGGAGAATATTGCGGAAAATGGAATCAATTCTATCGGGAAAGGAAGAAAGGTAGAATTTGCCAGTAACTGCAGATAATCCAAGTCTGTTTGGCTTTTTATCTCGATGATGAATCATCAGCTGCGACTCGAGGGGCCGTTTCACTAAACTTTGTACGACTAAAATGTTCGTAATTGCAAAATTATGATCTCACATTAACAATGTTTTCTTGTAAACAATTATTGGATTTACATTTATTGAGCATAGGCTGCATATGCAGCCTATGCTCATTAAATGTAAATCCATCAATTGAAATTTCCAGATGATCCTAAATTTGCACTTACGAACATTTTAGTCGTACAAAGTTTAGTGAAACAGACCCCAGGCCTCGGTGCTCAATCCTTGTTTATGTCTGTGACTGGGGAAATGGGGCTTAGGGGAGTTGTGACCAATGCAGCTTCTGATCCAATATCACACCCCTGTAGCCTGATAATGATCCGTATTGCTTGTTAGAAGCATGGCGGGTGTTAAATTGATGAAATGGCGAACAGTGCAGATCCAGATCAGACTGCGGATGTCACGGCCACGTATGATATGCCCATTTGACAAAGTACCTGTGTATTTTATAGACGCAGCAACATGATGAAATGACAAACAGTGCAGATCCTGATCAGACTGCGGATGCACAGGTGATGTGGATCTACACTAGTCACAGCTACAAATCAGCTTACAGCATTTAGAACAATTGGAGGTGTTTTTGCACATTAATTTCTCTGTAGGATTTGAATCTGCATGTGATGGAATGCAGCCTATTTCAGTGACTGATTTGGCCCGAACAGACTGGAAACAAAGTCTAATCTGGGGCTACACTGGTCACAAATTAAACCCAATTCACTGTCAACCAGTAGGTCATGTGACAATGTTTTTTTTGTAGTACAGCAGCTATGGTACTAGCTACGTAGCAATTTTGTTTCTACTATGGTACATGCTCGTATTTCTGCTGTAATTGGCTGGGAGGGTATATCTCTGATAAATTTGATATCAAAAGGCGCTAACTGTTATTCTATAATTTATCAGCTAACGTTTTATGCTAGCTGATAATCAAATATGAAATGGTGTGCTTTGGCTTTTTCACGTTGTGTGATGACACTGACGACATTCGGTATAAATGGCATTTGGCCATGTTCGACTATGAAACGTCAGCTGGGAATATGTTGTAACCCGGATGCAGAGGAACACCTCTAAACCGCACACTCGGGAACATATAGGCCTATGTTTACTTTAGACATGTTACATGTGTTTCTTTATTATATATCTTTGATACTATCATGTATCTGATTACAATGACTTTTCATGATTGCAAAACACTAGAATGTGAAGTGCTCACATGTCTGATTTACAGTGGAGCATCTCCAAAACCAGACACCATGGGGCCTCCCAGGGTGTCTGGTTTGGAGAGGTTCCACTGGGACCTCCCAGGGTGTTCGGTTTGGAGAGGTTCAACTGTATTTGTATCTCGTCAATGCAGAATACGACAAAGTGTACGCCAATGCAAATGTAGTCACCTGACAAATGACTGCAGTTGGACGCATATAAAACCCAACTAATCGATCAACCAACCCGTGTTGTAATGGCTTAAATTGTTGTGATCACAGCCATATAGGCCGGGCCCACAGGAACCGGTGGACGATAGGAACCAGTCGAGCGAAGGTGAATCGAGCATCTACGGGACAAAGATCATTGTTACCGGACCAGATAATCAGTCGAGCGGTAACAAGCAGGCACCCATACAAGCAGTCCTGGCGCCACCAATGGTAATCATCACTTTACCGTGTCTGCTATTTTTATCATTTAGTAGAAAGTGCGACCGAGTTTGATGACATATTCTGATCACAAGGGCAAGATGTAGCGGTCTGAATTCCGTAATCGTAGGCTTCAACAATTTCCTGATCCGATGATTACCAAACTTTACGCATAGCTTCCTCACATTGATGGCTATCCACCCAGGTCATTTGGATGACCTCGACCATCGTGGCTGCGACACTCGACGGAGATCGCCTTGTTATCAGGTCCTAATAACTATCATAAATATGTACATGAAACCAATACAGAAAACATACTATCAGTGGGTATGATGTTGTGCTTATGCAATATATAGTTGCGAACAGTAACTCTTGCAATCTACTCGCGTACCGTACAGGAGTAGATTGTAAGAGTTACCTTCGCAACTAATGCAATATGTAGAATCTAATATTGCTGTTCATTTAGTATGGGTTATGGTCTAGTGGTTACTACAGTGGACTTCAATACCTCGGCTTGTGGGTTCAATCCTCGCCCTAGGCATGACAAAATACTTTTGTAGTATTTCCACCCCACTGGTCTTTCGGATGAGACTTGGTACCGAGGTCGCATGGACGTTAAACCAATTCACTTTCACATTTTATTAGCTCACCTGAGCGAAGCTCATGTGAACTATTGTTACCGCAATGTGTCCGTCGTCCGTCGTCGTCGTCCGTGAACATTTTCAAACGTCTTCTCCTCGGTAACCATGGAGCCTATAGTCACCAAACTTCGTGGTCATGGTCCTTAGGTAGGGGGATTACAAAATTGTTAAAATGATGTCATTACGTAATCCAAGATGGCCGCCGTCTAAAAATAGCACAAATTCTTCAAAAATCTTCTTCTCAAGAACCGCTAACCGGATTTTGACAAAACTTGGTACGAATGATCAATGTACAATGCGCTTTCAAAGTTGTTAAAATGGTGACCCCGGGGTCAAAAATGGGCATGGCCCGTGGGGTCAAATTGGGGTCAAATTTTATTTTTGACCGAATATGGTCATGTCATATACCAAATTGAAGGTATCAATGAGGCAATCACATTTTTTGTCGAAATCGGATGGTTATGTCATCCAAGATGGCCGCCGAAAGGTCAAAAGGTCCTTCTTTTATTAGAGATTTCAAAATTCTTCTTTACATGAACCGCTTGGCCCATGGTAGCCAAACTTAAAAGTTATGGTCCATGGGTGAAACCTTTTCAGATTTGTTAAAATGGAGGTCATCGCTAATCCAAGATGGCCGCTGTCTAAAAATAGCATAAATTCTTAAAAAATCTTCTTCTCATGAACCGCTAGCCGGATTTTGACGAAACTTGGTAGGAATGATTGATGTACAATGCTCTTTCAAAGTTGTTAAAATGGTGACCCCGGGGTCAAAAATGGGCGTGGCCTGTGGGGTCAAATTTTATTTTTGACCGAGTATGGTCACGTTATATATCAAATCGAAGGTATCAATGAGGCGATCACTCTGGTACATTATTTGTCGAAATTGGATTGTTATGTCGTCCAAGATGGCCGCCGAAATGTCAAGAGGTCGTTCTTTTATTAGAGATTTCAAAATTCTTCTTCACATGAACCGCTTGGCCCATGGTAGCCAAACTTAAAAGTTATGGTCCATGGGTGAAGCCTTTTCAGATTTGTTAAAATGGAGGTCATTGCTAATCCAAGATGGCCGCCATCTAAAAATAGCATATATTCTTAAAAAATCTTCTCATGAACTGCTGGCCGGATTTTGACGAAACTTGGTAGGAATGATCGATTTACAATGCTCTTTCAAAGTTGCGAAAATGGTGACCCTGGGATCAAAAATGGGCTTGGCCTGTGGTGTGAAATTGGGGTCAAATTTTATTTTTGCCCGAATATGCTCATGTCATATATCAAATTGAAGGTATCGATGAGGCGATTGCTCTGGTGCAATATTTGTCGGAATCGGATGATTATGTCATCCATGATGGCCACCAAAAGGTCCATTTATTCAAGATTTTTAACGTCTTTTTCTCAGGAACCACATGGCCGATGCTGCACAAACTTCATAGGAAGTTAAGATCCTTGGGTGAAGCATTTTCAGATTTGGTAAAATGAGAGTCATCGCTTAATCCAAGATGACCGCCATCTAAAAATAGCACAATTTTTTTAAAACACATGAACTCAATTTCACATTCTCCTCTGGTGTTCATGGAGTCAGGTGAGCGAATTAGGGCCATCATGGCCCTCTTGTTTAATATGAAATTATTAAACATGTACATGTACACTGATTTTATTGGAAACTACTTATTATGTTAACCCAATGTTTTCGGGTACCCATTATCGCTGTAACCGTTTGCATTTTTGCGCGGCACATCCATCAGTGTTAGTTATTCCTGTTTAACCCTAAATATCTGGAATAGACTCATATGTTAGTTTAACCCATTTCAGTCTAAGGATACGATAATTTTTGTTGAAAAAATACAACATACATTTTCAAGATGAAATAAAGAAAATATGGATATATATATGAAAATAACTGTATCCCGTCTCTAATGGGTTAATGACATAATTTTTGTTGAACAAATCTCATTAATTTGCTTATTTCTCCATAAAGGTATATGTTGTTATCACTCATTTGAACCGTCTCGTCGAGACGGTTCAAACGAGTGGTAACAACATACATTTTGGAGATGAAAGAAAGAAAATATTGATGTTTTCTCTCAAAAGTTTCATACTACTAGAACTGTATGCCGTCTCTAATGGGTCAAGGACCAATGCAATTGTCACAAAATGATTTTCAGACTAGTCCATTTATAAGGAGGTGTTTTATTCTAACTTGAAAACTATTTGCAAAAAGTGCAGATCCTGGTGAGACGGCTCGTTACGAGCCGGCTCACCTGGATCTACACTATTTGCAAACACAGCTATAAAGGTCTGTATTGTTGAAAGTGTTAACTTGAAGGGTACATCCATCATTGTTACTGATTTCTTGTTTAACTTGTTGTTTTTCATCCAGAGTCCGGCGAAGGTTAAGCACAAGCCTCCACCCCTGCCGTCGCCCGCCTCCATCGCAATCCCCTCCCCAAAACCCTCGCCCGGACTTACCAGCCCCCGCAAGTCCATGTTCAAGAAGAACGTAGACGATGGAATGGACAAGTAGGTGTTGGTGTTTGATGGCAACTTAGCCCGTTACATGCGGAGGATGTTCAAACTGTTCACTGTTCCCTTGTTTTCTTATTCAATGAAAATGCCAGTTTTGTCGCGCCCGCTTGCAGACAGTGTGATACAGTATGTACTTGCGTCCGGGTTAAAGTTTTTATGCCACCGGGTTTCGAAGAAACGGGTGGCATATAGTGTTTGGACCGTCCGTCTGTCCGTCCGTCCGTCCGGGCACACATTAGGGTACTTATGTGGCTAGCCCCACAGGGTTATGGACTTGGTAAAGGATAGGGTTGGTTACAATTAGCCACCTAAAAAATCCTTTTATGTGGCTAAAAATCGTTTTATGTGGCTAATGATAAGCCACATAAGTATAGTACTGTAAGAACGTCCGTCCGTCACACTTTTCGGTTTTATCCCGTCAACACAGTGCGTATGTGCCGTGAAACACGGTGCCATGAAACATTTTTGATATCGTGTCAATACCACCTAATCACCGCGTATGAATATATGCGGTTACTTTTTTTGCATTTTAAAGTCATTTCTAGGTGTTGACGGGATAAATAGAATAGTAGGTTAGTGCCGTGAATGGGAAAAATATCTGGCGCGGCTCGGAAACGAGATGTGCTCGGCAGAGCCTCGCCCATCCCGTTTCCTAAGCCTTGCCAGATATTTTTACCCATTCACGGCACTAACCTACTATTCTCTATAACCACTTTGTCACAGTTTCTCAAATATGCTGCAGGTGGCATCCGCGTTCGACAGACGCATTTCTTGTTGGTTATGCTTTTTCGGTATACTATATAAGCCTCGGCGGGGCGACATGTGGGCTCCGGCCATCTAGTTTATGATGCAATGTTTCCTCGTAAAACTCTGTAACGCACTGAAACAAAAACGCAAAACAGGTTTGCTGAATCTCTGTGCTTGGGCTGTGATAGAAAAACAATTAAATGCATGCGCAGTGTCGAAAAACAGGGAAACAAACGGAAACAGTTTTTTTAGCAAACGTAGCGCTAACGTGGGCCAAGCATGGGTCAAACAAAAATGCCACAGGTAAACTCGGAACGAAAACGCCGACACTACTGTTTCAATGTTTCGATGCATAATTGAAGTCAAAATCAAACTTTGGATTTCTGTAGCCGATTTCATCAAAATTGCAAAGTATACTTATCTAGCAAAGTATACTTTGAGGGAGAAATTTTCAATTTAAGGATAAATTTATTAATTTTTATTATATTGAATTTATTACATTATCACAGCCAAAATGGCTGTGATAATGTAATAAATTCAGTATAATAATTCTGCATACTTTTAATCATCAAATTTATGCAGTGGTTAGTTCTATATGAAATAATGCATTTTTTTAAAAATAAATGATTACTCCCTCAAAGTATACTTTGCTAGATAAGTATACTTTGCAATGTTGATGAAATCGGCTACAGAACTTGCTCAGACTGTAAGCAAGTTTAATTAGATGATGGGATGGGTTGTCAGAGCTCCAGATAAAGTGCGTATTTGCGTAAATACCCAATTAAAATTGCCAAAAACCCGATTGAAATCAGAAGTAGTGAGTATCAAAAAGCAATGAATAATTTGTGGTATCTTTATCATGCTACAGAAAACAATAAACAGACCACAAATATAGCATATTTTCTTATTTTTCCATGAAAACACATCTTGGTATTTCATTAGAATTGTCTCCAAGGAGACAATTCTAATGAAATACCAAGATGTGTTTTCATTTAGAAGTAAATTATTCAATACGTGCGGTCTGCTAATGTGTAAACAGTAGTGTGATTCTATTTTACACAATTGAAATTTTGAAATACCCAATTGCTTCAGAAATTATGGAGTGACAATACTCAATTACTAATTCCTTATCTGGAGCCCTGGGTTGTGGAGGAGAGGTTTAGAGAGGTACCACTGTACAGTTATATTCTATGGTTCATTCAGGGTGTTGGACCAGGTGAACTTTGAGCGAAGGTTTGAGGAACTGCCCAAGTTCAATCCTGAAGGTTCGGAAACTGGAACACCGCTACCCCAGAGTCCGAGGGGCATCCTAGTGAGCTACAAAAACAGGAAGCGAAAAATGTCGTCCTTAGGTGTGTATTTCATTGATTATGCCCGCTATGCAATACTAACAAGGGTGGCATATTGCGTTGCTCTAGATGTTCTGTTCATCCGTCTGTACATCCGTGTACATTTACGTCAAAAAGTTGAAAAGTTTGCAAGCGTTTCTCCAGTTAGAGCCCAGTATGCCACGGGGGCATATCCATGTTTTACAAACATGTCCAGTTTATTACATAAAATGGGTTTTCACAGTGTAATAACACAGTTTACACTACATCATATTACACTAGTGTAATAAATATGCACATCATATTACACAAATCAGTAAACTCGTTTAATAAATATCATATTAAATTATCACTCGTGTAAGATCCTCTATTTATTACACTCTTGCAAATTATTTGCACGGGTTTCGCTGTGAGAGAAAACCCGTAATCAACTCCTTACAAATAATGCACCGTGATAAGAACATCCATAATTGCGCGCCTGCTTTCTTGAAACCACGAGCTACCATGCAAAATGTTTAATTTTTATTACAGTCAAAATAAAGTTATTTGAAAATTTGGAAAGGGTCTCGACTAATCTAGAATGTTAAACATTACAAACATGCACTCAAATATATCTGGCTCATAGAAACAGCTGCGTAATTTGGATTTAAAAAAATTTACATTACGTCACATTTGACGTCACACAACGTAACGTCAAAACGCGGGAAAACACGTCATTGTGTAACTATTCATGCGTACATCACAATTCATTGATTATAATCTAAAAAAAAAGACTACATGTGCATATATATCCGCCGTGCAAGTGTAATAAATATAATATTCCATCGTACAGGTTTGAATAGCGGAAATAATACACTCGTGTCCGTCGGCATACGTGCAAGCTCACTCGTTGCTTACGTGGAAGCCGACACACACTTGTGTATTATGTCCCGCTATTCAAAATGTACGATGTAATATCTATATAGTATGAAGGTGGGAATATTTGATTACCATAATGACCCCAAATATTCAGACACAATTTATTCTATTGAGACACGTGTCTGTGACTGGAGAAATGGAGATTATGTGATTTGTGGCCAGTGTAAGCACACTCCTGCAGCCCGATCACAATCTATATCAATTGCTAGAAGCGTGATGGGCGTTTCATTGATAAAATGGCGAACAGTGCAGATCATGATCAGACTGCAGAATCACAGCCTGACCTGGTAGCAAAACCCATAAGTCCCATTTCTCCAGTCATACCCACACATCACAAGGCCCTAATTCTCAACGGTCACCTCCACAGAGCTCCAGATAAGGCGCGTATTGGTGTATGTCACGCTCTTATTTTAGCTGAATGCACATTGATTTAGATTATCAAAAGTGGGGGTGGGGGGTACACTACTCATTAGACACGCAGCTTATCTGAAGCTATGCCTCCATTTTTACAGCAAAGCCTGATGCTGCGGACGGTAGCTCGGATCACGCTTCGTCCGAGGCCACAACTCCACATACACCCATGACACCCCACCACTCCCTCCCGCAAACACCTCACACGCCCCGGGGCTCCCGGTACGACGAGCAGACTCCTAAAACACCACGGAGCAGTCGGTTTGATGACACACGGTTCTTCGGTAGCAGTTTCAGTCTGGAAACTCTGGCTGATGCGGCGATAGCTCGGCCGGTCGCTGACGGTGATCTGAGCTCGCCTATTGGCACTCCACATACGCCGAGCTCCCCCGGTCAGTACTCATCACTACGGAGAATTCTCGATCAGCGACGCGCGCTCGTCATGCAGCTGTTCGAAGACAATGGACTGTTCCCTTCAGGTATTTACTTCAGTGAGCGCATCGTGGGGGTGGTGGGGGAAACTTATTTATAGCTGGTTGATTCTCGTCCTGCATCTGTTTGAAGACAATGGACTGTTCCTTCCGGTATTAACTTCAGCGATATCAGCATGTGTCAGGGGTGGGGACAACTTATATGTGGCTGTAACTGGGGAAATGAGGCTTGTGGCATTTGCGACCAATGTAGATCCAGATCAGACTGCATATGCACAGTCTGATCAGCATCTGCACAGTTTGTCATTCCATCAATGAATCACCGTCATGCTTCTAACAAGCAATATAGATCATTATTAGGCTACAGGAGTGTGCTATTTGTCAGGAGCTAAACTGCTCACAAATCCCATAAGCCCCATTTCTCCGGTCAACCACATTTATAGCTGGTTGATTCTTGTTGTGAAACTATAATACAGGGACCGTCACCAAATGTAGTTGTGACCCGCAGTGACATCGTAGTTGTGACCCGCAGTGACATCGGAACAGGCCGAGCAGGTCGAGCAGGTCGAGCAGGTCCGGCGACTACCACACCAATAACTTTGACAAAAATATGAGTTTTTTAAATGAAATATTTAGAATTCATATATAAAAAATAAACCGTCACGTATTTAATGTATATAAACATGAATTCTAATGCACCGAAAATAGAAAGCACGCATCTGATTGGTCAATTGAAATCAGAGCCTATAAACTATGAAAAATCACAGCATATAAAATCTCCGTTTTACCAGTCTGTGTTTTACAACTTGACAGATTTATGTAACCCTACGCGCTTTTGTAAACAATGGCCAGCGGCGGTGTTTGCAATTATTTTCAAATTAATTTCGGTACATTTTCGGTTATCCATTCTGCCATATTGACCTGTACAACCCAAAGCGGAAAAGAAAATCTAACAACGACTGACAAACGTGACTTCAGTGTGGTGGCCCTTCAACAAATTCCCCAAAATATTACCCCACCCGCCCAAAATACAGAAGAATTTAATAAAGTGCTCAAATGCAAACTCAATATGCTAGTACCAGCCTATAACTGTACGAATTCCAATGTGCACATACATGACTATACATAATAAACTGTATTGCAGATGGGTAATCATTGACATTTCCTTTGTAAAAATCACACAAACCCAATGCAGAAATGTTCGCATTTGTTTAAATGAATAAAAGCAAATAACTGTTGCAACTACACATATAAAAACAATACAATTGTTAAAATAAACAATACAGTTGAATAAATGTATAGATGTCTTAGAAAAAGTCCCGTTAATCTCTATTTGAAATGGGAATATTCTTCGGCGGAGTTACATTTCATTAAATTAATTTGGTGCGAGGCAGTTATCGATGACGACAACAACCTGCTGACGTAATGATAAATATCACTGTTCGTGATATGCTACGACGTTGCAGAAAGCGGGGAGCACACTAGGTGCAAATGGAATGAGGATAACCATGCTTTGTTTTTCGATTTGGAGTGGTATGTGTGAGGTCATAAAACCTCCCACATACCGCTCCAAATCGAAAAACAAAGCATGGTTATCCCCTAACTATGCATTTCCCATATATGCTACTGTTGACTTGAACATGAATTTTCGGGTTTAATATGGTATTATCAGCTTGATCTCGGTTTTTTATCAGCCAATACGCAACAAACTCTCGTTTGCAATTTTGCTCGTTTCTCATCGACGTGTATATAGTTGCCACTCGGTTGAACCGTCTCGACGAGACGGTTCAACTGAGTGGTAGCAACATACACTTTGGTTGATGTGGAGCTGGTGTAGGCAAGCCCTGACTGTCGCTGGACCAATCTTAACATCTTATGACAGAGCTCCAGATAAGGTGAATATTTGCGTAAATACCCAATTAAAATTGCCAAAAACCAAATTGAAATCAGAAGTAGTGAGTATCAAAAAGCAATGAAAAATTTGTGGTATCGTTATCATGCTACAGAAAACAATAAACAGACCACAAATTCTTATTTTTCCATGAAAACACATCTTGGTATTTCATTAGAATTGTCTCCAAGGAGACAATTCTAATGAAATACCAAGATGGTTTTCAATAAGTGCGGTCTGCTGATGATGTGTAAACAGTAGTGTGATTCTATTTTGAAATACCCAATTGCTTCAGAAATGATGGAGTGACAATACTCAATTACTAATTCCTTATCTGGAGCCCTGTTATGATGCTTCCGAAGCTCCTGGCCCGGATATCAGTATCGAGTCGATTCAACAATCTATTATCAGTCGTCGTGTATTTGGTTTGTTTGTTTATTAGTGTTTAACGGCCTATCAACAGCTAAGGTCATGTAAGGCCGGGCAAACGGGTTCGATCCCATTTTAACCTGCTGCATTGGGGGGAAAATCCCAAAATCAGAACGGAATATTTACATCGAGAACAAATATATTCAACCCTGAAATTAGAATATCCTGACCTGGTACCAGGTCCATACCACACCAAGTCACTTGGCCCCTTCCCCTAAAATAGGATAACGAATATCGTAATACTCACATAAGGGATATAACCAGATTCAACTGTCACATACAAAATACCAAAGACGTATGTGAGGGCCAAACCAGGTCTCCAGTCGGGATTCCGGTAAGGATGAACCCCGATCGTTAAATTACCCATCGCGTGCTCCCACCTGCCACCCACTATAAGGCTCATGGGTTATGCGACCAGTGTAGATCCAGATCAGCCTGCGCATCCGCGCAGTCTGATCAGGATCTGCACTGATCGCCATTCATTCAGTGAACCAAATATCTAGTTTCCAACAAAGTGTGTAGATCCTTATTTCGCCGCAGGACTGTGCTACAAGATGAGGCGGTAGACTGGCCTGAACTTCCATAAGCCCCATTTCTCCAGTCACAGCCATAGCATAGCATAGCATAGCATAGCATAGCGATTTACCACTGATATAATTGTGTTTATCCATTTCAGCACAAGCCACGACCAGTTTCCAGGAGAAGTATAAGGATATATTTCCCACGAAGACCTGTCTCCAGTTGAAGATTCGGGAAGTTCGCCAGAAAATGATGGCACAGTCGGCGGCCGTCGAGGCTTCTACAGGCGAAACAATACCGCACACGCAGTCCTTGTCTGGCACAGGAGAGACCACCCCGCACACTCATTCACATGGCAATGTCCCGACAGAGTGATCTCCCTTAGTGGAAACTTGTCTGGCACCGTGGAGATCACCCCGCACACCCATTCACAGGACAATATCCCAACAGAGTGATCTTCATTTGTGGAAACTTGTCTGACACGGGGAAAACTAGCCCGCACACTCAGTCACAGGGGAATGTCCCGATAGAGTGATCTTCCATGGTGGATGCACAGGCTGATCTGGATCTACACTGGTCGCATAACGCATAAGCCCCATTTCCCCTGTCACAGCCACATATTTCCTGTGCTCTTGTCTTCTGGTTTTGTCAAGTCTGTTTACGAAGAGCTAGATTTGTGGCTGTGACTGGAGAAATGGGGCTTATTGGATTTGTGACCAGTGTAGCTTATGATCAAATAACACACCCCTGCAGCTTGATACCGACCTTTATTTCTTGTTTGAAGCATGGCTGTTGTTTCATTGATGGAATGGCGAACAGTGCAGATCCTGATCAGAATGTCCGGATTCACAGGCTGAACTGGATACACACTGGTCGCAAAACCCAGATCTGATTAGGATCTGCACTGTTCGCCATTCCATCACTGAATTTTCACGAAATATTAGGAAAGCCCATTAAAAATTTGGCAAAAATGTATTCTATTAAAAAAATTGTATTTTCATTATTTATATAGCCGTAAAATTTGGGCAGGTTTCGTGAAACAGACAGTAAGTCTCGGGTCCAAGATGACAATTTGAGGTCTTTGTTCCTTGCCCACTATTGGTCAATGGGAGTTACTAATATTTATGGAAATGATATTTATTAAACACGTTTACTGATTTTATAAGAAACGAGGCATAGCCTCGTTTCTTATGAAATCAGTCAACATGTTTAATTAATATATTAAATATGCGCAAATGCTAGATTCTTTTCTATTCATTACATAAGCACATCATCATCATGTGAAGCTGTATTGATTACCTAACATGTTTGCGGGCTCATTTGCATATTTAAAGGTAAATGCCCACTCAGTAGGCACAAAATGTTAACAGACATTATTATTTATTCTCTCTATTTATTTTTTTATGTTCACTGATCATACTTTATAATCTATCGAAAATATTATTTTTGCATGTGACACATTTAATTAGTATACATAATTAAAAAATATCATGCCTCGTTTGCATGTGAAAATAGCCTGTTACCACCGTGTGTCACTATCAGTAACATAAATATTACTGAAGTTATATCTGTATAGCGGGCACTCGTAATTTTTAGAACTGGTGGAATAGTGACACAATTTTCCACTTATTTAATTCCTATAAATAACAGTTTGTGCCTACTGCATGGGCATACACCTTTAATTTACTAGTGTATTACAATTTTTATTACACACGTTAAACTGTGAACACCATTTTATGCAATAAATGGTGTTATTGTTGTACAATTGTACTTCTGTGATGGTCGGTAGATCTTACACTACTGACAATGTTGTTGTGCTGATATTTATGGTTTGGTATTTGCTCGAACATTTCCCATGCCTAGAAATGTGGATGAAAAATGTGCAAGTATTTATACACAACTTGTGCTCTGTGTCAGTGCATACGTAGAGCTCCAGATAATAGGTGTATTGACGTATTTTGCACACTTATTTTAGCTGAATACGCATTGATTGTCAACAGTGGGAGTACAAAATACTCGCAGCAATGTGAAAATACGCATCGATTTTTCAAATTGGGTAGTGAAAATACTGTAATAAAGTTGAAAATGTACTTACTTCAGCTGCAAAAAGCATGCTTTTTGCCGCTCAACTAAGTACATTTTCAACTGTATTATAGGAATGAATGGCCTTTTTGTGGAATTTATCGGGGTATAAACTTGGAAAAGTCGCAGGAATACTGGACGAAGGCCGGAAGGCCTCGTCCAGTATTCCCGCGACTTTTCCAAGTTTATATCCCCGATAAATTCCACAAAAAGGCCATTCATTCCTTATAATTCCAGCATTTGAAATAAATTCATCAAGAAAATGTGTTTATATTCCGTTTTCATAAGAATTATTTTAACTACACCTCACGGTTATGGAAAGTAGTTCGGCATGGGAGTTTACTGGGATATAAATTTTGGACAGAGACTGGCTACTGGCCAATCAAATGTTAGGGAGTTGTGTAAACATTTTTGTGCTGGAATTATTACAGTATAAATAAGTGAATCAGTAATAATGCATTCAAAGAAGTGAATGTTTAAATTTGTTTTGATCAGTTGTTCCCTATTTAATCATGAAGAAAATCAATAATCCATTTGTAAAAATAAATTATGCATTTAATTTGAAATCAGGGGGTACAATACTCTTTAGACACAAAGCTTATCTGGAGCTCTGCATAAGTTGTTGATATGTTTATGAAATAGATGTTAACAGATACAATATTGATTTAAATTTTGTTCTCTGTCCTTCGTTTTTTCATTTCCATTGAAAGGGTCGTAAGAAAATGTCTTGATTCCAATAAGCCCCATTATTCCACTGACCCTTCACTTCGTTCAGGTGGCAAACATGTTGTTTTGGCGTTTCAAGAGAATAGGCTGAAAAGAAAATGATCTTCATGTGTTGGACAAATGTGGCTGTCACTGGAGAAATGTGGCTGTCACTGGAGAAATGTGGTGACGTGGCTCTCACTGAAGAAATGGGGCTTATGGGATTTGTGACCAGTGTAGCTTCTGATCAAACAACATACTCCTATAGCCTGATAACGTTCTATATTGCTTGTTAGAGGCGTGACTGGTGTTTCATTGATGGAATGGCGAATGGTATAGATCCTGATCAGACTGTGCGGATGCACAGGCTGATCTGGATCTACACTGGTCGCAAAGCCCCATTTATCCAGTCACAGCCACAAATACGAAATCTGAGCAAATATAAAACGGCAGCTGGCAATAATATTTTCCCCGCCTTCTAAGGATTAAACAGTTTACATTTAAGTGGTTAAGTTGTTTGATTTGGATCTAAAAGTTTGTCTCGAGGAAATATGGGCGTACAGCTATTTTCTGTCCATTGTTGAAGATGTGAATACAATTCTTGTTGATAATGCATGGCGTTGCTTAATTAAAATTTAATAAATTATAAAATCTAGTGAGATGGTGTTTTACATTTTGGAATTGTTGTGTATGTGGTGATGTTGTAGTTTCACAAAATGTATCTGCATGTTTCTTATTGAAGAATCTTGTTGCCAAGAACGCATTTATTTCAGAATGTTTAACCCTTAGACCGCTATCTTAATTTTTTGTCATCTGCTGTTTATTTTCTATTTTCCATTTTTATCATCAAAAACATGCTTTGACAGCACTTTAGAATAATTTACAACATGCTTTGACAGCACTTCAGAATCATTTCCATTGGAAATGATTCTGAAGTGCTCTCAAACCATGTTTTTATTGAGAAATAAGGCGAGATATAAAAGCAACAGCAGACGACAATTGTTGTGTGTAGCGGTCTAAGGGTTAATGAATTATGTTGTTGACAAATAAATCTGAAATATTTATTATTGTGTAATACTGTAAAAAGACGTAAGATCTGAATGTTTATTTCAATTACAGTTGACACTCGTTTACTCAAAGTTATTATTGACTGAGTTATCAGTCGTTTGACTTAAGAGAGTTTGAGGTAACGAGTGTAGCCTGTATTGACGAGTAACAAATATTTATTGTAAGACATCATGACACATCAACCAGTGTTGATTATGGTATGAAGACAATTGTGTAAAATTGAAGGGGTCAGTGGAAGAAGGGGACTGCGTCTAAGAGACATGGCCCCTTCCTCCACTGATCATGTCCATTGTTTTGTGTGTCTATACATTGTATTGTATATAGCTGTACAGATACATTTTCACATGTGTAATTTAATGTTGCACTGTAGCACACACCACTAGTATTTGCAATATAGGAATGAATGGCATTTTTGTGGAATTTATCGGGCTATAAACTTGGAAAAGTCGCGGGAATACTGGTATCCAGTATTCCCGCGACTTTTCCAAGTTTATATCCCTGATAAATTCCACAAAAAGGCCATTCATTCTTTATAATTCCAGCATTTGAAATCCGTTTTCTTGAGAATTATTTTAACTGCGCCTCACGGTTACGGAAAGTAGTTCGGCGTGGGAGTTTACTGGGATATAAATTTTGGACAGAGACTTGCTACGGACCAATCAAATGTTAGGGAATTGTGTAAATATTTTTGTGCTGGAATTATTATTATATACATACTTTTGTTTCCCAATGGATCATAATGGAAGCCGTCAATATTTTTCCGTATAGATGTCTGTGAGTTCATATTGATTTGTATGTGAATATATGCCACTCGTTCCGACGCACATTGGTGGGTGGCAGGTGGGAGCTTGCGATGGATAATTTTACGATCGTGATTCATTCTTACCGGTATCCCGTACGGAGACCAGGGGCCCGTTTCACTAAACTTCTTTCTATTAAAATGTTTGTAAGTTCAAATTTAAGATCGTCTGTAAATTTCAATTTATAGATTTACATTTATTGAGCATAGGCTGTAAATGACCTTAGTTGTTGATAGTCCGTTAAACACCAATCAATCAAATCAATCTGCCGCACAACGATATTACGATCCTAAAGTCGCACAATATCGCACGCTGTGGAACTCGTGTGTATATCCACATACAAATCAAATAACCATATAAGTATTGATAGCCCAGCAGACTTGATTTTGATGAGCTTGTACACCTTCTGTAAATTCATACAGGAAACAAATTTGGTGGTTGGTTGGGCGAAGGTGATTCTGCTGTGGTGAGGACCTGGCATCAGATCAGGATTATTCTGACTTTAGGGCTGACTATATAGATTTTTAGCTCACCTGAGCGAAGCTCATGTGAGCTATTGTTACCGCAATGTGTCCGTCGTCATCCGTCGTCGTCCGTCGTCGTCGTCTGTGAACATTTTCAAACGTCTTCTCCTCGGTAACCATTGGGCCTATGGTCACCAAACTTCATGGTCATGGTCCTTAGGTAGGGGGATTACAAAATTGTTAAAATGACGTTATTACGTAATCCAAGATGGCCGCCGTCTAAAAATAGCACAAATTCTTCAAAAATCTTCTTCTCAAGAACCGCCAACCGGATTTCGACAAAACTTGGTAGGAATGATCAATGTACAATGCTCTTTCAAAGTTGTTAAAATGGTGACCCCAGGGTCAAAAATGGGCGTGGCCTGTGGGGTCAAATTGGGGTCAAATTTATTGATCAATGTACAATGCTCTTTCAAAGTTGTTAAAATGGTGACCCCAGGGTCAAAAATGGGCGTGGCCTGTGGGGTCAAATTGGGGTCAAATTTTATTTTTGACTGAATATGGTCATGTCATATATCAAATTGAAGGTATCAATGAGGCGATCACTCTGGTGCATTTTTTGTCGAAATCGGATTGTTATGTCATCCAAGATGGCCACCGAAAGGTCAAAAGGTCGTTCTTTTATTAGAGATTTCAAAATTTATGGTCCATGGGTGAAGCCTTTTCAGATTTGTTAAAATGGAGGTCATCGCTAATCCAAGATGGCCGCCGTCTAAAAATAGCATAAATTCTTAAAAAATCTTCTTCTCATGAACCGCTAGCCGGATTTCGACGAAACTTGATAGGAATGATCGATGTACAATGCTCTTTCAAAGTTGTTAAAATGGTGACCCCGGGGTCAAAAATGGGCGTGGCCCGTGGGGTCAAATTTTATTTTTGACCGAATATGGTCATGTTATATATTAAATCGAAGGTATCAATGAGGCGATCACTCTGGTACATTTTTTGTCGAAATCGGATTGTTATGTCATCCAAGATGGCCGCCGAAATGTCAAAAGATCGTTCTTTTATTAGATTTCAAAATTCTTCTTCACATGAACCGCTTGGGCTTGGCCCATGGTAGCCAAACTTAAAAGTTATGGTCCGTGGGTGAAGCCTTTTCAGATTTGTTAAAATGGAGGTCATCGCTAATCCAAGATGGCCGCTGTCTAAAAATAGCATAAATTCTTAAAAAATCTTCTTCTCATGAACCGCTAGCCGGATTTCGACGAAACTTGGTAGGAATGATCGATGTACATTGCTCTTTCAAAGTTGTTAAAATGGTGACCCCGGGGTCAAAAATGGGCGTGGCCCGTGGGGTCAAATTTTATTTTTGACTGAATATGGTCATGTTATATATCAAATCGAACGTATCAATCAGGCGATCACTCTGGTACATTTTTTGTCGAAATCGGATTGTTATGTCATCCAAGATGGCCGCCGAAATGTCAAACGGTCGTTCTTTTATTAGAGATTTCAAAATTCTTCTTCACATGAACCGCTTGGTCCATGGTAGCCAAACTTCACAGTTATGGTCCATGGGTGAACCCTTTTCAGATTTGTTAAAATAGAGGTCATCACTAATCCAAGATGGCCGCCGTCTAAAAATAGCATAAATTCTTAAAAAATCTTCTTCTCATGAACCGCTGGCCGGATTTCGACTAAACTTGGTAGGAATGATCGATTTACAATGCTCTTTCAAAGTTGTGAAAATGGTGACCCCGGGGTCAAAAATGGGCATGGCCCGTGGGGTCAAATTTTATTTTTGACCGAATATGCTCATGCCATATATCAAATTGAAGGTATCGATGAGGCGATTGCTCTGGTGCAATATTTGTCGGAATCGGATGATTATGTCATCCATGATGGCCACCAAAAGGTCCATTTATTCACGATTTTGAACGTCTTTTTCTCAGGAACCACATGGCCGATGCTGGCCAAACTTCATAGGAAGTTAAGATCCTTGGGTGAAGCATTTTCAGATTTGGTAATGAAAGTCATCGCTTAATCCAAGATAACCGCAATCTAAAAATAGCATAATTTGTTTAAAACACATGAACTCAATGTCACATTCTCCTCTGGTGTTCATGGAGTCAGGTGAGCGAATTAGGGCCATCATGGCCCTCTTGTTATCGTAAATATTCAGTTATGATTTTGGGATCCCCCCCCCTCCCATTTGTACATTTTCTTGAACATGTACATGTACTTGTACTTGTACAGGTAATATGTGGGATTTAGTACTAAACCCATTGACCGGGCCTTAAATGACCTTAGCTGTTAATAGACCGTTAAACCCCAACAAACAAACTTTCCTATCACAATATTGTTGTGGTGGTTGATTGGGAGTATGTGATGGGTAATTTAACGATCGGGATTCATCCTTACCAGAATCCCGACTAGATAACTGGGGGCCGTTTCACTAAACTTTGTACGAGTAAAATGTTTGTAAGTGCAAAATTATGATAGTCTGTAAATTTCACATTAACAATATTTTCTTGTAAACAGTTATTGGATTCACATTTATTGAGCAGAGGCTGCATATGCAGCCTATGCTCAATAAATGTAAATCCATCAATTGAAATTTCCAGACGATGTAAATTTGCACTTACGAACATATTAGTCGTACGATGGAAACGGCCCCCGTGTTTGGTATTCGGGTATTTCTTTGGCATTCTTGTGTGTCACAGTTGAATCTGGTTATACTTCTTATGATATAAGAATAATACGATTATTCCTTATACTATTACTTTGAGGGGAAGGGGCCAAGTGCCTTTGGTGTGGTATGAACCTGGCACCAGGTGAGGATATTTTACTTTCCGGGCTGAAATAAGCTCGATCCCCTGCAATGCAGCAGGTTAAATACCATCACATATACGGGATCAAACTTGTTGGCCTGGCCTTAAATTATCTTAACTGTTGATAGACCGTTAAACACCAATACATACAATCAAATCCATTATTAAATGAGAAAATGCAGATTCTGTTTTTTAAAATTGCACAATGCTGACAAAAATGCTGCTGATCCTGATGAGACGGCTCTTCTTGATCTACAGTGTTTGCACATGTAGGTTATAGGCCATTAAACCCCAACAAACAAAAACAAACTGTCGGGTTAAAAGGGTTAGTAGCAAAATTGGTCTTTATTTGCATGTGCCATATTTGTGTTGACGTATACAATGTAATGATTTGTATTTAACCGTTAACATAAACCCAATTTTCATCTGTTTTTGTATATTTATGGTGTTAATGTGTTTTGACACTACATGAAGCGCAGGTTGAAGTAGCGGATCGAGGTCTATAAATACATTAAATATACCTAAAAGCATTAATAAGTGAAAAAAAAATATTACAAATTATTTTTTACTCCCTCATATACACAGAAAAATATTTCACGTTAACGATGTTTTCTTGTAAACAATTGTTGGATTTATATTTATTGAGCAGCCTATGCTCAATAAATGTAAATCCATTAATTGAAATTTCCAAACGATCTTAAATTTGCACTTACGAACATCTTAGTCGTACGAAGTTTAGTGAAACGTGCCTCGATAACTAGAAAATACCCGTCTACTGTCTGTTCCACGTTTTGCTGCCGACAAACTTTTTGGTATTAAACACATTAAATCTAAAAGATATGTAAAAGTAAAACGATTTTCCTATGGGAATTTTAACATGGGGAGTCAATTTCCCAAATTTTTGGAATTGACTCCGAAACCTGGTGATAGATTGAAAATTATGTAACTAAGAAAAAAAGTTAGATTTTGAAAATCGGTCCACAAATAAAAAAAATATTTAAAGAAAATCTATGTTTAGCCCCCATGTTAAATTCCCATAGGAAAATCTTTTTTTCGCAATAAAATCAGTATTTGATGGAATTTCATCAAACAATTTTTTTTAGGGAGGGTGACTTTTTTGTTATTGATGAAAAAGTACTTACTTTTAAATATTTTTTAGATTTAATGTGTTTAATAACCCTTTCCCTGATAGAGACGACTTTTCACGCCTCTGCAGAAGATGTCTTTTGAAAACATTGTGGGAAAAGGAGAAATTGCTTGTAACAAGCAATTTCTCCTTTTCTCACAATGTTTTCTACTCTATCAGATAATTTAACCATCATTTGACCCAGCATTTGATTCTTTTATTCAGATGTTTTGGATTTGGATGAGTCGAAATATCGCAAAACAGGGAAAGGGTTAATGGCCAAAAGTTCGTTGGCAGCAAAATGTGGAGCAGACAGTAGTGTGGTTTGATAGCAAGTTCATCATACACGGCTAGGAAATGCATAGGAATTCCTACTGTGTGGATGAGGCAGGATCTAGACTGGTCACAGTACCTATGTGCTACGGTTTGTTAGATGTGGCCCATTAATGATTATATATGAGACGAGCCATGTGATTTTGTACCTAAAATGATGTGCGATTTTTCGTGAAAAATATTTACAGAAACTGATATTTGTAAATTTCTTCCAAAGCTGACAAAATGTTCATAGCAAATGAGAAATTCTATCCCGCCTGGAACATGCCACCAACTTTCCACGTCGTTATACCCCCGGCATACGTATGTCGAGGGGTATATAGTTTTTGCAATTCTGTCCGTCCACTTTAAAGTTTTTGGGTACCCGTTATCTCTGCAACGGTAATTCGGATTTACCTCAAACTTCATATATGTATCATCATCCATATTTTCATTCCATACCATACCCATGCGGCCTTCATGTCCAAGGTCAAGGTCAAATTACATATACATTTGCGTTAAAGTTTTTTTATGATTTGTGTTAAAGTTTGTATTTGTCGGTCCAGGCTGCGGCCGGGGGTATATGTGCTTCGAAATGAAAACACGTCTTGGTATTTCGATACCAAGATGTGTTTTCATGGAACAATAAGAAAAATATTCTTTATTGGTGGTCTGTTTATTGAAGCTCACTTTCTCCAGTTTACGATAAATGTTGTAAATTGTGTAAACATTTTTTATGAGAAATCGCTATAAATCTTCTTGCACTCGAAATCACATGACTTGTCTCATCTAATGTTAACCCTTAGACCGCTACTCACATCAATTGTTGTCTGCTGTTGCTTTTATATCTTGCCTAATTTCTCAATAAAAACATGTTTTGACAGCACTTCAGAATCATTTCCAAAACATGTAAATTATTCTAAATGTTTTTGATGATAAAAATGGAAAATAGAAAATAAACAGCAGACGACAAAAAATTAAGATAGCGGTGTAAGGGTTAATGTAAATGAATGTTGAATGTTGGTTTCGGTCTACTGAATGTCATGTCATGTGATTTGAACATTGTCTATTTTCTCAAGTGCTGTCTACATTTATATGTATAAATTGTACATGTGTATATTCCATATTTTATCCACCTGTAAATATGTACAAAGGTCAGATTGTATAGTTTTAAGTAGATTTAAATTTTAATAGTATTCTTGATATCAGTATCAGGGATCCACAATCACTGCATATTTTGTCTTATTTTGGTCCACAAATTGTGCAAAATTGGTTTTGTTGTCACACCACATTAGTAGTGAAAAGTGAGACATAATCAAGGTGCATGATCACGTGGTTACAACAACAACAACAATGGCTGAAAGTGTTGAAAGGACTCCAAAGTAATTGTTATTTGATATTTTACTTAATAGGCAACGGATTTTGATGAAATATGGCGCAGCAAACGCGTCTTCATGAGCTGCATTTGGTGGTTCCCGGAGTTCGGCACATACTTGTGTCGTCGTTTTTGCGAAGAATCGATTTCCGTGTCAGTAGACACGGAAATCGATTCTTCTTAAAAACGACAGACATTTGGGCCAAAGTACCAAGACCACCAAATGCAGTTGAACAAGATGCGTTTGATCAAAATCTGTCACATAATAAGGACAAAATAAAAGAATACGTACTTTGAATCTGGAAGTTTCAGTACTTGTTGTTGTTGTAACCACGTGATCATACACCTTGATAATGGTCTTCACAATTCTAGCATCGTAGGCGTCGACAATTGCTGAATATCTCTTGAAATGTCGACACACACATCTCCTGATCTGTTAGTGGAATCATTACCAAGCTTCAGCAATAGCTTCCTCACGTTCATGACTATCCACCCAGAGTGGTTTGGGCGACCTTGAGTTTGACCTTGGGTGAGACACTTGATGCATCAAAAACTTGGTTTGGCAGCACTTTAGAATCATTTCCAAACCATGTTTTTACTGCTCGCCTTGTGTAGAATTATTTTATATTCGATTATAAATAATTCTGAAGAAAATTGACTGAATGATATTTGGAATAAAAACAAATGCCATTTAGAAGTAATGACTTATATACACTGGTTATTTGGAATAGTGATTAAGCTGACTGTGTCGTTTATTGAGCACCTGGCAGGGCTCCAGATAAGGAATTAGTAATTGAGTATTGTCACTCCATCATTTCTGAAGCAATTGGGTATTTCAAAATTTTAATTGGGTAAAATAAAATCACACAACTGGTCAACAGACAGCAATTATTGAATAGTTTGCTTCGAAATGAAAACAGGTCTTGGCATTTCATTAGAATTGTTTCCTTGGAGACAATTCTAATGAAATACCAAGATGTGTTTTTTCATGGAAAATAAGAAAAATATGCTATATATGTGGTCTGTTTATTGTTTTCTACACCATGATAAAGGTACCACAACATTTTTATTGCTTTTTGATACTCGCTACTTCTGATTTCAATTGGGTTTTTGGCAATTTTAATTGGGTATTTAAGGAAATACGCAGCTTATCTGGAGCTCTGACCTGGTAACATCCCACAAATCCCGAGTCTCAGATGTGTATGAAATGGGAGCAAAATACTTAGTTGCTAAAAGAGCATTTCACAGTACATTTAGATTTGTATTGGTTTTCTGAACATATATAACCCTAAGGGTGACCTAAAAACGAAAGTAAAACAATAAATAAAGATAATATTATTGAAAAAAATAAGTAGCATGATACTAAATATAGTAAATATAGTAAATATAGTAAATATACAGTCATATTGCCTGTGTACTCCGCTTTATAAGGGACATGAGAAGAGAAATGTTTGATTATTTCCTTCTTTCAAATTCCTTACTTCTATTATTTCGTTCTAACGCATTTAAATTTATTTATTTTGTTTAACGATCGGGTTCATATACCAGAATCTCGATGAGAGACCTGTAGCCTATTTCACCAACATTGCAAAGTATACTTTTCTAGCAAAGTATACTTTGAGGGTGAAATTTTATTATACTGAATTTATTACATTATCACAGCCAATTTGGCTGTGATAATGTAATAAATTCAGTATAATAATTCTGCATACTTTTAATCAAATATATGCAGTTGTTAGTTTTATATGAAATAATGCATTTCAGGAAAAATAAATGATTACTTCCTCAAAGTATACTTTGCCTGAAAAGTATACTTTGCAATGTTGGTGAAATCAGCTACTGGTTTGGCCCTTGTGTCCGGTTTTGGCATTTTTGTATTTGATAATTGAACCTGGTTATACCCCTTATGTGAGTATTACGATTACTCATAGTCCTATTACTTTTAGGGGAAGGGGCCAAGTAACTTTGATGTGGTATGGACCTGCCGCCAGGTCGGGTTATTCTAATTGCAGGGCTGAATTTATAATTTTGTTATGTTAATATTCCGTTCTGATTTTGGGATTCCCCCTTTGAAATCCAGCCGCTGAGTTTTGAATTTGAATGCTTAGAACGAAATCGAATGCCTTAGAACAAATTCGTATTTGTTACACGAAGTAATTGAATTGGTCAGAACAGACGAACTCAAATTTGTTAGAACAATTAGTTCTAGAATTTGTTAGAACAAAATAATTGAATTGGTTAGAATAAACTTGGATTCGTTAGATGCGTTTGAAATAATTGAATGTGTTTGAACAAAATCAAATTCGTTAGAACAAAATAATTTGTTAGAAGGAAATAATTGAATGCGGTAGAACAAATTAGATCTAGAATTATGCTTCCATACACTGTTCACTGTGATTTGTGAAACGATGTATACTACATATGGAATTAAATAATGTGTTTATGAAAATGTGGGTGCATGGTAAAATTCAAGGTGCTTGACTCAAATCGGGCTCTGTCAATCTATCTTGGTTTTAGTTACGAACAGTAATTTGCAATCTACTCCCATACCGTCCGTAGCATGGCTACTATGGCTACGGACGGTACGGGAGTAGATTGCAAGTTACTGTTCGCAACTATCTTTGTTTTGGATTTCAAGAACTAGAACGTTCTTATACTCGCACACTAAAACGACTTGAAATGTCACGTTTCAGCACTAGTCAGTGTTGTTAAAAGTTGTTAAGACACAATGTATTGTTTACGCTGGAAAATAAACAAATAAACCTGACTTTTATAGTTGACCTTTTTTTGCCATACCTTCGTTAAGTTGTGGTGTTGCAATGGCGGGTATTTGAAAACATGAGGTTAGTATCAGGTGGGAGCATGAGATGGATAATTTAATGATTGGGATTTATGCTCACCGGAATCCCGACCGGAGACTTGGTTTGGCCCTCAAGTACGTCTTTGACTTTCTTGCATTTTATAGCTATACCCCTTATAAGAGTAATCCTACCAGTATTACTTTAGGGGTATTACGTCTGTTCGTGTATCCATAGCAACGAAATGTTCACCTTGTTTAGGTGAATTACTGTCTGTTAAAATATTTAAATGTGTACTTTTTCATCAATAACATAAAAATCATCCTCCCCCAAAAAATATTGATTTTATGGCTACAAAAGTATTTTCCTATGGGCATAAATATATATTTTTATGCCACCGTGTTTCGAAGAAACGGGTGGCATATAGTGTTTGGACCGTCCGTCTGTCCGTCTGTCTGTCCGTCCGTCACACTTTTCGGTTAACCACTTTGTCACAGTTTCTCAAATATGCTGCAGGTGGCATAAGCGTTCGACAGACGCATTTCTTGTTAAATCTAAATTGTCTTTTCTTATTTATTGCTTAGCTGTCTAGACCTGTTTCAGAATGAATTTCCATTTTTTGTACGTTTTCGGACTTCCTTCACTGCCTCCAACTTCTTTTGCCCCATGTTCAATTCCCATAGGAAACTCGTTTATGCTCAATAAAATAAATATTTGAATGAATTTAATCAAATCCTAAAATTTGGGGAGGTTGCCTTTTTTGTTATTGATGAAAAAGCAATTACGATGAAATAATCTTTTAGATTTAATGTGTTTAATAGCCAAATGTTCGTCAGCAGAAAAACGTGGAACAGACTAGTCGTCACGAACTGTAGCCTATTTGATCAAAATTGCAAAGTATACTTTGAGGGAGAAATCTTCAATTTTAGGATAAATTTATTAATGGTTATTATACTGAATTTATTACATTATCACAGCCAAATGGCTGTGATAATGTAATACATTCAGTATAATAATTCTGCATACTTTTAATCATCAAATATATGCAGTTGTTAGTTTTATATGAAATAATGCATTTCAGGAAAAATAAATGATTACTCTCTCAAAGTATACTTTGCTAGATAAAATGTTGATGAAATCGGCTACAGGACATGTCGTGTACAAGAAATAGGACTCCATTTTGCTATTTTTGGAGTTTGCTCCTAAAATGCAATGGCCACCTTGTTGCCGTCGTCATATGTGGCTGTGACTGGAGATATGGGGCTTATGGGTTATGCGACCAGTGTAGATCCAGGGGCCTGTTTCACTAAACTTCGTACGACTAAAATGTTCGTAAGTGCAAACTTATGATAGTCTGTAAATTTCACATTAACATTGTTTTCTTGTAAATAATTATTGGATTTACATTTATTGAGCACAGGCTGTATATGCAGCCTATGCTCAATAAATGTAAATCCATCAATTGAAATTTACAGACTATCTTAAATTTGCACTTAAGAACATTTTAGTCGTAAGAAGTTTTGTGAAACGGGCCCCAGATCAGCCTGTGCAACCGCACAGTCTGATCAGGATCTGCACTGTTCGCCATTCCATCAATTAAACAGCGTTCATGCTTCTTACAGTGGGTGGGTTGGTCGGGAAACGCGGCTGGCGTAAATTAAGGTTTCTCCTTATGGGAATCACGATTTGCCTGCTTTGGCCTTCTGGTACGTTTTTATCTTTGGCTATTTTGTTACCGGTGAGTTGAACTGGGTTATTGCCCATTATAAAAGTAGTAAGATTATTGGGAGGGGGCCAAGTGATTCTGGTGTGTCGAGGACCTGGCATCAGATCAGGATTATTCTGATTTCAGGGCTGAATATATATTTTTTTTTATTGTTAATATTCGGTTCTGATTTTGGGTCCCCCCATTTGTACAGGTAATATAATATTATGGGATTTAGTACTAAACCCATTGACCCGGCCTTACATTACCTTAGCTGTTTGTTGATATGCCGTTAAACTCCAACAAACAAACAAACAAACAAACAAACAAACAAATCGTGCTTCTAACAAGCAATATGTATCATTTTCAGGCTATACTGTGTGGTATTTTATCAGGAGCTACATTGGTCACAACTACCATAAGCCCCATTTCTCCAGTCACTGACATTTTATTATACCTGTTGGAATATAGAAAATACCAGTCTTTTGATATCGAGTTATCAGACAAGGCTAGGAAACGTGTAGGAATTCCGACCGTTTCCCAGACGAGCCTGATAAACTCCATATCAACAGACACTGGGCTGGTAGTGTATTTATCAGGTACATGTAAAGGCCCAGTCACACCAGGGCTACAGATGGTCCCGGATCACCCCGGAGCTCGGTCCGTGGCGATCCGTGGATAACCTTGGTCAGTCCACAGCCAGACAGTAGTGGTACCGTGACGAACCGTGGTGATCCGGCATGGTACGTAGGTCGGCCCGGAGGTTTAGAACTGTTCTAAACATCTGTGGCCATCAGGGACGATCCTTGGAACTCTCTGGTACCGTAGAGAATCCATAGTAGCAACGGGCTGGCCGTAGTGGGTCCGTAGTACCATCGTAGTACTTCCGTGGCGATCCGGGGTGGACCGGGAGTGTTTCTGGAAGAGGGTGACAACACGGTTTGTCCCGGCACATACTTAAGTAGTTTTTGCGAAGAATCAATTTCCATGTCAGTAAACACGGAAATCGAATCTTCGCAAAACCGACAGACGTTTGGGCCAAAGTGCCGAGACTACCACCAAATGCAGCTTAACAAGACGCGTTAGATGCACCAAATCTCATCAAATCCGTTTCATAATATGGACAATATAAGACAGATAACTCTGAAGCCATCTAACGCGGATGCGCACACGCGGTGGTGATTCCCCTTCAATCAGTTTGTCTTGGCTCGCTAATCCGTGATACAGCGGTACCTCTATCTAGCGGACACCACAGTAGCATCAATGGGTTCAATTTTGATGGGTTTCAATGTAATGTGTCAGTTCACTAATGATACTGTACGTATATATACTTGCAGAGCACATACACCAAGGTGCATGATCACGTGGTTAGAACAACAACAACAACAATGGCTGAAAGTGTTGAAAGCGCGCCCACTCCAAAGTAAGTATTATTTGATAGATTTGCAACGGAATTTCATGAAATATGGCGCAGCAAACGCGTCTTCATGAGCTGCATTTGGTGGTCCCGGGACATCGGCTCATACTTATGTCGTGTTTGCGAAGAATCGATTTCCGTGTCAGTAGACACGGAAATCGATTCTTCGCAAAAACGACATAAGTTAAACTGTTTGTGTCAAAGTACCGAGACCACCAAATGTACCTTAGCAAGACGCGTTTGAAGCGCCAAATTTCATCAAAATCCGTTACAAAATAAGGACAAGGACAATATAAAAGAATTTGTACCTTGAATCGGAGACGCTTCTGAAAGTTTCAGTAATAGTTGTTGTTGTAACCACGTGATCATGCACCTTGTACACGCAAGTCTTGAATCGCTCATAGTGTTGAATGCTAGTGAAACCTCTATAAACCGGACACCATGGAGACGCACCAGAGTGTCCGGTTTAGAGAGGTTCCACTGTAATAATTGTATGTCTGTTATTATTTTATTATTGTTCACAGTTTCTATTCCATCGCGTGGCGAACATGGGGTACATGGATCAATAAGGCGTCCGCCCGTCTGTCCATCTGTCTGTCAGTCACTTTCCAATTCTGCTATAACTTATTTACCGTATGACCAATTGACTTGGAACGATCCATATGTTCAGTTCCCGCCTCAGCCATGCACCCATGCCCAATGTCAAGGCCAAATTACTTGGAAGTGTGCTGCAGTAGATGCGTGCGCGTTTCTCCAAATATTCTCCTATAACTGCTTTATTGTATGACACATTGGCGTGCACGTTTATTATCATTCATATTTTCATTCCACATCCAACCCATACTCCTCCCATGCCTGAGGTCAAGGTAAAATAACTCCAGTAGATGGTTGCGTTTTTCTCCATTTTCCTATAACCTCTTTACTGTATGATCGATTTGCTTGAAACTTCATGTGCATGTTTCTCATCATTAATATTTTCATTCCGCACCCTACCCATGCTCTCCATGCCCAAGGTCAAGGTCAAATCACTTTCTCCATTCTCATATGCTGTCTTTACTTTACGACCAGTTTTCCTGAAACTTCATGTGCATGTTTTATTATCATCCATATGTTCATTCCCCATCGCACCCATGCTCCCCCATGCTCCCCATGCACAAGGTCAAGGCCAATTAATTTCCGTCCAGTAGATAAGTGCACTTTTCTCCATTCTCCTATAACTTCCGTACTGTATGATCGATTGGCTTGCTACTTCATGTGCATGTTTCTCATCATCCAAACTTTAATTACCCTCCCCACCCACCCATGCTTCCCATACCTAAGGTCAATGTCAATTAAGTCTGACATTTCCGTCCCATATATGGTTGCGTTTCTTTCTCCATTCTCCTATACATGTAACTTCTTTACTGTATGTCTATGATCGATTGGCTTGAAACTTCGTGTGCATGTTTCTCATCATTTATATTTTCATTTGACACCGACCCATGCTCCCCCCATGTCAGAGGTCAAGGTAAAATCGCTAAGAGACATTTGCGTCCAGTAGAAGCGTGCGCGTTTCTCCATTATCATATAATGTCTGTACTGTTCAACCAATTGCTTGAACCTTCATGTGCATGTTTAGTATCATCCGTATGTTCATTGCCCACCCCACTCATGCTCTCCCCATGCCCATTGTCAAGGCGAAGTAACTTTGAAAGTTGAGTCCAGTAGATGCGTGCGCGTACTCCATTTTAGCTGCTGTAATTCATCGGAGTCGAAGGCTGAAGTGAAACATTGTTACCGCCTTTCGTACGTCGGTCCATCTGTCCATATGTGTGGCTGTGACGGGAGAAATGGGGATGATGTGTTTTGCGAACAGTGTAGATCCAGATCAGGATCTGCATTGTTCGCCATGACACCAATGAACACCTGTCGTGCTTGTAACAAGCAATGTAGATCGCTATCCGGCAACAAGAGTGAGCTATTTGATTAGGAGCTACACTGGACACAAATACAATACGCCTCATTTCTTCAGTCTCAGCCACATCTTCAAACGTCTCCTCCCGAACCGCTTGGCCGATGTTGGTCAAACGTCACAGCGATGATGGATTGGTGAAGCCTTGTCGGATTTGTAAAAGTGGAGGTCGTCGGGTATCTAAGATGGTTGCCGTAGAAAAGTAGGTCAAATTTGTCAAACTGATTTCAACGAAACTTGGTGCATATTATCGATATACAATTATGTCAATGCTCTTTCACCTTTGTTAAATAATTGATCTCATACTGTATATCAAATTAAAGGTATCGAAGGGACGATCGCTCTGGTGCAATTCTTGTCGAACTCGGATGATACATTCAAAATGTGGATCAATAGGTCCTGAAATGCTATGTCTACGTAGCGTAGGTCTACAGAAATGAAGGAAGGTTCTTAATTGTTAGTAACTATGCGTCATAAAAACACACAGACAAAACGTCCCTGACGAGTCACCATGGGTTTCCGTACCAATCGCTGGCACACGCCCCGATCACACGTGCCCTAATGTGTTGCGTAATTAGTCTGGAAGGCGGAAATTAATCAATCATTCACTAGTGAACAACATCCGTTTTGTCCGTGCGTAAAGGAAGGGTCGGCTGGTGATGCGTCACAGGCCTTCTGTTGTCTCCAATTTAACTGCATATCGCGCGGAAATGGGATTTACGACACTGTTAAATTGGTTAGAACACCGGAAACAATGCAAATTTTCAATTGCCATATCAGCACGGGCAGTTACCGGTGATGAGTATAATTAATATGGAGACAAGCCACGATATTCTGGACCTATTGAGACGTGCGAAATCTCATGAAAAGCATCTACAAAGTTTGCAATGTTTTCCGGAAATGAAGTTCGAAAGTTGACGAAATTTTCAGAGCAAATGCGGAATAGAATTCCGCATTTGCTATGAAACTTTCGTCAACTTTCAACATCATTTGCAAATAAATATCACAGTTTCTGTATTTCTTTTTATGAAAAAATAAAAGTAAATTTTCTTAGGTACAAAGTCACGTGGCGTGTCTCTATAGATGATACATGTAATTGTGATTCGTACTTGGAAGATATGCCGATCTGGATCTACACTGATCGCAAAACCCATAATTAAGCCCCATTTCTCCAGTCACCGCCACATTTCGTGACCGGGTCAGGGGACCGTTTCACTAAACTTCGTACGACTAAAATGTTCGTAAGTGTAAAATTATGATAGTCTGTAAATTCCACATTAGCAACGTTTTCTTGTAAACAATTATTGGATTTACATGTATTGAGCATGCAGCCTATGGTCAATAAATGTAAATCCATCCTAAATTTGCACTTACGAACATTTAAATCATACGAAGTTCAGTGAAACGGGCACCAGGTTAGACTGGCCACATAATTATGCTATAAGCCCCGTTTTGCCATAGTCATAGTCACAGATGCTAGATTGACCAGCGATTCCATAGTCATACGATTCCATAGTAATTTCTGCTAGTCGAGTATTTAAAGAGGCATATCACATATTGAAAAAAACAACTATACAAAATGAAAAAGTGTTTTCATCATGGCCCTGGGTAAAGAGGTTTAATTGAAGATATATGACGATACTAGGACCGCTGGGTTGTGTAAATTTTCACCGATATCGGTACATAAGTATCTGAGTTTCTTTCTATTTTGTTGAACGCAACAAGACAGTGAAGCCGATATTTATGTATCTATATGGGTGACAATAGAAACAACCCAGCGGTCCTAGTACCGTCATGTATCTTCAATTAAACCACTTTACACAGGGCCATGATGAAAACATGTTTTTATTTGTTATAGTATGTTTGCAAACAATCCTGATATACCCCTTTAAATAACACATTGCGCTTTAAATAACACATTGCGCTTTAAATAACACATTGCGCTTTCAATAACACATTGCGCTTTGGTGCGATTGAGTATAAAAGGCGAGCATAGGCCAGTTTAGGTCTGTGTAGAGCCCGGTCGATTGTCATTTCCTAATGGTATGTCAAAGCATGGAGTAAACCGATTAGAGCCTACGATGCTAGCCATTCAGTCACGGAGGTAGCCATATAGTGTCCTTAGCATGTCTATTATCATGATTATATTGTATTATCCTGTTGCCGATATACAAGACGGTATATAGCGTTAGTCCATGTACGTACGATGTACGTACGTGCGTGCGAACGTACGTTAGTAACATCTTTCATTGCTTAACCCTTTGAACCCGAAATCCCGCTATATCGGTTTATGCAAAAAGTGCTGATCCAGATGAGCCGGCTCGTAACGAGCCGTCTCATCAGGATCTGCACTTTTTGCAAGTAATTTTCATATTTCTTAGAACAAAAACACCCCCTTTTCATAAATGGACGAATCTGAAAATCATTTTGTGACCATTGGATTGGTCGGAACATTATAATATCACAGTCCATTCCAGTTCCTTAGGGTTGAAAGGGTTAACAACTTGTTAACACCTTCACCAGCAAGTTTAGTAATAGCTGGCCACAAAGTGCGTCCACGGATGCTGCTTTGTTTTGCATACACCCCACAGGTGGAAGACTCGGGCCTATGACACCAAAAAAATGCCTATTAAAAAAAATCCAATTACCCCACCCACTTGGTCTCGTACAGTACATAACGTTAATTCAAGGTGAGCATAAATAGCGCTATTATAGAAAGAGCCCTCTTTTTTCCGGCTCGCACAAACACAATAAACATCGATTAAATGTATGAAATATGTCTCTGGCAATCGATAAAGGTATTAGGTGTGTGAATATACTCACTTCAAATCGCTGTTTCAAGTATTTATTGAGTTATTCGCGTTTTGATTACCCCATCCAAAGCGAAATTTGCGTATACGAAAGAATCTCACACAGAATCGGAGGCGATCCGGCTGGATTATCGGTCATATTTGGCCGATAGCTGATCGCCAGCTCAAACTAAAGTCGTACACCATGATCATATACATTAGAGACTCCAACCATACAAAGTTCGTCCAATTGTGATCGTTCGCCGATCTAAAAAACACTTTTTTCTATAATTTCGTTCATTATCTGGAACTGGGTCAATGCACTATCTTCCATAATACAACCACCGAAGCGTCTATGTAAGAACATCTCTGATTGGTTAAACCTAAAAATAGACGCGAGGACTTTCCCTTTTCAGGGTTTCCGGAAGACATAATCTGATAGTACGCGAATCATGAAAGAAAGTCAATAAAATTAGAAAAAAGTGTTTTTTAGATCGGCGAACAATCACAATTGGACGAACTTTGTATGGTTGGAGTCTCTAATGTATATGATCATGGTGCACGACTTTAGTTTGAGCTGGCGATCAGCTATCGGCCAAATATGACCGATAATCCAGCCGGACGGCCTCCGATTCTGTGTGAGATTCTTTCGTACACGCAACTTTCGCTTTGGATGGGGTAATCAAAACGCGAATAACTCAATAAATACTTGAAACAGCGATTTGAAGTGAGTATATTCACACACCTAATACCTTTATCGATTGCCGGAGACATATTTCATACATTTAATCGATGTTTATTGTGTTTGTGCGAGCCGGAAAAAAGAGGGCTCTTTCTATAATAGCGCTATTTATGCTCACCTTGAATTAACGTTATGTACTGTACGAGACCAAGTGGGTGGGGTAATGGGATTTTTTTAATAGGCATTTTTTTGGTGTCATAGGTCCGAGTCTTCCACCTGTGATACACCCCACATCTGAACATCCAATGCCAAACTCACTGTTAGCGGAATCGATGTGAGAATTTTAACTATTTTTAGCTATAGGGACATCACGTGTGTCACGTGTCAAAAATGTCAGCTATTTTCCAAAATGGCCGCCAACAATATTATGTGGATATGGGTAACTGGCATAATTTCACTGAAATAGTAATAATAGCATTCTTTCTTTTTATCTCACGACGTACGTAGTATCAAAGTTCATCACATCAAACTAAATTAGATCAAATATATTGATGTTGTTTTTTTTTCTTTTTTTTTTCTGTATTTAATATGGGGCAATACAGGAACTGTATATAGCGTCCAGATTAGGGTCGAAAAACTGCACTTTTGGCTAGAAAGCTGGGAAATGATAGATCTTGAAAATCTGTCTATCTTTAGCCCCCATGTTAAAATCCCATTGAAAGTTGCATATTCCCTGTAAAGTAAACATTTGGGAGGGTAACATTTTAGTTATTGGTGAAAACGTACTTACATTTAAATATTTTAGATTTACTAAATTTAGCCAAATGTACGTCGCCAGCAAAAATGTAGAACAGACAGTAGACCTTTGTTACTGACCGTTACCACAGGTGTTTGAACAGACGGTCATGTTGGTGTCATATGGGTATTTGGGTGGATTTTGGTTAGATTTGGGTGGATTTCGTTGGTTTTGGGTAATTTACAGTGACGGATCCAGGATTTCGTCGAGGGGGAGGAGGGGGTGGGGGCAGTCGAAATTCGAACGACTAATTTTCAGTACATAATGCTCTTGTGATAAGGTAATATCTTCTGAATGAGCTATTTATATATCTGGACCTTGATCTGATAAAATCACTCTTATTTGACAGTGTTTGCTACTTTTTATTTTACAGAATCAGACAGTTTCTCAATGGCAAAAACAATCTGGAATTCCGAACTTTCGGGCCCCTTTTCTTATTGTCAAAATAAATTCGTACTTATAAGTGTAACTCTTGCGGGAGATGACGTACATTTTATCTTGGTAATGTTCAATGTACCCAAACCACCAGAGATACCGAAATAACCCATACAACACTGAATTATGAACCGTTCTTCAAGAACCTGTGATCGTTACAGCATCGATCGACGTTGATTGCAGTTTCATCCGTTGCTATACCGAAATTTGATCGAGTTCAATGTCATTTGACCATTAGTTATTATTATTTGATTAGAGCTGCGCAACCTATACAGTTATATGCACAGACATATGCCACACGTAATTGTGAATCTATCAAATTACTCCATCCCGGAGCGTGTTCGAATTATTCATATTTTACTGTGACTTGTGAAACGGGCTTACTGGTTTTGCGATCAGTGTAGATCCAGATCAGGCTGTGCATCCGCACAGCCTGATCTGGATCTGCACTGTTCGCCATTCCGTCAATGAAACGCCGGTCATGCTGCTAATACGCACTATAGATCACTATCAGGCTATATGAGTGGACTACGTGATCAGGAGCTACACACATCACATAAGTCTCATGTTTCCAGTCACAGCCACATATAAACTGCAGGGTCAGTCTGACACGCATTGATAGTTGCAAACATTGCTTATAGTGCTTCTGCACCTTTGTCGGACAATCGTCGTTCTCAGAAATGATGCATGCATTGCACAATAAGTGGGTGGTAGGGTTATTCGGAAAACAGGTTAAATATGTAAATAATAAAAAGAAGCATTACTGGTAAACAGACACATCTGATTGTGCATAGTAACACAAGAATGCATCTATTCACCTAACGCGAATTGTCTGTCTGTAACGCTGGGCAACGTACTGTAAGTCGCCCTGCGTTACAGACTGAACATTTGGGTTACTATGCACCAAGTTACAATGGCCAATTCCACAGATGATATGAGGTGTCAGCTATGGCATGATGTACGATATAGATGGTCTAGTAACATAAGGTCGTAACTGTTATGCTAAAGCATAGCACTTACGACCTTATGTTACTAGACCATCGATATCTCATGGAAAATATTTACAAAAGTTACGACATTTTCCGTAAATGACGTCAAAGTTGATGAAATGTTCAGAGCGAAATGCTCAATTACAGAGTCAATGTTCTAGTGCGGAATCACGTGTGACGGGTATCTCCCCAGTGCGGAATCACGTGTGACAGGTATCTCCCCAGCGCGGGAAAGTTTTCCTTTAGTTCGACTCGTCATCTGCCAGACAGCATCGTGACATGTCGCATTGTTGGAACCTCTCTAAACCGGACACCATTGGAGGTCCCCAGTGGAACGTCTCTACACCGGACACCATTGGAGGTCCCCAGTAGAACCTCTCTCTCTAAACCGGACACCATGGGAGGTCCCCAGTGGAACCTCTCTAAACCGGACACGCTGGGGACCTCCCCAGGGTGTCCGGTTTAGAGATGTTCCACTGTTAATCAGGCAAACGAAGCCTGTATGGTATGTTTATGCCCATTACCCGCACCACCGGACGTCATAATCAGAGACAGATCAAAATTAAACAAAAACTAAGCTTTTTCCCGGTGTCCATTTCCACAGTATCCTTACACTACTGGAACTACTTTCTCGCCGGCCGGTCCGCAACTCCCAGCGGTCCGGCAATCTCGGCAGTTAGCGTTTAGGACCGTGATAGCCGGCGTAATGTGCTCTAAATCAATGAACGTTCAATTTGCTCTGAAAGCTTCCGAACGTAATCGAATTTGGTCGGTATCACGTCGGGTTGTCACTGCCACAGAGGCAGATCGATGTCTGGATAAGGCGGCTCAGTCGACTGTTTGTTCCAGTTAAAATCTGCCCGTGCAGTCGTTTGTTCGAACAGTTAGATCCTTATTCCGCTTATTAAACCATATAACCGGACATGCGAATATTCGGATTTCTTTCGGTATTGTTCGTCTTTGTGTTAAGATATTATCCGCTATTTGTTGGTGTCTCACTTGAGTGCATTAATGCATTAAGCGCCCACTCAAGTGAGACACCAAAAAACATTAACATTAACTCTAAACATGTGGAACGTTCAGTTACTGGCTGTCTGTCAGTTTTATCTTTATTTGACATGGCAAAGGTGGAATACATTTTTTTGGCGAAACATATTTTGCTAAATGAAATTTGAATGAGTCGAAATGGGGGAATGACAATAAGAGGTGGAAAAAGGAGCATTTGTTTTAATACAAATGGCGTAAGGTATCCAAATACATTTCGAAAATCGATTCATATACATATACATATACACCATTCACGATTACACCGTCAATTAATAGTTAATACATGTACTTTTTAGACGATGTTTACAATCGTAATGCTTTGTTATTTATAAACGTGTAATTATGATTAATAAACACATGGACAGATTTTAAATGAAATATAGTACTTTATGCGTACTTCGCTGGGCTGTTTTCGTTAGTGTACCGCGACGATTTGATGAAAATTAAAAAAACTTAAGAAAACAATGAAAATCGAATCGAAATCGAAGCTAAACTAACGGTTTTGTACAACGATATGCATAACAACTAATATCTTTCAACCCTAAGGAACTGGAATGGACTGTGATATGCTAATCTTCCGACCAAGTCAATGGTCACAAAATGATTTTAAGATTCGTCCATTTATGAAAAGGGGGTGTTTTTGTTCTAAGAAATATGAAAATTACTTGCAAAAAGAGCAGATCCTGATGAGACGGCTCGTTACGAGCCGGCTCATCTGGATCTGCACTTTTTGCATAAACCGCTATAGCGGGATTTCGGGTTCAAAGGGTTAAATACCCCGTTTCTAACTATATAAACGCATATCGTGCGGGGTTTTTTTGCACGCATGTCGTGTCGTTTACACATCGCTTTCATATTGTTTTCGTTTTTTAAATTAGAAAACGATATTTTCGTTGGTTTAAACGTGACACGTTAAAACGTTTAAACCAACGAAACTATTGTTATCTAATTACGCAAAAAATAGCAAAAATTGTTAAGGTCATGTTAATGGGGGTGGGGGTGGGGGGGGGGGGGGCATGAGTGTCAAGTAATATTGTGTCAAGCAATCCGTCAAGTAATATTAAAGTTATAGCATGTAAAAGAAGCTTGTACCAACTGTTTGACATTTGTTGAATACGACGACGACGTGGACGACGACAACGACAAAGACGACGGAAAAAGCAGCGACTATAGACGCGCCTTCTGCTAAAGCAGGCGCGAAAAAAACGAAACTTGCAATCAAATGCAATGCCGGCACATTTGCATTTTGCATTATTGATAAAAAGAACGGTAATATGCCAGCACGTTCAATATATATTTTTATTTTCCAGATCATTTAATTCAATATATTGCCATGGAAATTAACTCACTGTGGGGAATTTGCTTGCCATAGAAACTTGTATCGAGATACCATCATGGCGGAACTTCTCATTTTTCAAACTCGAGACGGGAATTGCCAGAAATAACCGAATAATAGTTTTTACAACGAATATATTGCTGTGACGGGGTAATGGGGTTCATGGGATTTGTGACCAGTGTAGCTCCGGATGCACATGCTGATCTGGATCTACACTGGCGTCAAAATACATACGCCGAATTATCAAATTATCAAACGAGTCACAATCAAATGTATGTCGACGGTGGGCGAATCCGATGTATAGACATTTAAATCGGATCAAGTTCGATTCCGTCCGATTCAAATTTATCTGCAAAAAGTTCAGACTAACTACATAAGCATTGCTGCTAAATTTTGTATTGGCGGCTGGAACATGTTCATCACTAAAAGGATAAAACCGCAGTCGTATAAATGAAAATAAGATTTACCTCATGGGCGCCGCCATTATTACAGACAAAACAATACACCATGTAATTCCATACCCTGTGTTTAGGATCGCTTCGTTCTTCAAAGTTCCTACATTTATTAGGTAACTTGGTGTGCATTGACCGACTACACGCTCATTGATAACACACTGTCGTATCCCGCATTTCCTAGACACGAACATCAGGGTCACAACTACATTGTCAGATGTTATCGGCCAACGGCGTCACATGACGTTACATAATGACGTCATTGTCATGACGCAACAAAACACTCGATGGTCAAATGGCATAGCGACGAACAAATCTCCCGATCGAACATGCACACCTGCATTATTTTTCCATTTCCTATTGATTCGCAAATAATCCTAGTTGCGGGACGGTACAGGAGATTTGCAGAATTACTGCCCGCAATTACAATGATGCTGGGGGTCGTTTCGCTAAACTTCGCACGACTAAAATGTTCGTAAGTGCAAATTTAGGATCGTCTGGAAATTTCAATTGATGGCTTTACATTTATTGAACATAGGCTGCATATACAGCCTATGTTCAATAAATGCAAATCCAATAATTGTTTACTAGAAAACAATGTTAATGTAAAATTTACAGACTATCATAATTTTGCACTTACGAACATTTTAGTCGTACGAAGTTCAGTGAAACTTCCCCCTGGTTTTCAGTGGGGCCAATGAATGGGTTGGCTATGGGGTGTGGTTTAACTATGTTAGCTGTTATTTTTGACAACATTATTATTGTTAACTGTTATTTTGTTAACGATTATCGCTATTTCGTTTAGTTATTTTGTTCTGTTATTTGCAACTTTCTGATATTTCGTTAGAATATTCATCATGCAACGTTCCGACACACCCAACCCCGCCCCACACCCAACCCACCTGCGCCAGCCGACGTACGCAGCCCAAGTTGGCCATGCGTTTGTATTGTTACACCACCACCTGCGCTAATCTTGCCAACATTTGTAATTCTTGTTACTGAGCCTGAGCTGCTTGACTTCTAGCACAACATACAAGTAGTTCGAAATGATTTCAAAATACTTGTGTATTTTGCTAGAATTCACGCAGCTCAGGCTCAGTCAATCAAATTGCTTCATTGTGAGTTCACGTTGCCAATCGATGTTGAGAAACGTTGACATCGTGATAAATTTGACGCAGGCGGTTGTGAATCTGATATATAGTGATTGGCATATTGCACTTTGCCATTCATTGTTATTCGTCGGCCTTGAACATCAAACTATCAACGCTCTTACTAAATTGGAAACAAGAAACGGACCACGATTTGAAGTATCCCGTTTTACATATACTGTCTGTTTCACGACACCTGCCACATTTTACGGCTATATAAACAATGCAAAACCAATTTTCTTTTGATAATATTAAATTGTATCAAAATTTAAGAATGAGCCTTCATTTTATTTCGTGAAACTGTGTCAAATATTTATTTTATTGCGAAAAATTGATTTGTCTATGGAAAATTAACATGGGGGGAAAAGGAGGTAGAGGTGTGGGAGGAGTGAAAAACGAAACACATTGCAAACTGACTCCGAAACCTGGCTATAGAGAACTTGGAAATGATCTTACAACGAAAACAAAAGTTTAATTTTGAAAATCTGTCCACTATTTCTGAAATTAGAAAAAATCCCCATGTTAAATCCCCTTAGACATCTTCACTCTATGGGGATTTAACATGGGGAAAATGGTTTTTCATGATAAAATCTATAATTGACAAAACTGATTTCACGAAATAAAAAGAAAGTTCATTCATAAATTTTGCTAAAATTTAATAGTATCGAAAACACATTGTGTTTAAAGTATGGATATATCAGTACTATATTTGCGCACGTTTCGTGAAACTGACAGTAGTGGAGACGATCTTACATACTGTCTGTTTCACGAAAGCTGCCCAAATTGTACGCCCATATAAACAATTCGAAAACTATATTTTTTTCGATAATATTAAATGTTATCAAAATTTAAGAATGAGCATTCTTTTTATTTCGCGAAATTTGGTCAAATATTGATTTTATTGCGAAAAAATATTTCCCCATGTTAAATCCCCATAGACATCTTCACGGAGTGAAGATGTCTATGGGGATTTAACATGGGGAAATATTTTTGAATTTCAGAAATACTGGACCGATTTTTAAAATTTAACTTTTGTTTTCTTAGTTAGATCATATCCAAGCTATCCAAAATTTTTCGTTTTTTGACTCCTCACACACTTCTTTACCACTTTTCCCCCATGTTAAATTCCCATAGACAAATCAATTTTTCGTAATAAAATCAATATTTGACCGAATTTCACGAAATAAAAAGAAGGCTCATTCTTAAATTTTCATTTAATTTAATATTATCGAAACTAGTATTGTTTTTTAATTGTCTATATAGCCGTAAAATTTGGGCAGCTTTCGTAAAACAGACTATAGGTATGTATTAAACAATTGTTTTCATTTTAGAAAACTTCCGTCACTGTGTGTAATAATTGTCAATTTAAATCACTGGGAATGTTAAATCATATTTATTTAAAAAGTATATTAAACCTTACTTTCTTGGACTTATTGATATTTTAGGTATATTTAATGTATTTATAGGCCTTGGTCCGTTACTTCAACCTGTGGACGGCAGTGTGCTCTACTTATTGCATATATTGCCAGACTTAATGACTGACTGTTCGACAGGAAATGGAAAATACATCGCATTATAAACTTGGCTGAACTATATGTTTGTTATTGTTCACATATTGCATATTTAAGGAACTCGCTAGCGCTGCCTCGCATTTAATTCCTTAAAAAATCCAACATGTGAATGAAAAGTCATGCAGAGCATGATGTTATTAGCCGATCAAATCAATATATGTCCACATTTTAGTAGTTACGGAATCTCAGGGAAAAGTGAGAGAAGTATTGATTTCCTCCACAACCAAATTCTCCCAGTTATATTTATTTAGCTATCATTAATATCTGATCATAGCAATACTTATGGTAGTCAAATGTAAACACTATTATTCCAGTTTAAAGAATTAACCTTTGAATATAGGTGAAGGCGCTTAGCATTACACAAATATGTAGCAAGTCAACCGAAATCTCATAAATACCCGATTTTTGGCGGCCATCTTGAAAATATGATAATTATATACTGAATATTAGTGTAGTTTACGTAAATTCTTTAATATATCCATCAGAAATGTTGTTTAACAACTTACACCAATTTCCAAGTTAAGGACCATGACCTATTGGCTCATATATTGGCAATTTTCGACTTCCGTCAAGCATAAAGTTCAATGACCTTGAAATGACCTTGAACTTGGTTTAAAAAATGGCACCCGGATTTTTTGGAAACCTTATACATTCAAGTTTATAAAAACACCGGGTGCCATAAATTAACACGAGGTGCCGGAATCTTATATATATACCTACAATTGCACCTGGACTAGATTTATAGCCAAATTGCAAACCGCCTAACTTTAGTTTACCGAACTCTTGTAGTGAAATTGTGTTATTTCGCTATATTTAAAGTTTTCAACAGAGATAATGGCCAAAAATGAAAAATTATCCGGTTGATGTAATTTGGAAGTGATACAACAAATTTCGCGTTTGTAGATTACCGAATATAGGAGAAAAGGGTATAAATAGATCGGCTAATAACAATGACGTATACTTACACGCCATAGATGGCCAAATGTCGTTTCATATTTGCCAATACTATTTTATACTATATAGATACTACATTCTACTTATAATGTACATTCATATACTGCTCTCCTCTACGGAGCCGCAGGGGACGTAGAATTTTTTTTTTTATTAATTTAACAATTCGTTCCCACGAATTAACGAATTGTTATATCGTGGGAAGGAATTGCTAATTTGAGGGAACGAATTGTTAATTGGTGGGAACGAATTGTTAACTTGAGGGAACGAATTGTTAATTCGTGGGAACGAATTGTTAATTCGAGGGAACGAATTGTTATATCGTGGGAACGAATTGTTAATTCAACGGAGCTAATTGTTAATTCGAGGGAAGGAATTAATAAAAACAATCGATGTCCCCTGCGGGGCTCCGTACTTATCTGCCCTGTATGAGCGGCGGACGAATCGTGTTAATTGAAAAGCCAGAATCAACAGCCAACTGGAACAGCTGCAGGGTTTGCATGTGCAGAAATGTATGGGAACTCGTTAAGGACTGTTTTATTCGTTTCGTTTTTACGCTGCATAGGGACGAATATGTGGCTGTGACTTGAGAAATAGGGCTTTGTGACCATTGTATTTCCTCATCAAGTAGCATACTGATTTAGCCTAATAACGAGCTATATTGCTTGTTATAAGCATGACGGGTGTATCATTGTTCGAATGGCGAACAGTGCAGGTCCTGATCAGACTGTGCGGATGCACAGGCGGGTCTGGATCTACACTGGTCGAAAAACCCATAAGCCCTATTTCGCCAGTCACAGCCACATTTGATAAACGTCAATTTCGTTCTTTCGTTTCTATGCCGTATATAGACGAGATTAAGAACATTAATGCGCGAAATTTAATGTTTTGAAAGGAATGCGCATTGAATTACGACTCTTAAGCTATTCATGCTGAGGATATGCCATTTCCATTGGGGGTGGGGGGAATCATAAATATTTTCTTTAAATGTGTTTAGAAGAAGTGGTATCCGGACATAATGTCCACGGACAATATGCCACAGGACATAATGTCCACGGACATAATGTCCACGGACAAAATGCCACAATATGGAAAGAGGACAAAATGCCACAGCTTAATTCGAAAACATGTGGCAACAGTATTTGAGTGAAACAGTTCATGTCACTTTTATCAGCTATCCACACATCCCATTTAACATTCTGGCCAACAGTTTTTGAGCTAAACAGGTTTATTCGGCTGTCCAGTCTACTCAACATCCTGGTTCTGCCTGTTAGCTGGCATCCAGCGGATGTTGTGTCCAACCCCAGCAAGGAACTCCTCCACGGTCTTGCGGCGTGCTATGCGATCGTGGCAAAGGTTGCATTGGCGAGTCTGGAGGTCTCTATATTCACGTCTGATGCGCTTCTGTGGTGGCTGACCGATTAAATCCTGTGCGATCAGTGTGCGCGTCTTGCAGTCTTCTTTCTTGATGGCGTCGATCAAAGTTCAAATGGGTGGGTGGGTGTAGCCAACGAGATGGAAGAAGCGGTTGTTCCATCCCTCGCACTGGTTGTTGGTCCTGGGGTCATCGTTGATGATAGCGCCATGCACGTTCCATACCTCGGGTGGATAACGGGGAGGTACACGCTGGAGATGGACACCAACCTGGCCATATGCTGGTTGGACCTGGCGATAAGATCCAGTGACGTAGGTCTTGTTGAAGTAGTCAGCTGGTGTGTGCTGCAGCTGGTGTGTGCTGCTGCAGGTAGTCCATCCCAGCAGGTATGTCATCCAGAGGTAGGAAGGCCAGGCCATCAAGCTTCCCACAGAACAGCTTGAAGTCGTCGTCGGCTGCGTACCTGGGGCTGAGACCCAGCTCCTGGATCTTCCTCCAGGTTGCCTGGGTGAGATGGTAGAAACATCCTTGGATTGCGATGCCAGGGTGCAGCACAGCTCTCAGAGCCCTGATGACAGCCAGTTCGAAGTCGCACAGTACAGTGGCTGGTGTTGGTTCTGGAAGCTCCAGAGTCTCACAGTAATCCATGACTGCATGGAAGAGCTCCTGGTAGCACTGAATGGATTTCCTCTCCAGTAAAGCATACACTGTAGTGACGGCTGTGGTGCCAAGTGGTACCCAGATAATATAGAGCTGCACAAACCTCGTGGAGCCATCGCGAAATTGCCATCAACGAACCAAGTGTCGGCAACGACAAGGAGACGCATGGCAGGAATGGATGCGAAAGCAATGATGCGGGAAACCGCCTGCTGACCGTTGTCATAAAACAGAAACTGTTCTGGATTATCACCGGCTGTGCGGGCCCACTCGCCATCGATCGCTATGTCATCTAAAGTATCCGGCACGGGGGGACGTCGCCCAGCGCGTACTCTGCGGACCATCTTCTTTGCTGTGTCTTCCTTAGCAAATAGAACCCGGGCATCGTCCCCCATGTCAGCGAGTGTCTGGGCAACCAGATGTGCAGGCTTCTCTCTGGTGTGGCCGGCCAGTTGCTTCAGGTTAACCTTGGCCTTCGCAACTTCCGCAGACGCTGGGTGGGGATCATGGTTGTGTTCTGTACCAATCTCGGGATTGTCCATAGCCAGAGAGGTTTCACTGAGCTGTACGGCGAACACATATCCACCAGATACAAGATGTATTAGTGCTCTTCTTCATATATATGTGGCCATGAAACAGAATCTTGTGGCTACCCTTGTTGCTAGTAATGATCTCCATGGTTGATAATGCAGATGGACATGTTGTCAAGTTTATATACTTTCTGGTCTGACAACTGATCAACTGGCATACTATGCAGGAATATTAATTAATCATAAACAGATTTTGAGAATGACTGCAGGAAATTGCCTGCTGTGATTTGGAGTCTGGTGCTATACCGTCATCTGGTGTCCCTGCTGTGTTGATACATCCTCTCAACTATATATGTACATAAAATATATAAAACACATGTGTGGCATTTTGTCCACTTTTCACATTGTGGCATTATGACCGTGGACACTATTTCCTGTGGCATTTTGTCCGTGGACATTATGTCCTGTGGCATTTTGTCCGTGGACATTTTGTCCCGGATTCAGAAGAAGTATATGTCGCGACCACCATTTGAACCGTCTCAGCGAGACGATTAAAATGAGTGGTCGCAACGTATACTTTCATTGAGAAATAACAAAGATAAAAATAACAATAAAATATAAAAAGATCATACCCGTAAAGGTGTATTCTGCATGTAAGGGGTTAATCTTCGTTGTACGTGTTGAATACGGTGTTGTGGCGCAAGAGCCCCAGACCTACGTACGACTTTACTGCCGATCTTTTTCCAGCATATTTACTGCATCTGTCACAGTTATTAACTGATATGCGTTTTTACTTCAATTCGTATCTCTGATTTCCGGCTGTACCAAAACGATTAAAACCACATTAAGACATTGCATTCGGCATTTTTTCATGTTTTTTCTTCGTAGTCTCGTAGTTTCAAAACAATATTTTAATTAGTGTACATCCAGAACAGGATGCATGAAGATTATGGGAAAAAAAGGTCCCACACCATCCGTACTAAAACTACAGCTATCAGATAATATCCAAATGTGTGGTGACTGAATTCATTGTCTGTTTTGTGGCTGTGAATGGTGAAATGGGGCTTACGGGTTTAGCGACCAGTGTAGATCAGGATCAGCTTGTGCATCCGCACACATTGATCAGAATCTGCACTGTTCCATCAATGTGACATCTGTGTCTAGCAAGCAATATGGATCGCGATTATCAGGCTACAACAATGTGCTATTTGATCAGGAGCTACGCTGGTCACAAATCCAATAAGCCCCAGTTCTCCAGTCACGGCCACATACAGTATAATACCAGCCATGTGATTGTGTACCTAAAACGATGTGCGATTTTTCATTAAAAATAATTACAGAAACTATTATATTTTCTAGTAATTTCCAATAACCTCCGAAGGGAATCACATTTAATACACATTGTTTTAAAGTCACTCTTTTTTATAAAATTTTCGACCACATGGTCTTTATCAAAATAGTATGAAAATGTATCGGCAGTCCTATGTGACGTCCATAGTGTAGCAGTGACTGCTACACTAGGTCGTCACATAGGACGCCGATATTTTCATATTTTAATATAGACCATGTCTGATGCTCATGACGTACATAGGTTGCCGATACATCATACTATTTTAATAAAGACCATGTCAGTGACTGCTACAACTATGATTGTCATACCTATATGAAACAGGAGCCGATACATTTTCATACTATTTTGATAAAGACCATGTGGTCGAAAATTTAATAAAAAGAGTGACTTTAAAACAATGTGTATTATATTTTCTGTAAATGACTTCCAAATTGAGAAATTTTCGTCAACTTTCGACGTCATTTATGGAAGTTATCATAAGTATTGTAAATATTTTCTACGAAAAATCAAACATCTTAGGTACAAAATCACATGGCTGATCTTATATGAGACACATCATGTGATTTCGTACCTTTGGAAATCTACGTAATTTCATTAAATACGTTTAAAAAAATTACAATATTTTTCATAAATGGCGTTTAAAGTTCACTAAATGTTCAGAGTACATGCGGAGTTCCGCATGTACTCTGAAAATGTTGTCAACGTTTGACGCCATTTACGCCATTTAAGGAAAATATTGTAAATTTTGTAAACGTATTTCATGAAATTACGCAGATGTCTGAAGGTACAAAATCACATGGCGTGTCTGGTATGTGGCTGTACCTGGATAAATGGGGCTTATGGGTTTTGCATCTGCACAGTCTGACCAGGATCTGCACTTTTCGCCATTCCTTCAAGGAAACACCCGACATGCTTCTAAAAATCAGTAAAGATCGTTATCAGGTTACAGGAGTGTGCTATTTGATCAGGAGCTACACTGGTCAGAAATTCCATAAGCCCAATTTCTCCAGCCACAGCCACATGTAAGAAAATCAATGGCGGTGCAGCAACAAGAATACTTGGCGGCGGGTAATTGGGCGGGACCCACACGACGATATAACCGGCCAATATACGGACATGTGTCACGACAATACGGCATAAACACGTACAATGCAACATTATCTTATGCCTTTGATCACTGCTAATTGCAGTTTATTACATAAAATGTTTGTTTACAGTTTATTAACAATTTATTGAATATTCGCAGTTTACGAACACAGTTTGTTGCATAAACTGGCCTTTATATTGCAATAACACCATGCCTAGTGTAAGAAATTCGCCAATGAGACCACTATTAAAAGCACATCAAGTGGCCAGCATAGCTTCAATGCGTGGTGCTTTTCTTATGCAATACATGCAATTCAATGATTGCGATAATTAAACATATTATTCATTAAACTCGGCGTAGCCTCGTTTGTTATGAAATCACTAAACGTGGTCAATGCATATCATATTAAATAGTTAAGTATGTTCGACCGTCTAAACATTAACCCTTTTCATGCTGAGGATACGCCATTATGTTTGCGGAAAGTCTCAAATACTTTATTTCTATGCGCTCAGAAGTATATGTCGCGACCATCATTTGAACCGTCTCGTCGAGACGGTTCAAATGAGTAGTCACAACATATACTTTCATTGAGACATAATTCCAGCACAAACATATTTACACAATTCCCTAACATTTGAGTGGTCCGTAGCAAGTCTCTGTCCAAAATGTATATCCTAGTAAACTCCAATGCCGAACTACTTTCAGTAACCGTGAGGCGCAGTTAAAATAATTTTTAAGAAAACGGAAAATAAACACATTTTATTGATGAATTTATTTCAAATGCTGGAATTATAAGGAATGAATGACCTTTTTGTGGAATTTATCGGGGATATAAACTTGGAAAAGTCGCGGGAATACTGGACGAGGCCTTCCGGCCTTCGTCCAGTATTCCCGCGACTTTTCCAAGTCCATACCCCGATAAATTCCACAAAAAAGGCCATTCATTCCTATAATAACAAAAATAAAATATTTAATACATTGCATACCCGTAAAGGTGCATTCCGCTTTTCCGATTTTTTTTTTAGAAATACTTACAGAAAGTTTGATATTTTCTGTAAATGACGTCGAAAGTTGACGTAAGTTATTCCGAATTTGCTCTGAACATTTCGTAAACTTCCAACGTCATTTCCGGACAATATCTTAATGTTGTAAATAATTTCCACGCGATATCTTCTTAGGTACAAACTAGCATGGTTTGTCTGATATTGGCTAATTTTATAACACTGCGTATACGTGTATAAATAACAGGCTACTGTCTAGTCCGTGACGACCACGCCGGATGCTCTAATTCCCCCATAAATATATAGACAGTAAATAGACAGGTAATAAAACTCGCATTCATCATCATGATCGTGTAATCTTCATTGCTACTGTAGGCTTTTAACCGCCTATACCGCGGCTTACCAGTTTATTATGTCATTACACTGTTTAGTACATAAAATGGGATTTAACAGCGTAACAACACAGTGTAATACATAGAGGATCTCAAACAAGTTCCCATTTGATATGAGACTTATGAAACGAGTCACGCACATTTATGCACCTAGCCCCTGGCGAGGTACATACAATTGTGGACCAATTTCATAAATCTCATATCAAATGGAGTTTGAGACTCTGTTTATCACATGATTTCACACTCCAAAATCAGCCAGTGTGCAGATATCCTACGTTTCAGTGAGCAGACGCCATTGACTATTTTCACATGTAGTTAAACATATCCACAGAGAAAAATAGTTTTAATCCCTGCAAGAAAATTATATAAATATTCAATATAATAGGTTTTTGTTCTTTGTAAACACTTCATATTACCAAACGGGAGCATATTCGAACAATTTCAGTAATTTTAGCGAGTCACTGACGCTTCTAATGACGTTTCAAAGTGAAGATGTCAACGTCAAAACATCATTGCTTTGTCGCGCCATTACGAACGTCATTTGGAACGTCTCCGTTTTATTCATTTGACATAACGTTGGCACAAAATACGAATACGTAATTAGGGTGATGCGGCCAGCCAATCAATTTCGCTCCAGCTGTTATTACACGTGTGTCATATCACATTTATGAAATGTGTTACAGCACGGAATAGCAATGTTTTCATGTGATAAACATCATAATGCACTAGTGTAATAAATATGCAAATTATGACGCTGCAGAAAAGATGATAGATGACCAGTGCAGCTTTAATGTATAATAGTGTGCTTATGCAATAAATATAATCTAACGTTTGTGTTGATTTAACATGTCTGATATATTAATTAGAAACTCGGCATAGCTTCGCTTCTTGCGAAATCAGTAAACTCGTTTAGTAAATACAGTGAAACCTCTCTAAACCGGACACCCTGGGAGGTCCCCAGGGTGTCCGGGTTAGAGAGGTTTACTTTAATTCCGATGTAAGTGCACTGAACCACACACCTGTGCGCATTGGAATCATGAACACTGATCAACACCAGCGATATTTGACAGTTGAAATCAGTCATTATTTAACTCATCAATGTCGCATGGATGTTCAGTTTAGAGAGGTTCCACTGTATCATATTAAATCATTACTCTTGTAAGATCCTCTATATTTGGGTTGCCGGACACGGAGGCTTCGGAAAGCGACGAGGAAGTGCGGAATATTTTTCTATGACATGTCACTTAACCCTTTCAACCATAAGGAACTGGAATGGACTGTGATATGCTAATGTTCCGACCAATCCAATGGTCACAACATGATTTTCAGATTCGTCCATTTATGAAAAGGGGGTGTTTTTGTTCTCAAAAATATTAAAATTACTTTCAAAAAGTGCAGATCCTGATGAGACGGCTCGTTACGAGCCGGCTCATCTGGATCTGCACTTTTTGCATAAACCGCTATAGCGGGATTTCGGGTTCGAAGGGTTAATGGTACATACCCACTCAGTAGGCACAAAATGTTCTTTATATCAGAGACATCATCTGAGACATTTTTTGGCCACTGACATAAACATTCATTCCTATTAGTTTTACTACACGTATTGATTGGCACTATTAACTGATATCAGGGGCGATAACCGTGTTTTCTTAAACTGTTAACCGTCATTACTATTTATTCTCTGTATTTTTTTTTATGCGCAATGTTATACTTTATAATCTGTCGAAACTAATTTATTTCTGGTGACGATTAGTATGAATAATCAAAAAATATCATGCCTCATTTGCATACGAAAATAGCCTGCTTTTTATTACATTGTGTTATTAAACTGTGAACGACATTGTATGCAATAATAATAATATTTGGCGTTGGCGATATAGATTCATGCAGTTGTGTGTGTTTTGGCTATTTGCTAATTTGCCTCTGCGGTTTTTCCTTATTTTCTAAATGTGTCTCAGTGATTCTCATTCTATCGCACCGGTACTTATCAACGCTAGTCATATTTTAATTAGAGGCTAATACGTAACTTGTTTGATATCGGCCTAGGTATCGGCCCGAGGTAACTTGGTATCAGACTAGAAGTTTCACTATCAGACCGGAAAACACGCCGTATCAGCCTGGACTGTGTATGTTGTTGCTATAGGCAAACACAGGCAATTTCTAGGCAAACATTGATATCTAAGTAATAACACGTATTATACGTGGCTGTGACTGGAGAAGTGGGGCTTATGGACTTTGATTTGTGAATCCTCCATCATGTTTCTTACAAAAAGTAAACATACCTATCAGGCTGCAGACCTGAGCTATCAGTAGCCTATTTCACCAAAATTGCTAAGCATCCTTATCTAGCAAAGTGTACTGTGACAGAGTAATTATTTATTTTCCCGAAATGCATTATTTCATATATAACTAATAACTGCATATATGTGATGATTAAAAGTATGAATAATTATTATACTGAATGTATTACATTATCACAGCCAAGATGGCTGTGATAATGTAATAACTTCAGTATAAGAAAAATTTATAAATGTTTCCTTAACTTGAAAATTTCTCCCTCAAAATGTACTGAGCAAGATACGTATACTTTGCAATTTTGGTGAAATAGGCTACATATCTGGGGCCCGTTTCACTAAACTTCTTACGACTAAAATGTTCGTAAGTTCAATTTTAAGATCGTCTGTAAATGTCAATTTATGGATTTACATTTATTGAGCATAGGCTGCATATGCAGCCTATGCTCAATAAATGTAAATCCAATAATTATTTACAAGAAAACATTGTTAATTTGAAATTTACAGACAATCATAATTTTGCACTTACGAACATTTTAGTCGTACGAAGTTTAGTGAAACGGGCCCCAGGGGATTATCAAGGGACATAACTTTACCCATTTACATAATCAACACTAGTCGCACACGTCATATGTGGGTGAAATCTAAAATGGATGCCACTAATTACCGTTCAGTAGAAACTAATTCCTTGATACGAAACGTAGGAAAAGTGGTTGCCTCATTTTTGCAGAATTGTTGTGCTCGGAGAGATGGTGCTTATTGGATTTTCAATCAGTGTCGATCCAGATCAGTCTGTGAATCCGCAGTCTGATCAGGATCTTCACTATTCGCCGTTCCATCAATGAGAAGCAATACTGACCGCTATCAGGCTATAGATATATGTTATTTGATCATGAGCTACACTGGTCACAAATCCCACAGGTGGCATTTCTACAATCACGGCAACATCAGACATCAGGCAACATCAGACACGCCATACAATATGTGACTGTACCGTCGGACATCTACATACAATTTTTCATGAAATACGTTTACAAAATGTACAATATTTTCCGTAAATGGATTCAAAAGTAGACCAAATTTTCAGAGTACATGCAGGATTGTATTCCGCATGTACTCTGAAATGTTTGTGAAATTTTTACTTTACTTACGAAAAGTATTGTAATGTTTGTAAATGTATTAATGAAATTACGTAGATGTCCGACGGTACACAATCACACGGCTTGTCTCATATACAATATACTCCCTGGGGCCCGTTTCATTAACGAACTAAGCAAGTACTTTTGTCATAAGTTATAACTTAAGTTCGAACTTATGAACAAACTAAGGGCCCCTGTTTCTCCAGTCACATACACGTTTAACAATTCAACCTTTCTGCACTGTAGATCAGACTATTGTTCATCGACGACTATAGTTCACGTGTATGATTAAGCCGGGAAATCCCGTCTTAATCACACACGTGAACGACAGTCGTCGATGAACAATAGTCGGCTCTAACATCAACGACTATTGTCGACGACTAATGTTCACCTATAGTGAAACTTCTTAAACATTTCCTAAGTTGTTCAGCGGTCTACAGTAAAGTTGAAATAGCGACATAAATTGCTAAGTTATATTTCCAGGCTTAATCATACACGTGGACGATAGTAGTCGATGAACAATAGTCGGCTCTACACTGCACTCTCCTCACCGAACAAATCCATGTACACGGACGGTTGAAGACGTACGGGAAGTTCGCAGTACCACGAATACTGCTAGTTGGACAGATTGCACACAAGTGAAATGTTGCACGCAGTGTCAGTTTTCACACACGTGAGCTATTTTAGAAACACATTATTCAAGTTAAAATGGTTTCACGCGTTACACAGATTGGTTGCGGTTGTAACTAAGTTTGTTTGGTTAAAGCTGAAGACTAGGGAATCCCCGAGGGGATATGGGCATTTTTATCCAAGCATATTTGCTTGGATATAGTCCTTATACGGTTTTTGAGACCTCACAGGATTTATGCAAATGAGTAATTGTCGACCAACGAACGTACTTCATGCTTCATGATTCTAGCTACGCCACGTGAGAGAGTTCCAAAGCGAGCGGTGCATAATGAACGTGTCACTCACATTTTTGGCCAGCTACATTTTTTTTCAGCTACAGTTATATTTTTAAAAACAGTTTGTGATTTTATTTTAAAATATTAACTGTCGTGTTTCATAATAAATATTTTGTTAGGAAGGTTATATTTTTAGCGCAATGATCGACCGCTCCACATGTAATTTATACGTAGTTATACGCCATGAAAAATAGTTCTGATAGTGAGCTAACATTATATTGTGTAGTGTAATACATGTGTTGTTAATTTTTCTGTACGACATTTATATTACAAAATGTTTATCTGATTTAATATAATATAAACTGACATGTATTAATTTGAGTATATTATTTTTCACGCGCACTGATACAATTAACCTCGTGTCTCATGAAAAGTAGTTTCCGCCATTTTATGCTGACAAATTACAGAATCGTTTTACATAGTCATAGGTCAATGGCTCGATAAAATCCAACATTGGACAGCGAAATGATGATGATTTAAAACAGAAACATTGTTTTTTGACAGTTACATACCGCATGCTTTAAATAATCATCTTGAGCCATCGATATTATTAAACAGTGTCCATTTTACTTAAAACATCAACTAATCTATAATGACGTTACACACAAAATGCAGTACGATACACTTCACAAAGAAACATTGTCTTAAGAGTTTGAATAATTTTAGGTTCCGCCGAACGAACGAGTACGCGAAATATATTTCCGTACAAATCCAAAAACCTATTTATTATATACCCGTTCAACAAAACATGCATCCTAATCATTAAATAATCCGATAGTGTGATGAAATGCGACTCTCTATTATTTTTGTTGAACAATCCGAGCGCCTGTGATGGCTTCAGTTTATGCAAATTGACAAGGTCATTTCGCGCACATGAATCGGTACAATAATTTACAGGGGTTGAAATTTCACTCGAGTGCTTTTTGTGGCGGTCGAGTACTTTCTACAGGCACTCGCCCAGTTTGGCGAGTGAAAGATTAGGTCAGGATTATTTTTTTTGGAAGAAATTGCCAATTAATTCCATCGATAACGGCCAACAAATGGTATTAATTCAGCGACCATTTGTTGTTTACAGTTTACGTCAATTTGCGGGAAGTAAGATTCAAGCAGTGTCTATGTACACGGTTACTGGTAGCATCTCTAGCGATTTTGAACACGGTCCATATCGGGCAAGTTTAATTCACGGATTATTTGTCGGCTTTACGCGGCCTGGCTACAAATAATAGAACTGCGAGTATAGACTAGTGTATACGCGGCCACACTATATCGTCCTCGTATACAGTTGGGTCAACGCGCATTTCAGACGCCGAACATAACGGCTTGGGACGAAACGGTCGGCGCCGGGTCCGAAACCATTGAATTTAGTAATTAAGGCAGCACGCAGCGCATGCAAACATAGCCACTATAAATTAAACTAAATCTATGTCACTCAACGCTTATAGAAAATAAAGAAGTGTGCAAGCCTCTGAGCAAATTCGCTGCTATTTGTTTGTTTATGTTCATTTAATACTTAAAATATAAATAACAATAATAGTGAATATGTCTCATACGTGTTGGTAATGATCATATGTAAAAGCTTTTTTTTTATAAATAAGATTCAACATTACAAAAACTGGAAATAGCAATTTATTTTAAAAAAAACTGGGCGAGTAACTTTTTGACCTGGGTAAGTATTTTTTTTTATTTTCTACCTACCTTGGTTCAACCTTGGTTGAAGGCCGTTTCTTGTAAGCTAGGCTTGTACTGGCCTATTTTAGCGACGTCAAATTGGATAATTGTCTTTGAAACTGGGGGGAGAGCGCAACTAAATCATGGTCAAAATGTCTGTACAATATTTTCACGTGTTGGATTTGCTGGGACTGTTCTTCCAGGCGGAGTTGAGTGAACTTTTGAAACCATTTAGTGTGTTCGAATTTACACAATCACTAGGGAGTGCATTCCAGTCTGTGACGACTCTTTTTGAGAGAATACTTTTTGTCGCAACTGCGAAGGATTTCAGGACTTTCAGTCCTTTGATTTGTTTCACCCACGTTAAGATATAGCTGTCGCAATTCTGGTGTACTCGTCGCCGTCGGCAGCGTCACAATTTTGGACGTACGTCCAAATGTTAATGTGAAATTCACAGACTATCATAATGTTGCACTTACGAACATTTTAGTCGACTGAGGTTTAGTGAAACTGCCGCCAGATTCGCTACTAGGATCATTACCAACCGTTCATCAATCGTTTCCTCACATTGATGACTAGTATCCCAGTGACTTTCGCAAGGTATTGACATTGGCGACGTTGACCTTCGTTTCAACAATTTTGGAAGCATGCCCAAATATTGTATATCTCCTAATCCGTTTGTCAGACCATTCAGACGTTCCCCAAGCTATTGGATTTACATTTATTGAGCATAGGCTGCATATGCAGCCTATGCTCAATACATGTAAATCCGATAATTCCTCCCATTGAAAGCTAACCACCCAGTGTCATTCGTATGACCTTGACATTGGTAACTTTGATCATTGTGTCAACACTTTTGGACGTACAGCCAACTGTTGAATATATCCCTATCAGCTAGTCGGATCATTATCAACGGACTTAATCAATAAGTTCCTCACATTGATGGCTATCCACGCGGTGACCTTGATCTTGGCGACTTAGACCATCGTGGGCGAGACTACAACCGGCGATCGTTTTGTTAATCGTATTTTGTTCCCACAAACCTCGTCCCCCAGGAATTAGAAGTTCTTTATTCCCCTGAAGTATTTACAAGTTGTTCCCAGAAATCCCGCTAAATATCCCTTCGTCCGGCAAATTCGTATTTCGTTTCCACGTTGCGGTTACAATAGTTACAATAGTTACTATAGTATTAATACTAATGACCCTTTGGGTTGAAATTTCTTCCAAAATCCATTTAGAAAATATATCATTTCTTTTCTTTTAAAAATTAAAATCAGTAGCCGATTTCACCCACATTGCAAAGTATACTTTTCTAGCAAAGTATACTTTGAGGGAGTAATCATTAATTTTTCCTGAAATTCATTATTTCATATAGAACTCACGACTGCATATATTTTATGATTAAAAGTATGCAGTATTATTATACTGAATATATTACATTATCACTGGCAAAATGGCTGTGATAATGCAATACATTCAGTATGATAACAATTAATAAATTTGTCCTAAAATTTTAAATGTCTTCCTCAAAGTATACTTTCCTAGAAAAGTATACTTTGCAATGTTGGTGAAATAGGCTACTAAGCAATGACGTAAGACAATTTCAGCATTTCGAGGTCTACATGGCGGTTTCAATTGGGACGCGTGCATCTGAAGCGTTCTGAGCATGCACTGCATTTTATCCCATCAACAAAAATATCTCAAAAATATGAAAATTACTTTCAAACAGTGCATATCCTGATGAGACGGCTCGTTACGAGCCGGCTCATCTGGATCTGCACTGTTTGCATAAACCGATATAGCGGGCTTTCATTTTCAAAGGGTTAATGGCTGTGTGAATGTTACACATACACATCTTTATCCGTGCGTATGTGCCGTGAAACACTGTGCCGTGAAACATTTTTGATATCCTGTCAATACGACCTAATCACTGCGTATGAATATGTGCGGTGGCTGGGGTTATTTTTATTGCATTTTAAAGCTATTTGTAGGTGTTGATTGGATAAATAGAATAGTAGGTTAGTGCAGTGAAAGGGAAACAATAGCTGGCGCGGCACGGTAAAGGGATGTGCTCGGCAGAGCCTTGCCAGATATTTTTCCATTCACGGCACTAACCTACTATTCTCTTATATTTCATTAGAAACAGGAAGTTGTATTGTTTGAGGCGTTAGACCACTGACCTGCTTTTGAGTACAAACGTGGAGACGATACTCTGAAAGTTTAATAACCAAGGAATCTGGGGGCCGTTTCATTAAACTTCGTACGACTAAAATGTTCGTAAGTGCAAAGTGTAAATTTCACATTAACAATGTTTTCTTGTAAACAATTATTGGATTTACATTTATTGAGCATAGGCTGCATATCCATCACGTGAACTTTCCAGAGGATCCTAAATTTGAACTTACGAACATCTTAGTCGTAAGAAGTTTAGTTAAACGGTCCTCAGCACAGTGAAGACTGAAACACATGCTCGGTGTCGTTGATTTAAATTTGGCGGGAAGCGCTCCTCTCGTCGTGCTATTCCCGCCACGTCTGACGTCATACTCGGCTCATCACCTTCGGCAAGACCAGTGGTAGTTTCGGTAATTCGTGACAAGTGGCTCCCTCTGCATGCTCTGTGCCCTTCACGTTTGCGAGATATTCTAATTGTTTCATCACACGTGTCAGTTTAACTAGCCATTAGATAATGGAGAATACGTAAGTAATCGATTGACAGCATACGTGACACAGCCAAGAACAATATTAGGTTTTATGCCGGATATATACAGGATGTTGGGTAAATACGGACATTTCTGAGTATCTGAGCGATGCAGATTTCCCGGACATAAAACGGTGGAAGAAAATAGTTAAAACAAGAAATGCGTCTGTCGAACGCGGATGCCACCTGCAGCATATTTGAGAAACTGTGACAAATTGGTTAACCGAAAAGTGACGGACGGACAGACGGACAGACGGACGGTCCAAACACTATATGCCACACGTTTCTTCGAAACCCGGTGGCATAACAAATGTATATGAATACGAAAATCATGCCCTAAGAACTAGATGATGCACCGATCACGAATACTACAGTGGACGAATTATTATATAAATAGTAAATGCCCTTTTCAAGCTTCACGTTACTTAGACGAGCTGATAATTATGGGCCTATGCTTCTGTTGCTAGTTTGTGTTGATAGGTGCACAAACATTAACTGACATGTGCATACTGTACACGTTCCGTGTTGCCTGTTTAGCGATGATGCATAGCCGTTTGCACTTACGTAATCTCCATTACCTAATGGTTAGTTAAACTGACACACGTGTTGAAACAATTAGAAGATCTCGCAAACGTGAAGGTCACAGAGCAAGCAGATAGATAGATTCATGCATCTATCTATCTATATATCTATCTATCTGCATGCTCTGTATAGTAAGCTATATGCTTTCGGAATCTGGGGGCTGTTTCACTAAACTTCCTACGACTAAAATGTTCGTAAGTGCAGAATTATGATAGTCTGTACATTTCACATTAACAATATTTTTTTGTAAATAATTGTTGGATTTACATTTATTGAGCATAGGCTGCATATGCAGCCTATGCTCAATAAATGTAAATCCATCAATTGAAATTTGCAGACGATTCTAAAGTTGCGTTTACGAACATTTTAGTCGTAAGAAGTTTAGTGAAACGGCCCCCTGTTTTGGTCGGTAATTGTTTTATTTACATATCATACAAGTATGACCCACAACATGGGTAAAATATGCAGGGGCGGATCCATCCAGCATTTGGTGAACGGGGGGGGGGTGTAGTTGCGAAGGTAACTCTTGCAATCTACTCATGTACCGTCCGTAGCTAGCTACGGACGGTACGGGAGTAATTGCAAGAGTTACTGTTCACAACGGGGGTGGGGGTGGGGGGGGGGGGGGGTGTAGTTGCGAAGGTAACTCTTGCAATCTACTCATGTACCGTCCGTAGCTAGCTACGGACGGTACGGGAGTAATTGCAAGAGTTACTGTTCACAACTAGGGGGTTGTCCTATTTTCGAGTTCTTCGAAATACACTTTACTGTGATTTACGGCATTTAAATTCAGACTCCAACTGGTGATAAACTGTGATCTATGTAAACTCCGTGGCTGAACGGCGGTGGGGGGGGGGGGGGGTGTTGCAACCCCGGAACCCCGCCCCTGATATAATTGCTTAGTACATGTACTATATATATGGTCTGCTGAGTACATCACAGAAGTACAGAAATGAAGTACATTTGTACAAAGTACTTATAAATGAGACGAGAGAAGAATGTGTGTCCGTGCAAAGAATGTTTGAGATTCGAGAATGCGATGCTGGGGCCCGTTTCACTAAACTTCGTGCGACTAAAATGTTCGTAAGTGCAAACTTATGATAGTCTGTACATTTCACATTAACGTTTTCTTGTAAACAATTATTGGATTTACATTTATATGCAGCCTATGCTCAATCAATGTAAAGCCATCAATTTAAATTTCTAGATGATCCTAAATTTGCGCTTACGAACAATTTAGTCGTAAGAAGTTTAGTGAAACGGGCCCCTGATCAGTACTAGTCCTGGCTGCCCAATACAAGTCGGTATATACATTTTGCGGCGCGATTTTTGACACTTGCTTCTAATCATATGGCATGCATGTATTTCACTTCACATTAAGCTCAGGTAGACTTTTCAGACAGGCGACAACAACCGTTGGGAAGTAACATCCAAGATGGCCGCCCTGCTTCGGAAGATGGCATAGACTCAGCATGTTTTATATATCAGAAACGTATTTACATACAAAACCCGAATGCAGTCGTACCAACGATTACTTACCTGACCTGTTGGACATGTTTGATTTATGCTAGCATACCGTACATGATCGCAATTTCAAGATGGCCGCCATTTGTTTTAAATAAAACACTCTAAATATGTTTTTTTTTCACGTTTAACGGACGTATGGTCATACGTTTGGAATGAATTATGATATGTCAGCTGGTGTCACCAATGCTTAATATAATAGACTTACATAAGGGCGTCATATGAAGCCAAAGATTATATATGGGACACATCGAAAATAATTTTTTGAATGTGTTTCGGTGCAATAAATCGGCATATGCAGACAAGATTGCAAGATGGCCGCCACTTCTTTTTTTACTGAAAATCACTTCGTGTCCTAACTTTGTGACATTTTTACACTAGTATATAAAACAATAAATATAACGGTTTGTAAATAAATTTATGCCTGACATAATAACTTTTTTTAGTTCGCAGTAATTCTGTTTTGTTTATAGTTTCCGCGAATATTGCATAACAAATACAGTCCTTCCGCAAGTGTCAAAAATCGAGCCGCGAAAAAAATGTGTGGATTTGTATTACGGAGCCTGGACTATACGAATGAAATATGTGTTTTCGGAATGTTGTTAGAAGAAGTAAAAATAGACAATATAATTATATTACTGCTGCTATGGAAAGCATTCGATCATGCAACTACTGTCTGTTCCACGTTTTGCTGCCGACTAACTTTTGGCTATTAAACACATTAAATCTAAAAAATATTTAAAAGTAAGTACTTTTTCATCAATAACTAAAAAGTCCATCAAATATTGATTTTATTGCGAAAAAGCGATTTTCCTATGCGAATTTAACATGAGGACTACAAATTGATTTTTTGTTAAATATTTCTTTTTATTTGTGGACCGATTTTCAAAATCTAACTTTTGTTTTCTTAGTTACATCATTTTCTCGCCAGGTTTCGGAGTCAATTTCCATTTTTTTCAGGATCAAAAAACGAAAAGTTTTGGGAATTGACTCCACATGTTAAATTCCCATAGGGAAATCGTTTTTTTCGCAATAAAATCAATATTTGATGGAATTTCTTTTTTTTTGGGAGGGTGACTTTTTTTCTTATTGATGAAAAAGTACTTACTTTTAAATAGTTTTTAGATTTAATGTGTTTAATAGCCAAAAGTGTGTCGGCAGCAAAACGTGGAACAGACAGTAGTAAAGTTCATGTTGGAAGTACACTAGTTAGAATACGCACTTTTACAATGAGACACTCCATGTGATTTTGTACCTTCGGACATCTGAGTCAGTTCATTAATTACGTTTACAAAACTTACAATATTTTTCATAAATAAAATCAGAAGTTGACAACATTTTCAGAGTACATGCGGATTATAATTCCGCATGTACTCTGAACATTTTATCAACTTGAACTTCTGCCGCCATTTACGGAAAATATTGTAAATTTTGTAAACGTATTTCATGAAAAATTACGCAGATGTCCGAAGGTACAAAATCACATGGAGTGTTTCATATGTGCTTTCGGAATGTTATATTAGACCACGTAAAATTAGAAAATAGAATTACGGCTGTTAGGGACCATATGCAATCATGTAACTAGCAAAGTACACGTTGGAAAGTACAATTATTATAGGAATGAATGGCATTTTTGTGGAATTTATCGGGGTATAAACTTGGAAAAAGCCACTTTCGCAATTGGCGATAAAAATAAACAAATGGCGAAAAAAAATTACAATTTTAAAAAAAAAAAAAAAAGCTTTTTTTTTTTTTCGAAAATTGTAATTTTTTATCGCCAATTGTTTATTTTTATGCTATTGGCTATTATAGGAATGAATGGCATTTTTGTGTAATTTATCGGGGCATAAACTTGGAAAAGTCGCGGGAATACTGGACGAAGGCCGGAAGGCCTCGTCCAGTATTCCCGCGACTTTTCCAAGTTTATATCCCCGATATTAAACACACAAAAAGGCCATTTCCAAGTTTATATCCCCGATAAATTACACAAAAAGGCCATTCATTCCTTATAATTCCAGCATTTGAAATAAATTCATCAAGAAAATGTGTTTAATTTCCGTTTTCTTAAGAATTATTTTGACTTCGCCTCACGGTTACGGAAAGTAGTCTTGCGTGGGAGTTTACTGGGATATAAATTTTAGACAGAGACTTGCTACGAGCCAATCAAATGTTAGGGAATTGTGTAAATATTTTTGTACTGGAATTATTAGAATTCGCACTTTCGAAAATGACTTGCCTGTTCATTTGTTTCTAATGATGGTCCTATTTTGAGTGACAATCGAAACCTGACACAAAACAAGTTATTTATACTTAATGTTAGTCGAGTTCATTGCTATTAATCTCCGATTAGTATGTCTGTTCGTGATCGCAAAGCACCCACGAGTGTCTTGTAGTAGTTGTCTGTCTGTTTCCAGTGAAACGTCTCTAAACCGGACACCCTGTGGACCTCCGGATCTCCCACGGTGTCCGGTTTAGAGAGGTTCCACTGTATATACTTTCAGCTTGGGCTGTTGGTTCCCGGCGCTGGATGTTGGGAATTTGGAATGTGCAGGTAAACTCAGCCGTGGTTCTGGTTCCCCTGAGTCGAGTTTGATAAACGGAGTTGTGCAGTCATCGTCACATGACGAAACCGTATCTGCTTCCACACATAGATGCACACGTGTACCACTGCATAGATTGCATTCAATGCTCAGTTCTGGATACTTTCATCAATAAGATAAGTGGTATTTAAGATATGGTAAATATCGTAAAATTACTGGTAGATCCTGATGAGATAGCTTATTACAAGCCGGGTCATCTGGATATATAGTGCTAATCTCCGATAGTGTTAGTCTCCGATAGTGTTTATCTCCGACGCTATGGTAAGTGGAGTTGAATTTATTACACGGGTTAAGCGAATTATGCGCTAACACGTAGGCCCCTTTCACTAACAGCAAAACGTGGGACAGACAGTAGTTTAGACGTTTCTGAAATAAAGAAGAAAACCAATCATAATTTCGATGCTTTTCACCATGAAACCAAGTTTAACCCTTTCACTCCTAAGTAACTGGAATGGACTTTCATACGTTCATTTTGCATCCAATCCAATCGTCACAAAATGGTTTTCAGACTAGTTCATTTATGAAAAGGGGATGTTTCTGTTCTCAAAAAATATGAAAATTACTTGCAAAAAGTGCAGAACCTGATGAGACGGCTCGTCACGAGCCGGCTCATCTGGATCTACACTATTTGCCAATACCACTATACAGGTATGTAGTGTTGAAACTGGTTTAATATTTGTTCTATCCCTTAAATCCAGTTGGAAGCAAGATTTATATCATATTAACACCTACACATGTCTAACTAATGGTAGTACTCAACATAAATTAAAGCAAGCCGACCCTGTCTAGTATATCATGGACTGCTGCCCGCACCACAACTATTTTGTTAGGACAGACCGTGAGAAATTGTTCATGGTTCCAGAAACGAACGATTGACTATCGTTTACACATCGTTTTGACATCGCTATTATTTTTTATAATTAGAAAACGATGCTTTCGTTAGTTTAAACGTGACATGTGACACGTTTAAACCACATACAACCATCATATGCTAATCAAAGAACAAAACTATGTCAAACCGATGTCGTCAAAACGATGTCAAAACGATGCGTTGAAAGAAACTACGGGAACTTTAACTAATTGAATGCCGGGTATTTAAACGACTACATCGTTTACACCTACAAACAACACGATAATCTTGTATATGCATATCGTTGTACAAAACGATCGTTTTCATTGCGTTTTCCATTACTCTTCGTTTGTTTCGTTTAAGAACCTTCAAAGAATATTCGCTGTAGTTGTAGGAACGGTATCGCTTGACAGTGTCTGGCAGCTGCTCCGTGTACACGACGTGCTGGGAATGTTTTGTAGGTGGGTGGGAGGGGAGGGTAGGGGGTGGTCGGATGGGCATCATCAGTTCCGAATTGGTCTACACCATCTTTATAGTCAACCGGGTTCGTTTTCCCATCAACCGGTATGTGTGGCTGTGACTGTAGAAATGGGATTGGATAACATATGCGACTAGAGTAGCCCAGGACGAACCTGTGTTATTTGATTAAATTTTAAGTAGTTTCTGTTATATCTGTGTCCGTGACTGGAGAAATGGGGCTTATCGGTTTTGCGTCCAGCGTAGATCCTGATCAGCCTGTGCATCCGCACAGACTGATCAGGATCTGCACTGTTCGCCATTCCATCAATGAAACACACGTCATGCTTCTAACAAGCATCATGAAGCGCCATCAGGCTACTTGATATTTGATTAGGAACTACACTCGTCACGTATCCAATAAGTCCCATTTCTCCAGTTACAGCCACGTATATAGGTATATAGGTTTTGTGTACACCTGTTTCACAATGATGGTTGCAGCCGGTGGCGGTACAGGTGTGGTATATCGCGTCTATTAGAGAGGCAATCAGATACATGTATTACATTCAGCACCAGCCGCATTCAAAACGAACACCACCGCGCCCAACAGCTGCCAATTCATTATGTCCATACGAATGTTCACATGCCGATATGTCAACGATTTAGTTCATAGTTAATTATTCGTACGTGTATTCGATAATGTATTGCATTCACGAAATGCGGTAACGTTTTAAGCACATTCATAAACATATCCGTATATAGGAATTTGTTTATCCGATGGGCCCATTGTATTTTTTACTTCGTACGACAAAGTTCATAAGTGCAAAAGTAACGTAGCTTCACTGGCAGCCAATGTTGGCATACATGTCAGTTGCGGGTGTGGTGACATTGGATGGAGTGTATACGTAGATGGAAACGGATGTCACTATACTGTCTGTTCCACGTTTTGCTGCCGACGAACTTTTGTCTGTTAAACACAAACACATTAAATATAAAAAATGTTTAAAAGTAAGTACTTTTTTATCAATAAGAAAAAAGTCACCCTCCCCAAAATAAATTATTTGATGAAATTCCATCAAATATTGATTTTATTGCGAAAAAACGGTTTTCCTATGGGAATTTAAAATGGGGGTTAAAAGATATTTTTTTTATTTGTGGACCGATTTTCAAAATTTAACTTGTTTTCTTAATTACATCATTTTCAAGCTATAACGCCAGGTTTCGGAGTCAATTTCCAAAATGTTTAGTTTTTTGATCCTTCAGGATCAAACAACGAACATTTTTGGAAATTGACTCCCCATGTTAAATTCCCATAGGAAAATCGTTTCGTCAAACAAATTTCGTCAAACAAATTTTTTGGGGAGGGTGACTTATTGGTTATTGATGAAAAAGTACTCACTTTTAACTATTTTTTAGATTTAATGTGTTGAATAGCCAAAAGTTCGTCGGCAGAAAAACGAGGAACAGACAGTAATGAATCACATGCATCTGAGAAGCACGTTCATAAAAATCTTCATTTTATGGTACGTAGTTTAGTGAAATGGACCCACTCTGGATTGAACCAAACAACCACCAGCGTTTTAATTTTACCCACACTATCGACGTTTCTGAATACCTATTTGCAATGCCATCTCGCAAGCCAACAACTTGATTGCCTGAGCCTGCGCTGTAGCACAGCGCAGGCTCAGTCAATCAAGTTGCTTGATTTCAAGCACAATATACAAGCATTTTTCTCGCCCAGATTTACATATATCGGCAAAGCCAACTCGCAAGAAAGCAACTTGATTGCCTGAGTCTCAGCTGTAGCACAGTGTTCAAGTATTTTAAAATAAAGACATTGACAAATACAGGCGAGATTAGTGCAGACGGCGGTGTATACTTTATTCCAGTTATCTCCTAGCATTGAAGTACGTACACACACGCCTGCGTTAATCTCGCCAAGATTCACACAACGTTTCTGAACACATACTGGCAAAGCCAACTCGCAAGCAAGCAACTTGATTGCCTGAGCCTGAGCTGTAGCACAGCTCAGGCTCAGTCAATCAAGTTGCTCGATTTCAAGAACAATTTTTAATATAAAGACATTGACAACTACTGGCACGATTAGCGCCGGCAGTAGTGTAACTCGTTCATTCATGAAGACGCTGTAGATATATATTCTCTTTCTGACAGGCACCACAAGACGCGCTGCCAATCTCTCGGAATCATTCACAGACGTTTTTCTGGACATTTGTAAAAAGCAGACCGTAAATTATTCTGTTTGTTATTTCTGCGGTAAGGCGGAAATGGCGGTAAACATTTCTTACCTTGCCACGTACGAATCAGATGTGCTGAACACATTCTCAGACAGCCATACTGACTATATGATTGTTGTAGTCTTTGTACATGTACGAATTGGAACTTATCTGAATATCCCGATGTTATAAATACAGTATCTTACATTTAAAGGTACATGCCCACTCAGTAGGCACACACTGTTCTTTATATCAAAGACATCATCTGGGACATTTTCTGGCAAAATAAACATTCATTCACCATTACCCCACGTATTGATTGGCATTATTATACATTTTATATCAGACGTAAATTTCCACACTGATATAACCGTGTTTTATAATGTTAACGGAAAATATTATTTTTTTCAGGTAATGCATTTTATTAGTATAAATAATTAAAAACTACCATGCCTCATTTGAATATGAAAATAACGTGATACCACCGCGTGTCACTATCTGTAAAATAAATATTAATAAACGATTATATCTGCAGAGCGGTCACTCGCAATCCTTCTTGTTAATCTGCATTTGGTGGTCTCTGTATTTTCGCCCAAACTTCTGTCGTGTTTGCGAAGAATCGATTTCCGTGTCACGGAAATCGATTCTTCGCAAAAACGACATAAGTCTGTGCCAAACTCCCTAGACCACCAAATGCAATCTCGTTCTCACGACATCTAGTTCGAAAGACATAATCAGCCAATATAATAGCATATACAGTAGAATAATTCCAGCACAAAAATATTTACACAATTCCCTAACATTTGATTGGTCCGTTGCAAGTCTCCGTCCAAAATTTATATCCCAGTAAACTCCATGCCGAACTACTTTCCGTAACCGTCAGGCGCAGTTAAAATAATTCTTAAGAAAACGGAAAATAATGAATTTATTTCAAATGTTGGAATTATAAGGAATGAATGGCCTTTTTGTGGAATTTATCGCGGATATAAACTTGGAAAAGTCGCGGGAATACTGGACGAGGCCTTCCGGCCTTCGTCCAGTATTCCCGCGACTTTTCCAAGTTTATACCCCGATACATTCCACAAAAAGGCCATTCATTCCTATAAATGTCTCTAAACCGGACACGCAGGCAGTCTCTGTATCCTTAATTGTATGGGTTTCATTTTCCTCTATATCTGATGATAATGCCTGTTCATGTTCGCAAAGCACACCCGCATGCATTATCATATTCGTTATGTCTAATTTACAATGTAACATCTCTAAACCTGACAACCTGGGGACCATTTAATGATCAATGTAATAGATATTGGCGAAAACGTCGCAATATGCGATTAATTGAGAGGAAATACTGTTCTTTCATTGGTCGAGAAACGAGGGTAAACAATAAACACGTTTATTGATTTCCTAAGACACGAGGCTGTTACAATTGTACGGAAGCCCTAGGGCCACTTCACTTTTTTTTCAATTTCCATTTATTCAAGATGTTTTCTTGAATTTTCAAGTTATTTTCTTGAATTTTCAAGAAAATATCTTGAAAATTCAAGAAAGTAACTTGAAAATTCAAGAAAACATCTTGAAATCTTGAATTTTCAAGATCTTTTCACTTCAAGATCTTTTTTTGAAATTCAAGAAAAGATCTTGAAAATTCAAGAAAAGATCTGGGCTTCCGTACAATTGCCACTTTGGAAAGGGGAAAATACACGGCAACCGTTGATAACTAAACATACATCACTCATATCTGCTAAATCTGCAGATATATATGTACCGCGTGAAATTACGTGGGTATTCGTTAGTTTTACATTAATTCAAGTGGAAATATTAAACATTTCTCAAGTATTTTAGCTGTCTGTCTCTCTGTTAGTGTTGTAGTCGGATGAAGCCAGCTGTTTTCGTGAAACTTGAACGTATCTACTAACAACATTAACTCGTCAGTGTCTTCAATAGGCCATTTAAATACGAATGTGCACGTGCCAAAACTGAATTGCATAAGTGGTGTACTCTGTTTCGTAATCGGTTATACTTTGCACATAAAAGACGAGAAACCTGTATCTCATAAATACCGTGATATAAGACTTTGTACCGACGAAGATGCGCGATTTTTCATGAAATATATGTACATAAAGTGTGATATTTTCTGTAAATTACGTCGAAAGTTGACGGAAATTTCGTAGTAATTTATGGAAAATATCATAATGTTTATATACTAGTATATTGCAGTAGACATCGCACATCTTTGTAGGTACAAACTCGCATGGCGCGTGTCATATGTTCAACATGGAGGCACTTTGATGAGTTGCTTTGAGAGTAAGGATACGCTCTCTTGTACGGAGCCCCGCAGGGGACATGGATTTTGTTTTATTAATTCGTTCCCACGAAATATCAATTCGTTCCCTCAATTTAACAATTTCGTTCCGACGAAAAAAAATTCGTTCCCTCGAATTGGAAATTCGTTCCCACGATATAACAATTCGTTCCCAGGAAATACCAATTCGTTCCGTCGAATTGAAAATTCGTTCCTACAAAATAAAAATTCGTTCCCTCAATTTAACAATTTATTCCGTCGAATTAACAATTAACAATTCGTTCCCACGAATTGTTAATTGTTAATTCGAGGGAACGAATTGTTATTTTGTGGGAACGAATTGTCAATTCGAGGGAACGAATTAATAAAAAAGAATTCTACGTCCTCTTCGGAGCTCTGTGCTCTTGTATGAAAGAAATAATAAACACTGAAACACAGAAGTAACAGGTTTGAACCGACTGTGCAATATGCCATACCACCCCGTTTGCAAGCAAGAGACTCGTTCAGTCAAACTAACCCGGTTTGTATAAACGTCAAGGCAAAGTGTGAATCGCATCTCTGTGGCACATTCCGCCAGCAGGTGGCACTGACGACCCGCCCCGCCTCGCCCAACGAAATAAATCACTTGTTGTGCTTATTGAATAACACACATCCGGCTGTATAGGATAGCAATCATTTATTTATGTAACACACATCACATACATACCTTCAACAGCTAACACCTGGCATATAAATCTCCACCGATGTAAATTTATCACAAATGACATTCAGTCTACAATCGTTACCCCAAATTCTCTTATGTCAAACTACTGATAACTCAAAGTCGAATCCTTGGTCAAATTGTTCTTGAACTCAAATATTTTCCCCAGTCTCCTGGAGCTTCATTGAACGAGTGTATACTGTATTTATTTTACTAAGCCATTTATTTTTAACGAAATACAGTGTACCTCTCGAAACCGGACACGCGGGCTGTCTGTGTATCCTTAACTCTTTGCACGCTGGGAAACTTGTGGACTATAAATAGTTCAAAAATAGCAGACAAAAATTCATCATATTTTCGTGTATTTCTCCCCGTAAATATCGTGAATATGTCTTGGAATTTCATTAGAATTGAGTCCTGAGGACTCAATTCTAATGAAATTTCAAGACATATTTACAGACAGAAGTAAAACATATACTCCTAATTCGTTTGGCGGATATTTCCGCCGCTAGCATGCAAAGAGTTAATACTATGGATTTATTTTGTGTATATTTATGATGTTCGTCTCTGTTCCAGTTCGCAAAGCACAGCCGCATACCTTGGCATAGTCATATGCCTGGTTTACAGTGGAACATCTCTAAACCTGACACGTTCCCTTAGAGAGGTTCCATTGTATAAGCATCGTTTGATTTCGTAATGAAAAACAACCCTTCTTTGTAGGGAAAAGTGAGACGGCAGTATGGGGATATATATTTTATTACATTTAGAATTTGAATTCAAGTTCCAACACACAATTTCGTGATAGAAGTTGACGAAAGTGTCACGAAACGCAAAAAGAGGACGTTTATACAATTGTCTAAACGCTAGTTTATCAAAATGGATTTGAGTTGGGTGGAGACCACAAATTCTGTTCTTCCATCAGAATGTCTGGTACTAAATGAATAACACGGCACAGTGGGTTCCTGGTTTTTGCAGAATTGTTGAACACATTAATTGTATTATTGCGGAAAGATTACAAATGCATAGTTTGGCAGCCACGCCCTATGCTAGTTTGGAATATTCAAATGTTAGCATTATTCTCCAATTGTACAATACTTCTCTCACTGACAGATGCGTATATCTACAGGCGGCAACTTCTGGCAGTGTTGTATGGTGTACGAACAGGATCAAAACTAAACTTACAGATGTAGCAATAAAAGTTGCCCCATGATAACACATTGTCATTAAGTTATATCGGTCCGCAACCCTTCTTTGTGTTCAGTGAACAAGAATCGTGCTGTTCTCTGGCTGATAGATATGACCATGGCTATCGAATGGCAACGTTTTCAGTACTATTCTGTTCCACGTTTTGCTGCCAACGCACTTTTGCATATTGAACACATTAAACCTAAAAAATAAGTATTTTTTCATCAATAACAAAACAGTCCCCCTCCCCCGAAAAATGATTAGATGAAATTCCATCAAATATGGATTTTATTGAGAAAGAAACGATTTTCCTATGATAATTTAACGTGGGGGTTAAACATAGATGTTTTAAAATAGTTTTTGTATTTGTGGACCGATTTTCAAAATCTAACTTGTTTTCTTTGTTACTTCATTTCCAAGCTATCTAGCCAGGTATTTCGAAAATTGTTAGTTTTTATACCCTCCAGCACACCGTCCCCAGCTCCGTTTTGCCCCGTTTTTTCCGCAATAAAATCAATATTTGATAGACTTTCATCAAATAAAAGAAATGGGGAGGGTGATTTTTTTTTGTTATTGATGAAAAAGTACTTACATTTAAATTATTTATGATATTTATTGTGTTTAATAGCCAAAGGTTCGTCGGCAGCAAAACGTACAACAGACGTATGTAGCATGCATGCTTCTCAGCATATTGTATATGAAGACAATCAATACATACATGTTACTGTGACTGGATAAAGCGGGTTTATGGCATTTGTGACCAGTGTAGATCCACACCAGCCCGCGCATCCGCACAGGTTGATCTGGATCTGCACAGATCGCCATTGAGTTAGTGAAACACATATTATGCCTTCAAACAAACAGTAAATGTGCTATAGAAGACCAGCCATTAATCTCGGAAGCCCCATTTCTCCAGTCACACATATTTTGACCAGCTGTGATTAAAACCACAAGCCGAAGACTCGGACCTATAGTCTGTTTCACGAAACCTGCCCAAATGTTAAGGCTATATAAACAATGCAAAAACAATATTTTTTTTCGATAATATTAAATTAAAGCAAAATTTAAGAATGAGCCTTCTTTTTATTTCGTGAAATTTGGTCAAATATTGGTTTAATTACGAACAATTGATTTCTCTATGGGAATTTAACATGGGGGGGGAAAAGTGGTAAGGAAGTGTGGGAGGAGTCAAAAAACGAAAACAATTGGAAATTTTATTTCGCAATAAAATCAATATTTGACCAAATTTCACGAAATAAAAAGAAGGCTCATTCTTAAAGTTTCCTTTAATTTAATATTATCGAAATAAATCTTGTTTTAGAATTGTTTATATAGCCGTTAAATTTGGGCAGCTTTCGTGAAACAGACAGTAGGACCAAATAATTGGCTCATTTGAAAAACGTTACCTCACCCACCTATTTCCATCAGATTTACAGTTTCTTGAAGAACGGTTCATATTTCGGTATGTTATGGGTTATTTCGGTATCTCCGGTGATTTGGGTGCATTTCCACCAACATACAATTTACGTCACATCCGGCGAATTGTTTTTTTCTACGACTGAACATGTAGCAAGTGGGTATTTTGGCTGTATAAAAGTGGCCCGAACGTTCGGAACGGTGGAATTCGGCGTTTCCTTGGTCAAGACAACTACGTGCTAGCCTAATCCTATCGGTTTGGGACTTAAATAGTCGATCCCGACATGCAACGTCATCGAGCCAGTGTCGTCGTCAAATTCGGAACGGTGGATGTGTAGATAATTGGCGATTTATGTCGTGTGTTATGTCGTGTGTAATGATTTAGTTGCACAAACACATGTTACACCAAACTAATGGCTATCTGTTCAAACACATGTGATAGAGGTATGTAGTGTTGGAAGGGTTAAGGAGAAATGACAGTGACACTCAACAGTACTGAAGACTCCGAGGCTTATTGCATGCCCCTTTCGGACAGAAAGAGACGTAAATTGCTATCGTACTCAAGGTGCATGATCACGTGGTTACAACAACAACAACAATGGATGAAAGTGTTGAAAGCGCGCCCACTCCAAAGTAATTATTATTTGACATTTTCCTTACTAGTCAACGGATTTTAATGAAATATGGCGCATGAAGTTCGGCACATACATATGTCGTTTTCTGCGAAGAATTGATTTCCGTGTCATTAGACACGGAAATCGATTCTTCGCAAAAACGACAGAAACGACAGACCATTAACTGCAGCTTAGCAAGCCGCGTTTGCTGCGCCATACTTCATCAAAATCCGTTACATAATAAGGACAAAATAAAAGAATACTTACTTTGAATCGGAGGGCTTCTGGTAGTACCGGTTGTTGTTGTTGTAACCACGTGATCATACACCTTGGTACTGACAAAAGAAGATAGTATTATTGCGTCTAGTGACCCTGACACGAAATCAGCGAAACAAGAAAGTGAAAGTGAATGGGTTTAACGTCCCAGCAACAGGTAAGGTCATATAGAGACGGGACTACAGGTTAAAGTCTCATCAGACCGACCGGTGGGATGGAAAATAATGTTTATGAAAATAATATTTAAGTATTTGTCACTCCTAGGGTGAGGACCGAACTTTCAACATGCAGTATTGAAGTCCAATGCCATATCCACGGCCCTTCCCCCAAAATCAGCGAAGGTCAATTCGCCACGTTGGCCGCGTCTGTCGACAAATAAATCACTTCAACCGTTTCACTGGAAGACTACGGAGCCCCGTACGGGACATGGATTTTGTTTATTAATTCGTTCCCACGAAATAACAATTCGTTCCCACGATATAACAATTCGTTCCCTCGAATTAACAATTCGTTCCCACGAAATGACAATTCATTACCTAAATTTAACAATTCGTTCCCTCGAATTAACAATTCGTTCCCACGATATAACAATTCGTTTCCGTGGGAACGAATTGTTATTTAGTGGGAACGAATTGTTAAATTTAGGCGTCGGAACGAATTGTTAATTCGTCGGAACGAATTGTTAAATTGAGGTAAGAATTGTTATTTCGTGGGAACGAATTGTTAATTCGTCGGAACGAATTGTTAAATTGAGGTAACGAATTGTTATTTCGTGGGAACGAATTAAAAAAAAAAGAATTCTACGTCATCTGCGGGACTCCGTAGAAAACCAATCCCGCCGTAATTGTCCATATAGCTGGCAAAGTGGATGCTCTTGTCTGTCCGTCCAATCCCCCGGAATTAAATTGCCGTCAGCAGTACAAACATATGTATAGTCTCTGTGTCCATCGCGAGTTCGCCTGTTTGACTTTTACAAAGCTGAAACGCGAAGCCATCAGCGAAATTGTCATGTTGCGGGTTCATGCTGCGAATTTTCGAATTTAAGAAGGCAAAATCGATCGCGAGAACACGAAATTTCGACCCGACCGTTTTTTTATTTAGCGAAATTCATGTCGAAATTTCGTGTTTCGATTTTGTTAAATTGGAAATGGCGATGTGGAATTAAATGCCCCTAAGCTCTAGAATCACACGTATAAACACGTTTTATCAACGTTCCTGTCAAATAGCTGGCTTTTGTCGACAGAAACTGGTATATGTGTACAGGGCGAGAAAAATGTGCACCGGTGCGGGACTCGAACCCGGAACCTCTTCAACGCACAGGTGCAAAACCGCATGGCTTGTCTCAAATGGTAATTACAATGTGCATACGGGTTCTTTCACTGGCTGCATCTAGGCATACATATACATATAGATATACACTGGCTGTATGCAACCATGGCAATCAGCAATGACGCGTAACCTTGTCAAACGGGCAAAGCGCGCAATGGTGTTATTCCGCGCGCAATTAATCCCCGCGCACAGACACAATGCTATTTTCATTTATCACACAAGATCTTATTCCCAAGAAATTTCATTCTCATCAAATGTGCCTTCATCATTTAGCTGCGTAGTACATGAAATATTGTAACGTCAAACTAACCGGGGGCCGTTTCACTAAACTTCGTACGAATAAAAAGAAAGTAAGTAAGTGCAAAATTATGATAGTCTGTACATTTCACATTAACAATGTTTTCTTGTAAACAATTGATGGATTTACATTTATTGAGCAAAGGCTGCATATAATCCAATCAATTGAACAATGGGACTATATTCATGTTATATAAATCAAAGGTAGCTCTATAAACTTGGTAAAATTATTCACAAGTCTCCAGAGTGTTAAGTACTGGCATGTGTAATTTGTTTATCATACATTGTACTCTATCGCGGAGAGTACATGTACTCTTGTATCAAACAGTTCATGGCATAATTCCCATCAATCTTTCACCTCATTATACACAGAAACCGGCCTTATATACGTAACGGGTTTAAGAAAAAACATTAAGTAATGTTCTTCCAAACAAACCACAGTTAAGAATATTCCTCAGCCACGTGTGGAATGTCGGTGTGTGTTTATTATTACATTTGTACGTATATAATAGTACATGTATTAAAGTCTGCCTTGCTGATTGTGTCTTTCTGAAAGCTCGGATTCAATCTATAATCTGTCACATTTGATTGATTATAAAACATTACTAAATTCGGAAATATACGAGCTGTTCTTGTAAAGCTGAGCGCGTTGTGAATTACTGTACCTACACATGCGGCGGGCTTGTTTGTATGTACCGCGCTATAAATGTTCACGATTATAATTAATGTACTACGTCGACGCAATTACGTCTGGCTTTTATTTTGCTGTGACTGGAGAAATGAGGCTTATGCGATTTGTGACCAATTTAGCTCCTGATAAAATATCACACTCCCGTAGTCTGATAGGTATCTATACCACTTGTTAGAAGAACGGTGGGTGTGTCATTCATGGAATGACGACCAGTGTAGATCCTGATCAGACTGATCTGGATCTACTCTGGTCACAAAAAACATAAGCCCCATTTCTCCAGTCACAGCCACATTTCGTAATTACATGTACGTACTGTCGACCTCATTAAGAATAGTATATGGCCCGCCACAAAACAAATAGGCTGATTGTGTTTTACCAGTGTAGTGTAATAAGTGTAAACTACTTAGGATCGTCCGGAAATTTAAATTGATGGATTTACATGTATTGAGCATAGGCTGCATATGCATATGTCGTTCCCACGAGATAGCATCTCGCTACCACGACATAGCATCTCGTTCCCGCGAGATAGCATCTCGTTCCCACGACATAGGTAGCGAATGAAACTGCAGCATAATACCGCCATATTTAGTCTACTAGCCGTTAGTGCCGTGAATGGGAAAAAATATATGGCAAGGCTCAGGAATTTCTTTATTTCTCATCAGAAGTATATGTTGTGACCACTCATTTGAACCGTCTCGCCGAGACGGTTCAAATGAGTGGTCACAACATATACTTTGGTTCAGAAATAAGGAAAATAGATAGAGAATAGTAGGTTTGTGCCGTGAATGGGAACAAATATCTGGCAAGGCTCAAGAAACGGGATGGGCGAGGCTCTAAAAATGTTGAACCCAACAATGTCGAGTACCGCAAAGTTTTAAAGTGGAAATGTAATATACAGGTCCGAAGGACTCAGAAACTGCCGGATGCCTATTTGCATATGTGTAGATTTTTTCTTAATTGACCTAATTAGCATATTAATTATATGTAGGTCAAATCACAAAATCAGGAATAGCTTCCTAATAAGTCACCTAGACATTTCGTTTTGGTGTGTATACCCATGATTTTGATATCAAATAATTGACCATAACAAAATTACAGTATAGTCCAATTCAGTGACGGAAAATCCAATATGGCCGCCATATATTAGGCAATGCGTCCTAAAATCGTCATAATTTCACGATCGTCCTATTTTTATGTCCGCATATGATATCAGAAGCATGAAAAGCATATCTTACAATTTCACTCATATATAGCAAATCCAACTACATTAAATCCAATATGGCCACCGTGAAAATCAATTAAATTAGGAAGTAAGCATTGATATTCTCATAGGTAGACAACTGTTAAGGAAATATTTAGTTTAGTTTAGTTTCCAATAGCAAACCCGTAAATATAGACATACAAACCCTACTAACAGTATTCAATACAAGAATGAATCCCTTTATTTAGACCAGAACAATTACGTATGCTATTAAGGATTCCTAGGACTAATTTATTGAGATTGTCTTCGTTCAGATTATGTTTCGGCCTGATATTTATATCCAACTGAAACCACGAGTGGAGACAACTACTTTCAATAAATCCACTCTGACAATGATAACCGGCTAATGGTATGGACTATTGACATTTCCATGTGTAAATATATTATTTTCAGATAGGAGCATGACATGCTCCTATCTGAAAATAATATATTTACACGTTGTATCAACAGAATTCGAAGCTTACATGCCCTACAAAAATGCAGACACGTCATAATGGTGTATGTCAGAGTAATCAAGTGAAAATCTACGTGCACATACATTCCAATAATTCATCGTTACAGCTGCGGAAAGCTACTTATTGACAGGGTTTTCTATATTTAAAAGACAGGAAGATAACTATTAAAATGAATACGACTGTGATATAGACAATACAAAATGTACGTGTCGCTATAAAATATCGCCACATGTCTGCGAATTTGTTTAAGTTTGTTCATGACACACACCTGTATTGCCGCATATCACATTCATTTGTCACAACAACAAACATCTCGATCTCAGAAAGACATTTATCCCGTCAACACAGTGCGTATGTGCCGTGAAACACGGTGCCGTGAACCATTTTTGATATCCTGTCAATACGACCTAATCATTGCGTATGAATATGTGCGGTGACTGTGGTTATTTGTTTGCATTTAAAAGCCATTTGTAGGTGTTGACTGGATAAATAGAATAGTAGGTTAGTGCCGTGAATGGGACAAATATCTTGCACGGCTCGGAAACGGGATGTGCTCGGCAGAGCCTCGCACATCCCGTTTCCTAAGCCTTGCCAGATATGTTTTCCCATTCACGGCACTAACCTATTATTCTCTATATGTGTTGCCAAATATTCAATTCATTAGTCCATGAAATTACGTATGATGCCAAGCAATACATTTATCGTTATGCACTTTGTTTCATTAGACCTGTATTTATGTGTCCGCGAAATGCATTTCTTTTCATCACATGTCGGTTGTGCAGTTCTGTTGTACCACAATACATGTGCACAGTAATTGCTCTATGAAATCATATATCACCACACATGCCTATATGATCATGCAGCATGTTCCATTGTACATGAAAAAGTTCATATAACCAGGCGTATGTTTATTTGTACATGCAATTAATGTAATCAGTGCCTTTATCTGTTGAATAATATTGTCAGGCAATGCATATTAGTGTTGGAGACAACAACTATGAGATACGTGGTGATATGTGTGGGAATGAATTGTGCGACACACTATGTGTTACAGAGACCGGAGAACATGTGTATCCATCATAGCAATCTGTTTGACGAATTTACATGTTTAGTGGTCACATGAACGTTTTTCAGCGTCTGAACAACGTGTGGTATAGTCATATGAACACAACTTGGTGACAAAGAACTATGCTATATGTATTTGATCTCAGAAACCAGAAAACATATGTCATGAGGTGAGAAATACAGGAAAACGTTATATGGTAACATGTGTTGTGTTGTCTAGAAATTTTAATTGATGGATTTACATTCATTGAGCATATGCTGCATATGCAGCATATGCTCAACTAATGTAAATCCAATAATTGTTTAAAAGAAAACAATGCTAATGTGAAATTTACAGACTATCATAATTTTGCACTTACGAACATTTTTAGTCGTGCGAAGTTTAGTGAAACGCCCCTTGCTCTGTACGACGTAGCCTCTTCTTATACCGGCATGGCAACCTGAATACAAATTCGGGGTATAGTGGAACATCTCTAAACCGGACACCAAGAAATCACACGCAATCTTATTTTTGATGAGTTTCTTGTTCATTAATCTCAGGTGATACTGTCTGTTCGTGATCGCATAGCACACAACTATGGCTCAGAATGATCAACTGTCTGATTTACAGTGAAACTTCTCTAAGCCGGACACCCTGGGGTACTCCCAGGGTGTCCGGTTTAGAGAGGTTTCACCGTACATGCTAACACAATATTCACGACCCGTGAAGAAGAAACAATAGAAGAGCAATGACCATCACGTTGTAAGCACCAGTCCCGTACGACGTAGCCTTTTCTTATCCCGGACAATTAGATTGTTGGGAGTAATTGTTCCATCAGCCGGCGTGCCACGAAGATTGGCACGATTATACGTCCAATTCTGTTTCCTTCATATTGCAATTTGCATAGTTAGGATGGAGGGGTATTCGCGAAATGATTGCACTACATCCCAAATCAAATTAGAGGGCTGTCGCCCGTCCACTGGAATTGACGTTATCGCATTAATCGGACAAACTGGACGCGAACACGTCTGTGTGAAGCGACGGGTATAGCCACTTTGGCCCGTGGCCGTGAAAAGACACTTTATAGCATACTATTCGGTGTCCGTGTTTATATTTCTTATATTTAAGGGTGGTAAATGGTTCGAAGACCTTCCATACCCGGGCATATGGGCCCATAAATTATCAAGCCAATGGCCGTTGGCCCGTTTGTTTCCGAATTTACTAATATATGCGATAAAGTCGAAATATGTGCATTAAATGAAGAAGACGATTGGAGTTTAACCTAGTTAGTTCATTCTCCTGTCTGTGTTTATACACCGTTCTGAATATATACTCCGTTTACATGTTCGAAGTCTCGACCAATCAAACTCGAGTACCAATTTCGAGTACCAATTTACAGAACGTGTTCGGGATCTGTTATAAGGACGGGTACTCATGTCCTCGTCGATAGCCTTGGACTCGTTGCACTAAACTGAATACACGCACTATAGATGGTTATCATGCTAAATGAGTGTGCTACGGTGGGGTCAGCGTGTAAGTGCACACACGAATGAACGCGACAGGTTGGTTCCAACCTGTCGTGTTCGTTCGTGTGTGCACTTACACGCTGACCCCACTGTATCTGATCAGGAAATATACAGGTCACAAAGCTCTTTTGTTTCATTTCTCCAGTCAAAGACACATACTATTACATAATACTGGTAGTCGAAAATGTGGGATATAGTTTTGGTTATTGAAATTAAACTTTTAAATTAAATGATTACAAGCAAACACAAGCGAACTTAGTATAGTGTCTGCTCGACGTTTTGCTGCCGAAGAACATTTGGCTATTAAACACATTAAATCTAAAAAATATTTAAAAATAAGTACTTTTTATCACCCTCCCCAAAAAAAATCATTTGATGAAATTCCATCAAATATTGATTGTGTTGCGAAAAAACGATTTTCCTTTAACATAGGGGCTAAAAATAGATTTTTTTTAAAAAGGATTTTTATTTGTGGACCGATTTTCAAAATCTAACTTTTGTTTTCTTAGTTACATCATTTTCAAGCTATCTCGCCAGGTTTCGGAGACAATTTCCAAATCTTTTCGTTTTTTGATCCTTGATCCTTCAGGATCAAAAACCGAAAAGTTTTTGAAATTGACTCCCCATGTTTTTGAAATTGACTCCCTATGTTAATTTTCCATAGGAAAAATCTCATCAAATAATCTTTTTTGGGGATGGTGACTTTTTTGTTATTGATGAAAAAGTACTTACTTTTAAATATTTTTTAGATTTAATGTGTTTAATAGCCAAACGTTCGTAGGCAGCAAAACGTGGAACAGACAGTTCAGTTTTCGTTGGTATGCATATATATGGAGACATAAGGATGACCCTTAATGCGGGGGAAGTCGGAATGGCCGGAGAAAATCCACTTGTCCGAATTAGAAAACAACACCATTCAAATATTTCGAAGTCGAAATATATTTTGAGAACATACAGCTAATACCTACGAAGTCCCGCAGGGGACATGCATTATGTTAATTAATTCGTTCTAAAGAAATAAAAATTCGTTCTCTAAATTTAACAATTCTTTCCCTGGAATGAACAATTCGTTCCCACGATATAACAATTCGTTCCCACGAATTAACAATTTGTTCCCGTGGGAACGAACTGTTATTTCGTGGTAACGAATTGTTAAATTGAGGGAACGAATTGTTATTTCGTGGGAGCGAATTACTAAAACAAAAATAATTCTACATCCCCTGCGGGGCTCCGTAGATAACAAACAAATCATGTTTAATAAAGCTCTAACTATCAGCAGTCTTGACGATGCGCATAAGACATCACAAAACTTGTCCGCATCGCTGTGGCGTACACAGACAGACATAGACACTTTCATTTGAATAATTCCATTACTCTACCAGTCCAATACATAGAGAATAGTAGGTTAGTGTTGTGAATTGGGAAAATATCTGGCAAGGCTTAGGAAACTGGATGGGCGAGGCTCAGCCGAGCCTATCCCGTTTCCGTGCCGCGCAAGATATTTTCCCATTCACGGAACTAATTTCACCTGCAAATAGCTTTAGAATGCAAACAATAACCCCAGCCGCATCCTCAAATTCGGCGAATCGACTAGCATGACAACCGCACATATTCGTACGCAGTGATTAGGTCGTATTGCCAGGATACCAAAAATGTTTCACGGCACCGTGCACCGGCACGGCACATACGCACTGTGTTGACAGGATACATTACACAGGAACTTGCACCATATGACACCGAAATGAGATGTAAAACAATCAAGCATCTTTATGAGTATGAGTTGTAAACAGCTTCAGTGTAATCGGTGTGTAATTGGTATGTTTGATGTCTACAAGTGTCCATAAATTATACTGACGTATGGTAAGATGTATTTTCCAGTAAATCGAGAATAAATACATTACAACCATTATGGTAACAGGTCTGCAGCCGATTTCATCAAAATTGCAAAGTATACTTATCTAGCAAAGTATACTTTGAGGGAGTAATCATTTATTTTTCACGAAATGCATTACGCCATATAGAACTAACGACTGCATATATTTGATGAAGTATGCAGAATTATTATACTGAATGTATTACATTATCACAGCCAAAATGGCTGTGATAATGTAATAAATTCAGTACAATATAAAATAATAAATTTATCTTTAAATTGAAAATTTCTTTCTCAAAGTATACGTTGCTAGATAAGTATACATAGCAATGTTAGTGAAATAGGCTACTGGTATTTCTGGTCACGATATGTAGCATAAACGGACATTGTCGTTCGCTTTATTCCACAAATAACCGCCACAGTTGAACCTATAAGTATGTAAACAGAGAGACAAGTAAGCTGTGCTTACTTTTAATATGCTTCGTTGCCATTAAAGGTACAATCCCACTCAGTAGGCACAAACTGTTCTTTATATGAATTAAATCAGATAGTTTTGTATATTCTGTAGATGTGACATTTTCTATCAAAAGAAACATTCATTCACCATTTTCCCACGTATTGATTGGCATTATTATACATTTTATATAAGACGTAAATTTCCAAGCTGATATCAGGGGCGATAACCGCGTTTTCTTAAAATGTCAACGGACAATACTATTTATTCTCTGTATTAATATTTTGATTGATGTGCAATGATCTTCTATCTGTTTTTCAGGTTACGCATTTAATTAGTATAAATAATTAATGCATAATTAATAAATATCATTTTAATATGAAAATAGCCTGACACCACGCGACTATCAGTGAAATAAATATTATTAAATGAAATAAAGATCACACACTCGTATATTTTAGAACTGGTGAAATAGTGACATAGTTTTGTACCTACTTAGCAGGCATGCACCTTACAAATTTCACAGTGGAACCTCTCTAAACTGGACACCCTGGGGTGTCCCCAGGGTGTCCAGTTTAGAGAGGTTCCACTGTATATACAAAACTGTTGTGCACAGGTGGGGGAGCGTGTTTTGCATTATCCACCGTATGCAACATGATGGTAGCACATGTACTGTAGTCCTGTGAAAATGACGTCAAATGTGAATCTGGCGGCAGAAATGTAGATCAAGACTTTTGCGACCTATGTAGACATAGAAACAAAATTGCTACCTCGCTCCATACTGCTCGCGAGGGTAGTAATTTAACCCAATCTCTTTAATGTAACAGATGGAAGAGTGATTTTTGCAATCTGTTATCTGGCGTGTTTGATGTGTTAGATATATAAAACTGTCAAATGTATCAATACATTATTAATAAAGAACATACACAATCAGTCGGCCGGATAGGCTCAGTAGGTAGAGAGTCGGACTGCGGGAGACCCCGGGTTCAATTCCCACCTCTGCCGATGCGAATGGTCGATTAGGCGTGTCATTGTGCAAGACAACTTCGTGCTAGCCTACTGTCTGTTTCACGAAAGCTGCCCAAATTTTACGGCCATATAAACAATTCAAAAACAATATTTTTTTCGATAATATTAAATTAAAGGACAATTTAAGAATGAGCCTTCTTTTTTTTCGTGAAATTTTGTCAAATATTGATTTTATTGCGAAAAAACAATTTCCACATGTTAAATCCCCATAGACATTTTCACAGAGTCACAGAGTGAAGATGTCTATGGGGATTTAACATGGGGATTTTTTTTGAATTTCAGAAATACTGAACCGATTTTCAAAATTTAACTTTTGTTTTCTTAGTTAGATCATTTCCAAGCTATCTAGCTAGGTTTCGGAGTCAATTTCCATTTTGTTTCGTTTTTTGACTCCTCCCACAACATGTTCTTTACAGAAATTAAATAAGTGTATAATTATGTCACTATTCCACCAGTTCTAAAAATTACGAGTGCCCGCTATACATATATAATCATTTATTAATTATCAATTTACTGTTAGCGACGCGCGGCGGTAACAGTCTATTTTGATAATGTGCGGGGACGACGACTTTCACATCACGGCTTGCGGTGCGCATGCGCAGTATACTACGCGCGCCAGTAGGCTTCCCAATATGTAAACAAGAATATCGACATGTCGAAACGTCCAGGACGGATTGTATGAAACAGCGTCGGCCAAAAGAAAGGCGAAATGTCTGAGGGACAGGCAGTATACAGAGAGAGAGAGAGAGAGAGAGAGTGGTTAATATTTGCGACCAGGGGCCCGTTTCACTAACGAACTAAGCAAGTACTTTTGTCATAAGTTATAACTTAAGTCCGGAGTACGTGCTTAGTCCGTTTCACAAAACATCTTAGCAGGAACGACAATCGAAATTTACGATGGAAAACTAAGACAGGTAGCTAGCAGTCTTAAGTTGTAACTTAAGTATTTAAGTCGGAACTTATGAAATAAACAAAGATGGATGCCCCCATGTGAGCCGAGGTGGAGAAAACAATTCACTGACACCAGGTAAATGTTCACTTCATACGTACTATTTTAGCAAGTATCTGCCATATAAACCATATATGCTTACATATAGATAGCCACACCTGTGCTAGTTACCCGTGTATTACTATTTGTGATGTAGGTCATGTCGTTACCAGTATTCGTTATGCCCAGTTATCGACAACATTTACAACCACTGTAGATCCAGATGAGCCGGCTCGTAACGAACCGTCTGTATGCTGTTCATGTATGTCTGTTTGTCAGTTGGTGTCAGTCAGTTGGTCGGTGTCAGTTGGTCAGTGTCGGTCGGTGTCTGTCGGTCTGTCAGTTGGTCGGTGTCGGTTGGTGTCGGTCAGTGTTGGTCGATCAGTCGGTATCGGTCGATCAGTCGGTGTCGGTCGGTCGGTCAGTGTCGGTCTGTTGGTTTCGCACGGTCGGTGTCAGTCGGTCTGTGTTGGTCGGTCGGTGTCAGTCTGTCGGTTGGTGTCGGTCAGTCGGTGTCCGTCGGTGTATGTTTGTCAGTGTCGGTCGGTCGGTCGGTGTCGTTATGTCGGTATGTCGGTATGTCGGTATGTCGGTATGTCGGTGTCGGTCAGTTGGTTTCGCACGGTCGGTGTCAGTGTCGGTCTGTGTCGGTCTGTGTCGGTCGGTCGGTCGGTTGGTCGTTGGTCGGTCTGTGTCGGTCTGTGTCGGTCGGTCGGTCGGTCGGTCGGTCGGTCGGTCGGTCGGTCGGTCGGTCGGTCGGTCGGTCGGTCGGTCGGTCGGTCGGTCGGTCGGTCGGTCGGTCGGTCGGTCGGTCGGTCGGTCGGTCGGTCGGTCGGTCGGTCGGTCGGTCGGTCGGTCGGTCGGTCGGTCGGTCGGTCGGTCGGTCGGTCGGTCGGTCGGTCGGTCGGTCGGTCGGTCGGTCGGTCGGTCGGTCGGTCGGTCGGTCGGTCGGTCGGTCGGTCGGTCGGTCGGTCGGTCGCTCGGTCGCTCGGTCGGTCGCTCGGTCGGTCGCTCGGTCGCTCGGTCAGTGTCGGTCGGTGTCTATCAGTGTCAATCGGTGTCGGTCGGTGTCTATCAGTGTCAATCGGTGTCGGTCGGTGTCGGTGTGTGTCGGTGTGTGTCGGTGTCGGTGTCTGTCGGTCTCTCGGTGTCGGTTTGTGCCCTGCCCTGCCCTGTGCCCTGCCCTGTGCCCTGCCCTGTGCTGCCTGTGCCCTGCCCTGTGCCCTGCCCTGCCCTGCCCTGCCCTGCCCTGCCCTGCCCTGCCCTGCCCTGCCCTGCCCTGCCCTGCCCTGCCCTGCCCTGCCCTGCCCTGCCCTGCCCTGCCCTGCCCTGCCCTGCCCTGCCCTGCCCGCCCTGCCCTGCCCTGCCCTGCCCTGCCCTGCCCTGCCCTGCCCTGCCCTGCCCTGCCCTGCCCTGCCCTGCCCGCCCTGCCCTGCCCTGCCCGCCCTGCCCTGCCCGCCCTGCCCTGCCCTGCCCTGCCCTGCCCTGCCCTGCCCTGCCCTGCCCTGCCCTGCCCTGCCCTGCCCTTCCCTGCCCTGCCCATGCCCTGCCCTGCCCTGCCCTGCCCTGCCCTGCCCTGCCCTGCCCTGCCCTGCCCTGCCCTGCGCCCTGCCCTGCCCTGCCCTGCCCTGCCCTGCCCTGCCCTGCCCTGCCCTGCCCTGCCCTGCCCTGCCTCCCTGCCCTGCCCTGCCTTCCCTGCCCTGCCCTGCCCTGCCCTGCCCTGCCCTGCCCCCCTGCCCTTCCCGCCTGCCCTTCCCTGCCCTGCCCTTCCCTGCCCTTCCCTGCCCTGCCCTGCCCCCTGCCCTCCCTCCCGCCCTGCCCTGCCCTGCCCTCCCTGCCCTGCCCTGCCCTCCCTGCCTGCCCTGCCCTGCCCTGCCCTGCCCTGCCCTGCCCTGCCCTGCCCTGCCCTGCCCTGCCCTGCCCTGCCCTGCCCTGCCCTGCCCTGCCCTGCCCTGCCCTGCCCTGCCCTGCCCTGCCCTGCCCTGCCCTGCCCTGCCCTGCCCTGCCCTGCCCTGCCCTGCCCTGCCTGCAGGGCACATGTTTGCGATCTTAGGTGGTTGGAGGTGTCGCTTATGACAAACGAAAACAATGCAACATATTCCGTAACCGAAGCCTATTGTGTCTTAAGTGGTCATTCTTTTCTTTAAAAACGATGAATATACAACCTAATGGTGTGTCATGTATGAACGTCCGTCCGTCCATCAGTCTGATTGACTATCCGACTGTTGTTTGTTCTTTCTTTACAGAACATACAAACGATGGCAGCTGCAGTTGCTATAATCCAGGCGCGCAATTATCATGGGAACCAGTCTTTAGGACCGAACCAATCCTCTAGACTTCATGGATAACGAGGACCAAATATCGAAATGCAGGCTGTCTCGTGATATTTTTTCTACAAGTATGCAACATTGCACATGCTGACATTATACGGTCAACCATGAGATCACACAGTCTGTCAGTGTCATTGCAAGTGTTGACTGCATTGCGATTTTACGCAACTGGTAGTACCCTGGCGGTTACTGGAGAGATATACAACATTAGCAAATCAAATGGTTCTAGAAAGTGGAGTATAACTTTTGCGGACAGTGTTAGCCTGTGTTTCGTTTCTGATAAGGAGATACCTGGTTTTCAGACTAGATGGAGAAACAGTCCTGACGCATTTAACAAAAATGTCAGACCCGTCCGCTGAACGCACGTGCGCATTAATCCAGTCCTATACTGGTAAACATGTTCAGGGGCAATCCTATATGTGTGACACTGACTCACACAGTGCATGCATTTCTACATGTAATCAACAAATTACCCGTGTCCAGTTCAAATAAATATAATATGTCATTCGGTAGTTGTATCAGATACATCCATATCTGACCGGGCATACCATTAATAATCGACAGTACATGTGTTCTGCTGACTCTGAAACGTGATTTCTGAGTAAATGAGGTAATCTAAGTAAAATTTAAAAAATGGTCGAACTACAATTTTATTGGAATGTAAAAATAAAAACATTGTTAATTGCTTATTTTGTTGCTGTTTCATGTCATATGCCAGTTTATATTACAGTATAAGGTTCACTAGTTGGCAATAAATATATCCACATGTATTCAATGGCGTCGGAATATTGAGATAAAATTTATATTCTACATGAGATTATTTTTAAAAATTAATAATATTCAACATTAGGCTTGCACATCCGTTATTTTAGATGTCAAAACATATAAAGGGAAAGTAAAGTCATACCAAAGCTGTAAACAATAACTAAGTTGTAACTTATGACGGACTTGTTATGACCGTCTTAAGTTTGTGTTGTGAAACCAAATAAGCAATGACTTAAGTCAATCATAACTTTTGTCATAAGTTATAACTTAAGTTCGAACTTATGAACAAACTAAGATTTGTTAGTGAAACGGGCCCCAGATCACCAAATGGAAATAGTTACGTGGTGATTTAGATTTGGACTCGAATAGAGATTTTTCTTCTCAACTTCCGATACTTCACTGCGCATGTCAAAGATGTGATATGATTGACCGTGTCACGTGACGCTTTTTGGTAAAAATAGCACGAGGTCGGAAAATACCCTTTCTGGTCGTGGCATATAAAATGCGATTTAACACCAATTAACACGCGCCGTAATTAAAAATAACTCGTTAGTGGGTAGACATATGGCTCATATAAGGCATGACAGAAAATGGAAAGTTGTAGTACAGTGTAACCTGCTGCGTGGGCATGTACCTTTAAATTCTCATAGAGAAATCAATTTTTCGTAATAAAATCAATATTTGACCAAATTTCACGAAATAAAAAGAAGGCTCATTCTTAAATTGTCCTTTAATTTAATATTATCGAAAAAAATATTGTTTTTGAATTATTTATATGGCCGTAAGATTTGGGCAGCTTTCGCGAAACTGACTATAGTCATATCGGTCCCGACATGCAAGGTCATCGAGCCAGTGCCGTCATTAAATCAAAGCATTTACACCAGACATTGGATATTTTTCCGTGTCAAGGTGTTTATCTGACATTTACATGTATGTCTTATAAATTTGAAAGCTTCATTTCGTTTTGTTGAATGTTGAACAACAACAAGAGAAAAGATGGCTTCCATGGGAAAATGAATTCCCTGTTATATTATTTTTGACAATTTACTTGTTCGACATAAAATATTATTTGTTTAAATGTATAAAATATAAGCAGTTTATTAAATGTTGACCTACATGCAACAGGTTTGGGTATGCACTTCGGTTGCTCACATTTTTTGAATGGGTCAAATTGTAGCCGTAGATAACATATCGGAGGCGAATTATTGTAGCTAATCCCCGTTATGCACTGTTATGTTATTGTAGCTCATGTAGACCCAGATCGGGATGCAGAATGGGGGATCTTAGCTAGCTATTTCCGTTCGAATTTATTTATTGAGATCCGGTCCAACTTGTATATTTTATGGCCTATTTGCTTGTAATAGAACCGAATATCGCATGATTTATTGTGTAAAGAAGCCATTATAGTGTTTTCGACTGGTGTTGAAATGGATCAACCTACATATCTGCGCAATCTGATACGGAACTGCATTATTTGCCAGATGCACACTATTAATTGTATTGCAATCAGTGAACACCCAGATCAGACTGCACATATGTGCAGTCTGATCTGGGTCTACCCTGTTTTCAGTCTTTATTTTTAAAAATTATTCATTAAGAAATAAACCAAAGGACGAGATATCTATACATATATTTGCAAAGGGAAATAATTACCCGTGCGATCCGGCGTTGCACGGACAGATCCGGAAGTAGGCCGGCTAGAAATATCATAAACCAAAGTGTTCTAGCTACACCTATAAATTAAAACGTTGACGTAAAAAACGCAATTTGAACGTCAAACGGATTATTCCGGCAAATAAATACGAATACATGCAACCAGTTTGCGCATACTTGCGTGTATCAGTTGCACAAGCTGGAGGCGGATGTTTAATTAACGACATTACACCTCTGAGAGGTGTCACGACGACAGAGTGCCAAAACTGCCCGATGCAATGGAGATAATTACACGAGAATTAAATACTGTAATCGGACTAAATCCAGTTAGGAGGCAGCGAACAACCCCATAGGGCCCGGGGCCGCCGCGACGCGTCAGTTGGCCTCTAGATGAAGTAGCACGGCGCATGATTACAACTTAATGAAACAGGCCACGACATGACAAGACCGGCCTTGCTTAATTTTGCATCGTGTACTTACGCTTTCTTGCACGTTAATATGGCCCAGCTTCTGAACATTTATTTGCAATCTCCACCCGCTATCAAGCAGGTTGATTGGCTGAGCCTGAGCTGTAATTATGTTCATTTCTGTTCTGTACACGATCGTCTGCGTTAATCTTGCCCATATTCTTATTTGAAAATCACTAAACCGCACACCCTGGGAGGTCCCGAATGCGTCCGATTTAGAGAGATTCCGCTGACGGGCAAGTCTCATAACAGAATACAATTGTGTCATACACCGTATACAGTGAAACCTCTCTAAACCGGACAGCATGGGAGGTCCCAGGGTGTCCGGTTTAGACGGGTTCCGCTGTAGTCGTTGGACTCAGAAATAAGGTTTTCCCTCAAACCTAGTACAAGTAACGTTCATAAAGTAAAGTGTCTGGAATTTTGCAAATGGCTATTGCCAGGTCAGTAGAATGCTGCATTTAATCCGATTTTTACAAATCAATACAGTGGAACCCCTCTAAACCGGACACCCTGGGAGGTCCCCAGGGTGTCCGGTTTAGAGAGGTTCCACTGTAAATCACACAGATGAATACTTCAAGACACGTGTGGCTGCTTCGCGATCATGAACATACACTATTTTCGGAGGTAAATGGCAATGTAACATATCTAAATTAAGTTTGTGTGCCCTGTGTCTGGTTTATAGGGGTTCTACTGTAATAGGTGGTGCGTGTATGTCAGCAATACATTTCACGGTACGAGGTACATTCACTACATTACAATAACTTCTCTTCCTTATCATATTATTTTATATACGGCTTATTCGCACTGGAAATATATACTCAAGTGAACAAGTCTTGTCCCCTTTTATAATTTCATATTTTGAGATGAATTGATGACGTATAATTATAAAATTATACACACAAGATCGCACGGGATATCCATTTGCGATGCCCGGGTTTTATTGAATTAATTCACCTGTAACGGCACGTGCGCCACGAAATTGACGTTTTATCGTTTTGGCATGTACGAGGTGCTCGTGCAGTATTCACTTCGATAGTATTGTCCATTACGAAGCATACAAGTCTGCCAAGTAAGAAAAACACGAAAAAACTCTAGGAGAATACGCGCTGTATGCAGCATTTCAGACGTAACTTGATTAACGTCATGCAGACGTCAGGAGAAAATTTAAAAGAACGCGCAATAGGCATGTTGGATGCTGGGGCCCGACAAATTGATGTCGCACGTCATTTTGGAGTCCATACGAAGACAATTCGACGATTGAGGGTGAAATTCCGGCGAACAGGCTCCGTCAAACACTTGCCACGCAGCGGGAGACCGCGTGCGACGTCACGACGTCAAGATCAGTACATACGAACTTCACACATACGTAACAGGGTGGAAAATGCTGCGTCGACGTCGAGAAGGATTTTAGGGAGAGCCGATCGTGACGTTAGCAGAGCCACCGTCAAAAACCGGCTGAGGGACATTGGCGTCAGAGCGCGGAGACCATTCGTTGGGCCTATCCTATCACGACGGAATCGGAACAATCGCATTGTTTGGGCCAGAAATCATCTGCGATGGACTCGGAGAGACTGGAATAATGTTTTTTTCTCCGACGAATGCAGATTCAACTTGTCAACACACGACGTAGGATGCGCGTATATCGACGCAAAAACGAACGTTACGCCGATTGTTGTATGTTAGAGAAAGACAGGTACGCCGGTGGATCGACGATGTTTTGTGGCGGCATAAGTTTTCACCACAAGACGCGTTTGGTGCCAATTGAAGGAAATTTGAACGCAGCCAAATACAGAGATGTTGTACTGGCGCCGGTTGTTGTTCCGTTGTTTGACGTTAACCGTAACATGATGTTTCAGCAAGACAATGCCATAAGCCACTGCTAACGCTACTAGTACTACACAGTTCTTGGAAAGACATAACGTGAATTTTCTTAAATGGCCAGCGAGAAGTCCGGATCTAAATCCTATCGAGCATCTATGGGACAACGTCAAACGTAAATTACGTCAACGTCCACATCAGCCGAAGAACGTCAACGAACTTCAAGTAGCCGTTTTGGACGAGTGGGCCAACATTCCGCAAGGAACAATTCGCGACCTTATCGACTCTATGAGGAGACAGTGCAACGCAGTGATTCGGGTTAATGGGGGACATACACGGTACTGACTTTTGTGAATTTGGTATTTCGACGTGTTCATTTGCATATCTTATATGGCATACACACGATTTTCATATCATAATGAATTTCATACCATTAACTTCGTAATGAATATATTTCATATTAAAGTTGTGTTTTCTTTGTTTTCACCCACGATAAACCTACAAGCCGCAATCTAGTAGAGGGGACAATACTTTTTCACTTGAGTATATAACAACCAGGGGCGACTAAAATGTTCGGAAGTTCAGATTAACAATGTTTTCTTGTAAACAATTATTGGATTTACATTTATTGAGCATAGGCTGCCTATGCTCAATAAATGTAAATCCATTAATTGAAATTTTCAGACGATCCTAAATTTGAACTTACGAACATTTTAATCGTACGAAGTTTAGTGAAACGGCCCCCTGTACCTTGTCGACGCCCACAACTGCTTGCGCCGTTTTCGTATATTTAACATGCATTATACTTAGCGTTTTCAAGACAATTCATACTGTTTTATCTTGCTATCTTGTGTTACTGAAAATTGTACATATTTTCATATTTGAACCTGCTATATTTATATGCACAGAGAGGTATGCACATATGTTGGCGATCAAACCCGTTCACGAGATGCCACTCAGCTATACTTTAAGCTATGTCATAGACACATTTTCGTCTAATAACCGGCGCAAATTTCTTGCGCCGGTTACTAGACGAAAATATGTTCATGCAGTATCTTCTGCATGTAGCTGAATGATAATTCGTCAGAAATACGGCACCTGCTTCGACTTGAAACGGAATACTGCTACTCTGGCGATAAATTGCCAAGTTTCATCACGTGACTGAGCTGATACCTTTATCTTCTATGCATTTAGAATATTCCCGTAAGGCGGATTGCGAATATGGGATTGTGACAATAGAAATGGGGCTTATGGGATTTGTGACCGATGCAGATTCTCACATAGCGCACTCATGCAACCTGATAACGATCCGTAAGGCTTGTTACATGTATACGCGTGACGGATGTTTCATTGATGGAATGGCGAGCAGTGCAGATCCTGATCAGACTGTGCGGACGCACAGTCTGATCTGGATCTACACTGATCGCAAAACACATAAGCCCCGTTTATCCAGTCACAGCCACATATAAACAAAGCCCGCCATAATCGCATTTCCTATTTTTTATCACAAATGGAATACTGTAAGTCTACAATTGTGAACGGAAATAATTAAGTGATCACAATGCTTGCTTAACTCCTGATTAAAGGTACATGCCCACTCAGTAGGCACAAAAAGTTCTTTATATGGATCAAATAAGTGTATAATTGTGTCATTATTCCACCAGTTCTAAAAATTACGAGTGCCCCAGCTATACAGATATAATCATTTAGTAATATGTATGTTACTGATAGTGACTGGCGATGGTATCAGGCTATTTTCATATGCGAATTAGGCATGATATTTTGTAATTATTTTTACTAATCAAATGCATCACCTGAAAAAAAATATTTTCTACAAATTATAAAGTATGATCATTGCACTTCAAAAAATAATTACAGATAATTAATAGTATTAACCGTTAATATTTTAAGGAAACACGGTGATCGCCCCTGAGATCAGCGTAGAAATTTACGTCTGATATTAAATGTATAATAATGACAATCACTACGCGGGGTAACGGTGAATGAATGTTTGTTTTCTCAGAAAATGTCTCAGATGATGTCTCTGATATAAAGAACATGTTGTGCCTAGTGAGTGGGAATGTACCTTTAACTCCTCATTAAATAATTAGACGAAATGTTATCTATATTGACCGGTGCTTCACTTCGCGCCGGCTTAAACTGTCTCGCGTCGAAATAGGCGCCGGATTCTTGACGAATACACAGTTAGCTACATGCAGAGGATATCGTATCAGTGAACCATTTTATGCCGGTACCAGGGATATCTGGAACACAATCAGGGACTGTAGCTGGTTATTTCCCTTTGCCAGTATATTTATAGAGATCCGATCCTATGCTTTATTTCAGCATTTATTTCTTCCTGAATAGCACATAAATTGATTTTTGCAAACAGAGTACACCCAGATCAGACTGCACAAATGTGCAGTCTGATCTGAGTCTACACTGTTTGCAATAACATTAATAAGTGTGAACATATGAATCTGGCAAATATTGTAGTCCCAGATCAGATTACGTAGGTATATAGCATGATTTGGGTTAATATTAGTCGAAATCACTATATTGACTTCTTTTCACAAACATAGCATGCTGTATCTGCTCTTTTCACAAACATAGCATGCTGTATCTGCTCTTTTCACAAACATAGCATGCTGTATCTGCTCTTTTCACAAACATAGCATGCTGTATCTGCTCTTTTCACAAGCAATGAGGCCATAAACTACACAAGTTGGACCGGGTTTCTATAAATAAATTCAACGGGAGATAACTAGCTACGATGCGTCATTGCGCGTGCGTTACCCATTACCAAAATAAAAGTAGTTCAATGGAACCCCTCTAAACCGGACACTCTGGAAAATTTAGATGTTTACCTTAGATGCGTTTCGCTGTTATGTATCCATGATTACAATAACTTTTCATGATTGCAAAACACTAGAGCGTGTCATGAAGTGCTCTCATGCCTGCTTTCATTGTGCAACCATTACTTTGTATCAGCGGACAGCGCCAATGTATTATAATGTCTGGTTCTATTACGTCAATGTGACATCATAGGTCACACCCCTTCACGCTGACGGCATAGGCACAGTCCTTCCGTGTCTATGTACGAGGTGTAGTCGTAAACCTCTCGGACTTTCTTGATAACAAATTTAATATACCTGCCACATTGTTCATCTTTATATGACATTTACATCTGGTCAAATTTAATTGATTTGAAAAGAAGAAGATACTTTGCGACAATCCGTTCTCACGTAATGCGTGACTATAGCGACGGAATAACGTCACTACGGAGCAGTTAAAAAATCCAACATTTCATGAAATACCTGTGTTTCTAGTTTCATAGTTCTGTGGAATAAATGGGACAGGTGCCCGTTTCACTAAACTTCTTACGACTAAAATGTTCGTAAGTGCAAATTTAGGACCGTCTGACAACTTAAATTGATGGATTTACATTTATTGATCATAGGCTGCATTTGCAGCCTATGCTCAATAAATGTAAATTCAACAATCGTTTACAAGGAAACACTGTTAATGTAAAATTTACAGACTATCATAAGTTTGCACTTACGAACATTTTAGTCGTACGAAGTTTAGTGAAACGGCCCCCAGGACTCTAACTGTGTTGGTCTTTCCACCAAAGACATGTCCGAACTATGCACTGACTCAGTTTCGACTTCGTTCGTTTTAAAACAAACGTATTCAAGGTGTATGATCACGTGGTTACAACAACAACAATACGTACTGACACATCCAGAAGCCCTCCGATTCAAAGTACGTATTCTTTGATAAATATTTTATTATGAAACGGATTTTGATGAAATATGGCGCATCAAACGCGTCTTGTTAAGCTGCATATGGTGGTCTCGGCACTTTGGCCCAAACTGCTGTCGTTTATGCGAAAAATCGTTTTCCTACTGACACGGAAATCGATTCTTCGCAAAAACGACATACGTATGTGCCGAACTCCCGGGACCACCAAATGCAGCTCAAGAAGACGCGTTTGCTGCGCCATATTTCATAAAAAACCGTTGATATTAAGGAAAATATGAAATAATACTTACTTTGGAGTGGGCGCGCTTCCAACACTTTCAACTATTGTTGCTGTTGTTGTAACCACGTGATCATGCACCTCGGTATTGTTTAACACGTTTACAGGTAGTGCAGGCAATTTGAAGTAAAAAAAATGTTCCGCGGTTGTTTACCTGTTTCTATTTTCACTTCAACTCAGATTTTTGCAATCTCAAGGTGTATAATCACGTGGTACTAACAACAACAACAACAAGTACTGAAACTTTCAGAATCCATCCGATTGAAAGTACGTATTATTTTATATTGTCCTTATTACGTAACTGATTTTGATGAAATATGGCGCATCAAACGCGTCTTGTTAAGCCGCATTTTGGTGGTCTCTGTATTTGCGCCCAAACTTCTGTCGTTTTTGCGAAGAATCGATTTCCGTGTCTCCGACACGGAAATTGATTCTTTGCAAAAACGACATAAGTCTGTGCCAAACTCCCTGGATCACCAAATGCAGCTCATGAAGACGCGTTTGCTGCGCCATATTTAATCAAAATCCGTTACATATTAAGGACAATATAAAATAATACTTACTTTGGAGTGGGCGACGTTGTTGCTGTTGTAACCACGTGATCATGCACCTTGAGTCTGATACCGTGGCAATATATTGTTGTATTATTGTCTATTATTCATGTACACTGAACTTTATACGGGTTTTTCATCCATGACGGATAGCATGAAGAGTTGAATGACATTATAATATACGAAAGCAACAGGTAACCAAGCATGCGCTAAGTACAGCTACTATGTAAGTGGCATTCCAGCTAAATTAATTAGAACATTGGATGAAACTACGTACATACAATGAATAAAGTTACAGTATAATGCAAATATAAAATCTTCTTAACTAAACGGCGCTTGTGTGATAAAAGCAATTTATTTTGCTTGCGGACAGCGCTTCGAAAGCCAATGAAACAATGATATTGAATCATTACGTAACGTTACCCGACGTCAAACTTCTCCATGTTGACGTAGATGCCTGCGAATACTAGTAAATTAATACTTTCCAAAATCTTGTGAGATTTACTTCATGTAACCATGGTAACCGATATGCTATTGTTTGCACAAATGAACCAGCTGTATAATGACATATTCACAACCGATTTCACCAAATGGTTCTTCAGATATAAGCAAGGTTCTATAACGTTATGACTGAACCTCGTACATTTACGATTTTTGTGTATTTTCTGAATATTTAATGACGCCATACCATGAATGTTTCTACGGAGCCCCGCAAGGGATGTATCCTTTTTTTTTTATTAATTCGTTCTCACGAAATAATAATTCGTTCCCTCAATTTAATCATTCGTTCCCACGAATTAACAATTCGTTCCCACGAAATTCGTTCCCTCAATTTAACAATTGGTTCCAACGAATTAACAATTCGTTCCCACGGGAACGAATTGTTAATTCGTGGGAACCAATTGTTATATCGTGGGAACGAGTTGTTAATTCGAGGGAACGAATTGTTAAATTGAGGGAACGAATTGTTATTTCGTGGGAACGAATTAATAAAAAAATATCCGTGTCCTCTGCGAGGCTCCGTATGTTTCAGCTTGTAGGAATGGATTTAAACATCATATTGCAGACAAAGCTATGTACATCATCAGCAACCGCATAGCAGAATTGAAGGCATCAACAACTGCATCAGTAAACATTATTGTTATTCCCTACTGGAGACTACGGAGTCCTGCAGGGGCCATGGATTTTTTTTCATTCGTTCCCACGAAATAACAAATCATTCCCTCAATTTAACAATTCGTTCCCTCGAATTAACAATTCGTTCCCTCAATTTAACAATTTGTTCCCACGAAATAACAATTCGTTCCCACGATACAACAATTCGTTCCCTCAATTTAACAATTCGTTCTCTCGAATTAATAATTCGTTCCCACGAATTAACAATTCGTTCCCACGAATTAACAATTCGTTTCGTGGGAACAAATTGTTAAATTCAGGGAACGAATTGTTAATTCGTGGGAACGAATTGTTAAATTGAGGGAACGAAATTGTTATTTCGGAAGAACGAATTGTTATTTCGTGGGAACGAATAAATAAATCAAAATAATTCTACGTCCCCTGTGGGGCTCCGTAGGAGAGCGAGTGATCGTAATAATAACTGTTGTTATCCTGATACTGCCATACTATTATTTGTAGACAATTTTCAACAGATAACATCGTATTGTAAACGTGCGTATTCTGAAAGTTGAACGATCGCTACATAATTATGTGACAACGCAGGACATCCGATCTTCAAGGTCACGTGAAAGTCAAATATTCACGTCCTGCACGTGACACTGTATGCCTTTGAGCATCCTCAAAACCAAACGCTAGAAAGGATTGTAGACGTTTCATTGCAATGTAAGCATACCTACCCACAAGACCTGGTGCCCGTTTCACTAAACTTCTTAAGATTAAAATGTTCGTAAGTGCAAATTTAGGATCGTCTGGAAATATCAATTGATGGATTCACATGTATTGAGCATAGGCAGCATATGCAGCCTATGCTCAATAAATGTAAATCCAATAATTGTTTACAATAAAACATTGTTAATGTGAAATTTACAGAATATCATAATTTTGCACTTACGGAAATTTTAGTCGTACGAAGTTTAGTGAAACGGTCCCCAGTTCTTGCTAGCGGCAATTTGTGATTGAGCGTCAAGTTTATTCTAGCAATGCACAACCGGCAGCGTTAATCTTACCGAGAGTATCAACGTTTATAACATATATTGGCAATGCCAACTCGCGATCGGGCAATTTGATTATCTGAGCCTGAGCTGTAACATGTATATTGGCAATGTCAACTCGCAATCGGGCAATTTGATTGTCTGAGCCTGAGCTCAAACAATCAAATTGCCCGATTGCGAGTTGGCATTGCCAATATACATGTATGTTAGGAACGTTATATTACAGCTCAGGTCAATCAATCAAGTTGCTTCATTTAAAGCACAGTATTCAAGTATTTTGTAATAATGAAATTAACAAATATTAGCATGATTGACGCAGGTGGTAGTGTACAACTGATTTATGTGGCGGCAGTTGCAAATTGACCTTTGTCTAATTAGATATCTTAAGCTTTTAAGTGGTTTGCCATTGTGCCAGGAAACCTGTTAAGAGAAGAGGGACGTATTTATTTGACACGCTAATACGCCGGGGAGATGCCTGCTCTTGATCATACCGCCGGACCACATTTGTGGCTGTGACTGGAGAAATTTAGCTTAAGGTAATTGCGACCAGCTCCTGATCAAATAGCACATTTATGTATTATTATAATGATTTATCCCGTCAACACAGTGCGTATGTGCCGTGAAACACGGTGCCGTGAAACATTTTTGATATCCAGTCAATACTATTTTTGCATTTTACAGCCATTTGTAGGTGTTCACGGGATAAATAGAATAGTAGGTTAGTGCCGTGAATGGGAAAACATATCTGGCGCGGCACGGAAACGGGATGTGCTCGGCAGAGCCTCGCCCATCCCGTTTCCTGAGCCTTGCTAGATATTTTTTCCCATTCACGGCACTAACCTACTATTCTCTATCTAGTTTCCTTATTTCTGAACCAAAGTATATGTTGTGACCACTCATTTGAACCGTCTCGGCGATAGATGGACATCAAACCCTTGATCAATTTTACAAGATGGACAAAACCCACTTGATGAAGTGTACAATGTGGACAAAACCCACTTGATGATTTTTGCAATGTGGACATAATCAACCTGATGATTTTTAAAAGGTGGAAAAAGTTTTAAGTCTTCGAACATAGTTGGCTCCGATTGGTTGCTTTCAGCTAGACTCACTAGGCTACTGAGACAAACTATATCCATACTAAGCCGTCAGACTGAAATGGAAACCCTTTCCCCTGGGGGAGTTTTTGAGGACATATATTTACACATACATTAGTTACATAACATTTGAAAGCGACATATAGGTCCATAGGGCCGGATGTTTTCGTCAATATAATATTGTACCTATTCCCTGTTTCATTTAACACATGTCACTATAATAAACAAATTACTTACTTACTTATATTTTCTAAAACTACACTCACTGTTATGCGCGCTCTGTAACCACTGGATGAATAGTTGGCACCACTGTGAAGTATACCACCCTAGAACTTTTCCACATAGTTAAACATCACAGTTTAGATTGAAATTCCACTGTTTTTTATCATTGAAATGACTGATACTACGGATTATTTACTACAATTTCCTAATATGGATAATATAAAACTTTGAAAGCAATTTTGCAATGACCGTTCCTTATTTCATTACTTGATATTCATCATTAGAACAATAGTACATGTACACAACAGGGGCGGATCTGGAGGTGGGGGTTGCACCCCCACCGTTCAGCCACGGACTTTACATATATCACAGTTTACCACTAGTTGGAGTCTGAATTTAAATGCCGTAAAACGCAGGAAAGTGCATTTTGAAAATAGGATAACCCCATATTTGCGAACGGTAACTCTTGCAATTACTCCCGTACCGTCCGTAGCTAACTACGGACGGTACGGGAGTAGATTGCAAGAGTTACCTTCGCAACTAGACAACCGCCCCCCCCCCGCTCCCCAAATGGCTGGATCCGCCCTTGCACAAACAACACAATGTACTAGCATGTTAATGGATACATGTACATGAAAACATAGCATGTACATGTCAAATAAGAAGCGAGGCTATGCCGAGCTTACGCACATGTCAGTCTCCTTACATTGCATAGAAACAGCATCATCATTTGAAGCCTAACTGAATAGCAAATATCGGCACCTGCATGAAATATTTAGAGCTAGTTCCAAATGATTTAGAGAGCTCTTCAAATGTTTTGGAGCTAGCTCTAAATATTTAATGCTATATCTAATTCTATAGAGCTAGCATTAATTATTTGAGTTGATGTAGAATTGGCGTTCCATACATTTGTAACATCATAATTGACGAGTGGGGTTCCTTTTCGTAGTCGAGGTTTCACTTGCTTTGTCTCAAATTAAAGTTCTGTTCTGTTCTGGCAATGGAACCCGTCAGCAATGTTTACTGGTGCCCGATGTAGAGAGGTAACACTGTAGCAGAGTATGAATCACTCGATGCGCACTTCACCTGCGAATAAACAGCGGCAACAGCGTAGATTAAATCTGAGCGTTAATGAGGCACATTTCGCCATTTATTCCACAGTTCAGTGATTCGAATAGACGGAAATGAACATAAAAATGCAATTAATATAAACACGGTTTATTTCTTGTCTGCGGAGGACAATCAATAATCGATTAGGCAGCATGTTAATAAACCTTGATTCAGTTATATGCCAACAACACTATTGCTAATTATAGCCGGTCGACAGGACAGTGAATAAACCGTAGTTCATTTCATACGGAGCCCCGCAGGGGACGTAGAATTCTTCTTTTTTTTTGTATTTAATTCGTTCCCACGGAATAACAATTCGTTCCCTCAATTTAACAATTCGTTCCCACGAAATAACAATTCGTTCCCACCAATTAACAATTCGTTCCTACGAATTGATAAATTCGTTCTTACGAATTGATAATTCGTTCCCTCCATTTAACAATTCGTTCCCACGAAATAACTATTTGTTCCCACAGGAATGCGTGGGAACGATGTGTGTGTAATCAGGTAATTCGAGGAACGAATTGTTAAAATGAGGGAACGAATTGTCATTTAGTGGGAACGAATTGTTAATTCGAGGGAACGAATTGTTATATCGTGTGAGCGAATTGTTAATTCGAGGGAACGAATTGTAAAAAATTGAGGGAACGAATTGTTATTTCGTGCGAACGAATTATTAAAAACATAGCTAGACTTATTAAACTCTGGCAATACTACAGCGAGGATTGGATGATGGTTCACAACGGAAACAGACGGAAACTGACGGAAACGAAGATAAAACCATATGCAGCCTGTGCTCAATAGATGTAAATCCAATAATTGTTTACAAGGAAACATTGTTAATGTGAAATTTACAGACTATCATAATGTTGCTCTTACGAACATTTAGTCGTACGAAGATTCGTGAAACGGTCAGCAGATATGTATATTTACACCCTCTATCAATTAATAATGCGAGCGTCAATTCGACGTACATTGTATTGCGTTTACTATAGGAATGAATGGCCTTTTTGTGTAATTTATCGGGTATAAACTTGGAAAAGTCGCGGTAATACTGGACGAAGGCCGGAAGGCCTCGTCCAGTATTCCCACAATCTTTCCAAGTTTATATCCCAGGTAAATTCCACAAAAAGGCCATTCATTCCTTATAATTCCAGCATTTGAAATAAATTAATCAAGAAAATGTGTTTATTTTAACTGCGCCTCACGGTTACGGAAAGTAGTTTAGCGTGGTAGTTTACTGGGATATACATTTTGGACAGAGACTTGCTACGGGCCAATCAAATGTTAGGGAATTGTGTAAATATTTTTGTGCTGGAATTATATCCCGATAACTTTCATCCCTGACCCGTGTGACATCGCTCGACGTTGTTGATTGGTTCAACGTTCCTTTGACGTAATTACTCTTGGCGATGTTGTTAATAACGGCACGCTATTAAACGGCAACATCTATGTTCTAGGAATGGCGATAAAATGACGTAAAACAAGATTAAAGTTTGCGAGGAGTCCTTTGGACTTTAAACAGATCAAAGAAATGTATTAGAGGCCACTTTTAAAAGACCAACGATACTTGCTGAAGGCCTGGGGGTCGTTTCACTAAACTTCGTACGACCAAAATGTTTGTAAGTGCAAATTTATGATCGTCTGGAAATTTCAATTGAAAGATTTACATTTATTGAAAACGTTGTTAATTTGAAATTTACAGACTATAAATTTGCACTTACGAACATTTTAGTCGTACGTTTAGTGAAACTGCCACCAGTAGCCGATTTCATAAAAATTGCAAAGTATACTTTTCTAGCAAAGCATACTTTGAGGGAGTACTCATTTATTTTTCCCGAAATACATTATAAGTTATTGTGATTCTACACAGGCTATATATTTGTCATACCGCAGATCCTTTATTTGGCCGTATAAACATATCTCTTCTTTTGATCTTTGCGTTTGTTCAGGAAGAAAAATAATCCGAGATTCGATTTTCTACCGTCAGTCTTAATATAAAGGCGTAAATGACATTTTGTTTTTTTATTAAACGAAAACAAACTAAATATGAAGTAAGAAATCCATCGAAAACGACTTTATGACAGTTTCTTTATATCGTGTAATTTAATTTATATTCCACTGCTCTATCGATCTGCTCTCCCTTTGGCTCCTCTACAAGAATGCGACTGGTTCCCAACCATTCGCTGTCATTGCTACGCCGCGTTTCGTGCGTGGAACCAATAGTTTGTGACCTAAATATAGCCGTGTCACGAAGCCAAGTGTGTTGAGATTTGAAAACACTAAACGGAACAGTTTGGCTAATTTTTCGCTCATATTTTGATGAGCGAAGAATATTTATGGAAAAATAAACAATAACGACTGGTTTTGAGTTACTTTTATTGATCAATTCGGGGTTTCATTGCGTTTAGTGATGAATACAATTCGCAATCGCTAGACGCTTGCAAAATGTGTCTTCATTGGACGCGAGGCGCCGGAGGGGAATCGCAATTTCTCTATGTCCGACTTCGATCCGGCTCATATTTAAGGGTGGGAATTGGTTCGAACACCTTCCATACCTGGTCCGACGGCCTTGGCAGGTCATATAATATATATGACCAGGCAAGCTAGCCAATCAAAAGCCGAGAAACTTATCTGCGGTATGACAATATTTCATATAGAACTAACGACTGCATATATTTGACGATTAAAAGTATGCAGAATTATTATACTGAATTTATTACATTATCACAGCCAAAATGGCTGTGATAATGTAATACATTCAGTATAATAAAAATTAAAAAATTATCCTTAAATTGAAAATGTCTCCCTCAAAGTATACTTTTCTAGATAAGTATACTTTGCAATGTTGGTGGACATAGGCTACATAAGGCCTCCAACCCGTATAGTTGGCCGTTTTTCAAATTTAGACGTCGATAAATTCTCCACGTATGTCTTTTACTCACCGAGCACAACGACGGATTAACGCTAACCCTCTAACCCCTGAATGTACATGTATAACATTTTATGTTCCATGTTATTTTATGACAATTCCAAGGTGTATGATCACGTGGTACTAATAACAACAACAAGTACTGAACTTTCCAGAATCCATCTGATTCGAGGTACGTATTCTTTTATAGTGTCTTTATTACGTAACGGATTTTGATGCATTTGGTGGTCTCTGTATTTTCGCCCAACCTTGTGTCGTTTTTGAAAAGAATCGATTTCCGTGTCGGAGACACGGAAATCGATTCTTCGCAAAAACGACATACGTCTGTGCCAAACTCCCTGGACCACCAAATGCATATCACGAAGACGCGTTTGCTGCGCCATATTTCATCAAAATCCGTTTCATATTAAGGAAAATATCAAATAATACTTTCAAGATATCAACACTTTCAGTCACTGTTGTTGTTGTTGTTATAACCACGTGATCATTGCACCTTGAATTCCATTAATCAACAATTTAAAAACACAATTTCAGTTCCTGATGAGTTGACTTTACTGGATCTACAGTGTGTGCAAATGTTGGCTTTATGATCCGTAGGGTTAAATATACGTGCCCACTCAGTAGGCACAACATGTTCGTTATTGGAATTATATGTATAATGTATAATAATGCCTATCACTACGTGCGGTAATGTTGAATGAATGTTTAATTTGCCATAAAATGTCATATCTACAGAATATAGAAAACTATCTATATTATAACCTGGCATATGCGCCTACTGAGGGGGCATGTACCTTTAAAGTAAACAGAACATAAATGATATATTGAGATAACATGAAACATAACATAAGTGAACACAAAAAATAGAAATATTTGTAAAAAGACTAAATACTGGTAAATAGAAAGCAATACATCAAAGGGAGACCGACGAACCAATGTAGACTACAATAGAATCATTCGAAGAATCAGATACAAGGTGTATAATCACGTGATTACAACAACCACAACAATTGCTGAAACTTCCAGAAAAGTCTTCGATTCGAGGTACGTATTCTTTTATATTGTCCTTATTATGTAACGGATTTGATGAAATATGGCGCATCAAACGCGTCCTTTTAAGCTGCATTTGGTGGTCTCAGTACTTGGGCCCAAAGTTCTGTCGTTTTTGCGGAGAATCGATTTCCGTGTTTACTGTAATACCGACACGGAAATCGATTCTTCACAAAACGACACAAGTATGTGCCGACGTCCCGATACCACCAAATGCGGCTCATGAAGACGCGTTTGCTGCTTCATATTTCATCAAATTATGTTGCATATTAAGGAAACTATCAACAAATACTTACTTTGGAGTCGGTGCGCTTTCAACACTTCAGCCATTGTTGTTGTCGTTCTAACCACGTGATCATGCACCTTGAGATATGTAAATACATAAATAAAGAAATATATATGTTTCCTAAGTTAACCCTTTCAACACCACATACCTCCATAGAGACAATGTTTGCAAACAGTGCAGATCCAGATGAGCCGGCTCGTAACGAGCCGTCTCATCAGGATCTCCACTGTTTGTTAATAATTTTAAACGTCGTACATATTACCCTTTTAGAAGAATGGGATAATTTGAATGAAGAAAATTAATGAAATAGCGTGAAACATTGGCATTGAACATCCTATTAAGATACTTGGTGTTGAAAGGGTTAAAAGCGAACATAACCCAACTGTAACACCGGGCGACGTTACGGATGCGTTACCGACGGGGGTTAAAGTGAACAGTGCAGTACCTGATCATATGCACTGTCTGATCAAGGACTACACTGTTCGCAAATTCGAACACCCTTTATTATTGTCATGGCGAGTCATGTTATATATTTGAAACTTATTTTACTGACTAGCTGTAAAACATGTGACTGACGGCTGATGATGGCGATAATGTGTTCCGTTAATAAATGACAAACACAACATCATCGTCAGCATCAGAACGGCGTATCCATCTCGGAAAGTTATATAAATGTCAATCACACGGAGCAAAACATGTAATTGGATAAAACAGGGCGCTGTCCTGTTCCATGTTTCACCATCTTACACAAGGGCCTGGGCTAATATCCGCCAATATGTGTCCATTTCTTTATTTCAAAATACTTGAACATTGTGTTTTTTACAGCTCAGGCTCAGCCAATCTACTTGATTGCGAGTTGGCACTACCAAACGATGTTCAAATTTGATCAATACGTGTCCATTTCTTTGTTGCAAAATAATTGAATATTGTGTTTGAAATAAAAATAATAAAACAGCTTGATTGACTGAGCCTGAGCTGTGCTACAACTCAAGCTCTGACAATCAAATTGCTTGATTGCGAGTTGTCACTACCAAAAAATGTTCAAATATTCTCAATACGTGTCCATTTATTTTTCAAAATACAGGAAAATTGTGTTAGAAATCAACCAACTTGATTGGCTGAGTCTGAGTTGTGAAAATTGCTTGATTGTGAGTTGGAATTGTCAATAGATTTCCAAATATTTGAGAATCTAGGCAAGATTAACGTAGGCGGTTGGGTAAAAGGAAATATCTTCCTTGTATATACAAGGTGCATGATCACGTGGTTACAACAACAACAACATCGCCCACTCCAAAGTCAGTATTATTTGATATTTTCCATGATTTTGATGAAATATGGCGGAGCAAACGCGTCTTCATGAGCTGCATTTGGTAGTCCATGGACTTCGGCACAGACTTATGTCGTTTTTGCGAAGAATTGATTTCCGTGTCGGTAGACACGGAAATAGATTCTTCGCAAAAACGACAGAAGTTTGGACGAAAATACAAAGACCACCAAATGCAGCTTAACGAGACGCGTTTGATGCGCCATATTTCATCAAAATCCGTTACGTAATAAGGACAATATAAAAGAATACGTACTTTGAATCAGATGGATTCTGGAAGTTTCAGAACTTGTTGTTGTTGTTAGTACCACGTGATCATACACCTTGATATATATGTAACGTTCCGACAGCTGAGGTAACACATTACAGTGACTAATCAAGATTTTAGGAAATTTGGTTTTCAAATAGTACCAACATACAATCGTACAAAATTATGTTATTTATGAAACAGTACTTACATTTAAATATGCTTTCGATTTAATATGTTTAACCCATTGAACCCAAAAGCCCGCTATATCGGTTTATGCAAACAGTGCAGATCCAGATGAGCCGGCTCGTAACGAGCCGTCTCATCAGGATGTGCACTGTTTGAAAGTAATTTTCATATTTTTGAGAACAACAAATACCCCCTTTTTATAAATGGAATAGTCTGAAATCATTTTGTGATGATTGGATTGGTTGCAAAATTAACATATCGCAGCCCATTCAGTTCCTTAGGGTTGAAAGGGTCAATAGCCAAAAGTTCGTCGGCAGCAAACCGTGGAACAGACAGTAGTGTCTTTTAATATCAAGTTTATCACGCAAGGCTTGGAAACGCGTAGGAATTCCTACAGTTTCCGAGCCGAGCCTGATAAACGCGATATCAAGAATCATTAGTCCGATCCAAAATAAAAATATTTTTCGTTGGAAAGAATTCGCACGTCACACTATTGACGCCATTCCGTAACGTCAGTGACGCCGTTCGACCAATGCAATGTGAGTTTTCAATTCGCTGTAACGGTGATATCTGTTACTGCCTGATACGAACGACAGTATATTATCAGTCAGTATGCATTCTACAAGTACCAATGTAAAGCTTGTTATACCTATTACCTAATAACCGTAAGATCATAAACATGTAATGACACATGTATACACTAAAGATCGAGACGATCAGACTCAACGCACCACGCAGTTATCTTGGAATTTAAATATATATTTGATGTTTTTTTTTGTTTTTTTTAAGTATTATGGCATATTTTAATTATTTAATAACATACACTATCGATACTGACGCCAACAATCCATCTAATAGGTTGAATAGACATCAGAACCGAGAAGCAGCCGAAAGCTCTTATACTGTCAGATAAACTAGTCAATAAAGTAGACATCCGTAGCTTCATATATGGTGAAATGGGACTTATGGGTTTTGTGACCAATGTAGATCCAGATCAGCCTGTGCATCCGCACAGTCTGATCAGGGTCTGCACTGTTCGAAATTTCATCGATGAAACGCCCGCCATGCTTCCGACACGCAATGTGTATCGTTATCAGGTTACACGTGTGTGATATTTGATCAGGAGCTGTACTGGTCACAATCCATACAAGCCCAAAGATTCCAGTCCCAGCCACATGTCATACCATTTCGCTTGTCGGCTTACTGTTGCAGAATTGCCAATATCTGCTCTCATAAAGCCAGTGTTGCCAATATCAACAATGCATATTATACATGTATTAATTTTTGGTCACAGGGGGCCGTTTCACTAAACGTCGTAAGATGTTCATAAGTGCAAAATTATGATAGTCTGTAAATATCACATTAGCAATGTTTTCTTGTAAACAACGTCGTAAGACTAAAATGTTCATAAGTGCAAAATTATGATAGTCTGTAAATATCACATTAGCAATGTTTTCTTGCAAACAATTATTGGATTTACATTTATTGAGCATAGGCTTCATATGCAGCCTATGCTCAATACATGTAAATCCATCAATTTAAATTTCCAGACGATCCTAAATATGCACTCACGAACATTTTTGTTGTTACTGTCCGTCATTTCTAATCGTAGAACAGTTCATTTTTAGCGTGTATTTGGAAAGAAAGTACGAATGCAAATGATGGCGATTACTGTGGCGAATTGTTATTGTCTCGTGTGATCAGCATTTCTATTTCGTGTCATTTCAAACATTTATTTCAAGGCCATCTGGAATTATATAGATCATCGGTTGCTTGCTAACGTGGCAAACCCCCACCACAAAGATCACGTTTTCATATGTCCAATGAGGTCTATAATAGGACATGGGATTCTGTACCTTCGGACATCAGCGTAATTTCATGAAATACGTTTAACAAATTTACAATATTTTCCGTAAATGGCTTCAAAAGTTGACACAATTTTCAGAGTACATGCGGAATTATATTCCGCATGTACTCTCAAAATTGTGTCAACTTCTGACTTAATTTATGATAAATATTGTAAATTTTGTAAATGTATTTCCTGAAATTACGCAGATGTCCGAAGGTACAGAATCGTACGGCGTGTCTCAAATGTCCAATGATGCCTCCTATATTGTGACGTTACTGACATCAAGTGTTACGTTGCTACCTACGTCAGTAGTCATTGTTACCTCGCCAACGTGCATCCGTCGCAGGACCGCGTTTTGCGGTTTGAAAGACGTCGAGTCCGATCGGAGTCCAAGTGGGGTTATTTCACCATTGTCTAGTCACAAATACCTAATACATGTACCGACTGTGTGGAACGAATCAGTTGAAATTATGCTACTATGTGCACAATTGCAGGAAAAATATATACAGTGATACCTCCCTAAACCGGACACCCTGGGGGATCCAAGGGTGTCCGGTTTTGGAGATGTCTCACTGTAATTATGGAATATGAGCTCTCCAAGACATGTGTGTTTACTGTGCAATCACGAACAGACAGTTATATGTCGGGGAAACCAATAAAATTAGACAAACAAATGTTTTCTCGCTGTCCCGTTTGGAGAGGTTCCATCGTAATATAAATGATAATGTTCCCGACAAAAGTGTTCATGTGATTCTTGGACAATTATCAGGTCGCTTCAGGTCTATAGACTGGAGTTATCGTTCCGACAGTCTCAAACTGCAAGTGCATTCCAGTGACTTGGGTTAACATAAAGCCGTCTATGTTGTCCAGGGGCGACACAGTAAGGCCGGGCGTAGGAATCATCATCCGGCGAAGGTTGGGGGTGCGACAACCCACACACATCATCCAACGTGTATGTTGTCACCACTCAGTTGAACCGTCTCGGCGAGACGGTTCAACTGAGTGGTGACAACATACACCTTTGATCAGAAATGAAAAAAATTCAGACATATATATATTTGGTATATATATACCAAACGAGATCTCGCCGATACAAAAAAGAAACACACCAAAAGTCACGCTCAAGTCAAAAGTACATGTATGTTAAATGATTACAGTTAATATGTTATACTATTGATAATACTAATTAGATTGCTGACCGTCTTTTATCGTATATATACATGTATTTCAATATAAAATAATATTTTTTTGTCACCATTATTGGTCTGGTAGTCGCCCTACCTGTTCCGGTGTAGCATGTCAGAACGGCTGTATATGTCTGTTTCACGAAATCTGCCCTAATTTCACTATGTCGATATTATTCAATTTTATCAAGATTTGCATTGCTTATATATCCGTAAAATATTGGCAGGTTTCATGAAACAAACAGTAACGCCCACACTGCCGCCATCCATTTGACACCAGCCGCGATAATCACGTGAGATAGCGTCACTGATGTGACGTACTCTCGCCGACATGTTCGCCAGACGCCGTCAACAACCCGCTAATCAAGTCCTAGCGGCACACAGCGGACTCTACTCCGCATTGGACCAGTATAGCTCATGATCGGTTATCTAGAATCAGCAATGCCTCTTGCTGCAGGTAAGAACGAGAATAACGTTAGCAGCTATACCAAGGTGCATGATCGCGTGGTTATAACAACAACAACAACAGTGGCTGAAAGTGTTGAAATCTTGAAAGTATTATTTGACATTTTTCTTAATGAAATTTCTGCATGATCACGTGGTTACAACAACAACAACGTCTCCTACTCCAAAGTCAGTATTATTTGATATTTTCCATAATATGCAACGGATTTTGATGAAATATGGCAGAGCAAACGCGTCTTCATGAGCTGCATTTGGTGGTCCAGGGAGTTCGGCAAAGAATCGATTTCCGTGTCGGTAGACGATTCTTCGCAAAAACGACAGAAGTTTGGGCGAAAATACAGAGACCACAAAATGCAGCTTAACAAGACGCTTTTGATGCGCCATATTTCATCAAAATCCGTTACGTAATAAGGACAATATAAAACAATACGTACTTTGAATCATATGGATTCTGGAAGTTTCAGTACTTGTTGTCGTTGTTAATACCGCGTGATCATACACCTTGATATGTACGCTGTAGATACTTCACATATGGGTGTACATTAACCACTTAAGCTATTAGCCCTGTGTTCTCAAGTACACGGGTAATCAGTCGGATGTCGGCATTAATGCTCCCAGTTTAAATTACCCAATATATAACTTTTAATAAATGTGCCTTCTGACATATGCGACATTGTGACATATGCGACACGCCATGTGATTTTGCACCTTGGGACATCTGCGTAATTCATGAAATACGTTTACAAAATTTAAAATATTTTCCGTAAATGACGTCAACAATTTTGTCAACGTTTGACTTTATGTATGAACAAATATTGTAAATGTTGTAAACGTATTTAATGAAATTATGCAGATGTCCGAAGGTACAAACTGACATGGCGTGTCTCAATTATGAGACTCGCCATGTGATTATTTTCCAAAAATAACGTCGAAAATTACGACATTTTCATAGCAAATGCGGAATTCCGCATTTGCTATGAACATTTCGTCATCTTTCGACGTCATTTACAGAAGATAACTCAGTTTCTATAAATATATTTCACATGTTCTTAGGTATAAAATCACATGGCGTGTCTCAAATGTGACTGTGACTGGAGAAATGGGGCTTATGCGATTTGTAGCCAGTGCAACTCCTGGGGCCCGTTTCACTAAACTTCGTAAGACTAAAATGTTCGTAAGTGCAAAATTATGATAGTCTGTAAATTTCACATTAACAATGTTTTCTTGTAAACAATTAATGGATTTACATTTATTGAGCATAGGCTGCACATGCAGCCTATGCTCAATAAATGTAAATCAATCAATTGAAATTTCCCGACGATTCTAAATTTGCGCTTACGAACATTTTAGTCGTACGAAGTTTAGTGAAACCGGTCCCTTGATCTGCTAGCATACTCGTGTAGCCTGATAACGACAAGCACCACTTAGTAGAAGCATAGCGAGTGTTCCATTGATGCCATGGCTAACAGTGCAGACCCTGATCAAACTGAGCGGATGCGCAGCAACCATACGAACATACTATCTCCATGGCACTAAATCTCCACGACAAACCCATACTTCACCCACTGCTCCTAATCGGAAGACGGACACATTCCGCAAATGCGCATTTTCTCATTGTGCACGTTTAAAACGGCTGTTGTATTACTGTGACAATACATAATTGTGATATTTTAATCCTACTATACATACTTTAATGGTTTCTGTGCGTTTCCTCGTATTATCTTCACTGCGCATGCGCATATTTATTCTCTGTAAAGTTTAACTGTTTATGTATCATTGCGTATACGCAACTGTTTAGTTTTTGTTTCTGTGCGCACGTGCATGGTTTTCAGTAGAAACGCTACGTCATGAAAACAAACTTTGCATTTTCATTGGATAATACAACCAGAAAACGAAAAACGGTTTGAATTCGGTAAACACAGGGAAACCACTTTTCATAAGTTTACAAACGGGTGTTTGATTGGCTAAATATAGGAATACAGGAATACACGTTCACTTCTAGAACACACACGGAAACTCTACTGTTGTGATTTAACCCGAATGTTCTATCTGTAACGCAGGGCGACATACTTGTAAGTCGCTCTGCGTTACAGGCAGAACAGTCGGTACGTGCAAGTCGCCCTGCGTTATAGACAGAACATTCGGTACTTGTAAATCGCCCTGCGTTACAGACAGAACAATCGGTACTTGTAAGTTGCCCTGCGTTACAGACAGAACATTCGGTACTAGTAAGTCGCCCTGCGTTACAGACAGAATATTGGTACTTGTAAGTCGCCCTGCGTTACAGACAGAACATTGGCACTTGTAAGTCGCCCCGCGCTACAAACAGAACAGTCGGTACTTGTAAGTCGCCCTGCGTTACAGACATACTATTGGTACTTGTAAATCGCCCTGCGCTACAGACAGAAAAGTCGGTACTTGTAAGTTGCCCTGCGTTACATACAGAATATTTGAACTTGTAAGTCGCCCTGCTTTACAGACATAATATTGGTACTTGTAAGTCGCCCTGAGTTACAGACAGAATATTCGGTGCTTGTAAGTCGCCCTGCGTTACGACAGAACATTCGGTACTTATAAGTCGCCCTGCGTTACAGACATACTATTGGTACTTGTAAGTCGCCCTGAGTTACAGACAGAACATTCGGTACGTGTAAGTCGCCCTGCGTTACGACATAGCTTTCGGTACTTGTAAGTCGCCCTGCGTTACAGACATAATATTGGTACGTCTAAGTCGCCCGAGTTACAGACAGAACATTCGGTACTTGTAAGTCGCTCTGCGTTACAGACATACCATTCGGTACTTGTAAGTTTCCCTGCGCTACAGACAGGACATTCGGTACTTGTAAGCCGCCCTGCGCTACATACAGGGAAGTCGGTACTTGTAAGTCGCCCTGCGCTACAAAAAGAATATTCGGTACTTGTAAGTCGCACTGCGCTACAGACAGGAAAGTCGGTACTTGTAAGTCGCCCTGCGCTACGAACAGAACATTCGGTACTTGTAAGTCGCCCTGCGCTACAGACAGAATATTCGGTACTTGTAAGTCGCCCTGCGTTACAGACAGGAAAGTCGGTACTTGTAAGTCGCCCTGCGCTACAAACAGAACATTCGGTACTTGTAAGTCACCCTGCGTTACAGAAAGACTATTCGATACTTGCATGTCGCCCTGCGCTACATACATAAAGGTCGGTGCTTGTAAGTCACCCTGCGTTACAGACAGGAAAGACGCTGTGCTTCAGACAGAAAAGTCGGTACTTGTAAGTCGCCCGGCGCTTCAGAAAGAACATTCGGGTTAGTTGTGATTGAGGTTATTGCGAACAGTGGACAAACAGAATACCCTCAAGGACATACATGTAGTACGTGCTACCATCAACGCGGCTAATCGTAGACAAAACTAATATGGGGTCTAAAAGCGTGCTGACCGCCGGCTCCATTTGATGAAATGACATGGGAACATGTGCCGATCTTACGATATATTTGTGGCTGTGAGTGGATAAATGTAGCTTATGGGATTTGTGACCAATGTAGCCCCTGATCGAGTAACACACTCCGTAAGCTTGATAAGGATCTGTATTGCTTGGTAGAATCGCGGGTGTTTCATTGATGGAATGGCGAACAGTGCAAATCCAGATCAGACTGTGCGGATGCACAGGCTGATCTGGATCTACACTAGTCGCAAACACCAATAAGCCCCATTTCTCCAGTCACAGACACATACGATGTGTAAAAGCGTGCTGACAGCCGGCTCCGTTTTATGACATGTCCTGGGAACAGTGCGGACGTCACGACAGATTATATGTATTTATAAGGCATTGCACGCTGGCAGAACATGTACATACTGTAAGAAGCTTCCATATATACTAGCGGATAAAAGTAACAGTGTAACCTAAAGAATCAGATAAAATTAACACCGCTCAATATTTTAGCCCGTTGTTTTGCACAGTTGACCAGTGAAGACACCGCCACACAATCGCTGGGTCAATGCCGTATTTGCACGTGCCGCTTCGTTTCTTTGACATGGGTCTGTTGTTTTTTCCGCTTTTTTCGCGTAACGTTTTACTGCGCCAGCTTTTGTCGACCTTGCTACTGTCGGGTCATTGTTTGGCAACTGGGGGAACAGAAAAACAGTTTTTATTCGGTTGAAAGTGGTCGTAAAGGAATGCCCATGCTAAAAGAAAATGACCACATTTGCGCAATTGGTATGATCCAGGCTGGTAAGCCCAATCGCGCTGTTGCTACGCAATTTGGTGTCCACATAGACACAATTCAGGTTTTGTGGAGACCTTTTAAACGATTTGGTAATGTCAGAGACCGACCACGTGCAGGTCGTCCATGCTGACGTCACCACAGCAGGACAATATCATAATATCATATAGGACAATAACTCGTGCACCTCATGAATCGCTTCCAAACGGAAAATCTGACAGCGCGGACCATTCCTGGATTGCCTGCCATCAGCCCCAGAACTGTACGGAATCGATTACGTGAACGGCGTATCCGTCCACGACGTCCGGCTGTCCGTCCAGTTTTGCTGAGACGCCATCGTGTTGCACGTCTGGCTTGATGTAGAAGACAATTGCGCTTTAATAGCCGAGACTGTGCATGTATTCTGTTTACGGACTAGTCCAGATTTCACTTAGACAGCAGCGACGGCCGTTCAAGAGTCTATCGTCGTGTTGGAGAACGTTTTAGTGACGCCTGTGTTGAGAGACGTGCATTTGGCGGAGGCAGTGTCATGGTTTGGGGTGGAATCACGTTAACTGGACGAACAGCTCTTGTGGTCATCGATGGCAATTTTAACATCATACGCTACCGTGACGAAATTACCCAGGCTCACGTCATCCCATTTGTGCAAGAACAGCAACGTCATATCACGCTTCAGCAAGACAACGCTAGCCCTCACGTCGCCCGGGTGGTAAGGGATTTTCTAGCGTAGCAGAACATCGATGTGTTGCAGTGGCATGCAGTCTCACCCAATCTTGCACCAATCGAGCACGTCTAGGATGAGATGAAACGTCGTGTACGTGTGCTGCCTAGCCAGCCAGTGACGTTGGCAGCGTTGGGTCAGACGTTAGTCCAGATCTGGAACGGCAATCCCCATGAATTCTTCAACAATTTGGTAGGCTCTATGAGGCGACGGTGCCAGGCCTGCATCGACGCAAACGGTGGCCATACGCGCTATTACGCGCGCTGTGACATTTTGAATAAATTGAAGTTTTTGCAGAATTGCCTAATAAACAATGCTATCTGATTGTTGTATCGTTTTATGTCTTGAAATTATGTTTTTGTCTACATGATAACCATACACAGTTACTGTTTTCCTCTAGTATATATAGAATCTAAGTTCTGTCCAACAGCTCGTTTCGAAATTGAAAAATCACAATCTGAAAATGTGACGCGTAATGCAAAGAATCATATGGCGATCTGATACGAGGGCAGATTAAATGTAGGGCGACGCTCGCTATGAGAACACCACACTTGTGAAGCTGCTTCAATATATACACTGTACGAGTAGAGTAAATCACATCCAAACCGTAACATACTACATGTAAAGTAATATTCCATAAACTGGGTTTCACAAAATAATATATTAATAATAATAATAATAATAATAATAAAATGTCAAGATGTTGTTTCAGATATTGATTTACAAGAGAAATACAGAATGTGCAAATGTGGAATTAAACGATACCAACACCAAAATAACACAGTGGTTACGTCTGTTTCATACAAACGCCACGGAGTTTACATATATCACAGTTTATGAAGGAACACTATACAGTGGAACCTCTCTAAACCGGACACCCTGGGAGGCCCCAGGGTGTCCGCTTTAAAGATGTTCCACTGTAAATCAGATCCAATTGGAGTCTATTATATTACAATTTAAATACCGTAAAACACAGTTAAGTGTATTTTGCAGAGCTCAACAATGGGATAACCCCCGTGTTCAAGGTGTATGATCACGTGGTTTCCGAACCCGATTTTCCGACGTGACGTAATCTGTGACGTCATTTATACAGTAGATTTTCATGAAAATCTTCCTAACAAACGGACGGATTTTGATGATATGTAGCGCACCAAATACGATGCCATATGTGTGTTATGGGTGCTCTGAAAGTTCTTTACAATAACTTATACATTTCACAAAGAATCGAGTACCCTTTATTTCTGACATTCATTTGCTCTAGTTTTTATTTACATTTACGGTAACCGATTCTTCGAATAAACGACATAAGTATGTGATTAAAGCCGCCTATACAATAAAGGGCAACGTGTACCGCATTTGCTGCGGTATATTTCATAAATATATGTCATTCCATTAGCAACACATTAAAGGAAATATACTGTAAACACATCTAGAAAACATGACGTCATGTCGTTCGGAAACCACGCGATCCCCCACCTTGTAGTTGCGAACGGTAATTCTTGCAATTACTCCCGTACCGTTCGGTACGGGCGTAGATTGCAACAGTTACCTTCGTAAGTAGACAACGCCCCCGTTCCCCAAATGCTGGATCCGCCCCTGATATTAAACAGTGCATACACATAAATTGTGTTACTTTTGTTTTACTGAGTCAATGCAATACTGTTTACTGTTTTAAACTGCGTAATGGCATCAACAAGAACAGAACACACGATGAAATTGATGGGAAATCACGATGTTTGGCGTCAATCTTGGATGTTGGTAACACATTATTTATCCAAACGTGTTTTGGTATTGTCATGGCCATTTACTATGTACATATGATAGGATGTCAGTCTATTTTGAAATGCTATATTATAGGAATGAATGGCCTTTTTGTGGAATTTATCGGGGTATAAACTTGGAAAAGTCGCGGGAATACTGGACGAAGGCCGGAAGGCCTTGTCCAGTATTCCCGCGACTTTTCCAAGTTTATATCCCCGATAAATTCCACAAAAAGGCCATTCATTCCTTATAATTCCAGCATTTTAAATAAATTCATCAAGAAAATGTCTTTATTTTACGTTTTCTTAAGAATTATTTTAACTGCGCCTCACGGTTACGGAAAGTAGTTCGGCGTGGGAGTTTACTGGGATATAAATTTTGGACAGAGACTTGCTGCGGGCCAATCAGATGTTAGGGAATTGTGTTTTTGTGCTGGAATTATGGTGTAATAACATCTACACGATGGCAAATAAACGGTTGTTGTGCTTGTAGGCGGCCATTTTCGATGTTTTACATAAATCTCAAGAAATAAACTTTTATTGAAATACCATAAGGTTATATTTCTCTTCAAAAATATAATTCAATACGAATAATCCAAGAACTGGTCATATAAAACATATGTATATATGGTTTAGGGTAGTGGGGTAAGGTGGTGGTGTATTGGCGGCCAATTTATCACAAATGCCGATTGCAATGTTTTCAGTACGTTTTACAAAGTGTACATGCGATTTTGCGACATATTTATTTGAAAGTTCGCAAAACAGCCCTATTACATGTTGCTGTTAGAGACTCCACTTACTTACATTAGCAAGGTGCATGATCACGTGATTACAACAACAATGTCGCCCACTCCAAAGTAAGTATTATTTGATATTTTCCTTAATATGAAACGGATATTGATGAAATATGGCGCAGCAAACGCGTCTTCATGAGCTGCATTTGGTCGTCCAAGGAGTTCAGCACAGACTTATGTCGTTTTTGCGAAGAATCGATTTCCGTGTCGGTAGACACGGAAATCGATTCTTCGCAAAAACGACATAAGTTTGGGCCAACGTACAGAGACCACCAAATGCAGCTTAACAAGACGCGTTTGATGCGCCATATATCATCAAAATCCGTTACGTAATAAGGACACTATACTTTGAATCGGTTCTTATTGTTGTTGTTAGTACCACGTGATCATACACCTTGATTAGGGGGCATTACAACTTTAAACGAAGACTTATAAATTGTTATCATGCGAAACCGATATACTGGGATATATAAATTTAAACAAAATATAGTGGCAATTTGCCCCGGCATTAATTATTGTATTAGTTTAGCATGTTAATACGTATGCCTCTTGTATAAGCCAGCCACCTGTATAAGCCAGTCACTTACATGTATGTAGTATCCCAATGGTGGCTCGCTTATACAGGTTTGACTGTATATGTAAGTGCGCCTACACACAGTTTGCATGAACATCAGTTGTAAATACAGTAAAACCTCTCTAAATCGGACATCAGGACCAAATCGGTATTTTTCAATTGTGGTAACTTTAACTGTAGTGTAGTTACATTGACAACGCCTCTTTGTGATCGCAATGCATACAAATACAAGGTGTGGGATCACGTGTTTCCGGACGGCATGACGTCATGTTTTTTTAGATGTGTTTACAGTAGATTTCCTTTAATATCTTTCTAATGGGATGACGTATTTGTATGAAATAAACCGTAGCAAATGCGGTACGCGTTGCCCGTTATTGTATAGGCGGCTTTAATATAAAAATCCGTCCGTTTGTTAGGAAGGTTTTAAAGAATATCTACTGTAAAAATGACGTCACAGATTACGTCACGTCGGAAAATCGGATTCGGAAACCACGTGATCCCACACCCTGAAATATGTATTGCAGCACTCACCATACTTACAATGGAACCTCTCCAAACCGGATACCCTGGGACTCTCCCAGGGTGTCCGGTTTGGAGAGGTTCCATTGTATACGGCGTCGCCGCGACGCTGACGAACCGGGAGTACAGTGCCCTATAGATAACGCTCCAACTCGACAACTAAACACGGTTACCCCGTAATTAGTAGTTTGATAAAGTAGAAATATATTTCTGTGACAGGCTAGGATACAAGAAATCACCTTAAATTGTCTATATCATGTCTTATCTCCGCGGATTTCGATCGGAAAATGCCTCTACAGACGAGAGTCTGAATCCTCGCTGTGAGGTAGCTATCTAAATAATATATGACCTTCACTGAAGAAATGAGGCTATGGGACTGGTGGCCAGTGTAGCTCCTGATCAGATAGCACACGCCGTAGCCGTGTAACGATGTTTATTCCTTGGTAGAAGCATGGCGAGTGTTTCATTGATGGAATAGCGAACAATGCAGATCCTGATCAGCCTGTGCGGATGCACAGGCTGATCTGGATCTACACTGGTCGTTAAGCGCATAAACCCAATTTCTAAAGTTATAAACACATAGGAGATAGGTTATAATGTATGTAATTTTGTACCACAGAATATGTGAGATATCCTATGAAAAATATTTACGAAATTGCGCTGGGTCACCTTGCGGCGCCGTTTGGTCGTCTAGGCACGGGTGCAAAACCGGGACTCTGAGATGCAGGCTAACTCCAGTATACGATCTATTGTGTGCCAACAAAGTATGATTGCAAAACTACTACGTTGTTCGTCTTAGAGAGGTTCCAGACAAGGTGCAACTCAAGTGGTGATCACAACAACGTCATAATTATTCATAAATAGATCTTTGGCATTGTAATAAATCACACGGTGTGTTAAGGTTCATGCCCTGTAGATCCGACTATTGTTCATCGACGACTATTGTTCACGTGTATAATTAAGCCGGGGAAAATAACTTAGCCATTATTAGTTATTTTCCCCGGCTTAATTATATACACGTGAACGATAGTCGTCAATGAACAATAGTCGGCTCTAACATCAACGACTGTTATTATATGACTAAGTATTTCAGTCATTCTCATTGTCCGAAACACGACCACGTGATTATATACAAATTTAATGTAGACCTCTGAACGGTTTGTTTACACGAATAAGCACTCTCGGACCGCCCGACCTGTCCGAGATGTGTTCATTCATGTAAACAAACCTATTGTTCACATCCTTAGAGCGCATGCGTAAATATAACACATTTTGAAAAAAATATTTTAAAATTTAAAAAATCATTTTTTTTAAATAATTAATGAAAATTGTGTGAAGCCAAAAAAAACAGAACACATTTTTTTTCGGCCCAATATTTTAAAAATAATATTGGCCAGAAATATTTCAGTGTCATATAATAAAAACAACAGTTTGTTTATAAAGACAGCCACTGCGCATGTATTGCAGTACGCACATACTTCCGTAATATGGCTTTGCTCAAGTGTCCGCGCAAATAGATCTGCCCGTGCTCTATTAACCATTCGAGCCCGAAAGCCCGCTATAGCGGGGTTTGCAAACAGTGCAGATGCAGATAAGCCGGCTAGTAACGAGCCGTCTCATCAGGATCTGCACCTTTTGCAAGTAATTGTCATATTTTCACATCCCCGTTTCATACATGCACTAATCTGAGAATCATTTTGTGACGATTGGATTTGTCGGAAAATTAGCATATCACAGTCCATTCCAGTTACTTAGGGTTGAAAGGGTTAATCACGAATTCAGTTAACCTGTTTAAATTTCACGCCAAATTTAGTATTGAACTTGAATTTCAACGGCTGCAGTTGCAGTAGCTGGGTATTCACTAGTTCGATAACGAAATGGGGTGTTACAGTGGAACCTCTCTAAACGGAAAACCAAGGTAAAGACTGTGATCTTATTTCTGATGGGTTTCTTTGTCATTTATCTCAGATGATAATGTATATTCATGCTTGCAAAGCATCCAAATACGTATCAGAATGATAAAATGCCTGATTTACAGTAGAACATCTCTAAACCGGACACCCTGGGGCCTCCCAGGGTGTCCGGTTTAGAGAGGTTCCACTGTATATTATTCCTTCATATAGACACTTAACACAGTGTAGATCCTGGGGAGACAGCTGGATATGGTAAAACAGTTTGATATAACAAAATTGAGAATTTCTTCTCAAGTTATAATTTTATGAAGGAGTTATACTAGGCACCTAACTCGCACAAGCGTTCCAGTGATCTAGATTGAAACCAGAAGTACACAGATCATTGAATACGCACGTGGCCTACCTCAGTTCAATGAGGCGGTGACAGAGAGCACCCATTGTCACTGAACCGACTCAAATGCATATAGGGGAGGACGGCGGGAAACTACGGCTGGTAAGTATAACTCCTTCATAAAATTATAACTTGAGAAGAAATTCTCAATTTTATTGTATACGTTATACTTACCAGTCCGTACAAGTGGATATACGGAGATTCCCAAGCAGTCCTCACTGGTGGTGGTGTACAGGCATTTTCTCAATATGTAGAGTTCAACCCCTCAATGTTCCTTTATGTACATACATATCACCAGCATTAATCCATTCACGTACTTCGTGTACTGGAATTTCCCACTATAGATACATCATGTTATCTTACAGTAACACAAATTCAAATATTTTCGATAAATACATAGATTGTTAGTCAACACTTGACACAATATATTCAACGTACTTCACATGAAACTCGCCGGAATTTGAATTTCACGGTCATATAGAACACTATAAGTATACACTGTTCCGTAATTATACACTGTTCAGTTCACCACTGAATATATGTGTACACCAATTTCTATAAAAATATCTCACTTCGACAATACTTTTGTCTGACCATGCTGCATGTCTCGAAGGCAGAACCGAATAAATGTAGGTTTGTTCCAGTCTGCAGATTCAAGCACAGAAGTCATTGAGGCCCCGTTGTACATTGCCCATGATGGCCCAATCGCCCGGGTTGAATGTGCCTTGACATTAAGCTTCTTGTCTTTGTACGCCATCTGGATTGTCTGCACGATCCATCTGGAGATTGTTTGAGATGAAACTGGTTCATGTGGTTCGTTTATTGCCAGGTATAACCTTGTTTGGTCGTTACCTTCACAGTCCCGTCTAAAACACTCAGTTTTCTTCAGATAAAAATATAGAGCCCTTTTTGGGTCCAACAATTTGTTCTCCTTGAACGACGGCACGAAAATCTTCTCTCCATGGTGAGAAGGTCTGTCCTGCTTGGACAAGCCGTGACGAATTAAGGTTACTCCCTTCTGCTGTACAACAATCGACCCGTCCCCCAGACGTAGTGACTGCAAATCACCACATCTCCTGAAAGTAGTAATTGCAACAAGAAATATAGTCTTCCATGTAATATATTTCAGGGTTGCTGACGTAACTGGCTCAAAAGGCTTCCCTTCTAGCAATCTCAAAACCATTGGAAGCTCCCATTCTGGAAGTAGCCTGGGTTTGGGATGTCTAGAATTGAACACCCCTTTGAGTAACCTGATAATATAGGGGTGTTGTTCAACGGGTGTACTGCATATTCGCTCCAGAACGGAAGATAACATAGAACGATAACCTGCAATAGTTCTATACTGTAGTCCAGTAGTAAACAGATGTGTGAGTCAGAGTTGCAGTATAGGGATTGATATCATGTTGACTACACCAGCTACTGAACTTTTTGAACTTACAGGTATAATCTTTCTGTGTGCCCTTCCGCCAGGAGGCTGAGAGCAGTTCCCTAGTTTCTCGAGAAAAGCCTTTCGCTTTCTTTGAAACCTCGGTTGACAACAGCCATGCAGTCAAATTGAACATTTCTGCATTTGGATGGTATATCTGAGGTTTTGGCTGTCTTAGTAGATCGTTTTGAACAGGAAGTCGTAACGGACATGCTACTAGCAGTTGTAATAGATCCATGTACCAGTGTCGTCAGGGCCACTGCGGTGCTATGAGAATTACTTGACATTGAAACTGTCTCATGTGTTGTAATACCTTTGGGATCAGGCAAATTGGCGGATACGCATACGCGAACATGTTGTTCCACGACACCGAGAGAGCATCCAGCACTAACGCCTGAGGATGCTTTATCCAAGAGCAAAATACCTATGTCTGGCGATTGTCCGCTGATGCGAACAAATCGACTAGTGGATGGCCCAATCTCTGAAAAATGCTCTGCACTACTGACATTTTCAGTGTCTATTCCGTTGGCCGCATCCGGTTCATGCTCAACTGGTCGGCTAAGATATTAATCTTGCCTGCAATGTGTGCTGCCTTCAATGAAAATTTGTTTCTGATGGCAAAATTCCATATATGTCCCATGACCTGGTGCCGTCCTGTTTCTTCAGGTATTGCACTACTGTAGAGTTGTCGCACCGAATCAATACTGATTGACCCCGCAGTGTGTGAAGGAAGTGTTTCAACGTCAGAAACACCGCTTCCATTTCCAGGCAATTTATGTGGAGTTTCTGTTGCATTTCTGACCATTTGCCCTGTACATACTGGTTTCCCAGGGTGCCCCCATACCCGGTGAGTGAAGCATCCGTGGTTATGGTGAAACTTGTTTCCAGATGTACTAATGATCTGCTCTGCATAGTGTTTGCTGAATCTAGCCACCAGCTTAGATGAGATTTCAGATGCCGTGTACACGGGATTTCCATGTCCATGCTGTGCACGGACGGCTTAAAAAAACTCAATAGATGTAATTGAATTGGTCTCATGCGAAGCCGAGCATTTGGAATTAATTCGATACAAGAAGCCATGATCCCCATTAAATGAAGATAATCTATTGCTAAACACTGACCTTGTATCAAGCTGTTCACTTCCCTGGTTAGCTGGTTGATCATGTATGGCGTAGGTGTGACTATACCTTGATCCAGATGGAACAGACCTCCAATGTACGTGATTTTCTGCCTGGGGTCTAGACTGGACTTGTCCTTGTTTATGATAAAAACCAGTGCAACCAACAGATTGAGGCATGACTCTCTGTCTCTCATTAGCGACTGTCTTACTTGATTTGCCACAAACCAATCGTCGAGGTACACAGCTAACCTCCAATTTCGAGTTCTCAGGTATGCTGCTACAACATATACTATTTTTGTGAAAACCCGCGGAGCTGATGTTGGGCCGAAACAAAGAACTTTCCATTGATAGCAACGGCCTTGAATGCAGAAGCGTAAATACTGACGATGTTTCTGCCAAATTGGAATGTGTAGATATGAGGCGCATAGGTCCAGAGAAATAGCCCAATATTTTGGTTTGACTAGATTTAACACATTTGCTAGTGTATCCATTTTGAAATGGGTCTTCCGAAGATATTTGTTGAGCGATCTGAGATTTATCACTGGTCTGAATGTTCCTGACTTCTTTGGAACCAGAACAAAAGGTACTGTAAAAACCTACCTCAATTTCTGTCTGTGGTACTGGTTCGATGGCATCTTTTTCTAATAAATCGTGAAATTTCTTTTTGCGAAATACCTCGATTGTTTTGCAGAAACCTTCGTTTGTTTTATACCCGATGGTCCTGGTAATGTATCGAACTCCAGTCTGTACCCATGTTTTATGGTTGATAGTACCATTGGTCGTCTGTAATTTTCTGCCAATTTTCTAGAAACAAACTTACCCGACCACCTACCGGAATCTCCGGAGACAACAACCTTTTGCTTTCTTTCAAGTCATTTCCACAGTTGCTTGAAGCCACGAAAAGAGCGCCTGTCCCTTCCGCTTTGCCTCGCATAGTCGCTTTTCTGCAGTGGACTGGCAAACTCATGGGATCGTGTGTAGTCCGACCTCGGTTTGTCGTTTCGGTCTGACGATTCTGATGAACGGTAGCGTTTCGCTTTATAAATCTGTGTGCCTGACCGCGACTCAGTAGACGACTGATTGAAACGACGTTTTCTGTTGTAAAACCCCTTACTACCGCTCATTTTGTCCACAAATTCATTTAACAGTTGATGCAACTGATCATTATGTTTTTTGCGTTGTTTCAGCTGATCTTGTAACGCGTTACCAAACACACCTTTACCCGTGAGTGTTAAGTAGAGCACATTTGCTTTCACGTCTCTGATGGCATTCAAGCCAGTCTCTGATACTGCCGCCTTTCTACGTACGAGATGGTGGAAAACGCCCGCTCGTCCAATCTGGTCCAGTGTTTTTGTCGATATAGCAAACAAGTCTCTAACGGTTTGTACCGCACCGTCAATGTTAACTGATTTGTCTTGCAGTGTGCCCAGTAAGCCACCTAGTGCTTGTCTGCAAATACGCGATAGAGATGATTCCCATTCTGGACGCCATTTGTCCCTGGTATGATAGTGTTTCTATAGCTTTCAGAGGCTGAGTATATATATGTCTACCTTTGCCCCAGTATTTCACTGATTCCGAGCCATGCTTCTTTGGCAACATAGGCTCAAACAGGTCATCTAATTGTGGTACCTGTAACATGTCTGATGAACTTTTATGTACAGGGAAACATGATTTGTAGTCCTCCTTATATGCCGTAAGTCTTTCGGGATCTGCACTACGCCACGTATTGGCTAAAATGTATTTCTGCACATTGTCTAAGTGTAGCCCTGTGTCTTCTGTTGGTGTATCTGAGTCACCACCAAATAAATCACGCAACATGTCTACTGTAGATTCTGCCTAGTCTAACTGTTTTGTTGCGACATATTTCGCAAAATGACCATTCCCGTCACATGTAGACACTCCACTGTGAAGTGATCTGTCGTCAATGTCCGACAAAATCCCCAATAGATATGCACGTTCTGCTTGTCCAGGTGCTAACGAGATCTCATCGGGACCACTAGCGTGCCCAGGCGACGCAAGTCCAAAATTTGTATCCAGTGAACTGATACGGTTAATAATTGGTCTGCCCATCTCCTGTGGGTGGCTATCCGGTTTTGTTGTTGTTTCCAATGGTGGTCTGCCCATCCCCAGAGGGTGGCTCTCATTGGCCAACAAAAGCTGTATCACTTCGTCGATTTTTTCATTCAGACGTACCTCCAAACGGTTAACCCGTTGTTCTGTCGACTCACGCTTCGGCCGTTGTCGTTTCGTCACTGTGGTCGAGTCCGACTGTGCCCGCAACGGGGACGAACCAAGACCGACTACCGACTTTAACTCATCATCGGTTGCCGCTTTCAAATGAGCCGAAGTCATGTTGTAAGTAATAACACTCAATAAATAAATGATATTACATTAATTTGTAACTTAGCGAGTTATGAGAGATACTCTCTGTCGCCACCAGATAATTGAACTGAGGTAGGCCACGTGCGTATTCAGTGATCTGTGTACTTCTGGTTTCAATCTAGATCACTGAAACGCGTGTGCGAGTTAGGTGCCTACCCGGGAAATATATCTACTTATACGGGCTGGTAAGTATAACGTATAAAATAAAATTGGCTTCCGCAATGCAATAACACAGGAAATCGCGTGAAATCATTGTTATGCCTATTTTTAGCCCATTTCATAAATGTGACATGACACACGTATAATACCACCCGGCCGACCGCATCATCCTAAGAGTACGTATTCGTATTATGTATCAACGTTCTGTCAAATGAATAAACTAGAGAAGTTCGAAATGACTTCCGTAATGACGCGACAAAGCAAATGATGTTTTTACGCTGAAGTATTCATGCTTAAAACTTCATTAGAAGCGTCCATGACTAATTAATACTACTGAATTTGGTTCACGTTTGGTAAAAAGAAGTATTTATAAAGAACAGGAACCTTAATTAGACTACAATAGTAATTTAACATATGAAAACATATCATTTTGTAACGTGAGGGTTGACTGCAAAAATAAAACAATGCTTATCAGATTTTTAAGTCTTCAAGCAAAATATTTTATTTTTAGGTGCAAATATGATGAAACGCAACCATCGATAGGCCGTTTTAGAATATATATGAAGCAAACAATAATAATAGAAGAGACTATTGCCACTATCAAGAATAAACTAGATATTTTCCATTCAAAATGGAGTGACTTTAGGGAAATTAATACTTAAACATTCACCTGCTATGTGTAGCGATATACCTATGTCAGCACAAAACATGTAATAAACGTCCATTCCTATATTTTATGTTTGTTATAACATTTTGATAACCTTTTTTCTCACGTATTTTTTATTTTAGTTTTTCATAAAAATACACGACCTATAACAGTCTCATTGCCCAAATGCCCTATAAAAACCCTATTATTTATTTAAAAAACTCATTGTTACATGTAGACAAGCATCAATACGTTATTATTCAGACTGTTCATTGAAATGTAGCCATGCGTATGAAGTGACATATATATGTACTTTGTTCATTGAACTGTTTGTATATCTTGTGTTTGTACATGTACATGTAGCAAAGAGAATAAAAAACATTTAATAAAAAAAAGAAAAAAGATTTTCAACTAGATGCGGACATAGTCAATGGCGTCTTCTCATTGAAGCATATCGGGTATCTCCAAGTTTTCTGCTCTTTGGAGTCCGAAGTTATGTAATAACAGAATCTCAATCTTGTTTCCATTTGAAATGAAATTATTGAATTTCGTCCGCAAGTTTATGTTCGTCTCTAAGCGGCCTAGAAGAGAAGGGACGTACCGCAAGGTGTTTACCATTTGCCTCCGCGCTGCGTAGAAAAGACGGAGCGACATTCGTGATTGTGACTGGAAAAATGGGGCTTATGGGTTTTGCGACCAAAGGAAATGTACTGTAAACAAATCTAAAAAACATGATCCTACACCTTGTGTTACCACGGGCGTAGATACGATAAAGGCACTATTTTGGGCCATTTCTAATATTTTGTAATATTTATATTTTGTGAAACCTCTCTAAACCGGTCACCACGGGAGGTCCCGGTCCGGCTTAGAGAGGTTTTTACTGTAAATCAGGCATTTGATCATTCTGAGCCATAGTTGTGCGCTATGCGATCGCGAACATACATTATCACCTGCGATACATAACCAAGAAGCTCATACAAATAAGATCACAGGTATTTTATTGGTGTCCGGCTTAGAGAGGTTCCACTGTTGAAGTTTGTGCTACCCTTTATTGCACATTCTAATGCACTCTATACATATCGCGCAATATGATTATTGGCTGATGGTCATACATTACAGGTATATCATTGTTGATGAACGGTCGCAAATCATTTCACTATATATTCCTACGCCAGTAGTAAAGGAGTGCATTAGAAATAGGTTAACCGCATTGTAATTTTGAAATTTGCGGCGTCGCCATTAAACATTTTTTCTGACCTATCATTTTCTGATATACGCCGCAAATTTCAAAATTACAATACAGTTAACCCTATAGTGTCCGTTCAATGACCAATAGACCACCATCGGTAGCCCCTAGAGTAGGAAACGCCATGTTGATGGTCTAAGTCGATTTATTTTCCGATGTAGTTGGGGTGGACGCCGAAGGGCGGTGCGGGCCGTGGCAAAGTCGTCCACAGTGGAATTATATTAGACACCACAACGCGCCTGGTTACAGTGACAACATGAAAATAAGTACAGTACAACCTCTCTAAACCGAACACGAAGACAACATATGTGATCTTATTTTTGATGAGCTTCTTGGTCATTTATCTCAGGTGATAATGTCTGTTAGTGATCGCATATCAAGTAACTATGGCTCAGAATTATCAATTGCCCGATTTACAATGAAACCTATCTAAGCCGACACCCTGGGGACCTCCCAGGGTGTCCAGTTTAGAGAGGTTTCACTGTATCGACTTGTAATTCCGGAGCACAAGCCTAATGTTTCGATATTATGAACATCCTTCGCTATTATTGCATTGATTTGGACATTTTTTTTGTGAATTTATGTACAGTGCAACCTCTCTATAACAGCCACCCATGGGAAGACGCAAAACTGGCTGGTGTAGAGAGGTGGCTGTTGTAGGGAGGTTAATGCTGCATTATATGTTGTCGTCTGATTTTTTATTATTTTCTTCGATTATTCTCATAAAATCCATGCTTTGACAGCATTTGAGAATCATTTCCAATGGAAATGATTCTAATGTGCTGTCAAAACATGTTTTTATTGAGAAATAATTATAAAGCAACATCAGACGACAGTTTTGCGTGCTCAGCAGTGTAAGGGTTAGATATAGAGGAAATCATCCATTCGGTATATAAAATAGCGGCTGTTACAGAGAGGGTGTTGTTGTAGTGAGGTGGCCGTTCGGGGAGGTTCGACTATACACCTGTCCACGATCATTGGAAGGCAATCGTCTGAGAACGATGTACCTCAATTTGAAAAACATGTACCAGAATACATTTAATCACATGGAAACCTTGTTTATCACGTGCTATAACCCATTTGACAAAATAATAACACGTGTAGCTAAATTGATTGGCTTGCATGCATCACCGTAATTACGACGTATTCGTATTATGCGCTAACGTGATAAACAGAATCTCCAACTCGTTTCCATTTGATATGAGATGTATGAAACTCGTCAGCAATTATAAGGTTCGACCATGACCAGCTGTGTGTACACGTTTTTCGTGGCACGAGGGAACTGTTTGAACCCCAAGGCCGTAGGATTTGAGCATATATTATGCAGTCCTTTCGGTACTTTGATAATCTGCTCCATTCAAACATCTGATTGCAGCCGCATCAATTTCCAAATTTCAGTGCGACCGTTGTGAACTGGTCTGGTGACGTATGGCGATTTCCAGTAACGTCATGAGACACATACATTACGTAGATGTTGGCTTGGCTCCGAAATGAGCACTGTCTATTGCCATGGTCAAACAGCACGCGATGTACACCTTTGAACACGGCTGTGAGCGGTGTCACACAACGGCAGTCATGTAACAATGTTTGAGATCCTCTATTTATAACAGGTATAACTTTACAAAGATACTGTCACCAACACTCGTTCCTGTAGCCTATTTCATCAACATTGCAAAGTATACTTTACTAGCAAAGTATACTTTGAGGGAGTAATCATTTATTTTTCCTGAAATGCATTATTTCATATAGAACTAACAAATGCATATATTTCATGATTAAAAGTATGCAGAATTATTATACTGAATTTATTACATTATCACAGCCATTAAATGGCTGTGATAATGTAATAAATTCAGTATAATAAAAATTAATAAATTTATCATAAAATTGAAAATTTCTCCCTCAAAGTATACTTTGCTAGTAAAGTATACTTTGCAATGTTGATGAAATGGGCTACTGGTTGGCATATGTAGTGTTGTTACTGTCTATCTGGATTTCAAGTTAATAACAACGAGCGTCTGAACTCATACTTATTTATTAATACAAGAGCCTCTGCCAGGATGGCTCACGTGACTTAAATCAACAATACAAAGTACTATGGTCTGTTTCACGAAAGCTGCCCAAATTTTACGGCTATATAGACAATTAATTTGTTTTAGAAATACTGGACCGATTTTTATTATCTTAAATTTTCCTTTACTTTAATATTATCGAAAATAATATTGTATTTGAATTGTCTATATAGCCGTAAAATTTGGGCAGCTTTCGTGAAACAGACTATAAGTTATTGAAGGTGAAGGGAACTAACTGTGTACATGTACCCGAGTCGACAATACATGTACGTCACTAGCGGTTACTGAGTGAGTATGTCCACTGACAAGTTAGTTACTGACTTGCGCAGCTCGCCTCCATTATGTAGACGAGATGCGAGCAGCATCCGTGCGAGCCCCAATCAAATTTCCCGCTGCAAATATGTTTGACCTATCAGCGCTCGGTAACTAGAGACGCTAGATGAAAAATGTCCGCCATCTCAAAGAAACAAAATACAGCCATCAAAATCACACAAATAACCCTATCCCCGAGACTAGTGACACGATTATCGGTGCGGGCGCTAATGTGGCCGATAGTTATGGATCAGACTATAGTAGTGATACATAAATTACTGATTGAAAAGCCTTACAATTGGCTGCACGCACGAAACTGGGTACGAAAATACGCACTGAATTATGTGGAAAATCATAACACCCCGCTCGCCAAACTCGTCTCTAGTACACAATACGAACAAATAGCGTGCGAGCCATTACATTCCAGCGTCAGAAATGAATAAGCAACACGAAGATATAAGATTATGCCAGTCATTGTCAGACACAAGTGAGATATCTGCTTCATTGTCGTAATGTCCGGTGTCAATCTGATATACAGTGCCAGTACTCGTGATGACCAATAATCGGCAACACCCATAATAATGCTGTCGCCGTCCACTGGTTCATACAGTCTCCAGGGTGGCACACTACAACTATAATCCTCTACAACACTGCCGTGTACTAATAATAAAGGATTATATGCATAATGTATATGCTGGAGCCTGTTGTGTAAACAGTGAATGTCTGTGTCAGACCATGATGACCGAATCTACTGAAATGGAACTGGTAGTTCCACTACAATACATAGTTGTGGATTAACATGCCATATCAAAAATAGAATCTATTTTGTTTAAATGACTGTGTCACATACCACGTCTTAGACATTTAATATGCGCTTCAATGCCTGAAAATATGTTCTATTCTAGCATATAATGATATCGTATATGTAAGGTGGGGGGGGGGGGGGGGGTGGGGGACTCGATGACATTTTGTACCAAGGAGGTCATGTCCCACACATGTCATTGGAACATTTTTAATCAGCCGTCGGCCCAACACCCTCCCACAAACAAATCATATCCGTTACCAAGATCTGTGCTGCTCCGCGAACTCAATCTCGGTGGCTTCCGATTGTTAATGAAGCCCTTCTAGGAAGTAACGGGAGCCTCTGTGTAGTAAATGTCTTGACACCAGGGGCCGTTCACTAAACTTCGTACGACTAAAATGTTCGTAAGTGCAAAATTATGATAGTCTGTAAATTTCACATTAACACTATTTTCTTGTAAATAATTATTGGATTTACATTTATTGAGCATAGGCTGCATATGCAGTCTATGCTCAATAAATGTAAATCCATAAATTGTAATTTATCTTAAATTTTAAATTTGCACTTACGAACATTTTAGTCGTAAGAAGTTTAGTGAAACGGGCCCCAGTTTGTTCCTACTGTCTGTTTCACGAAACCTGACCAAATTTGACGGCTATATAAACAATGGAAAAACAATATTATTTTCGATAATATTAAATTATAGAAACATTTAAGAATGAGCCTTCTTTTTGTTTTGTGAAATTTGGTCAAATATTGATGTCATTACGAAAAATTAATTAGTCTATGGGAATTTAACATCGGTCCACTATTTATGAAATTGCAAAAAAATCCCCATATACATCTTCACTCTATTTAACATGGGGAAACTTTTTTTTCGCAATAAAATCGATATTGGACCAAATTTCACGAATAAAAAGAAGGCTCATACATCAATTTTGATAAAATTTAAAACTATCAAAAACAAAATTGTTTTTTTGCATTGTTTATATGGCCGTAACATTTGGGCAATTTTCGTGAAACAGACAGGAGTTTAGCATTGGGCCGCAGGCTGAGACCATGTGTGTTGTGTACATGTACACACTTCACGGTTCTGTTCTTTCAATCTTATATCATCTAATAGTAGTTTAATATCATCATTACTGTATTATACAGTGAAATCTCTCTAAACCGGACACCAATGAAACACCTCTTATTTTTTATAAGTTTCGTGGTCATTTATCTCGGGTGATAACGTCTGTGCGTGATCGCATAGCACACAACTATGGCTCAGAATGATCAAATGCCTGATTCACAGTGAAAGCTCTTTAAATCGGACACCCTGGGGACCTCCCAGGGTGCCCGATTTAGAGAGGTTTCACTGTAGTTAATACATTGGTAACATATAAATAGATCGCCTGATGACATAGTTAATGTAATTTATACTAGAGGACGCTGCCGGAGGACTATTTCCGTCATCTGTGACTTAATGGTATTAACGGACAGCACACTGCAGAATATATATAACCTTTAGTACTTTGGTTGAAATTGACGCCATTGGATAGCCGTTTATCATGGACAAATAGACGCAAACATCCTTTTTTTCACACATTCCTAAAGAATAACATATTAGACCATCGATATATCAATCAAAAATGCTTCATTGTGTGAGCTAACATAATGGGGAAGACTCGTGATTGGTAAAGGACCGTTGTATCTCCCTAAACCGGACACCCTGGCAGGTCCCCAGGGTGTCCAGGTTAGATAATGTCCACTATAAGTCCAGCCTATGATCACTCGCAATATATGTTTTGGTATTTTGCAATCGCGAACAGCCATTACTGTCAGAGATATCTCACATCAAAATCATCCAAGATTGAACTCGTGAACGTGCCCGGTTCTACTTTACATACCGGGGTAGGTACAGCTCAGATTCCTTCATGGTTTCCACAACGGACCGATTGCATAGCGTTTACACATCGTTTTCACATCTTTTTCGGTTTTATAATGAGAAAATGAACGTTTTCGTTGGTTTAAACGTGTTACGTTTATACCAACGAAAACATAATTTTATAATTAAAGAACAACGAAAACATTGTCAAAGGGATGCGCTGAAAGAAACGAAATGCGTTTAAATACTTGAAAACCTGGTATATGTATGTAAACGTTTTCACGTACAAACGAACGATCATCGTTTTCATGCATATCGTTGCACAAAACGATTGTGTTCACTTCGTCTTCCGTTCGTTTTCATTTGGGAACGTCCAACCTATCGTCGCAGTAGACTGCACACTAGGGCTAAACTCCATAGCCTTGATTTGCCCGATTACTCTATCATAGAGAATAATTGATGTATCGGATGGCAGCATCACATAAATACAGAGCCCCGCAGTGGACGTAGAATTCTATTTTTCATTAATACGTTCCCACGAAATAACAATTCGTTCCCTCAATTTAACAATTCGTTCCCATGTTCAATTCTTCCCAATGATATAACAATTCGTTCCCATGAATTAACAATTCGTTCCCACCAATTAACAATTCGTTCCCACGAAATAACAATTCGTTCCCACGGGAACGAATTGTTAATTCGTGGGAACGAATTGTTATATCGTGGGAGCGAATTGTTAGATCGTGGGAACGAATTGTTTAATTCGTGGGAACGAACTGTTAAATTGAGGGAACGAATTGTCATTTCGTGGGAACGAATTGTTAATTCGAGGGAAAGAATTGTTATTTCGTGGCAACGAATTGTTAAATTGAGCGAACGAATTGTTAATTCGAAGGAACGAATTGTTATTTAGTGGGAACGAATTAATAAAAAGAAATCCATCCCCCTGCGGGGCTCCGTGCATGAACAACCTCACCTATGTGTCTCTGTATGATACAACTCATTGGAACTTGATACAATGGGTTACGTTTTGATCAGTCTATACATGGACATTAGACACTATTTTATATTCTACTATTCACAGTTTCATTATACAATGTGATCAGGATCTACATTATTATGCATACGGTAAATTAACACACATATGTAGATAAACGTCACGTAGTCTTTTCATCAATTCAATGGTTAACGCTTAGAATGCGGGAAACAAAAAATGGTCGTCTGATGTTGTTTTATAATTTACTCCCTTGGGGGTAAACTTGGCTAGTCGGGCCTGAGACTGCGGGAAATACAACGTAGTTCAACATAATTCTACGGAGCCCCAAACGGACATTAATTCGTTAACACGAAATAACAATTCGTTCCCTCAATTTAACAATTCGTTCCCTCAATTTAACAATTCGTTCCCTCGAATTAACAATTCGTTCTCACGATATAACAATTCGTTCCGCCGAATTAATAATTCGTTCCCTCGAATTAACAATTCGTTCCCACGAATTAACAATTCGTTCCCGTGGGAATGAATTGCTATTTCGTGGGAACGAATTGTTAAATTGAGGGAACGAATTGTTATTTCGTGGGAAGGAATTAATACAAAAAATAATTATGCGACCCCCGACCGTCAACCTGTATAGTTGGATTTTTAAAAGTGCATACCCCAATCAATCCTAAAAAATATCGTATATTCCTATATAAATACCCAGCGCCTAAATCGGCCGTTGAACCTGAACTGCCGGAGACGGACACGGCTGCCTTTCAGACACTATATTATACTCCACAGCCGGAAAAGGTCAACCAGTTGTGTTTACATGTCCCCCATGTTTGCTGATGCAGCATGCGGCCCACTAATCCGGCATTACCATAAACTATCGTGCCGGCACGAAACGCGGAGCAAATGTCTGATTTAACAAACGGGGAATGTGGCAATGTGGAATGCCCATGCGAATTCACGTGCATAGTGATGTATAACTGCGACTGCCGCTGGTGAAGTGGCGATGATGAAATTAATTTTGTATAATCAGTCTAGCACCCGTCGGCTGTGCACGATCATGGCGCTTGATAATGATGTTATACATTTATATGCATGTACGCTGTTTCATATACGAGACACGCCATGTAATGTTTACTTTCGGACATCTGTGTAATTTCAATTAATACGTTCACAAAATTCACAATATTTTACGTAAATGGCGTCAAATGTTGACAATATTTTCGGAGTACAAGCGGAATTATAATTATATTCCGCATGTACTCTGATAATATTGTCAACTTATGACGAAATTTACGAAAAATGTTGTAAAAATATTGTAAATTTTGTAAACGTATTTCATGAAATTACGCAGATCTCAGTACAGGAAATGTCTCAATTACTTGGTTGTGACTGGAAACATAGGGTCTATGTCCTTCGTGGCAAGTCTAATTCCTGAGTTTCCAGCACACTCTCGCAACATGATAAGGACCTACGATGTTTGTCAGAAGCAAGGCATGTGTTCCACTGACTGAATGGAGACCAGTTCCGACTGATCAGACTGTGCATCTGCGCAGTATGATCTGGGTTTACACAGGTCGCAAAACATATATATATATATCTGTGCATGCTGACCTTTGTTGGTAACGATCAGACAGGATACAATGAATGTGCCCTACGTACACAGTCAGATTCTGGATTATACAAATATTAATAAATAATTACGCGTTAGGAGAATATTATCAATTGCATTTCGGTCGTCGCAACGTGTGCACTATAACCGCCAGCGTTTGGAAATAAGTAATGTGGAGGACATTTAAGCGTATCTGACAAGGGGCCTGGTAATATTACAAGACAACGTTAAGAGAGCCAGAAAATGAAGTAAAAGTATATATGGTTTAATGGTAATATTGGTGCATACGAGTTATTAAATGCATGCAACGAGTAAATACATAGTTATTATAATGCACTATATAAATATCACGCAATCTGATTGGCTGATGGTCATACATTACAGGTATATCATTGTTGATGAACGGTCGCAAATTATTTCAATATGTATTCCTACGCCAGTAGTAAAGGAATGCATTAGAAATAGGTTAACAGCATTGTAATTTTGAAATTTGCGGCGTATATCAGAAAACGATAGGTCGGAAAAATGTGTAATGGCTCCAAAAGTGCGTCCCCATTAAACGGATTGTCCGACCTGTCATTTCCTGATATACGCAGCAAATTTGAAAATTATAGTACAGTTAACTCTATAATGTATCACATACGACACCATTAGAGCGCCAGTAAGTAAGCTATTTATAGATATAAATGTTCCAATCAGACTCACTGATGTACAATTAACACAACATTGGTCTTGAAAATCTATGAATGTAGCCATGAATACTTAAGTTGTTATTTGCTTAAAGTCATACACAATAGTTTAGGTTTAAGCAAAGATTGGAGGATTTGCCCAACTGGGTTGTACGCATGGGCAAATCCTCCAAACGTTGCTTAAGCTTAACATATTGAATTGTATTCACAATCTTATGACATAGCTCTATCGTGGAGTTTATGTAATACGGGCGACGAAGCATTTGGCTGCCCGCCAAATGCTTCAAAAGCCCGCTTTATGCTACACGTATAGGAAAACTTAGCATTCAGTGAAACTAGGTTCAACATATGAATGAAAGTGATGAGTCTCTGATGATGTGATGAGTCTCTCATGTCTCATGAACAGGGTGTACCGTACAAGTTTACAACATCCGTAGTTTCGTAATACGGGCGATGAAGCACATGGCCACAGGCCAAATGCTTCTAAAGCCCGATTTATGCTACGTCAGAAAACATACTGAATATAGCAGGTGAACTATTCTAGTTATTAAATTCAAAAATGCGCAATGACTATTTTATGACCAAAAGAAACAACACCATTATATAGAAACCACATTATATCTCTCTTTCTCTATCTTTCAACAACATTAGATATAAACACGATATATCTCTCCCTTTCTCTATCTTTCAACAACATTAGATATAAACACGATATATCTCTCCCAACATCATTAGATAGAAGCCACAATATATATATCTCAACATAATTATATAGAACCCTCTCTCTCTCTCTCTCTCTCTCTCTCTCTCTCTCTCTCTCTCTCTCTCTCTCTCTCTCTCTCTCTCTCAGGACTTATTCGCTATTGCCTACACAATGTTGTGTGAAATTGAACACGTGCTCACTGAAGAGAGACGTACACTCTATCTTGTCCTTATGAAAGGCGCTTGGTATGACAATGGTATTCACATGCTGACAGTATGGGTACCTATGTACATATATTAGTTGCAAAACAATGTTACCCTGATTTTACATGTACTCACCGTCATCTGTAGTACAGCTATAGTGCGGTCCATATCATTCTACTGTACAATAGTCTGGAATATGATCCGTGGTCAGTTTCCACAACTATATCAGAGGGTGATGGTGTAAATAGATACACACGCGTAATAAACAAACATATTCCAATTAACATTTAGTATATTCGCTTATATACGTTCACCACATGCACCTTTGTGGGTTAATTTGTGGTTTTGTTTACGAGACATGGTCAAGCGATCCATGATAATCAATGGACATGACTGACTGTAACAAGTATACATTGCAAGTGCGGTTTTATTTCACCTATTCAGTTGTGTCACGGACTGTGCTATATTCACAGTCCACGACACAAGTATCTCATAGCAACAGATGAAGTGAAGCTGTATGCAAAAAAGACACAGCTAATACGAAAAATAGTCAAAATGTGCTCAAAGACCACCAAGGATGGCGACAATAATAGCATCACTCGAAGGACGCACATGGAGACTTTCTATAGCCGCCACGCTGCACTGAACTTCGCTGATGGGAGTTTAAAATTACAAGACATAGTCAAGTGATCCGTGAAAATTGCGGAACACGACTACCAGAAAAAAGTATACATTGCAAGTGTGCGTCTAGTGCACCTGTTGATGTAGTCCAGGATACAAACACATCTGACACAGCACTGGGTTAATGAAAAGTAAATGTAAAACTCAACACAATTGATACCAAAAAATGGGGAAAATGTGTATAACTTTCAAAATGACAGTCGTGCTCAGTGATGACCCAGATTGTGAAAATTGGGAATAATATCACTGAAGATGCTTAGCCTTGTTATTTTTCTTAAAATGATCTTAAATGTACTAATACAGTTTCTATAATGCCTAGGCTATTAATGTACTATATATGAAAAGGAAATATATAAAGTGTATCTGTTCACTGGTTCATTAAGAGAAGTACGCCAATGACACTATTTAATGATAATATAGAAGCTGTACAACCATGGTCGTTGCAGGAAGTAGCTCTGCAATACTACAATACTACGGTACCGTTCATAGCATACTAACATCGTGGTAAAGCTATCAATTGGTAAATTTAGTTTCATACACTAACGTCGCCCGTCATATGTAGTGCCGATTTCATATTAAACGTGTAGCAACACAACTGGTGGCGAGCGCATGCCAGACCATATGACTTTAATATCCGACTCGATCTCCATGAGATTGTTAGCTGACCTGTAGCCTATTTCACCAACATTGCAAAGTATTCTTTTCTAGCAAAGTATACTCTGAGGGAGAAATTTTCAATTTAAGGATAAATTTATTAAATTTTATTATACTGAATTTATTACATTATCACAGCCATTTTGGCTGTAATAATGTATTAAATTCAGTATAATAATTCTGCATACTTTTAATCATGAAATATATGCAGCGGTTAGTTCTATATGAAATTATGCATTTCAGGAAAAATAAATGATCACTCCCTCAAAGTATACTTTGCTAGAAAAGTATACTTTGCAATGTTAATGAAATCGGCTACTGAAACAGAAGTTCCATAAGCCACTTTATCGCGTGGCATGCACGTCTTTGTTATGGATGCTATTATAGGCGGGAATGAATGGCCTTTTTGTGGAATTTATCGGGGTGTAAACTTGGAAAAGTCGCGGGAATACTGGACGAAGGCCGGAAGGCCTCGTCCAGTATTCCCGCGACTTTTCCAAGTTTATATCCCCGATAAATTCCACAAAAATGCCATTCATTCCTTATAATTCCAGCATTTGAAAGAAATTCATCAAGAAAATGTGTTTGATTTTCCGTTTTCTTAAGAATTATTTTAACTGCCCCTCACGGTTACGGAAAGTAATTCGGCGTGGGAGTTTACTGGGATATAAATTTTGGACAGAGACATGCTACTGGCCAATCAAATGTTAGGGAATTGTGTAAATATTTTTGTGCTGGAATTATTGCATTTTACCACGAAGTGTTGGGACGGCCCTCTTACATGTAAATAAATATACATCGACATTTGTGTCAATCACAAAGCTACGGAAGCCCATTAGGGCCACTTCACTTTTTTTTAATTTGCATTTATTCAAGACGTTTTCTTGAAATCTTAAATTTTCAAGTTCTTTTCTTGAATTTTCAAGATCTTTTCTTGAAAATTCAAGAAAAGATCTTGAAAATTCAAGAAAATATCTTGAAAATTCAAGAAAAGATCAAGATCTTGAAAATTCAAGAAAATAACTTGAAAATTCAAGAAAAGATCTTGAAAATTCAAGAAAAGATCTCGAAAATTCAAGAAAATTTAAAAAAGTGAAGTGGCCCTAATGGGCTTCCGTACGAAGCAATATTGAATTCTACAAGCCCAATACAAGTTCACTTTGAAACTGACATGAACCGTTGACGTCATATACAACAAATACACCATAGCACAGCATTGTGCTAAAATTAGAACAGGAGAAGTGTCTTTCTTTTGGAAGCAGCTATGTAAGATATACACAGAGTTGCTTTCAAGCTATTACACGTTAATTCAGCTCGATATGGATGGAAGTAATTTAATCAGTTTATATCAAGCCCGCTGTCAGGGCACCATTCATGGGAGCCGGGATCCATTGATATAACATTTTCGAGGTTCTCCGAACGTGTACTCCAAATCAAGTAGTAGACTGCGCATATCCACCAATCAAAATGCATGAGTTTGAGTCACTCGGGAACCCTCGGACCATTCCGTAAATCGAGAATAGTATCTTTGACGCCATTTTATTTTCGACGTTAAATTGGCGTTTGTACTTCGCGGGACGCTTTGGCGGAACGGAACCTGTAACCCGTTTCACTAAATTAGGCTGTAATACACAGGGGAGATAATGTGTTAATACTATTTTTGGAATGTCAAATGATGCAGGCTTACGACGTATGCAAATGGGGTTCAATTATAAATACAGCGGAATCTCTCTAAACCGGGCACCCTGGAAGGTAACAGTAACCATGGATAGCAGGTGGCCGTTTCACTAAACTTCGTACAACTAAAATGTGCAAAATTATGATAGTCTGTAAATTTCACATAAACACTGTTTTCTGGTAAACAATTAGTGGATTTATATTTATTGAGCACAGGCTGCATATGTAGCATAGGCTCATTAAATGTAAATCCATCAATTGAAATTTCCAGATGATCCTAAATTTGCACTTACGAACATTTTAGTCGTACGAAGTTTAGTGAAACGGACCCCAGGAATGATTTCTATGTGACCAGAATGTATTTTGAGTATGTTCTTGTACTATGTCCCTGGGGACCGTTTCACTAAACTTCCTGCGTCTGAAAATGTCAATTGATGGATTTACATTTATATGCAGCCTATGCTCAATAAATGCAAACCAAACAGTGAAATTTACTATCGTGATGTTGCACTTACGAACATTTTAGTCGTACACATTTTAGTCAGTTTCGTGAAACGTCCCCAGAATTTTAGAACATGGGCAGACATACTATATGTACTAGACATTGATATATATGGACGATCGCTGTTAGTTGCGAACAGTAACTCTTGCAGTATGGGGGTAGATTTCAAGAGTTACTGTTCGCAACTAGATCACTGTGTGCTCTCTTAGAAACATATTATTCCGTCAAACTGTACATCTAAAAGTGACGACGTTTTCGCTATTTCCGAGATTGGTTTGATTTCCGTTGATAATGTTTTCACATGAAGGACCAACTCAATAAATAGAGAATAGTAGGTTAGTGCCGTGAATGGGAAAACATATCTGGCAAGGCTCAGGAAACGGGATGGGCGAGGCTCTGCCGAGCACAACCCGTTTTCGTGCCGCGCCAGATATTTTTTCCAATTCACGGCACTAACCTACTATTCTATTTATCTTGTCAACACCTACAAATGGCTGTAAAATGCAAAAATCGCATTGACTGGATATCAAAAATGTTTCACGGCACCGTGTTTGATGGCACATACGCACTGTGTTGACGGGATAATTATAATTTCGCGGATAAAACGGAAAATCAAGCGTTTTTTCATATAATATAACAATGGAATATATTTCTTCATATAACACGTGACAAATTATTGCTACATGTATATAAAATAACGTCCTATTTGGGACAACGCAAAGCGTAGACGACACGAAAGCAACACCATAGATTCAGTAATTAGTTTCATCGACACTGTAACGTGTTTATAAAGCCTCTATAATCTGCGAACACCGGAATTTTACGACAATGGTTATGCACGTGTACCGGAAGTGGGAATATCGGTGTCTGTATTCAGTCTAGTGAATGTGCTAATGTGGCTGGAATGTTTTGTCTGGCCATAATGGCGGTTTATTGTTTATTTATTGGAAGACTGCGCCGTGAATAAATCATTTACCTGGCGTGACACACTCCAATTGCAGTAAATTGAGGTGTTTCCACTCTAGGGGGTATCTGCTGACAATCTCTGCTGCTAGGATGTGAGAAAACGTGCAACACGAATGTCGGATGATGCGCACGTATAGTGGCATACACCGGAGAAAACTGACCTTATTACGCAGGCAACCAGCTTAGTCGCATACTGTATTATTTAAATGCCAGATGAAAGTTCCGCATACTACACTGTAATCTAAATTATACACAGTTTAATATGCCACATCTAGATCACGGTTCGTCCGCGTGTACGAGGAGATAATCCGCGAGCTTTAGCGAGTGGATTATCGATCGTACATGCGGACGAACGTGATCTACATGTGTTATGACATGCCCATGTCCATACATTGCCCATGTGCTGTGTAAATGCAGTAACACAACTCGAAAATGTATCAAAGATGGGATAATTAATATAATCTTATGTTTGACATATTCAATAATAAAGTTAAGTACAGAACAACTTGAACACATGTGACTTTCAGAATGGAGCATGTGTTGGCGTCGAAGTCATTATCTACAGGCATAACATATTACTTTCGTGGCCTTTGCAAATTATTTTTTATTAATTAATTGTCAGACTTATGCTTGGAATAAAATATCGAATTTTATCATTTTTGGCGGGAGACATACTGTCTCCACGCTATTGGGATCGTGATTCTGGCCGTTTGCACGGGTCTACTTTCGGAAGTGGCTCTCTGTTCATCGGGGGACGTCTCAATAGGCTCAATTTGCGTTCGCAGTTAACAACAGTCAGGTGACATTTAAAGTCAGCGAGTGAACTGAAAGCAAGTTATTAATAGCAACGGCAATGCTCAACATTATGTGTAAAATAGTTGGCATGCCCAACTTTACTTTTGAAGAGAACAAATTGCTGTTATTGAGACGCCCCCCGTATCGTGTACCACGCATTCGCAATGCGAGGTCGAAGGCCATTTCTTTTTCATATTGTGGTTTACGGGCGATTTTCGAAAAATTACCCTCTGTGTGAGCGAAACAAAATTCATGAAAACATTTTGCCGTTCATGCAGCATAAACGTATGTAGGCCTACGCCCAGTCATAATTTTGAAAAGAATTCACATAATATTATGTCACACCTCCAGAGTTCCTGTTGGGTATGCAATTTGGATTACTCGGTTTGTATCCCTATTCTGCAAAGTGCCGATTGATTTTGGCCAAATAAACATACTAAAAATATGAAAATTTCCCCGTTTTTTTTCTTCACATTACGAGAAACCTATGCTGCCAAAAATATATTTTGAACAAAATCGATCAAATATTGATTGTATGGGCATCATTCTCTATGGGAGATGTGATCTATAAATAAATTTTCTTCCATAATTTTTGTTTTACTGGGCCGACTTTCACTTAATAATTTTTTGTTGTTAGTTAGATCATTTCCGAGCTATCTCGCCAAGTTTCGAGATTAATTTCTAAAATAAAAAGTTTTTTCGTATTATCCATCGGCGCTTTCAGTTGAAACAGACAATAGAATAACGTTATGTTTGTTTGTCCAAATTGCATCTGCGAAATGAGCTGGAACAGACCAACCACGTTCTGTCAGAGTGGGCGTCAACTTGAGACAGAAAAAAAAACATCCACTTTTTTTTTTTAAACATCCGTCGGTGGGTCCCGTAAACCAAGAAATACAAAAATGTAACTGATCAAGTTCTCCAAATTTGCAGATTGTACATCCAATAATCAACATCGAATATATTTCTAACAAGGAATTTCTGAGTATGCAAATTCACAAGTGGCTACTTGTCTCCCGCCAGTCAGTACTTTCAGTACTTTGATTACAATTTGAGATGTACTTTGCAGTCTGTGGAACTTTCTCCGGGTCTTTAGTATATATTCTATATACTTATCATATGCAATGGTTGGTTGATCTCTTTATATTTACACCTTCTATAAATTCATAATGCAAACGCCCATTCGACATATTGCGTTTAAATCCCAATACAAACATTCATTATTAGATACCCGTGACGTTGTGCGTTGTTATTGATTGGTTAAAATTCAATTGACCTCATTAATTTCCACGAGGTTGCCAATAACTGCAGGCTATTGACCGGCAACGTCGCTGTTCCAGGAATTGCGACAAAATGACGTAAGACAAAATAAATAATTTTACGCCATATTTGGTTATTTACATTTTTGAAACTATCAGCAAATTAAGTGTAAATATAAGATAATAGCAGGGCGTACTGTGTAATAATAGTACTAGATGGGCTGTTACTGTAAATATAAGTAATAATAGCTGGGTGTACTGTGTAAATATAAGTAATAATAGCATGGGCTGTACTGGGCTGTACTGTGTAATATAGTAATAATAGCATGGGCTGTACATGTAAAATATAAGAAATTATAATGGCGTAAACTGTTTATAGTAATAATAGCATGGGCTGTACTGTGTAAATATTAAGTCAATAATAGCATGGGCTGTCATAAAATATAAGTAATAATAGCTTGGGCTGTACGTGTAAATAATAATAATAGCATGGGGCTGTACAGTAAATATAAGTAATAAATAGCATAGTGTATATAATAATAATAAAAGCATGGGCTGTACTGTAAATATAAGAATAATAATGGGCTGTACAGTGAATATAGTAATAATAGCATGGGCTGTACAGTGTAAAATATAAGAATAAATAGCATGGTCTGTACTGTGTTAAATATACAGTAATAATAGCAGGGCTGCACAGGGTGCTTAAATAGTACTGTGTAAATATAAGTAATAATAGCATGGGCTGTACAGTGTAAATATAAGTAATAATAGCATGGGCTGTACTGTGTAAATATAAGTAATAATAGCATGGGCTGTACAGTGTAAATATAAGTAATAATAGCATGGGCGTGCTGTAAAATATAAGAATAATAGCATGGGCTGTACTGTGTAAATATAAGTAATAATAGCATGGGCTGTTTACTGTTGCGTTTACTGGGTTCACAATACATTTGGTCTGTTTAAAGTTTGCGAGGAGTCCTTTGGACATGGTTTCATTCCTTAACCCTTTCAAACCGAAGGAACTGGAATGGACTGTGATATGCTAATGTTCCGACCAATCGAATGGTCACAAAATGATTTTCAGATTCGTCCATTTATGAAAAGGGGGTGTTTTTATTCTCAAAAATATTAAAATGACTATCAAAATGTGCAGATCCTGATGAGACGGCTCTTTACGAGCCGGCTCATCTGGATCTGCACTTTTTGCATAAACCGATATAGCGGGATTTCGGGTTCAAAGGTTTAAATGCAATTGGCATATGATACAGGACACGTGAAAATGTACCTTTGGTCATTTTGCTCACAAAAGGAGATTTTTTATTGGACTTAAAAGATGAATCATTCATAATCAAAATGGTTTTCATTTCATTGCAATATCACATATATATTTATTTTTTTTAAATATTGCCACAAACATGACGTCACTCAGTAACTTGAAAACGTTAATTACGACTTTCTGACTCATTATCAACCAAAATCACGATTTCCTTTTATTAAATTACAAATAATCTGTGTTTATCTACATGTATATACCATTATTGACTGTAATACACAGGGAAGATAATCTGTCAATACCATATTTTGAATGTCAAATGATACAGCCTTACGACGTATGTAAATGGGGGCTCAATTATAAATACAGTGGAAGCTCTCTCAACCGGACACCCTGGGAGGATTCCAGGGCGTCCGGTTTAGAGAGGTTCCACTGTAAATCAGGCATATGACCTCCCGAAGGCACGTGCCTATGCTTTGCGATCGGGAACAGCTATTAGCATCGAAGATCAGTGACAAAGAAACCGACCAAGATTACAAACACAGCGATTTACAGGGTGTCCAGTTTAGAGAGATTTCGCTGTACTCTTTGAATTGTACAATGCAAACAAAAACAAAAGACAGTAACTATGAATAGCGGGGAGCTAGGGTTACACGCGCTATTTTTGTTCAGTATTATACATATTTTTATGGAACCATGTTCTTTGTCAGGCTACTCATGCGTTGTGGATACAAATCTTCAATTAAATTACTTTTTTACATTTACTAAAGTTTAAAGTTTAACCCTTTGAACCCGACATCCCGCTATATCGGTTTATGCAAAAAGTGCAGATCCAGATGAGCCGGCTCGTAACGAGCCGTCTCATCAGGATCTGCACTTTTTGAAAGTAATTTTAATATTTTTGAGAACAAAAACACCCCCTTTTCATAAATGGACGAATCTGAAAATAATTGTTTGACCATTGGATTGGTCGGAACATTAGCATATCACAGTCCATTCCAGTTACTTAGGGTTGAAAGTGTTAATATCTTTCTCGTGAATTTCGGTGCATATTATATAAATACTGCCCTTGTTGGGGGGAATAGTGTGGATTATCTCTCCGAGGAATAGCTGATGGAGATATTAATTGTTTTGAGAGGTTTATTTTGGATAAACGCAGAGGTAGTCCAACCAGACGTCGGCTGTTTCCGTAATTACGCTTCGGGTATTTTCAGGACAGGAGGGTAATTTTGTAATATTCCCCTCTAATAGTTCCCTTTGCGTGAAGCGGGCGACATGGTAGAATATTTTATCACGTGATATGAAATTGACCAATGCAACACTTATAAATTGTAATGAGGTATACAACTTACATTCACATAATCATTCAACAAGTCTCGGTCATGAGAACATTCGAACATTATTATGACCAAGCTTAAGTCAATTACATATCGAATTATGAAATGTTGCCCTGAGATGACCGAGTCACCATGCTACGTGTATCTGCATCGCAGTGATACAGTCAAGTCTAGCCATCAGACAGTTTTACCCTCTCTCAGTCTCTCGGGTTTCGGCAGATTTACGTCCCTAAGCAAATTATAAAATCGTCAGATCGTTTCCAGGCACGGGTTATTGAAAACACGACCATATACTATTATTTCACAAACATGGGACAAAATCTCGTTGGTTTAGTAGAGCATTTAATTTATTGATTTGCGACTCAATGCTTTGGCTGATGTCGGACAAAATGCGAGTATTACAAGTTCACCCGATTTGTCTGGCGCTTGCGCAGGGCGGTTATCTGCGGATGCGTCATAAACAAATCGGGATAGTTACAATTGCGACACGGAATGCCAGCTTATCTGCATCTACGTTACCATATGACCAGTCTATTTTCTGACACACTAGGGCATCCCACAGACTGATATGATTTAATTCTGCTATTTAGAAGCATACATGTAGTATGGAAGCGTCCTGGTGCCAATGCTAAACTATATTTATCTCCTAATTATGAGATACTAAGTAGGTTACCATCTCGAAATTAGGAGTTAGTATCTCATATAAGTATCTCATATAAGTATCTCATATTAGGACTTGCTATCTCCTAATTAGGAGTTAGTATCTGCTAATTATGAGATACATTATTTTTCAGCATCGGCACAGATAGTAAGTGCCACTTGGGAGATAATATGTTCTAATTAGGAGATACTAAGTCATAATTAGGCGTTACTATCTCCTGAATTAATTGAGAGATAGTATCTTCTAATTAAGAGTTAGTAATTAACATTAGGATCATGGCATGTGTTACTGTTTACCTAAATGGTGGAGAGAGTAGACTCTGATCATGCATGATGGCTAGCCTAATGTGTTTACACTCATCACATAGGCAAGGTGTATGATCACGTGGTTACAACAACAACAACAAGTACTGAAACTTTCAGAATCCCTCCGATTCAAAGTACATGTATGTATTCTTTTGTTTTGTCCTTATTATGGAACGGATTTACGGACGAGCTTTCAACACTTTCAGCCATTGTTGTTGTTGTTGTAATCACGTGATCATGGACATTGATACGCCGCATGGTCTACATTTCCAGCGACAGTAACACACACGTTTCAGTGACAGGATAAATGGGGCTTATGACACTTGTGACCAGTATAGCGCCTTATCTAATAGCATACTCATGTAGCCAGATAGCGATCTATATCAATTGGTAGAAGCATGCTTGGCGTTTCATTGACTGGATGGCGAATAGTGCATATCCAGATCAGACTGCGCGGATGCGCAGGCTGACTTGGGGCTACACTGGTCGCATAGGTCATAAGCCTATTTTTTCCAGTCATATCCACGTATGAGATATGCGAGTTTGTACATACGAAGATATGCCATTTTTCATGTGACTTCTCATATGTGCTTGTGACGGGAGAAAGGGCTCTTATAGGATTTGTGACCAGTGTGGATCCTGATCAAATAGCACACGCACGTAACGTGATAACGATCTACATCGATTGTTACACGCATGACGGGTGTTTCATTGACAGAATTCCGCACTGGCTGATCTGGATCTACACTGGTCGCATAACCCATAACACCCGAGTTCTCCAGTCACAACCTCATATGCCAAGACCATGCCAGCGACATGCGCGAAGATGTCCCGGCGGGCTGTCAACGCCGCTTTCCCGGATGCACATAAAAGTGTGCGTAATTTAACGTAGCTATAGAATCTTCATTAATATTGTATAACCAACTTCTAGTGGAGCTCCGAAAATAGAACGTTAGGCACAAATCGCAAAGGCTTCATGCAACGTGATGCAGGTTTGATGGTATCTTTGACGGCATTTTGTTGATTAACCCTTTCAACACTACCGACCTGTATAGTGGCATTGGGAAACAGAGCAGATCCAGATGAGCCGGCCCGTGGCGAGCCGTCTCGTCTGGATCTGCACTTTTGCAAGTAGTTTTCGTATTGTTGAGAGCAGACAAAAACACCCCTTTGACTAGTCTGCAAATCAGTTTGTGACGACTGAATTGTTTGCAAACTTAGCATATCAAAATCCATTCAAGTTACCTCGGGGTGAACGGGTTAACATTTTAATTTACTTTGACATTGCAACTACAACATAATAATGATATTTTGAATGGAAGTATAACCACTGAGAGGCATCTGGGGGCCGTTTCACTAAACTTCGTACGACTAAAATGTTCGTAAGTGTAAAATTATGATAGTCTGTAAATTTCACATTAACAATATGTTCTTGTAACAATTAGTGCATTTACATTTATTGAGCATAGGCTGCATATGCAGCCTATGTTCAATAAATGTAAATCCATCAATTGAAATTTACAGACTATTCTAAATCTGCAGTTGCGAACATTTTAGTCGTGCGAAGTTTAGTGAAATCCCCCCCCCCCTGATTATTGTATAGAAGGATTGTATTGCTTTAGGCTTAAAGGTACATGTCCACTACATGTAAGTAGGCACACAGTGTTCTTTATATCAGAGACATCATCAGAGACATTTACTTGCAAACTAAACATTCATTCACCATTACCCCACGTATTGATGGACATTATTATACATTTTATATCAGACGTAAATTTGTACACTGCTATCAGGGGCGATAACCGTATTTCCTTAAAATGTTAAACGGACATTAATATTTATTCTCTGTATTTATTGTTTTGATTTACAATGAATATACTTTATAATCTGTCGAAAATACTATACTTTTAGGTGACTCATTTAATTTGTATAAATAATTAAAAAATATCATGCCTCCTTTGCACATGAAAATAGCCTGATACCCCCGCGCGTAACTATCAGTAAAATAAATATTACTCTTTATAGCGGGCACTCGTAATTTTTAGAACTGATGGAATAGTGAAACAATTATACACTTATTTAATTCCTATAAAGAACAGTTTGTGCTTACTGAGTGCCTACCTTTAATGTATCTTATTGTATTGTACTATTTGTACATTACAAGCGTAATCTTTTCAGTAGGTTGTAAAACGATGGCCAATCATGTTTAGACTTTCGGGAAAATGGTTCAATTAGGACAATTGAATAATGCCGGTGTGAAACGTTGGTACAACAAATCCCTGCACAGGCCTGCTTTCACAATCCGCCGTGTGCCTCTGGGACGACGCTTCATTAAGGAAATTAGATAAAGCGGGTGTTGAAACTACGATTTGATAGCCAATAAGTCCACTGAAGACACGGGAAACGCCAGTTTAGTGGGCGGGTGCATGTGTTTGGACCCTTCTGTGTCAATAGTTGCCGTCTGGTACACAGCACGAGGACATGGGGTTTATTACTGTCTGTTAAAATGTTTTTATTTCAGTCGTGAAATTTGGTCAAATATTGATTTCATTACGAAACATTGATTTGTCTATGGGGGAAATCGAGGTGGGGGAGGAGCAAACAAAAAAGGAAATTTGCTCCGAATTCTGACTAGATAGCTTGTTAATGAGCTAACTAAGAAAATAAAAGTTAAGTATTGAAAATCGGTCCACTATTATTGAAATTATAAACAAAAATCCCCATGTTAAATCCCCATACAGCTATACACGTCTGCACTATGTGACCATGTCTCCGGGGAGTTAACATGGGGAATTGTTGTTTTCGTAATAAAATCAATTTTGGACCAAACATCACAAATAAAAAGAAGGTTTATTCTTAAATTTTGATAAAATGTAACATTATCGGAAAAAGAGATGTTTTTTTGCATTGTTTATGTAGCCTTAACATTTTGGCAGCTTTCGTGAAACAGACAGTAGTCAGTGTGACGGACCTCGGAATATGGGCCAACCGTCCTTGAGGTACTACAATCGTGTTTATAGATTCAGTCACATGTATAGTTGCGAACAGTAACACTTGCAACGGACGATACGGCAGTGGATTACACGAGTTACTGTTCGCAACTATCACAGGTAAATAAGGCGTAGTGGGGATTATAAAATGGTTACAATTTTCCGAAGTACATTAAGACACCAATAAAAAGTCAGATAAATAAAAGTTGCAATGAAAACACGACATCGCAACTAAAGGCATATTACTAATATGCATTTAGAGGTGATTTTTGTTATTTCATGACTCATTATATTTCTCTGACTTTCTGTTTGTTTCTAAACGTATTTCGAAAAAAGCCTAAAATACCTGAACATGCATCACTTGTGCGCATGCTCAAGTGTGTCTACCATTTGTAGCAAATACAATCGTCATTTTCATTATCAGTTAATGGCTCGGTGTTAACCCTTAGACCGCTACACACAACAATTGTCGTCTGCTGTTGCATTTATATCTTGCCTTATATATGGTTTAACAGCACTTCAGAATCATTTCCATTTTGTCAAAGCATGTTGTAAATGATTCTAAAGTGGTGTCAAAGCATGTTTTTGCTGATAACAATGGAAAATAGAAAAATAAACAGCAGACGACAAAATAAATTCAGTAAGGGTGTGTTTCATTTATTGAGTGCAAAAAAGGTCTCTGCTGATTGAATGATAACAGTGCATCTTTTGATTAATTGTGCAAGTATGGGATAACGTCGACATAAATATCGCAATGCCAAGCGAGCGCATGATATATGTGCATGTTTTCATGATATTAATGATTCTGTTCGCAAAAAAACATTATGGCAACGACGAAAGTTATTTATTCTCGACAGGATGAGATTTTATTAATAGATCTACGTGCTTGAAAAGTTGATGTGATACCACATGGAAACTAACCGAATTTTCGCATATTACGTGCTATATATATAGTTGTTGGGTAATACATACATCGTGAACAATACAATGTATGTATAAGTTATTGTTCACATATTGGATTTGTAAGGAATTAAATGCGAGGGAGCGCTAGCGACCGCAGCATTTAGTTCCTGAAAAAATCCAATATGTGAACAATAACTGACTTAAAGTGCAGCCAAATGTACAATGCAATGTCCCATCCGAGTATTGGTTTTCATTTTCCTGTCGAACAAATAATGATTAAATCTGGTAGTATGTAATTTATTGGGGTTATATCTTGAAATATATGAAATAAGTGTAGCTCTATACTGGCCAGCGATTGACTTAGAAAGTAGGGCGAACAATGCTGTTCATTATTGTTTACCCTAGTTTCTCGACCAATGACAGAACAGCATTTCGTCTCAATTAATTGCATATTGCGTCGCTTTCGCCAATATCTATTCAATTAATCATTAAAAGTTCAGCCGCTATACTTAGAGCTGATTGTACGCGTTCGATTCGAAACACGTTTAGAGGCGGAGCTTCTCGAATGGGCAGTGCTAACAATAAGTAAATTAAAGATCACATATTGAATTTTTAATAAACTAATTTATTAACAATTCAATATGTGATCTATAACTATTATATAAAGGACAATCGGATGGAAAGAAAACTCGTACATACATGCATGGTCTACAAGATAATTGTGGTGTTATGTGTATGTCCAGACTATACAAGATAATTGTGGTGTTATGTGTATGTCCAGACTATACAAGATAATTGTGGTGTTATGTGTATGTCCAGACTATACAAGTAATTGTGGTGTATGTGTATGTCCAGACTATACAAGTTAAGTGTCACGGTGTTAATGTGTATGTCCAGACTATACAAGATATGTGGTTATTTGTTGGCCAGACTATACAAGTAATTGTGGTGTTAGTGTAGTCAGACTATACAAGATAATTGTGGTGTTAGTGTATGTCCAGACTACAAGTATTGTGGTTGTTAATGTGTATGTCCAGTTATACAAGGTGTGTGTGGTATGTATGTCCAAGCAGTATACCAGATATGTGTGTTATGTGTATGTCCAGACTATTCAAGTAATTGTGGTGTTTATGTGTATGTCAGACATACAAGGATAATTGTGGTGTTATGTGTATGTCCAGACTATACAAGATAATTGTGGTGTTATGTGTATGTCCAGACATACAAGTAATTGTGGTGTTATGTGTATGTCCAGACTACAAGATAATTGGGTGTTATGTGTATGTCCGAATACAAGTAATGTGGTTATGTGTATGTAGAATACAAGTTAATTGTGGTGTTATGTGTATGTCCGACTATACAATGATATATTGTGGTTGTTATGTGTATGTCAGACTATACAAGATAATTGTGGTGTATGTGTAGTCCAGACTTATACAGTATTTGTGGTGTTATGTGTATGTCCAGACTACAAGTAATTGTGGTGTTATGTGTATGTCCAGACTATAAGATAAATGTGTGTTATGTGTTGTCAGTGTAACATACTAATGGTAAGTTATGTGTAGTACAGACTATACAAGATAATTGTAGGTGTTATGGTCCAGACTATACCAAATAATTGTGGTGTTAATGTGGTATGTACAGACTATACAAGAAAATTGTTGGTGGTTAAGTTTGATGTCCAGACAATACAAGATAATGTTGGTGTTATGTGTATTCCAGGACTATACAAGGATAATTGTGGTGTTATGTGTATGTCCCAGACTATACAAGGTATTTGTGTTTGTTATTTGTTGTAATGTCCAGACTAATACTAGATAATTGTGGTGTTATGTGTATGTCCAGGTACTAAACCATATAAATGTGGTTTAAATGTAGTATGTTTACAGACAATTACAAGATAATTGGTGGAGATTATGTGTAATGTCCAGACTATTTACCATATAATTGAGGGGGGGGGGGGGGGGGGGGGGGGGGGGGGGGGGGAGGAGAGTATGTTGTAATGTCAACTATACAAGGTAATTGTTGGTTGTTTATGTGTTATGTCCAGGACTATACAAGGTAATTGTGGTGTTATGGTTACATGTCCAGACTAACAAGGATAATTTGTGGTGGTTATGTTGGAAGTCCCAGACTATACAATATAATTTGTGTTATGTTGTAAGGTTCCAGACTATACAAGGTAATTGAGGTGTTTTATGTGTATGTCCAGACTATACAAGATAATTGTGTGTTATGTTTATGTCCAACTATACAAGTAAACCTTGTGGTGTTTATGTGTAGTCCAGGACTATACAAATTTTTTGGGTGTTATGTGTATGTCCCAATGGTAACAAGTAATTTGTGGTGTTATGTGTATTCCCAGACTATACAAGATATTTGTGGTGTTATGTGTATGTCCAGACTATACAAGATAATTGTGGTGTTATGTGTATGTCCAGACTATACAAGTAAATTGTGGTGTTATGTGTTTAATGTCCAGACTATACAAGATAATTGTGGTGTTATGTGTATGTCCAGACAACAAGAAATAATTTTGGGTGTTAATGTGTATCCAGACACAAGTAATAAGTGGTGTTTATGTGTATGTCCAGACTATACAATAAATTTGGTGGTTAAAAAAAATTTTGTATGTCCAGACTATACAAGAAATTGTGGTGTTATGATGAGTCCAGCATACCAAATGGTAAGTGGTGTAGTGTAGTCCAGACTACAAGTATGAATTGTGGTGTTGTGTATGTCCAGACATACAAGATAATGAGGTGTTATGTGTATTCCAGTGGATGTTATGTGTTATGTCCAGACTATACAAGTATGTCCCGACTAAACAAGGTAATTGTGTGTTATGTGTATGTCCCCCCCAGACTATACAAGGATAATTGTGGTGTTATGTGTATGTCCAGACTATACAAGTAATGGTGTTAATGTGTATGTGACAATACAAGTAATTGTGGTGTATGTACAGATATGTCCAAGATAATTGTGGTGTTATGTGTATGTCCAGACATACAAGATTTTATTGTATGGTGTTATGTGTATGTCCAGACTAATACAAGATAATTGTGGTGTATGTGTATGTCCAGACTAAAGTAGATTTTTGTATGTCTCGGTACAAGTATGGTGTTATGTATCCAGACATACAAGATAATGTGATGTATGTGTATGTCCAGACTATACATCAAGATAATTGTGGTGTTATGTGTATGTCCAGACTATACAAGTAATTGTGGTGTTATGTGTATGTCCAGACTATACAAGATAATTGTGGTGTTATGTGTATGTCCAGACTATACAAGGTAATTGTGGTGTTATGTGTAATTGTCCAGACTATAAAGTAACATAATACAAGATTGGTGTTATGTGTATGTCCACTCGTAGACTGATACAAGCAAGTTGTGGTGTTAATGTGTATGTCCAGACTATACAAGTATTGTGGTGTAGTGTATGCCAGACATACAATATAATTGTGGTGTTATGTGTATGTCCAGACTATACAAGATAATGTGTGTATGTGTAATGTCATGACTATACAAGTTATAAGTGTGTCCGTATACGTGTGAGGTGTACTTGTGTATGTCCACTATACAAGTAATTGTGGTGTGTGTATGTCCAGACTATACAAGATAATTGTGGTGTTATGTGTATGTACAGACTATACAAGATAATTGTGGTGTTATGTGTATGTACAGACTATACAAGATAATTGTGGTGTTATGTGAATGTCACATAACAAGTATTGTGGAGTATGTGTATCCAGACATACAAGATTGTGGTGTTATGTGTATGTACAGACATACGATAATTGTGGTGTTATGTGTATGTACAAACGTATACAGATAATGTGTGTGTTATGTGTATGTACACATAAGACAAGTAATTGTGTGTTATGTGTATGTACAGACTATACAAGATAATTGTGGTGTTATGTGTATGTCCAGACTATACAAGGTAATTGTGGTGTTATGTGTATGTCCAGACTATACAAGATAATTGTGGTGTTATGTGTATGTCCAGACTATACAAGATAATTGTGGTGTTATGTGTATGTCCAGACTATACAAGATAATTGTGGTGTTATGTGTATGTACAGACTATACAAGGTGGGGCTGGCTTTTTAATGTGTGTTTATTCCATTAGCTTTGTGGTACTAGATATTGGTACTTGTCAATATGGTCTCACGGGACATTGCGCAGCAAGGGGTAAAAAAAGGGGGTGTACGATTTTCTATATATTGCAGTACCGACCCTGCAAGTTACGACAGTGTGTCTAGAAACAATAGGTTTATTATGAATATTTATTGACTTTGTGAGACTTGGCTAGGTATATTTCTTAGAGTATTTGACAATTCTACGAAATCCAATGTTAGCTCCGGTTGATTTTGACATCTTGGAAAATGCTGTCTGGCTGGTGCGGTTTCGTGTCAACATTTAAGGTATTTTTGGGGCATTTGTAGCGACAAATCAAGTCATAGCAAAGCCTCTGTGCCTCATATTTTCATGAAAACAATTTAACAAATTATGTCATATTTGAATTCTGGCCAAAAATAGGTGGGTGGGGTAATATTGTAAACTATTAAATATATATAACTGATGCGGTTACTGCATTTTTATATTGTGGCGCGCGATTTGTACTTCATTTTCAAGTATTTTTCAATATTTCTCGCAAGAGCCTCCTTATCTGATTGTGAGAGGCGGTGATTTTAATAAGTCACCCGCCGCCCTAAAAAAAATGTTCAATTTTGGCTATTTTCAACGGTCCCGTGATACCTATGGCATAACTCTTGTTTGCCAGCTTGATTTGAGGGTTATAACACGGAGTCAACCGGTTAAAATGTGATTTTTGGCTGTGACTGGAGAAATAGGGCTTATAAGTTTTGCGACCAGTGTAGATCCAGATCAGCCTGTGCATCGCACAGTCTGATCAGGATCTGCACTGTTCGATATTCCATCAATGAAACACCCATCATATACTTAAGGCCAAGATAAACTTTACAGTATAGATGGTTCGATATTTCGAATATGATTATATTTATGATTTCGAGATTGTGTAAACAATGAAAAGACACACTTAATTTCAAAAACTGCAGTAAAGGGAATATTGATTATCCAGAACATAAAATGGATCGCCTACACATTCAAGGTGCATGATCACGTGGTTACAACAACAACAACAACGTCGCCTACTCCAAAGTATGTATTACTTAATATTTTCCATAATATGCAATGGATTTTGATTAAATATGGCGCAGCAAACGCGTCTTCATGAGCTGCATTTGGTGGTCTAGGGAGTTTGGCACAGACTTATGTCGTTTTTGCGAAGACTCGATTTCCGTGTCGGAGACACGGACATCGATTCTTCGCAAAAACGATATAAGTTTGGGCGAAAATACAGAGACCACCAAATGCAGCTTAACAAGATGCGTTTGATGCGACATATTTCATCAAAACCCGTTGCGTAATTATGACACTATAAAAGAATACGTACTTTGAATCGGTACTTGTTGTTGTTGTTAGTACCACGTGATCATACACCTTGACATTGGGCGTTGATCACTGTAGGCGATCCATTTTGCACTGGTCACAAACGTCCACTAGCTTCGTCACAGATGAAACTCAACTGTTTCTCACGGCTGGCTCATTGGAAATACCAGCATGTTGATCTCACAGTGTTCTGACGTCGATGGGAATCATATTGTATATCCGTTCGTTGGATACTAGTTATCAACCGTACTGACATGTGTAGGTAGAATTTCATATTAAGTACACTTTATTTCTGTCTTACGTCAGAAAAAGCGAAGCAAAACGAAAAAAACAGCTGCAAAACGTATAGGAAATATGTTTTATATTTTGATAATATTTTTCTCATGGCGATATTCGTTGTATCAATAGTGACATGGTGGCTCATTTGGGACATTTCACTCTTTCACGAACTTAACTTACTCCGAGTGGTGGCATGACTGGTGTGCAGACCGAAAAGTGCTGCACAGCCTTTAAATCGCATACGTTCGCTCAATACTAGACTACGGATAAACTTTATATGGACCAGCCAGTAAATCCGATCTTCGGATGCTCTATCCAATATATCATAAAGGCTTAAGACTCACTCTGTCTTGGTGCATTCCGTACGTGTAACGCACAAAGCATTAGATACCGAGGCAAACGAGCCTTCTCTCAACCTACACGACAGATGCACCAAATTATATTTGGCATACGCCACTAAACTACATTCCTATCCGTCTAATCCAGCTTAATATGACCCCGTATTTCATCGAACTACAGACGCCACCATTTGGCAAGAGAATGGATCCTTTAATACATGGTGCTGGCTTAGATATGAATCACATTGCCAAATACGTTGTTCCAGATACCCCACCGTGCAGTTGGAGCAGCGAAGGTGATCCTCGATGTTAGCCAACACACAAAAGCAACAACTGATCCATTCATGTTTAACCCTTTGAACCCTTTGATCCCGTTATATCGGTTTATGCAAAAAGTGCAGATCCAGATGAGTCGGCTCGTAACGAGCCGTCTCATCAGGATCTGCACTTTTTTTAAAGTAATTTTAATATTTTTGTGAAAAAAAACACCCCCTTTTCATAAATGGACACATCTGAAAATCATTTTGTGACCATTGGATTGGTCGGAACATTAGCATATCACAGTCCATTCCAGTTCCTTAGGGTTGAAAGGGTTAAATCACCTTTTCTTCAAGTTAAAGACAGGTACAATACATACACTCCGCTTGTCACTGAAGGCTCAAAGGACGGCGACCGGATAGCTGCTGCTGCCGCTGTCCCCGGGGGAGATCTTCAATCCAGACTTCCAGATAAATTTTCGATATTTTCTGCGGAATTGAGAGCTATTTTGCTTGCTATTGATTTTGCGAAAACATCTTCATTTTATTTTCCGATTCATTATCTTCACTACAAGCTTTATATAACATGAAGCTTGAGCATTCACTTATCCGCCAAATCATTTGTCTACACGATTTTTTACTTTCGTCTGGCTTTCGTTGACTCTCAAATCATACTGCTATATATGGCAATGCCAAGACAGATAATGCTGCCAAAGCCGCTCTGGAGCTACCGACTTATACTTTTTCTGTTTGTTATCATGATTTCGTATCATCCATTAACTCATTCATCTCTGATACAATACAGACCCGATGGGATCTGCTCAAATATAGTAAACTTCATGCTGTGAAACAGACTTTGGGCGAATGGACTCCCGGGTACTGGGGGCAGCTTCACTAAACTTCGTACGACTAAAATGTTCGGAAGTGCAAACTTATGACACTCTGTAATTATCACATTAACAATGATAGTCTGTCAACTTCACATTAACAATGTTTTCTTGTAAACAATTATTGGATTTACATTTATCGAGCATAGGCTGCATATGCAGCCTATGCTCAATAAATGTAAATCAATTTATATAAATCTTCTGTCGATCCTAAATTTGCACTTACGAACATTTTAGTCGTACGATGTTTAGTGAAACGGGCCCAGGCGTGTACTCCGGGACGATTGCCCTTGGTCGGTTACGCATTGGATATACACGACTAACGCAGTCGTATATGCTCAAAGGTGAGCCGCGTCCACGGTGTATTCCATGCCACAGCGCATATACCGTGCAACACATCCGACTGGACTGTATCGATATTCGACGCAAACACACATATTTTTATTTTTACCATAATCATTCGATTGCCTACATAATCTGGTTTTATCAATGTACACATGTTTCTCATTTCTATTGTGTTCATCGTATTTTTTATTGTTTACACTAACCATTTGATCGCCTATCACATCTAACATACTATTTTACCATTACTACGTCCTTCATCTAAATTTCTTGGCCCTAAATGTTATTAAGCACCATTCCATTCCATTCCATTTATTCACTCGTTCACAGTTTCCATAGTGATACAACCTGTGACATAGTAAATATATCAAGCTTCTGAGAGTTTAATGATCCCGAAGTAAGACAAAAAGATGCCACGTGCCATCTACATTTTATATGCAAAAATAAGTAGCAGCAAACCCGTTGTACGAACAATATATGAGAGAAGGCGAATACATTGGTATAATAATTGTTCCCCTTAATGGTAAACGTATCACTCGGACAGTTCCCTATTTAAACGTTCTTGTCGCTGTTAAGACGACGGTTGTAACCTGCATCTGTACACATACACTCATTTATTTTGGCAATTCGTTCCCTCAATTTAACAATTCGTTCCCACGAAATCACAATTCGTTCCCTCAATTTAACAATTCGTTCCTACGAAATAACAATTCGTTTACACGGGAACGAATTGTTTATTCGAGGGAACGAATTGTTATATCGTGGGAACGAATTGTTAATTCGAGAGAACGAATTGTTAAATTGAGGGAACGAATTGTCATTTTGTGGGAACGAATTGTTTATTCGAGGGAACGAATTGTTATATCGTGGGAACGAATTGTAAATTCGAGAGAACGAGTTGTTAAGTTGAGGGAACGAATTGTCATTTCGTGGCAACGAATTAATACAAACAAAATCCATGTCCCCTGCGGGTCTCCGTAACCAGATATTCGTTGTTTAGCTACTTTGAATGTTCCTGACATTGGGACAATGGGAACCTTCACAGACAACGTGCAAAGTCGTTAACTATCCACAACACACATATTTCACGATCATGTGATTCACTTATAGTGCCATATTGCACTCGTAGGTATCACCATCCATCATGAATATTCGTGGTTGTGACTGGAGAAATGGGGCTTATGGGATTTGTGACCAGTGGAAGTCCAGATCAAATGACACACTCACGTAGCCGCCTGACAACTATATGTATTCCCTGTTTGAAGCATTGATGGATTGTCGAACAGTGCAGATCCTGATCAGACTGTGCGGATGCACAGTCTGATCTGGATCTACACTGGTCGCAAAACACATAAGCCTCATTTCACTAGTAACAGCCACATTTCTGCTCTTATTTTAAATCTGTACATTATTAGCACCGTCGGCATACGTTATATAACGTAGATACATTTAAAACAGATAATGAAGATAACCCAGACGCGTATATCGCGATAAGGACGAATTATCGGAAAGTTGTACATGTATACGTAGACAGCTGTACATGCATTTATTATGTAGCAAGCCATGCGATTTTGTACCTCAGAACAAGTTCTAGATTTAATGAAAAACATAAATAACGGGCACTCGTAATGTTTAAAACTGGCAGGATAGTAGCTGTACATACTTATACACGTATTGTATGCATATACGGAACATTTTGTCCCTAATGTATGTGACCACAACTTTAAGAACATGAACACTATTTGTGGCAAGAGAATATTGGCCTTGCAGAATGGTCGACCATGTTCTAAGGTCTGTCTTGTCGAATATTTGCACAGGCTTGTACATCCACATGATTTGCTGTCGTCGGAAATTCCAATACGGCCCTAATTTAATGCTTCATGGAACTATTTTAACGCCGGCAAACGTCATTGCAAGTAATTCATTTACTTCCGTAACAACCACAGGTTCTTGAAGAACGGTTGATATTTCGGTGTTTTGTTGGTTATTTCGGTATGTCTGGAGGTTTGGGTGCATTGTTACCAACTACAATTTACGTCATATCCCGCCGACTTCACGTACAGCTAGAAGTACAATATGTAAGGGGCTGGAAAGTTCGGAACGGTGAATGTGTAGATAATTGGTGAGTTCTGTCGTGTGTTAGGTTTGAGCATTAGTAGTTGCATAAAACTATGTAAATTACCTAAAACCAACGAAATCAACCGAAATCTACCCAAATCTACCAAAATACTCACATGACACTAACATACTGACCATCCATTCAAACACCTGTGGTAACACGTCAATTATGGAAGCATCCTGGTGCCAATGCTAAAATATAATTATCTCCTAATTTGGAGATACTAACTCCTATTATGAGATACTATCTCCTAATTAGGAGTTAGTATCTTCTAACACGTTTTTTAGCATTGTCACATATAGTAATTCCTAATTAGGAGATACTAAGTGTTAATTAAGAGATAATACGTCCTAATTAGGAGATAACACGTCCTAATTAGGAGTCACTAAATCCTAATTAGGATATTGTTAGTCCTAATTAGGAGATAGTAATTCATTTTAGGAGATACTATTTCCTAATTAGGAAATTGTGTTTCCTAATGAGGAGATAAAACATATTTTAGCATTGACACCAGGAAGCTTCCATACACAATGGGACCGATGGAATGACTCTAGTTTTGGTACATCTAGTATAGGGACTGGACAGAGTTGTCGCTTATATCGTTTTCTCGAACACCCATTTCACTTCGTAATACAATGTTCGTAAGAGCAAAATTATGATAGTTTGTAAATTTCACATTAACAATGTTTTCTTGTGAAGAATTATTAGATTTATTTATTGGCATATGCAGCCTATGCTCCATAAATGTAAATCCATCAATTGAAATTTCCAGACGGTCCTAAATGAGCACACACGAACATTTTAGTCGTACGGAGCTTAGTGAAACGACGATCTCCAGACGACAGTCTGATCCGGGGCTACGAAGTGCACAGACGTCGTACAATTTCTTAGCTGGCGACTCATACGTAATTTTCAAAGACAAAAATGTTTTAATTGAGTTGGAAACTGGTAGTACAGCTGATGCCCAGCTGCATGTAGCACACACATTCACTCTTATACGAACGTGCAGTTTTAGTTAAGTCCATTATAAATGCTGTTTCAACTGACTACCTTTTCACTATTTGCATGCTGGGAAACTTGTGGGCTATACATGGTTCAAAACTAGTTGACTAATATTCATCATATTTTCTTTTATTTCTCCTTGTAAATATCATGAATATGTCTTGGAATTTCATTAGAATTGAGTCCTGAGGACTCAATTCTAATGAAATTCAAAGACATATTTACAGAGAGAAATAAAACATAATTATAGTCCTAATTTGTTTGGCGGATATTTTCGCTGCTAGCATGCAAATAGTTAAAACATGTATATCATGATCAGATTCCGTGCATGTGCTGTTGTGGAGTTATATACTGGTCTCAAACTCAATAGGCACCATTTAACACGTGGCTGATCATATAAGTGAGACACGCCATGTGATTTTGTACCTTCGGACATCTGCGTAAAAAGTGTGGAGCGCCGTGGCGTAATGGTTAGTGTGTCGGACTACTGATCCAAGGGTCGTGGGTTCGAGCCTGACTAGCGGCGTGCGTTGTGTCCTTGAGCAAGACACTTTATCCACACTGCTCCAGTTCACCCAGCTGTAAATGGGTACCGATAATTCGTAGTTGCTCTGTAAATACGAATTACCGGCTTCTCTCAAAACCTCCGTTCATTTTCCCATTCTTGGGAGACGGCATGCAAGGTCATAGAGCCAGTGCCGCCGTTAAATATAAGCAAAAAAAAAAAACGTCTGCGTAATTTCATGAAATACGTTTACAAAATGTACAATATTTTTCATAAATAAAGCCAAAAGTTGACAAAATTTTCGGAGTACATGCGGTCTGAGAATTTTCAACTTTTGACTCCATTTACGGAAACTATTGTAAATTTTGAAAAACGGATTTAATGAAATTACACAGATGTCCGAAGGTACAAAATTAATTTATTATAAACCCAATATGTGAACTATAACGTACTTATTGTTTACTAGCTCAGTCGCGACGCTCCGCCCCTAACGGTGATTTCGATTCGCTATACTAGTATGTGATTGGCGGTGTGACACGAAGTGAGCGCGTGTGTGGGCGGTAATATGTTTTGCATCTCGTGAACTGATGACAACAAGACTCAGTTATAAATATAGCGCTGGACATTTAATGATTAATGTAATACATGTTGGCGAAAGCGTCGCAATATGCGATTAATTGAGACGAAATGCCGTTCTTTCATTGGTCGAGAAACTAGGGTAAACAATGAACTGTACATCTTATGAACCTTTGTTATTATTTCTCACACGTGCACTTTGATGTTGTCGCAGTGGCGTATTGGTAACGTCGACGTCACTGTAGTGTTAGCTAAGGTCGACTGTGAACCGTGAAAGGTATACAAAATTGCAATGCGAGTGCGGAGTCAAATCAAAACATACGTATACGCTGGACTCAATGACGTACTTCCCCATTTCCCGGAATACCGCGTCACATTTGTGGCTGTGACTGAAGAAATGGGGCTTGTCCGATTAGTCACCAGTGTAGCACATATTCAAATAACACCCTCGTGTAGCCTGATAACGATATATAGTACTGTTATGAGCATGACGGACGTTTTAATTGAGGGAATATCGAACAGTGTAGATCCTGATCAGACTGTGCGGATGTACAATCCGATCTGGATCAACACTGTTCGCAAAACCCGTAAGCCCAATTTCTTCAATCACAGTTATATTTAAGCTGCATTTCTCTTAGCGCCGGTTAAATTGCGTAATGGTTCGAACGACGATGTTTAAAATTTGATTATTACCCCGAACGTCCCGATACAGCAATACTGGGTCCATATTGGCTAATGTTTCAGACAAAAATAATACGCTACACGTAATCGTATTACGGAGAAAGAGATGTGACATTTGCAGAAGCAACCCTAGTCGCGAACCAGCAATTATTGACTGCCCATCTCCGTCGCAAACAGGTCTAAATAAGGGACCCTCGTTACGTATATGTGGCTGTGCCTGGTGAAATCGGGCGTATGGGCGTTATGGCCAGTGTCCACCTAATCAAATAGCACACTCATGTTATGCGGTAACGGTATTTATGGCTTGGTACATGTGACGGGTGTTTCATTGACGGAATGACAGTGCAGATCCTGATCAGACTGTGCGGATGCACAGGCTGATCTGGATATACGCTGGCCACAAAACTCATAAGCCCCATTTGTCCACTCACAGGCACGTATACACATGTGACACACCATGATAAAAAGCTAATGCGCTTTTTTACTAAATCTAGCTCTTGATCCGATAGACCACACGCGAAACCCGGTAGTACTGCTCTATTTTTGATATATACATGGTATGCCCGGATGCGCAGTCCGACATACGGCTACACTGGTCGTAAACTGCACACGAGCCTAATTATAGTTTGTCAGCCTTCAGTACGTCCAAATAACGTTAATACTGTAGTTGCATTGTGTCGTAGATTTAATTATGGGTATGAATATGCCATCTATACAGAGACACATATTAAAGGGTAATTTTTAAAAATATTCTGGCCATTCTGAATCCAGAGACAGTTTGCCACCGAAATCTATTCCGTATAGTATAATACCCCAACAGGGGCGCCGGAAGCATCATACGATAGGTCCGGCGAATCTACCACCCACGCCACCCACCCAAAGTGTATGTTGTTACCACTCAGTTGGACCGTCTCGGCGAGACGGTTCAACTGAGTGGTAACAACATACACTTTTGATAAGAAATGAGAAATTTGCAGAAATATATTTACATTCCGTTTTTATTTTACACATGAATTACAGATATTTTTTAATTATTGATCCGGCATTGGCCGGACCTGTTCGGACGCCCCTGCCCGACACAGCCAGACTGGGGTTTATGGGTTTTGTGGCCAGCGTATATCCACATCAGCTTTAACGTTAAAGTGCATGTAAATGATAACTAATTACATATTTTGTTTTAATGAACACGTTGGAGACTAGCTACAATAATTCGCCTCCGATATGTTATCTACGGCTACAAGATCAAAATTTAGTAAGCTGTATATTTTATACATTTAAACAAACAATATTTGATGTAGAATTAGTAAATTGCCAAAAATAATAGAACAGGGAAGCCGTCTTTTCTCTTGTTGTTGTTCAACATTCAACATAATAAAATGAAGCTTTCAAATTTACAAGACATACATGTAAATATCAGATAAACACCTTGGAATTGTAAAATAACCAATTTGTGCGTGTGTATGTTCTTTATTAATATTTTATTGATACAGTTTTATATCGCTAACATATCAAACACGCCGGATAACTAATGGCAAAAATCACTCTTCCATGTGTTACATTAAAGATATGGGGTTAAACTACCCTCGCGAGCGGAATGGAACGGGGTAGCAATTTTGTTTCTAGTTGGAGACGTGATTTAATAAATTAGCTCAATATGACTGTGCTACACTATTCAAATAGTGAGTAAGCTTAACTTATTGCGTGTAACTAGGTTTAATTGGAACTTTGCTACTAAGTTTCATATATATTCATATAGAGATGAAGTTGACCCTCTCTAAACCGGACAAACATAAACCCAATGGGTGCTTAATACTGGTGGGTTTCACTGTCACTTATCTCTGATGGTAATGTTCATGATCACAAAGCACGAAAACATGTCTTGGAGTGGCCATATGCTTGATTGATAGTGGAACATCTCTAAGCCGGACAGCCTGGGGACTTCATATGGAGGTTCCACTGTATCGTACTTCAATGTATTTGCAATGCAATCCTGTGACCTAAGATTGTATGTGGTAGGGGTGTGGGTGATGAGACTCTATCGACGTTAAGTTTTATGACGCATTCGGTTTTTTTCTTCAGTTTACTTATTTATTTAGAGTGTATTATCTTGAGGGACCGTACACCACTAGTCTTAGAGTGCACCTCGGGGCCTTTCGAGGACTAATACAGATGTAGGCGTGCCTAAAATAGGCCTTATATGGTTACATTGTCGTTTACATGCGCTCTTCCTTCGAGCATACTACAGTATATTACCGGACACTCGTTACCTCAAACTCTCTTAAAGGTACATGCCCACTCAGTAGGCACAACATGTTCTTTATAGAAATTAAATAAGTGTATAATTGTGTCACTATTCCACCAGGCCTAACGATTACGAGTGGCCGCTATACAGGTATAATAATTTAGTAATACTTATTTTACTGATAGTCACGCGGGTTGGTATCCGGCTATTTTCATATGCAAATGAGGCATGATACTTTTTAATTATTTATACTAATTAAATGCGTCACCTGAAAAAAATAATATTTTCGACATATCATAAAGTATGATCATTGCACATCAAACAATACATACAGAGTATAAATAGTAATGCCCGTTACCATTTTAAGGGAACACGGTTATCGCCCCTGATATCAATGAGAAAAAACTACGTCTGATATAAAATGTATAATAGTGCCAATCAATACTTGGGGTAATGGTGAATTAATTTTTATTTTACCAGAAAATGACGTCGCTGATATAAAGAACAGTTTGTGCCTACTGAGTGGGCATGTACCTTTAACCCTTTGAAATCCCGCTATATCGGTTTATGCAAAAAGTGCAGATCCAGATGAGCCGGCTCGTAACGAGCCGTCTCATCAGGATCTGCACTTTTTGAAAGTAATTTTAATACCTTTAAGTCCAACTACTGATAAGTCGATTCTTGGTCTCAAGTACATGTTTTCCTACAGAATAACTCTCGTTTATTCAAATCTTTGTTAACTCAAAGTAGTTTCCTGCGTCCCTGAGTAAACGAGTGTAGAAATGTACACGTAGACTGCATTTCTATTTCATTTATTTTACAACAGGATTATCATCCTTGAAGTCTTAACCCTTTCAACCCTAAATAACTGGAATGGACTGTGATATGGTAATGTTCCGACCAATACAATGGTCACACAATGATTTTCAGATTCGTCCATTTATGAAAACGGGGTGATTTTGTTCTAAGAAATATGAAAATTACTTGCAAAAAGTGCAGATCCTGATGAGACGGCTCGTTTACGAGCCGGCTCATCTGGATCTGCACTTTTTGCATAAACCGCGATAGCGGGCTTTCGGGTTCAAAGGGTTAACAGAGCCTTGACATTTAGAAAGTACCTCGGACAAGTAGCAGAATAATCAGTCAGACGGTTTCAGGTAGCTGGTGATGCAGACACCGGTAAGTCACACTCAGTAATCCCGTTTTCTCGTGTCTAGACGCATATTGCCTGATAAGTGGCTGCGTGAGCAACTTGATAACGCTGAATGTTGCCAGATAGCGCCGTAATTATAAAGGATTGGGCGGATTGAAGTCAATAAGCGAGTCAGCACATCATACAGACCGACGATGGGGAGGCAAAATGGTATATAGGACGTTCGCCACCGGTCTTAGATAATATACAGTGGAACCACTCTAAACCGGACACCATGAAACCATTATTGGATTTACATTTATTGAGCATAGGCTGCATATGCAGCCTATGCTCAATACATGTAAATCCATCATCTGTGATATCATTTGTTATGGGTTTATTAGTCATCACAGGTGGTACTGTATTGTATGTTCATGATTGCAAATCAAACGTCTATACACCGGACACCGTGGGTACATCCCATGGTGCCCGGCTTACAGAGGTTTTACTGTAGGATATTAAATTATTGTATACGACACAGTGGAATCTCTTTAAACCGGACACCAAGAAAATATATGTGATCTGATTTTGAGAGGTTTCTTGTTAACACATCATAATGCATGTTCATGATTACAAAATACATACGTATGTCTCAGAATGGTCATATGTCCGTTTTACAGTGGAACATCTCTAAACCGGACACCTTGAGGACCTGCCAGCGTGTCCGGTTTAGAGAGGTTTCACGGTATACATATATTAAACACGTTTCCTGATTTCACAAGAAACGAAGTGATGACGAGTTTTGTTATGAAATAAGTCAACAAGTTTAATAAATATCATTTTTATGTCACAATAAATGTTATATTATATGTATTGCACAAACACAGAATCATGCACTGAATATGTACTAATAAGATCATTTCTGTAGTTGTCTCGTTTTAAATAGTTGTTAAACTACTGCATTGTGCTTTAGTGTATTGTGGTATTATACTGTAAAAACACATTTTATGAAATAATAAGTAATATAGGATACTATTTGCTAATAGTTGATAACATGGTTTTCATAACTCCTTCACTGATATCATACGAAACGAGGCGGAGCGAAGACAGAGATTCAAATCTACACATGGACTATTCACAAAGTGAATAGTCCATGTCTAGATTTGAATCTCTGTCATGATCATCCCAGGTGTGTCACAGTGTCTGTGGTTACACAAATATAGCACATAGTCCCCCCCGCCCCCCGAGGATTAAAATGGGACATGATAAGGGCTGAAAAAAGGGCACATTTAGCGCGTAAAACGTTGAAAATTACATCATCATACAAATGTTGAATGCCGTAAAAAGTAATGTCCAGAGTTTGAACAATCTTACTGTCTGTAGTGGTGTCTGAGCAACTCGTAAACACGTCATGAAAAATAAAAACAAATTGTAAATAAATAATCAAAGTACTGAAAGTACTGAAATATGTTATATCCACAAAAACTGATCGGTGTGTGGGGTAAGTTAACTTTGTAAAACACACTGGTGTAACTTGCAGGGTCAACGCTGAAATATATAGAAAATCGTCCACCCCCTTTTACGTCTAGCCCCGTACTGTCCCGTGAGACATACATATAATAGATGATGTATTCATAGGCACCAAATGTCTTGATTAGTATCTTCCAGAATGTAACTGATAAACTGAGCACAAAACTGTGAACATTATAGAGAATAATATATGTAGAGTTTTAGATACAAAGCAAGACAGACTAAAACGCCATAAGATAAGTTGGCACAGGGAACTATTTTACTGGTCGTACTCGCCGTGTAGGCGTAGCACGATCAATATAGCTGCCCCCATAGACAGTTGCGTGACACAATATGCTATCTCAAGGGAGATAACATATATATTTCCAATAAATTCGAGTATGGCCCAACCAACATAGGGTATGGCGCGGTGCCATGCTAAAATATAAGGTTCGACAATGTCTAGCCATGGGTAAACATTTGTCGTTTCGTTCCCACGAAATAACAATTCGTTCCCACGGGAACGAATTGTTAATTCGTGGGAACGAAACTCTTTGAATTCCAAAGACGTAGGCTGATATGTATACACGTATATATTCCGGGGCCGCAGTGCACGTCGCGTGATGTAGCCGCATATATTTCAAAATGTCTGTGCGACCGTTGTGAACTGGTCTGGTACCGTAATAGCGCATTCTAGTAAAGGCATGAGACACATACATTACATAGGTTTTGGCTTGGTCCCGGAATGAGCACTGTCTATAGCCATGGTCAAACCACAGGTGGAAGACTCGGACCTATGACACCAAAAAAATGTCTATTAAAAAAAATCCCATTACCCCACCCACTTGGTCTCGTACAGTACCATATGCTAATATAAAGGTGAGCATAAATAGCGCTATTATAGAAAGAGCCCTCTCTTTTCCGGCTCGCACAAACACAATAAACATCGATTAAATGTATGAAATATGTCTCTGGCAATCGATAAAGGTATTAGGTGTGTGAATATACTCACTTCAAATCGCTGTTTCAAGTATTTATTGAGTTATTCGCGTTTTGATGACCCCATCCAAAGCGAAAGTTGCGTGTACGAAAGAATCTCACACAGAATCGGAGGCCGTCCGGCTGGATTATCGGTCATATTTGGCCGATAGCTGATCGCCAGCTCAAACTAAAGTCGTGCACCATGATCATATACATTAGAAACTCCAACCATACAAAGTTCGTCCAATTGTGATCGTTCGCCGATCTAAAAAACACTTTTTTCTATAATTTCGTTCATTATCTGGAACTGGGTCAATGCACTATCTTCCATAATACAACCACCGAAGCATCTATGTAAGAACATCTCTGATTGGTTAAACCTAAAAATAGACGCGAGGACTTTCCCTTTTCAGGGTTTCAGGAAGACATAATCTGATAGTACGCGAATCATGAATGAAAGTCAATAAAATTAGAAAAAGTGTTTTTTAGATCGGCGAACGATCACAATTGGACGAACTTTGTATGGTTGGAATCTCTAATGTATATGATCATGGTGCACGACTTTAGTTTGAGCTGGCGATCAGCTATCGGCCAAATATGACCGATAATCCAGCCGGACGGCCTCCGATTCTGTGTGAGATTCTTTCGTACACGCAAATTTCGCTTTGGATGGGGTATACAAAATGCGAATAACTGAATAAATGCTGGAAACAGCGATTTGAAGTGAGTATATTCACACACCTAATACCTTTATCGATTGCCAGAGACAGAAGTCTCATTTCATAAATATGATATGACACACGTGTAATAACACCTGCAGCTAATTTGATTGGCTGGTCGTATTAGGCTAATTACACATATTCATATTATGCGCGAACGTTATATTATGCCAAACGAACAAAACGAAGACGCTCAAATGACATCCCCAATGGCGTAACAAAGCAACGTTGTTTTGGCGTGGACGTCATTATAGGAATGAATGGCCATTTTGTGGAATTTATCGGGGTATAAACTTGGAAAAGTCGCGGGAATACTGGACGAAGTCTTTCGTCCAGTATTCCCGCGACTTTTCCAAGTTTATATCCCCGATAAATTCCACAAAAAGGCCATTCATTCCTTATAATTCCAGCATTTGAAATAAATTCATCAAGAAAATGTGTTTATTTTGACAGACTTCAGCCATTTGTTTACATTGACAGCACTGACAGCGCACCTGTAGAAAGTAGTTCGGCGTGGGAGTTTACTTGGATATAAATTGTTGACAGAGACGGGCCAATCAAATGTTAGGGAATAGTGTAAATATTTTTGTGCTGGAATTATCCTGTTTTAAACGTCATTAGAAGCGTCGGTGCTCACGTTTGGTAAAACGAAGTGTTTACAAAGAACGGTAACCTATAGTCATTTAATGCATGGAGTGTAAAAGGTGACATGTAGCAGAAATACCATATTTGAAGATTTATCCATTTACTTTAAGTCCCATCTTAGCTGTGTACCATGAGAACCTCACCCTCTAGGCCGTGGCGAGCAATGAATGTATACAGTCTCATACTCTCAACATCAATTTCTCTTTCACTACAACCTTGCTAGACTCTTTTCTATCTAGCTTGAGTACTATTGAGGCCGTACCGCATCCTGTGCGAACGCCAATTTAGACTCAAAACCCTTTCTCATCGAGTACTATTGAGGCCGTACCGCATCCTGTGCGAATGCCGATATAGGTTCACGTTCTGTTTGACATTCGACATATATAATTATCCTGATGCATTCCTATACTCCTGGTCTGTGCCTTTCAATTTCATTCATTCAGCTTGTTTTGTTTATATTCGTGTAACTTTATAGCCACATTCGCCATATTTCCTACTGTAATGTTCTAATATGTTATGTGCCTTGTATATTTTTCTGCCTGTGTGGTGGAAATCATTGTGAATGGACAAAGCATGTCCACCTGAGAGTTATATTTTTGTGGGCAAGATATGCCTTGACATAATGTCACTCAAATATTTGTTGTGCATACAATTCATAATTACCATAGCTAGCTACTGCAACATCGTTATTACACCACAGTGAATTATTCTACCATTTGACTATTTAGCTTGACTATTTAGCGATAGTATCTGATACCGTTTGGTTTCACTCTGCCTCTACAGATATTATTTATTATACACCCTAATGCTTTCAAAATAAAACAGGGAGGAGTGTTGTAATACCTTTACTGGCAAATCCTCTTTACGTGTTTAAAGACCATACACTTTCGTACATTATTACCCATTCCGTGATTGGCTCACATGCCTTAGCTGTGACCAATCAACCCCCTAGTAACACACAAGCGTCGGTCCTCCATAATAACCCCGTGTTTCCTGCTTTCTGCAAAGTCTTCACACGTTTCCAGGTATCCTGCGCTCTCTTCGCTCCAGACCTCCAACCTATACATACGTATCCTCACTAACAGTGTTCCGCACCACGTGGCCACAGATAGTCGGTGAGCTTAGTCTGGTTTAGCTGCAATAGCATTGCAATACTGATAAACGTTGCACATGCCCAGAAGCGCATTGACCTGTTATAACTTTTGTTTATTAGGCAGCTGTTATCAGTGCAAAAATGCATTAATGACATGATAAATAAGTTTTGTTTACCATAATCGTCGAATCTCCGAGAAATCTCACTGCAACATATTGGATATCAACAAAGATTTCTGTTTTTTTGGTGTGTGAAATCATGTGATCAATATAATCTCAAACTCTTTTCCATTTGATATGGTTAAATTGTGATTGACTCGTTTCAGGTTACAATACCAGGTAACAATGTACATGTAGTAACGTGGTATTGCACAAGTGAGGCACACCCACTGACTGATTACAATGAAGTCTGGCTACCCACAATACCTTGCGTAGGCATTATGGGTAGCCAGACATGATTGTATGCACTGGTGTAACCTTGTCTTGTAAACAGAATACTCTTGGACGTCATACAGATACCACCTAGTGACATATGCTGGACTTTTGGGCGTTTCAATGTTTCACTCCAAGCCGCATTTTCTGGGGTTTCAATGTTTCATTCAAAACCACCATTCATGACGTTTCAATGCGCTCTTTCCTGACGTTTCAATGTTTCATTCACTCCCACATGTCATGACCTTTCATTGTTTCATTCCAAACATCCTTTCCTGAAGTTTAAATGTTTTATTCAAAACCACCTTTTATGACGTTTCAATGTCTCGTTCAAAACCACCACAAGAAGCGACAGTTTGAGAGAAACTATCAACACTCTGCTTGTGAAGTGCATCTGCAGTTGTTTATATAGAGAATAGTAGGTTAGTGCCGTGAATGGGAAAACATATCTGGCAAGGCTCAGGAAACGGGATGGGCGAGGCTCTGCCGAGCACATCCCGTTTCCGTGCCGCGCCAGATATTTTTTTCCATTCACGGCACTGACCTACTATTCTATTTATCCCGTCAACACATACAAAATGGCCTTAAAATGCAATGAAATAATCCCAGCAACCACACATATCAATACGCAGTGAGTAGGTCGTATTGACAGGATATCAAAAATGTTTCACGGCACCGTGTTTCACGGCACATACGCACTGTGTTTACGGGATAAATCTATATCTGCAGTTTGGTTCAAATGAAACAATCAATCAGAGATCTCATATATCATAGTCTGTTCAACTCTCGTGTTAAGTTTCCTTTCAGAATACATCATAATATTCATGATATACCTAAGCGATAGGTTACTTCATATGTTAACGTTACCCATTGTTCAAAGAAACATCGCACACCTAGCAAATTACTGCTTAGCTACACACGTTGTTCACCTGGAATAATTTTGCATTGTAGACATAAGGCTACTATTGTAAATATTCCCCTGTATCAGGTTATAGAGAATAGTAGGTTAGTGCCGTGAATGGGAAAAAATATCTGATATTTTATGATGTCATGATATCAGATATTTTTTCCCATTCACGGCACTAACCTACTATTCTATTTATCCCGTCAACACCTACAAATGGCTGTAAAATACAAAAATTGTATTGACTGGATATCAAAAATGTTTCACGGCACCGTGTTTCACGGCACATACGGGATAAATGGTGCGTTATTTATCATGTATATATATATGTACCAGGCACATGTTAACCTTCTTATTGCAATTTGGAACCAATTTCTAGAAATTTAATTTTTAAAAGTCTGTGATATACATTCCAAGTTATGACGTCATAAACTAAAAGTGATGACGCCATTAGTTATAATATATAATGAACACAATGTTACTATTTAGCACCATGTACTAAATAGAGGATCTCAAACGAGCTTCCATTTGATATGGGATATATGAAACGAGTAACGCACCATTTATCCCGTAAACACAGTGCGTATGTGCCGTGAAACACGGTGCCGTGAAACATTTTTGATATCCTGTCAATACGACCTACTCACTGCGTATTGATATGTGCGGTTGCTGGGATTATTTCATTGCATTTTAAAGCCATTTGTAGGTGTTGACGGGATAAATAGAATAGTAGGTTAGTGCCGTGAATGGGAAAACAATATCTGGCGTGGCACGGAAACGGGATGTGCTCGGCAGAGCCTCGCCCATCCCGTTTCCTGAGTCTTGCCATATATTTTTTCCCATTCACGGCACTAACCTACTATTCTCTATATATGCACCGAGTCTCTAGCATGCAAACGAGTTTCAGATTGTGTTTATCACATGATTTCACACTCCAAAGAGCAGAATACCTGGGATATATTCGATACATTTGAGTCAGTGGCCTATTTCACCAACATTGCAAAGTATGCTTATCTATTTGTGGCGTATAATTTGTGGCAGAAATTTTCAATTTTAGGATAAATTGATTATTTTTTATTATACAGAATTTATTACATTATCACAGCCATTTTGGTTGTGATAATGTAATACATTCAGTATAAAAATTCTGCATACTTTTAATCATCAAATATATGCAGTCGTTACTTCTATATGACATAATGCATTTCAGGAAAAATAAATGATTCCTCCCTCAAAATATACTTTGCTAGAAAAGTATACTGTGCAATGTTGGTGAAATATGCTACAGAAGACGCCATTGAATAGGGTCGCATCTAGTTGAATGTCTCCAAAGAGGAAAATAATTTTAGAAATAAACCTATTATAAATATGTCATATCAGAGATTCTGCTTCTTTGCAAAAGCTTCACATTACCAAACGGGGGCGCATTATAACACGTGCAAGGTTTTTACCGAGTCACTGGCGCTTCTAATGACGTTCAAAACACGATGACGTCAACGTCAACACATCATTGCTTTGTCGCGCCATTATGGACGTCATTTGGAACGTCTTCATTTTGTTCGTTTGGCATAACGTTAGCGCATAATATGATTTAGGGTGATGTGGCTGGCCAATCAAATACGCTACAGGTGTTATTACACGTGTGTCATATCAAATTTATTAAATGGGTTACCGCACGTCATAACAAGGTTTTCGTGTGATAAACGTTTATCTTACTTAAAATACGAGTCATGACTAATTAAAGTGGGGACTTATATATTTGGAATCACACTGTACGTGGCACGAATAGATGCTGTGGATTGATTTCAGATCATGGGACATAACTTGTCAATGAGTAGTACCAGTAACTCGGCCAATCATCAACGAGACGCGCTAGCGGGGCGCTGGAAAATATTCATCGTTATTGAAGCAGTTCCTCGCCCTGTCTGGATATTAAAGATGCACTTGGATAGTGGCCATGGGCAGTCACGTTCAGTCCCTAGTTTCTTGCTGCCAAACATCATAACTTCATTAGATAGTCAGTTATAAATGTCTGCAAATAACTGTGACATAACATGACTGAATGGAGTCGCCCTGCGCTACATTCACAACATTCTGGTTAGTTTCAACAATATTTCAAATAATATATATTTATATATGCTTCAAACTATATATAAAGTAACGGTGAATAAGGATTAGAAAACAAGCTAACAGAGTTTATGTGAATTCTTCTCCTGGAGTAAAACATCAGTAAATGGGAATGTGGCAAGAATGCATATAATGTATACATATGTAAGTTTCGTTAAATATTTGAAGGGAAAACAATAAAGTTATCCCAAACATGCGCTCCGAACCATTGGCATTGTTTTGAAGTGTTATAGAGAATAGTAGGTTAGTGCCATGAATGGGAAAAACTATCTGGCAAGGCTCAGGAAACGGGATGGGCGAGGCTCTGCCGAGCACATCCCGTTTCTGTGCCGCGCCAGATATTTTTTCCCATTCACGGCACTAACCTACTATTCTATTTATCCCGTCAACACCTCCAAATGGCTGTAAAATACAAAAATTGTATTGACTGGATATCAAAAATGTTTCACGGCACCGTGTTTCACGGCACATACGCACTGTGTTGACGGGATAAATAAACATACAATTCTGGTTAGCATGTTCGTGATATAGCCGAGTTGACATTGAGAACATTCTCTAAAATGGATTCCCCGGTTACCGCCCAGAGATATACCATTGTAATACATGCACACGAGATAATTGCTTGTTGTTTGTAATCAGGAAACGGCATTACGTGTATAAATCAATTAACAGTGACAACAAACACATTCATTTCCTGCTTTCCTTTTCTCTTCTCGTGACTACAGGTTCGTTTTTCCCCGTTCACTTTCCACACGTATTCTGGCGTGATGTCGTGTGTATGGTGGCAATCTTTTCAACTCAAGTATGGCCGCCAAATCCAAGATGGCCGCCAGCAATGTATATGGAGAATATAAAAAACATAATATAAATTCTATACTGCAATTCGACGTCTCAAGTCCTGTATTACACATATATAATTACATATACTGTCACTACAACGTTTACCAATAGTCTGATGAGGGCCTACGCTTGTCGCCGTCACTCTATCTAATGTTGACTACAAATGTCCATGGGTATCATTATCAATTTTTGATGGATCAATTGTTAATAGAAGTACATTGATTATCATGTACTACACTCGTCACCCATAGAAGGGTATTATCATCAGCCGTGACCCATTTAATGCATGCATGATAATATGAGACACGCCATGTGAGTTTGTACGTTCGGATATATGCGTAATTTCATGAAATACGTTAACAAAATTTACAATAGTTTCCGTAAATGGCGTCACAAGTTGACAAAAACGTCGGAGTATGACTGGAGAAATGGGGCTAATGTGTTATACGACCAGTATAGATACACAGTCCGATCAGGAGCTGAACTGTTCGCCATTCCATCAATGAAACACCTAACAAGCATCGTCATCAGGCTTCAGGTGTGTGATGCTTGATCAGGAGCTACACTGGCCATACATTACATAAGCCCTATACATCCATTCACAGTCAAGTGTTGAAATCCTGCGAGATTTGAATTCCACGTTTGTATGCCATGACGATCACGCAAATTAAAACTCAGGCAATTTCGCGGATTTTTACTAGTAGCTGTCGCCACGGCTATTACAATTCTCACAGGCGCGTTCAGTTCTAATGCTCCGAACCACAAAACTGAAAATGTGGCTGTCAATGGAGCAATGTGTCTTATGGAATTTCTGACCAGTGTAACACCTGTAGCCGATTTCATCAACATTGCAAAGTATACTTAGCTAGCAAAGTATACTTTGAGGGAGAAATTTTCAATTTTAGGATAAATTTATTATTTTTTATTATACTGAATTTATTACATTATCACAGCCATTTTGGCTGTGATAATGTCATACATTCAGTATAATAATTCTGCATACTTTTAATCATCAAATATATACAGTAGTTAGTTCTATATGACATAATGCATTTCGGGAAAAATAAATAATTACTCCCTCAAAGTATACTTTGGTAGATAAGTATGCTTTGCAATTTTGATGAAATCGGCTACTGATCAAATAGCACAATCCTGTAGCCGGACTATGATATTTATTGGTTGGTAGAAGCATGACGGGTGTATCTATATTGTGTGTAAGACAATGTCATTCACACATTGAAATGATGGCGCATCTTGATTGGTGCCAAGCAATAAATATCTCGATCTATAGTTCAGGGCATATGATGACGTGATTTCCGAACGACTAAACGTTCAAATCATTTTTACAGTAAAGTAGATCTGTCTTTGGAATCTTGCTAAAAAGTAGACGAATTTTGATATGCATCTACCCCCCTTTGGGATTCTGCCCGCTGTGCCAGACATGACGTAATACATGGTGTACTGTTTTTACCCCATATATGTTACGCTATTGTACATAACGTTGATGAATACATGCGCCAACTGTTAGTCAATGTATCAGATACGTTTAACCCTTTCAACCCTACGGAAGTGGAATGGACTGTGATATGTTAATGTTCCGACCAATCCAATGGTCACAAAATGATTTTCAGATTCGTACATTTATGAAAAGGGGGTATTTGTTGTTCTCAAAAATATGAAAATTACTTTCAAACAGTGCAGATCCTGATGAGACGGCTCGTTACGAGCCGGCTCATCTGGATCTGCACTGTTTGCATAAACCGATATAGCGGGCTTTCGGGTTCAAAGGGTTAAAATACAATTGTCAAGTGAACTGTCCCAGCGTCGTATAAAGCCTATACGAAATAATTCAATACGACCTCTCATAGCATAAGTGTTCTGTTTAAGACGAAGTAATGTCTTAGGCACTACAATTGGCTAGGGAACAGACAGGAAGCCAACGATAGTCTGTTATTGAAATTACGCCGTCAGCATCGATTAATCGTCAGTATCTATATAAAGCAATCTTCTAAATGACACTATATAGGCCCAAATCTGAGGAAATGGTCATTATCAAGCTTTTCCCGCCAAGCCAACGGGTTCGTAGAGGTCGCCATTACTGACTACCGTAAGAAACTGTCACCTGTCACATGTCACCCACAGAGAGCCGTGTATATTTCTTGTACGATATACACTGTCCGTTAAACAACGGACAGTGTATATCGTACAAGAAATCTACACGTTTATTACATTCTCGCGTTAAACACGAATTCACCCGAAGATGTTGATTTCGCCCTATTGTGGCGTATGGTGCTCCGCTTCTATATCCGAACCAAGGCAATAACGGGCCCAATTTGATGGTGCATTATTAGCCGCGTAGATGGAACGTTTATCTGAAGAACGGCAGGATATCGGACGGAAACTGATTATATATCGCCAACCAAGCAACAAAACGGGCTTACATGTTCATGTTTATTATACCAGTGCATGACCTGGTCAAGTGTACATTACTTTCATGCATCGGTTTATCAAGCGGATTAATAATTTAGAATTATTAACTGAGTAAATATATATATTCGCCCATTAAAAGCCTCAATGGTTGTCTTTTTGCCGAGGCTACACTTGTCACATGGACACTAGGTCCCGCTTACCAAGCGGTGGCTCATACATACAGCAGTCTATGGTTATTTATATATATCCGAACACTGTCTAGTTCCCGAAGCAAAATTAATGTTTCATTCTGTTAAGTGATCTATCTATATGATGTGACGCGTTTGGCTCCTCTGTAGCGTTAGTTCGACGTACATTTTCTCTGCTCTCGTGAAGACGTATTCGTTATTATTTACTTTATTACATACATGTACACTGGCCAGTGTTATGTCACAATGTATTGCATAAAATCGGCGGCCACGGTGTATTAATATAGTGTAATACAAATCCTAATACACTAGACTAAGTGTAATAAATATGCAAATTAGTTCCTTACCGAAAACTGGTTTGGTGACCAGTACAGCTTCGATCCATGATGATATGCTTATGCAGTAAATGGAATCTAACATTTGTGATGATATTTAACTCGCTGACTGATTTTAAAAGAGCATATCAGGATTTAAAAAAAAATAGAATAATATGAAACATAAAAATGTGTTTTCATCATGACCCTGTGTATTATAGTGGTTTAATTGAAGATACTTGTATATGGCGATACTAGGACTGTTGGGTTGTTTAAATTTTCACCGATATCGGTGAAAATTTAAACAACCCAACAGTCCTAGTATCGCCATATACATGTATCTTCAATTAAACCACTTACACAGGGCCATGATTAAAACACATTCTTATTTATTTACATTATTTTTTTTTCAAAAGAAATCCTGATATGACCTTTCAAACTGTATTTATTTTGCAGAAATTTCAAGCAAGGGTGTCTGTTAACATAATTATACCCATTTTTACTCTGATATTAAATATCTAGAAGGTAGGACTGTCGCTATATATTCAACCAACGGAAGTTGTACCAGTGTACCTTGGGCCCGGCTCGCTACAATTACTGAAATAGCGAGACAGGCCCAATGTATATTAATTCACTTCCGTTGGACGAAACGATGGCGAGTGTCCTACCTTCTAGATATTTAATATCGTAGTAAAGTTGGGTAAGATTTAAAGTGGATTTTCCCGTTCATACCACAAAGTACATGTGGTTCACATCACAGGACGTCATACGTAAACAGACGCATGCTGTATAATGACTTTCTCATCATGTTGGCAGCCTGTTCACTGTTGCTGAAACCATATACTGTCCCTAGGGTACCCCAGATCTATATATACGGGACGCAAAAACCGAGAGCGAAAACAAAACCATGATATGTGACGCCTCGTTAACCCTTAGCCTGCTGAGCGCGAAAACTGTCGTCTGCTGTTGCTTTATATTTTGCCCTGTTTCTCAATAAAAACATGGTTTGACAGCATTTTAGAATCATTTCCATTGGAAATGATTCTAAAATGCTGTCAAAGCATGTTGTTGATGAGAAAAATCGAAAATAAAATATACACCGCAGACGACAACATTTCATTCGGCAGTGTAAGGGTTAATAACGGCCCACGTGTGTTTGAGACCAGTGTTGCCGAAGCTTAGCCAATACATCTACGTTCTGATCAGCTCATGCGTTGTTCACGCGTATATCGAATCATTTAAGCATTTCTGAATCATGTGATAACATATATCACTACCCGACTGCAGTAGAGATTTTCCCAGCAACTACAATGTAGTTTTACCGTTCAAAGCGTTACCATATTGTTTCACATATCCATGTGGCCTCCCACTGCGGACCAGGGTACATGTACATCGTCACTGTCACGTGGTTGTCTGCTCCGGGTCACGCATGATTGACGACGGAGTCACTTGATGCCAGCCAGTTGGGAATACATGCAGAATATTTGAGTGTAACGCATCCGGACAAAATGTATCCATCAGATGCGGTAACTCGGTGCGCGTGGAGAATTATACCAGTGTCAGACCATTAGCCATTTACTTGTAACTTGACATAAATGTGGCTGCTTGTATGTATCACTTTACGTTTACAAGGTGCATGCCGTGGTCTGTAGACACGGGCATTGATTCTTCGCAAAAACGACAGACGTTTGGGCCAAAGTACCGATACCACCATATGCAGCTTAACAAGACGCGTTAGATGCGCCATATTTTATCAACATTTGTTATATTATAAGGACAAAATAATAGGGCGTCTGGAAGTTTCAGTACTTGTTATTGTTATTGTAACCACGTGGTCATACACCGTGATGTAGCTGTTTTCCCACATTGTGTCCGAGTCATTCCGTGAATACAACATCCCGACTAAGAAAACAGCAATATATTCATCATTTGGCCAACAGCAAACTCATCAATATTGGAGTATTAATACACCCTGTTATTACATTGCAAAATCTCAATTTATTCTGGCATGCCGTAACTATCGTGGTCTAGTCACCTTCTAGCCAATATGTAATTATATAGTTATTTGGCATGTAGACTAATCTGCGTATAAGCCGTTTGTAAACTGCAAATTTGGCGGGTTGTATGCGTTTTGATCGGATGTCATTTCGTCAGTAGTAGCCCAGACCCGTCAAATTGCGCCATTTTCAATAACTGGGCATTTACCGTAGATATAACTGAGTCAATTGGACGATTGCGTCCCACAGTCACCATCAAAACCCATAATGTAACCAGGGTTACACTGGGAGAGGACTATATAGCCCTGTAATGTCTGCCCACCCATAATGTAACCGGGGTTACACTGGGAGAGGACTATATAATATCTGTAATGTTCCACCTCCCATAATCCAACCGTGGTTTTACCCTGGGGAAGGACCCTAGATAACCTGTAATGCCACCACCCTAATGACCGTGGTTACACTGTAGAGGACTATAATCCTGTAATGACCACCATCCCTAATCTACCGTGGGTATCTTGTGAGAGGACATATAATCCTGTAATCCCACCATCCATATCGAACCTTGGGGTTTACCCCTGAGAGAGACTGGACCCTATAATCATGTAATGTCCACCACCATATCCACCGTGGTTACACTGGGAGAGGACTATATAATCCTGTTAATGTTCCACCTCCAAATCTAACCGTGGTTTACTGTGAGAGGACTATATATTCTGTAATTGTCCACCATCCATAATCTAACCGTGGTTTACCCTGAGAGAGGACTATTAAATCTGTAATGTCCACCAACCATAATCTATCGTGTTACCCTGTGAGGGACTTTTATATGTAATGGTCCTCCACCATTAATCCCTAACCGTGGTTACATGTGATGAGGACTATTATAATCATGTAATGTCCACCATCCATAAGCTAACCAGTGGTTACATGTGAGAGGACTATAAATCATGTAATGTTCCACCAAATCCATAATTAACCGTGGTTTCACCTGGGAGAGGACCTATTTTACTCCTGTATGTCACCAATTCTATATTTAACCGTGGTTACCTGTGAGAGGACTATATAATCATGTAATGTCACCATCCATAATCTAACCGAGGTTACACGGGGAGAAGGACTATATATCAGGTAATGTCCAACCATCCATAATCCTAACCGTGTTTACCACTTGGGAGAGGAACTATAGAAATCATGTAATGGTCCACCTCCTTAATCCCTAACGTGGTTACCCTGTGAGAGGACTATAATAATCCATTGTAATGTCCAACCATCCATAATCTAAACGTGGTTACACTGAGGGAGAGGGAATCCTATAATATGTAATGGGTCCACCACCATAATCTTTAACCAGTGGTTACACAGTGAGAGGGGACTATAATAATCATGTAAATGTCCACCATCCATAATTCAAACCGTGGTTACCCTGTGAGAGGACTATATAATCAATTGTAATGTCACCATCATAATCCTAACCGTGGTTCCCTGTTGAGAAGGTCTATATAATCATGTACATGGTTACACATCCTAATCTTACAAGTGGTTACCTGTGAGAGGACTATATAATCAATTTGTGAACTGGTCAACCCATATCAATAATCTTTAACGTGGTAACACTGTGAGGGACTATATATCAGGGTAATGGTCACCATCATAATAGAACGTGGTTACTGTGAGAGGACTAGATTAATCAGGTAATGTCCACATCCATAATCTAACCGTGGTTACCCTGTTGAGAGGGACTATATAATTCATGTAATGTCCACCCCATCCATAATCTTAACCGTGGTTACATGTTTGGGGGTGAGGATCTTTATAAAGCATGTAATGTCCACCATCCATAATCTAAACCGTGGTTACATGTGATGAGGCTATTAATCATGTAATGTGCCACCATCCATAATCTAACCGTGGTTACCTGGGAGAGGACCTATTAATCATGTAATGTCCACAATCCATAATTAACCGTGGATTACACCCTGTGAAAGAGGATATTATAATCAATGTAATTGTCCACTCCATCCATAATCTAACCGTGGTTACTGGTTTGAGAGGACCTATTATAATATGGACTGTCCACCATCCATAAACTACAGGGTTTACATGTGAGGGACTATATAATATGTTAATGTCCACCCTCGCTCTAATTAACGTGGTTACAACTGTGAGAGGACTATTTATTATGTAATGTCACATCCATATCTAACCGTGGTTACACTTGTGAGATGGGACTATATAAGCATGTAATGTCCACCATCCATAATCTAACCGTGGGGACCTGGTTGAGAGTGCACTATTTAATCATGTATGGCCACCACCTAATTAACGTGGTTACCCTGTTGAGATGGATAATGATCCCCAATCCATGTAATTTCCACCACCCATAATCTAACCGAGGTTACTCGGGAGAGGACTATATAACCTGTAATTCCACCATCCCAAATGTAACCGTGTTACACACTGTGAGAGGACTATATAATCCTGTAATGGTCCACCATCCATAATCCTAACCGTGGTTACCCTGTGAGAGGACTATATAATCCTGTAATGTCCCACCACCTAATCTAACCGTGGTTCACACTGTGAAGAGGACTATATAATCATTAATTGTCCACCACCCATATCTAACGCGTGGTTACACTGTGAGAGGACTAAAAATCCATGTAATGTCCACCATCCATAATCAAAATCTAACCGTGGTTCCACTGTGAGAGGACTATATAATCCTGTAATGACCACCATTCCATAATCTAACCGTTGTTACCCTGTGAGAGGACTAATACTCCTGAATGTCCACCATCCATAATCTAACCGTGGTTACCCTGTGAGGAGGACTATATAACCTGTAATGTCCACCATACCGATAATCTAACTCGTGGTTTACCTGTGATAGGACTATATAAATCCGGTAATTGTCCACCATCCATAATCAACCGGGTTTTATGGAGGAGGACTAAATAATCCATGTAATCCACCATCCATAATCCTAACCGTGGTTACACAGTGAGAGGACCCTATATAAACATGTAATGTCCACCATCCATAATCTAACCGTGGTTACACTGGGAGAGACTTATATAATCCATGTAATGTCCCACCATCCTAATCTAACCGTGGTTACCACCCTGTGAGAGACCAACCATCCATAATCTGAACCGTGGTTACCCGGCCCCCTGTGGAGAGGACTATATAATCATGTAATGTCCACCATCCATAACTACCGTGGTTACCCTGTGAGAGGACTATATAATCATGTAATGTTCACCATCCATAATCTAAACCTAACCGTGGTTACCCTGTGAGAGGACTATATAATCCTGTAATGTCCACCATCCATAATCTAACCGTGGTTACCCTGTGAGAGGACTATATAATCATGTAATGTCCACCATCAATAATCTAACCGTGGTTACACTGTGAGAGGACTATATAATCCTGTAATGTCCACCATCCATAATCTAACCGTGGTTACCCTGTGAGAGGACTATATAATCATGTAATGTCCACCATCCATAATCTAACCGTGGTTACACTGTGAGAGGACTATATAATCATGTAATGTCCACCATCCATAATCTAACCGTGGTTACCCTGTGAGTAGGACTATAACAATCATTAATGTCCATTCCATCCATCCAAAATCTAAAACCGTGGTTACCCTGTAGAGGACTAAATATAACCTGTAATGTCCCCACCCCAATCCATAATCTAACCGTGGTTACACTGTGAGAGGACTATATAATCATGTAAGTGAGAGGACTATATAATCATGTAATGTCCACCATCCATAATCTAACCGTGGTTACCCTGTGAGAGGACTATATAATCATGTAATGTCCACCACCCATAATCTAACCGTGGTTACCCTGTGAGAGGACTATATAATCATGTAATGTCCACCACCCATAATCTAACGGGGTTACCCTGTGAGAGGACTATATAATCCTGTAATGTCCACCACCCATAATCTAACCGGGGTTACCCTGTGAGAGGACTATATAATCATGTAATGTCCACCACCCATAATCTAACGGGGTTACCCTGTGAGAGGACTATATAATCCTGTAATGTCCACCACCCATAATCTAACCGGGGTTACCCTGGGAGAAGACTTTATAATCCTGTAATGTCCGTCCACCCATAATGTAGGGGTGGGTGTATAGAAGGGTGTTGTACCTGACAGGTGGAGTTGTGAGTAGCGGAGTATCGCATAACAATACAGCTATACAAACAGCTGAATGATTTATATTCTTATTGTGCTCATTGATCATCGGTATGTGCGCAGACATACATCCAGGAAGGACATTAATTTTACATCGATATATCTACGACGATTGATAGAGAGCGATATAAGTAGTGTCTTATTGGATAACGCGGCGGCTGCACGTCATAGCAATTGTTACGGATAGTCCAGAATTTTAATGAATCCGTATTTGTAAGGCAGACAATTATAATACTGCAGACCCAAGGTGTATGATCACGTGGTACCAGCAACAACAACAAGTACTGAAACTTCCAGAATCCATCCGATTCAAAGTATGTATTCCTTTATATTGTCCTTATTACGTAACGGATTTTGATGAAATATGGCGCATCAAACGAGTCTTGTTAAGCTGCATTTGGTGGTCTCTGTACTTTGGCAAAAACGACAGAAGTCTGTGCCGAACTCCATGGACGACCAAATTCAGCTCATGAAGACGCGTTCGCTGCGCTATATTTCATCAAAATCCGTTTCATATTAAGGAAAATATCAAATAATACTTACTTTGGAGTGGGCAAGATTTCAAAAATTCAGCCACTGTTGTTGTTGTTATAACCACGTGATCATGCACATTGAGACCTCTGACAATGCAATTCACACTACAACGTAGCTGAAGGTCGACATAAGAGCCACCCGTGGACGAAAGGGACCTCATTGTATTTATCAACAACATTGCATTCGAACAGTTTGATCTGCGTTTGCACTCCTCCATACCCTTTGTATAGAATGCACGATGTCTAGGTTACTTGATAGCCATTGTTGAGCTATGTATTGTTTACATGTCGACGTATCATGACAATGGTCTATATGGAACGCCGAATCTACATAAACTCAATGAATTAATGCTAGCTCTAAATACATGTACTTGGGGATAGCATTAACTATTTAGAGCTAGCTAAAACTCCTTTTAGAGTTATATGAATCATTTGGAACTAGCTATAAATAGCTAATATTATATATCTAATTATTTAGAGCTAGCAATAATTATTTGACTTTATGTAGATTCTGCGTTCCAGAAACGTCAAATCTACATAAACTGAATTAAGTAACGCCTAAGTAACTGAATGTGCTGCGATATGTTAATTTTGCAACCAATTCAATCATCGCAAAATGATTTTCAGACTATTCAATTTATAAAAAGGGGGTATTTGTTGTTCTCAAAAATATGAAAATTACTTTCAAACAGTGCAGATCCTGATGAGACGGCTCGTTACGAGCCGGCTCATCTGGATCTGCACTGTTTGCATAAACCGATATAGCGGGCTTTCGGGTTCAAAGGGTTAATGCTAGCTCTAAATATGGAATGCTAGCTGTAAATAGTTAATGCTAGCTCTAATTATTTAGAGCTAGCATGAATTAGTTGAGTTTATGTACATTTGATGTTCCATATATATACAAGCTTGTATTCATTTACATATGTCTGGCCCGTGGGTAGTTGCGAACGGTAACTCTAGCAATCTGCTCCCGTACCGTCCGTAGTCTACCTACGGACGGTACGGGAGTCGATTGCAAGAGTTACCTTCGCAACTAGCCCGTGGGCGGAGAGCAGGATTTGGAAGTGCTTCGCCTTGCTAGTATAGCGTAGAAAGTATCTTAACATGACAAAGCACTTTATGTCCGTTAATGATGCGTAACGACCAGCGAGATGGTCACATAACTGATTGTATGACGTGAACGGTTCGCCCGTGCCGAGCTGATACATGGTATGGTCAGTTGTTTGCTCAGCCTTGACAACGCAACACATATTTGGAGCATATAAATAAAATGTCGCATCTGGTAATAATTGTTGTATGCATATATTTGAGTGTATAGAACATGAATCGAATTGAAATCATTAATGTTATTCCGGAAGAATCAAAATCGTGCATGCTACGGATATAGGGTTCCCCTCACGAAATGGGTTTTACCTGGGCCGTCAATTCTAATGAGAGATTAATCAATTCTGTTAAGCAGTAATTTTACAGTGATACATTTACTGTTTTATCAGCATTGGAGTGTTCATGCTATTACACAGGCACATGTTGAACTTGATATATGAGCGCCAATAAAGTTAACCCTAGGGCAAACATTATTATGGTCTGTAAATTTCAAAGTAACAAGGTTTTCTTGATTATTGGATTTAAATGTATTGAGCATAGGCTGCATATGCCGCCTATGTTAAATAAATGTAAAACCATCAATTGAAATTTCCAGACTGTCCTAAATTTGCACTTGCGAACATTTTAGTCGTAGTTTAGTGAAACGCGCCCCTGGCACACAGCAAAGTCAGTGGTGTTTTGTTATTATGTGAGGAGTGATGTTAAGACATGGTGATCACATACATACGTCCGTTCGTAGTCCGATGTCCGATACGATACTTTCAGACAATGGGCGATTTTCAAAAAGATCGGGTTGATGTTCTATTTTCACTTCATGTAATTCTCTCTAGCCTCTAATAGTTTAAACTCTATCGTTTTCATAGTACTTCTGTGGTGCTGAAATAAGAAATACGATTCAAAAACGTCGGAATTAATTAAATAGTAACAGATGGAAAAGTAAACGAGTAAACTGTCATGCCAACTGTCTAAGCACCATAACATTCATGTGCCTGTGCCATGTATAATATAGTATTGCATTGTGCTTCAATTTTTAATAAAGCCATGAATTTCCCCAAACCAGACGAGACGGTTCCCAATGGTGATCGCGCCATGTACATTTGAGTGCATAGAAGAACAATATTTAGGATTTACTAACTAAATAACTACTAACAAAACACAGTGAAGTGACGCAACACGTATTACAACATACCAATATTCATAAATACGCTTCCTAAATTAACCCAAAACACGTTTCCCAGTAGTGGCGAACGGTAACTCTTGCAATCTACCCCCGTACCGTCCGTACGGTGCGGGAGTAAATTTCAATAGTTACCGTTCGCAACTAGTTTCCCAGGAGCTAGTTGTTGTCTAAACATAACCGAATGCAGAATTTGGCTTCTAGAAATCTAAATATTTCCGGGAATGTGAAGCAACCTGAATACCATATTTCTGTTGCTTCTAAGCAGAAAGTCGAATGCCCGTTTAAAAATGCTGGTGACGCCCATGAATCCGCGGTGAATATCGCCAACAAATCACACTCGCATGGTATAAAGTTGTCCCGATATGTCGCTATGGCAACCATGATGACGTATTGTGTACATGGCGCTTTGTCGAACCACCAAATACGTGTACACGTGTATGTACAACGTAAAACGTTTTGTCGTGCCAATTCAGATATATTAATAAGTCTACAAAAACCAGGAACACACTTTTCGGAAACGTCCGAAATGTGTGTTCCTGGTTTTTACAGAATTGTTAAACAATTCAGATATAGAAATCCGAAGGGAAGCACATTTCATAAACATTGTTTTAAAGTCTCTCTTTTTATTAAATTTTCGACCAGTCGAAAATTTAATAAAAAGAGTGACTTTAAAATAATGTGTATTACTTTCAGATATAGTTTACACATGTGCCGTTTCTCAGCAGGCAGAAAAATCATCGGTGCGAAAATAATTATACGATGCACGAAACTAAACAGAAGCCCAATGATCCTGTGGGCGATGTGTTGACAACGTTCGTGCATGTATTAGCTACATATCACCGAGGTAGATAGACATGACACCTCTAAATGTCAGAATGTCATAAATTCCGTGACTGGCACGAACGTGTTTACGATATGCGCTGTGGCCTTGCTGGTCGATTGTACGGGCGATGTAGTGTACAAATATAGTCGGTACAAACGTCGTTCGAAAACAAAATAAGTCTTCACTCCGCCTCGCTATATTCGGTTTTGGTGGCTCCATACCAGAGATTGGTGGCGTCATGGCCGATTTTGGTGGCGCCATCTCCGATTTTGGTGGCGCCATGCCCCATGCTTAAACAAAAACAAGAATTTGTTTTTTTAATGCATTATTCACCGTTTTTATAATGATGTAATTTTCAATTATCACATCTTTGATACATTTTCGAGTTTTGTTTCTGCATTTACACAGCACTTGGGCAATGTATGGACATGAGGATGTGATAATACAGTTAAACAACGTTCGTCCGCATGTACGATCGATAATCCACTCGTTAAAGCTCGCGTATTATCTCCTCGTCCAATGGGACGAATCGTGATCTAACTGTGGCTTTATATTAATTTCACGCACCACTTAACCCTTTCAACATCACATGTATGTATAGTGGTATTGGAAAAAAGTGTAGATCCAGATGAGCCGGCTCGTGACGAGCCGTCTGATCAGGATCTGCACTTTTTGTAAGTAATTTTCATAATCTTGGGAACAAAAACACGCCATTTTCATAAATGGACTGGTCGGAAATTATTTTTGTGATGATTGGATTGATTGCAAAATTACCATATCAAAATCAATTCCAGTTACTTAGGGGTGACAGGGTTACTCTGCTGAGGTCTGTCGTGCATGTAGAAAGACATTGCTTAGCCCTTCGCGCCGTCGATAACGCACGCCCCACCCCCCTCCCATAAATTAATGTCTGCGTGCGGGCATGATAGGTAATGCGTTTGCTTCTTCTTTACATTTTTTTATATGTCATCTTTCTCTATGTTGTTCTCTATATTTCATTAGTTTCATTTATAATTGCAACATATTACGGCGTTTGTTTTGTTCAAATGTCTCTGCTATAACCTACATGTACATGTAGGCTATTAATAGTTTGCCCACGAGTTGATCCCAGGATGCAGCGGGAACACAGCGAGAACACAGCGAGACGTAACAGCCTGGTTGAGCCATTATGTCTACGGTCGCATGATATCAGTGCCATGCACGACTTGTGTCAATGGCGCAGAGATAATAGGATTAACCGAGATGTGTCATTGTGTATACATCGACGGCTGCGCAAGCGCAATTGTGATACTGCGCATGAAATGAACATTATGATGTGTATGTTCAGCGAAACCCCCGCGCAGTCTTATCAGGTGCAACACTGTCAGCCATTGGGACATTGGTTCAGTACCACTGATGTTCAATTGAGTACAATTTGCCATTGAGTACTGTGTTCAAAGGATCAGGATCTACATTGTCCTATAAACAATCAGAATGCCAATTGTGTCAGTTTGAACTTACGAAAGTCTGAGTGGCATGAGATAAAAGGCTAACCTTGAAACAAATTCCATCATCGTTTTAATGCATTCGTATTTCAAATGCTCGTAACGTCCACAAAACGGGAAATGCGTGTTAGTTCCATTGAAATCGAGGTCCAACACGAGCGTCTTTATTTCACCTCCGGCCAGTGTACATTCTGATCACCATGCGACATAATATACATATGTTGTCAATTCATATACACCAGCTATAAAGTCTACATGTGTTGTATTATATAGCCACATAATGATCTGAATGACATAGATGGTGTTGTATTATTAATTAAAAATATAATTTCCCGGTACAGCTAATCTTTACGGAGCCCGGGAGGGGACATGGATTACTTCATTCCAACGTAATAACAATTCGTTAACTCAATTTAACAATTCACTCCCTCGAATTAACAATTCGTTCCCACGATATTGCAATTCATTCCCACGAATTAACAATTCGTTCCCGTGGGAACGAATTGTTATTTCGTGGGAACGAATTAATAAAAAAAAGACGTGTACGTCCCCTGCGGGGCTCCGTAAATCTTTGAGTCGTCTTCCTGTCTAAAACATTCAATCATACACTTCGGCAATTTCCGGCGATGGCTTTTCATGTATCTGTTTTTACCAGAGCGTTCGCCCTGGTTATAGGATGATATCCGTCCAAATCAAGACAAAACGACTTCACCATGTGATGTGGTGTATTCTTACATATCCAAATTCGCCCAAAGACGGTAGATTTTTTTAGGCAAAATATAATCAATGAAGCTGTTATATTTACTATTCATCGTAACAACTGAGTATTTGAATGTAATAATTAGTGATAATTGGAATGAAGAAGGCGACATTCGCTGAAATTAGACGATGAAATTCAAGGATTATTTTCATCGGTCACGGATCTCCGGAACAACGACAAATCGGTCCCAATAAGGCAGGGCGATTGTCATTGGATTGCTCAATCTATTACGTGGTATTTCTACTACGGATTCTTTACTGTGAGTTCATAATATGGATCACACTTTGAAAGCAGTTTTGCAGAGGGCTGTAAGTTGTAACAGTTTTACAACGGGCTGTAGTCTAAAATTAGAGCAAAGGCGGTTACTATAGGAATGAATGGCATTTTTGTGGAATTTATCGGGGTATAAACTTGGAAAAGTCGCGGGAATACTGGACGAAGGCCGGAAGGCCTCGTCCAGTATTTCCGCGACTTTTCCAAGTCTATATCCCCGATAAATTCAACAAAAAGGCCATTCATTCCTTATAATTGCAGCATTTGAAATAAATTCATCAATAAAATGTGTTTATTTTCCGTTTTCTTAAAAAATATTTTAACGGCGCCTCACGGTCACGGAAAGTAGTTCGGCGTGGGAGTTTACTGGGATATAAATTTTGGACAGAGACTTGCTACGGGCCAATCAAATGTTAAGGAATTGTGTAAATATTTTTATGCTGGAATTATTGTTATGTACCCCGAAACAGTTTGAGGTACATATAGTTGCCACCCTGTCTGTCTGTCCGTCCGTCTGTAAAAGATTTGCGTCCTGAATGTACTGAGGCCTCTAGAATGGGTTGCATTTAAATATTTGTGAATATATTCACAAGAATATCCAAGAAACTAGGCAATGTAGCTGAGTTAACTGTTGCCAAATAATGATATTATTGTGGCTTAGGAAAGAATTTAACGCACACAATGGTTAAATGGCTAACTAATTTGAGTATAAAATGTAGGTCACGGTCAAATGCTATATGTCCGTTCCTTATTTCAGGCCATGCTTGCAGTACTTTCGGTACTTTCATTATAATTGGCTTCCAATAGAGCTATTGCATATTGCGCTGGTGTATATTGTACACTTATTGCCTTTTACAGGGTCGATACCACCACGCATTGCCCGAAAAAAAGACACTTGCTTTATTATAAATTGATAAATTTCCATTCACGCGATTTGCCAGATCATCGCACACCCATGAACAATTCAAAATAAAACCTATTTTCGTTATTTTGTGTAATTTGTGAAAACCCTACATGGAAGGTGTAATTCTACTACTAACCATTCCTTGGTTTTGCTGTTGACCTATTCGTAGATTTTGTTGGAAGTTTCTAAAACAATAACATGATATGACCAATCAATGGAACCATTTGAGTTAAAATGAGTGGACGTTACATAGCTCGAGCTTCAATGTTTATGATCGGAAGCTCATTTTCTAGCAAAGTACACTTTGAGGGAGAAATTATTAATTTCAGGATACATTTATTAATTTTTATTATACTGAATTTATTACATTATCACAGCCATTTTGGCTGTGCTAATGTAATAAATTCAGTATAATAATCTGCATACTTTTAATCATCAAATATATGCAGTCGTTAGTTCTATATGGAATAATGCATTTCAGAAAAAATAAATGATTACTCCCTCAAAGTAGACGTTGCTAGAAAAGTATACTTTGCAATGTTGGTGAAATCGGTTACAGGTCGGTATAGCCAGTCGATATGCTTTTCTCTGCTCAACATTATTTTTTTATTTAAAAGAACGTGTCCAGCATCTGACCAATCAAGAACATGGAACTTTCTCAATTTATAATAACACATTACATTTTAGAAACCAGCTGAAACGTGTGATTGAGCCTATGGGGTTTATTAATAGGCTATATAATACAACGAGATGGAGGCGGCCGGCATGTCGCGCCCGCCGGGGCTTTGCTATTACATTGTATACCGAAAAAGTTTAGACAAAAATTTTAACTCGGACGCACGTACGTACGCCAATGTGCGACTATGTCGCGACAATGATATTTTGCGTTCTGAGATATTAGTGCATGAGCCAGAGGCCTGAAAATAGGGTCACCACTACCACTTGAGGGGGCAAATTGCCACTATATTTTTCTGAAAGGTATACATCCCTAGATATGAATTATGCATGATAGCAGTATTTATTCTTTAGTTTTCAACATTTTTTTGTGGCCCGATAACTAGACCCCCTCCTCATATTTTTTTTGTTTTTTTTTTTCATTATTTCAAATAACCAACACTATATTATTATAAAGCATGTTAATTAATGTTTATCATAATATTATATTAATACATGCCACATAGTGATTACAACATAATGGAAACCCAAAAACAACAAGAAAAAATGTGGCATAACGGACCACATATGACCCCTGCCGCTGATTTGAGCAACTGTTACCAACTTCTTAACCGGACGCGTAAATCTGATAGCGTAGACACATCACCCACAGAGACCCCTAATCGTCCCACTAAGCGACTTAGCATATCCGATTCCAGAATCTATAAGAAGGAATGTGTATTTTGTAAGACGATTCGGTACCCTAAACGAGTAGCATCAAACACAAGAGAAACACTCGTAAAGGCAACTGCACTCAGAGCTGATGAATCACTTCGGCATATAGCAAGAAGAAAACAAGATACAGCTATAATAGCTGTAACTAGCAGGGACATTGTCGCAGCTGAAGCCCACTATCATCGCAGCTGTTACAAGGACTACACAATAAATCCAGAACGACATCGCAAGACACACGCGGAAGAACAAGACGACATGGAAGAGTCAGATGCGAGCAAATATACCGATATAGAATACAATCCATATATAGAACTGTTTCAGTATGTTCGAGAACACATAATTGATTCACATAGTATTGTCATGTTCAGCAGTTTAACCAAGAAACTCATACCCATCATGAAACTGCAAGGAGCCGAAACAATAAAGGACTCAACAATAAATCATATTAGGCGAAAGGTAGAAAATGAGTTCCAAGACAGTATTCACATATTCCCAAACTCCAATGGAAAACTTATTGTCATACCAGATAGTATGGATGTGTTTGAAATGGCCAAACTGTACCAAACGACAAAACATGAACTGCTATTATTGAAAAGTAAAACGACAGTGACTAATCATTCTATTGACAAAGCCTCATCACTGATAAGGTCAGCAATTAGGAACATGGACCACCCAAGCCATTGGCCATAAAAAGCCTCTCGATACAACAATGAAGTCCATACAAGTACCACCTGAAGTAGAACGCCTATTCACTCGTATACTCACAGGCGATTCGAGTAAACAATCCGTGACTCAGAAGGCTACTATGCTGATAGAATCGTTTAGCCAGGATTTAATATACGCTGTGACTGCCGGAAAACACAAACCGCCAAAACCTGTGTTATTGGCCTATGGTGTTAAAACACTTACTGGAAATGTGGAACTGATCCAGATGCTGAACAGGATGGGCCATTGTATCTCATACTCCCAGCCGGAGGAAAATGACACTGCGCTGTGCCTCCAGAAATTAGCATCCGCCTCAATGCAGTGTGTCAGCATTCCGGAAAGTATACAACCACACGTGTTCACAACATTAGCTTTTGGCAACATAGACAGACTAGAGGAGACATTGACTGGGGCTGGCACCACCCATCGTGTAAACGGCATAGCTGTCCAACCAACAGTATATGGACCACATCCTCCAAAGGAACCCCCGCCACCAGTTCAGAAGCTGAAGCAACGATCCATTACAGTAGGTGATATACTTCTGCCTACATACATCTGGCGAGAGGGTTGGGCCGCAGCCACTAGTAACATTTGACAATGAAACAGACGAACATGCAGAGAATATACAAACAGCGCAGACCAAGAACCTCATGTGGATATTAACCAGACAAGTGGATCCCGCTAGCCAGACAATGCCAAGCTGGACGGGTTTCAACATAACCACGCGGAAAATGACCAGTATATCCCGAGATGTGGTTGGGTACCTGCTCACGATCAATGCCCCGGCGACTGACATGTCAACAGTATTCGAGACCCTCAACCAGTCGGAGGAAAAAGTTGTGGTGGTGATGGACCAAGCCCTATATGCCAAGGCTACCGAAATATTGTGGAAGCAACCGAGCAGTGCGAGTGCACAAAGCCATATACGAAGGGCTACTGAGGACATCAAGGCTTTGTTCCGTGGCTTGAGGTGAATCACGCAGACATGATGGATCTATTTGCCAATCTGATGAAACGGGTACACGACTTACATGATGATCTCTGTCAGGAAAGCTTTGACTGTCTCATTCTACACGAAGACACGAAACAGATGGTAGTCCTGTGGAATGAGTATCTCGAATATCTGCGCCATGATAACGGGGATCTTTCTGCATTCTGGATGTCCTACCTGGATATAGTCGGTGACATTCTTCTGGGTCTGATCAGGGCAGCAAGGGAAGGAAATTGGCAGCTTCATCTCCATGCCATACGACAAATGATTCCATGTTGCTTTGCTTACGACCGACTAAACTATGCTAGGTATCTTCCGGCATACTACGCCCTGATGAACAACCTTCAGGCCGACTGTCCGAGTGTGTATCAGCACTTTTGCAACGGGGCATTCTCTGTGCAGTTGGCAGACGACAATCCTTTTGGGCGTATACCGGTTGACCAAACAACCGAGATGACAGTCAATAAAGACACACAGACAGCAGGCGGGACTACTAAGTTCAGTCAGAAAACTGCAGCTGTGCACAGGTTTTATTTAACAGCCGAATACCGCAGCAGCTTCCTTAATAACCTGAGAGATCTGACAAGCAAGAACTGATCTCCACTACACCATTCCGACCTACAAAAACCCTGTATGGAGAAAGATGAGAAGACCGTTGAAGCAGTGACTGAAGTGTTGGACAATTGGATCAATCCTTTTGAAGACAGTCAAGAACTAGTATGTATTTCTACAGCAGCTGCTGCTCCACAGGATGTGAAACATGACTTGATGGAAGCACATGCAAGGGGAGATCACGCATACGAAGTGTTCAAAAGAGAGAGGCTAGAAACGGACCCACCAATACGTAAGTTCCACGACATGCTGAAAAAGAACAAGCTGAAGACATTCTCAAGTTTGAATAAGAAGAAAAAGGTAACTGCTGTCGGAAAGACACTAATATTAAAGACAGACGGGTCTCTATTCGGAAGAATAATTATAATTGCTCAAAGTCGAAGTCTAGAGATGAGAGATGTATTCGCTCACCCACTTGGACCTTTGCCGTGGACGCTGGCAGCACAAGATGGTTCACCAAGGAAAACTGCAAAATCTGTGTTAGGCAAATACCTACAGAAGCTAGCAACACCGGTAGATGCAGTTCCAGCCAATTCAGCAGCAATGATGGAATGAGCCTAGTGCATAAAGTGAGTAATAATGTCAAAACATTTGGAGAGATTGCCACATCAATTCATGCCATGATTTGCAAAGAGGGGCCTGATGGCAATAGAATCGATGTTGTATTCGACAGGTATGATGAACTGTCTATCGAAACAAGTGAGAGGTCAACAAGAGGAGAAGAACAAGGATTACAGTTACAAAATATTGCAGCGACCCAAATTGTCAGGCAATGGAGGTCGTTCCTGAAGAAGGTAAACAACAAAAGCAGACTCATACAGTTCCTGGTTGAGGAGTGGAAACAGCCCATGTATACCAGTAAGCTGCGGGGAAAGACCCTGTTTGTAACTCACATGCAGTCATGTTGGCAGATCACAGAGGAGTGTAGCAAAGAGGTGGACGCATTACAGTGCACACACGAAGAGGCAGATGGCCGGTTGTTGCTTCATGCTGGACATGCAGCCAAAGCGGGATACTCTGCAATTGTCATCTGCTCGGAAGACACGGATGTGTTTGTCCTCTGTCTCGCCTTCAGTAAGAGAATTGGTGTGCCAGTCTACATGAAATGTGGAACTCAGAATCGCACAAAATTGGTCGACATTTACCGAATATCAACCGCAATCGGGTCTGATGTGTGTGGAGCTCTTATCGGAATGCACGCATTCACTGGATGCGATTCAGTAAGTGCTTTTGCAGGGAAAGGGAAGCTGCGTGCTCTTGAGCTCGTGAAGACGAACAGTGAAGCAAGAGAAACATAGAAACATTCGAGCAGTTAGGGATAACCTGGGTGGTAACGCCAGAGTTGCATACCAAATTGGAGAAATTTGTCTGCTTGTTGTATGCCGCAAAATCCACCACATTCAGTGTCAACGAGTTACGATACAACATATTTTGTTCGAGAAGAGGGGAGCTTGAGTCACACCAACTACCGCCCTGCCAGGACTGCCTCATGAAGCATTCATTGTGGTCCAACTACCAAGCTGCTATTTGGAAGAGAAGCGTACTCGCAGACCCTCAAGTTCCAACACCACATGGACGTGGATGGAACTTGGAAACAGTTGACGGGCAGCAGCAACTAAACATTGATTGGATGGATGGGTCACCAGCTCCTGATGCAGTTCTGGCATTGCTATCCTGCAAGTGTTCACGGGTGTGCAAGATGCCAGCATGTGCCTGCTTGGTGAATGGTCTGAAGTGTACAGACATGTGTCGCCTCAGAGAGTGCACAAATCAGCCATCTGATGACTGTGACAGTGATGACAATGCAGACGATGCTGATAATGCTGAACTTGATTTGTAAAACTAGGATTAATTTGCACATGTGTTTGTGTATGCCTACTTGAAAATGAAACGAATCTGACAACTACAACATAATTAACAACAATAATAGTATTACATTCTAGTCCAGTGTCTGTCATATGGTTCACTGGAATATGTTGATATTGACAAACACTACCCCGTACACATTAAACATATGCTATCTCAGGTGGGTGGGGTATGGTTTGTCAATAAATGCATATTCCGGTGATTCAGCCTTTGTAACATTGCTGTTTTATATGTTGTCAAGATGAATGTGTTGATTTGAATACATTTCACAAATAAAAAATAAGTTAGTTTCCATTGTGTAAGTATGATGTTTAAAATTAGATATTTTCTGGCGGCCATCTTTGATTTGGCGGCCATCTTGTTTATAATTTTGTTTTTTTATTTTTCTGTGACCAAGTACTCCCTACATGGCAAGTTTCAATACAGTATTATGGTAACTGGGTGTGATTATGAGAGTTGGTTATTTGAAATAATGAAACATATAATTATTCAGAAAGCAAAATAAATCTTTAGGGGGGGGGGTCTAGTTATCGGGTCACAAAATGTTGAAAACTAAAGAATAAACACTGCTATCATGCATAATTCATATGTAGGGATGTATACCTTTCAGAAAAATATAGTGGCAATTTGCCCCCCCCAAGTGGTAGTGGTGACCCCCTGTGGCTCATACACTATATGTAACGTTGCTGGTGTATACGGAGCACCGCAGGGGACGTAGATTTTTTCTATTATTTATTCGTTTCCAGGAAATAACAATTCGTTACCTCAATTTAACAATTCGTTCCCACGAATTAACAATTCGTTCCCTCAATTTAACAATTCGTTCCCACGAATTAACACTTCGTTCCCACGAATTAACAATTCGTTCCCACAAAATAACAATTCGTTCCGAAGAGACGAAATTGTTAATTCGAGGGAACGAATTGTTAAATTGAGGGGACGAATTGTCATTTCGTGGAAACGAATTGTTAATTCGAGGAAACGAATTTTTATATCGTGGGAACGAATTGTTATATCGTGGGAAGGAATTGTTAATTCGAGGGAACGAATTGTTAAATTCAGGGGAAGAATTGTCATTTCGTGGAAACGAATTGTTAAATCGAGGGAACGAATTGTTATATCGTGGGAACGAATTGTTAATTCGAGGAACGAATTGCTAAATTGAGTGAACGAATTGTTATTTCGTGGGAACGAATTAATAAAAAAAAATCCATGTCCCCTGCGGGTCTCCATAGGTGTATGTAGACTTGGGAAACCTCGTAGGCGAGGGAAACCTCACAGTTGCCAGACGTCGCTGTCGGTATCACGTGTGGTGACATGTGTGTCATTGCTGACATTGCCATTACTACATTATGGCTAGTTCAGTGCACACTTCCTCAAACCATATAACCCGGCTTTGTGTTCCAAACCTGGCCTGACTGTCGAGTGAAATATAGTCTGTACACAGCAAAGGCTAGTGGTTATTATATTTATTACAGCCGTTAGCTTACATGTACGAACCAGGGAACGTTTCACTAAACTTCGTACGACTAAAATGTGTGTAAGTGCAAACTTATGATAGTCTGTAAATTTCACATTAACAATGTTTTCTTGTAAACAATTATTGGATTTACATGTATTGAGCATAGGCTGCATATGCAGCCTATGCTCAATACATGTAACTCCATCAATTGGAATTTCCAGACGATTATGAATTTGCTCTTACGAACATTTAGTCATACGAAGTTTAGTAAACGGGCCCCCGCGGTGTACCTACTCAGGCAATTGCTTCGTAAATGTGATGGAATACATATGTATAACTTATAGGTGAACACTGTCTAGTTACTGTGTCCTATATGGCACATGGAGTGACCATCTCGGTCATCTTTGTGTAATCCAGCCATCCGCCAGTTTCACACCTTCCAGCGTTTGACAAAGAACGGACAATGCTAAGTAGAACATATAATATGATGTAGCTAAGCATACACGGAAAAGCCAGGAGAACGGACTACTATCAATTATATTACTGCAAACTGTAAAATATGTCAGTTTTACGGACAGTTTGTGCCTGTTTTTAACAACACAAATCACCATTGTAAATATACTTTTGGACAGAAAATGACACCGTGTGTCAGTATTACCTATTATAATAGGGCAATGGAGCTTCATATGGGGAGAGTATATCCTACTCGTGTATATTTACATAAATATAGCATAGTACAGTGTCTAGGAGAATTGTATACGTCAGCCATATCTCAGGTACATTTTGAGGATGTTGTAATGTACACCAATATCTAACTTAAAGTACATTTCAGTGTAATATAATTGATAGGAGTCCGTTGTCCTGGCTTTTCTATGTATGATTAGCTACATTATATCGTATGTTCTACTTATAATCATCAGTTTGTTGTCAATTGCCAGAGAAGTGAAACTGGCTGATGGCTGGAACACACAAAGATGGCCGACTTGGCCACTCCATGTGCCGTATATGATACAGTAACGAGGCAGTGTTCACTTATAGGTTATACATATATTCCATCGCATTTAGGAAGCAATTATGAATCATATGATGATCGTAACGAGCCGTCTCATCAGGATCTGCACTGTTTGAAAGTAATTTTCATATTTTTGAGAACAACAAATACCCCCTTTTTATAAATGCAATAGTCGGAAAATCATTTTGCGATGATTGGATTGGTTGCAAAATTAACATATCGCAGCCCATTCAGTTACTTAGGGGTGAAATGGTTAAAAAAGCATATGTCTATAATTGAGACAAGCCATGAGAACATTTCGTCATCTTTCGACGTCATTTACAGAGATATCACAGGTTTTGTACATATATTTCATGAAAGATCGCGCTGGAAACAAGAATCCTATGATAATTTAACATGCGGGATAAAATATTGCTTAACAATAATTTTGGAGTTTGTAGACCGAGTTTCAAAATCTAATTTTTGTTTTCTCAGTTACATAATTTCCAAGCTATCTAGCCACGTTTCGGAGTCCAGCAAATACCCAATTAAAATTGCCAAAAACCCAATTGAAATAAGAAGTAGCGAGTATCAAAAAGCAATTACAATTTTGTGGTACATTTATCATGCTGCAGAAAACAATAAACAGACCACAAATATAGCATATCTTTCTGATATTCCATGAAAACACGTCTTGGTATTTCATTAGAATTGTCTCCAAGGAGATAATTCTAATGAAATGCCAAGACATATTTTCATTTAGAAGAAACATATTCAATAATTGCTATCTGTTGAGGTGTAAACAGTAGGTGATTTTATTTTACCCAATTAAAATTTTGAAATACCCAATTGCTTCAGAAATGATGGAGTGACAATACTAAGTTACTAATTCCTTATCTGGAGCCCTGGGAGTCAATAGCCAACACAAATCGTTGTTTGACTCATCCCCCAGTTCATCCAACCCCGTTTTCCCCCATGTGAAATTCTCCTAGGAAAATCGTGTTATCGCAATAAAATCAATATTTAATGGAATTTCATAAAATAAAAAAATTGTGGCGAGCGGCTTTTTTTGTTCTTTTTGTTCTTGATGGAAAAGTGCTTTTTAAGATTTAATGCAATAGTCAAAGGTTCGTAGGCAGCAAAGCGTGGAACAGACAGTAGACTATTCTTTGTTGTCCTGCTTGGGATATATACTACGAACAATTCTCTCTCCAGCAGATACAATAAGTAACTGACTTACACATCGACTTACCGACTACATCTGGTTAGTATTCCGTGGAAATTGTCAACTTCAATGTGTCATCAAAGGAACTGTTTCTATAATTATTACAGCCGATCAATAACATCCATGTTTGCTTTATTCGCCACATGCCGCCATCGGGAGTGTTCGTGTCCCACTGGCACAACTATCATAATTATCGGTGTTTGACAGTCATTCATCTATACGATATGTGCCGCAAAAAGTGAAACTGTTTGAACGCCTAAGTGGATCCTCTCTAATCGGATGTCCCCAAGTTGTCCAGCTTACAGTTTCCACTGTGACTAAGTAATATTTGTACATTTTTGTCATTTTCAATCATGGACAGACACGGCAATGCAATACATTACAGTTAAAATTAAATTAAGCACAATGGCGTCACCTGGGTGTCCGGTTTAGAGAGGTTCTACTGTATATACATAGCCCAACACGTTTACGCTCAACAGTTCCCTTTCAAAACATTGATGAATTGATAATCACCCAGCCTTATAAAAAAAAAAAAGTCCGCAGACGATAACTTGCTACTTGTTTACATACAAACCGATCATAAACAAAACACAGAATAGGTGAGACAGGTAAATATACCCGTGGCAATATTCCTTTTCAATATTGATTTTGGAGATTTGTCATAAAGTGTTATGTAGTCGAGGGGTTACAGTGAAGATATCAATGCCGTAGGTAGTGAGTTCGAATCTTAGTTTTTCATACATGTATACACATATATTTTTATTTGTTTATATTTTATTATATATTTCTTTTGTATGTGTGTTGCTATTACAAATTACATTAACTAAGCATGAGATAGATTACATGTAGAACGTTAGTCTCTCACTTTGAAGAAAACTAATAATTAAATGCACATACGTGTGTACATGAAGAATCTTGGAGTATGTTCTCGCAGATCATATCATATTGAGGTCAAACAGCAATAGTGATAACCCTCACCGTTTCACTTATTCCCTTCTCCAGCAAGCAGTCATAAAAAAAACAGAATGATATCACAAAAGTAATGCGTTTTGTGAGGTTCGAACTCTCGACCAGATAAAATGAACAAAAGTTTCGCTAACGTATGGATATTCTCCCGCTTCGATACCACTGAGCCACACTACATGTCTATTTTGTGCACCAAGATACACTATTATATTGACATGCATGCACGTGCACTTTATCATGTAGTTAGTATACACGAAAACGAGGCTATGATATGATAATACACCTGGTCTACCTATATTTGGACTCATCGATTGACCTCCAGCAACTTATTATCGTCTGTCATTTATACATGTATAGAGTATTATGTTTGTAATCGAAGGGCCTCTCGTAGTCTGACGCAGTGTATACAAATGTACATGCACGTGAATCATATGCATTAATGTATCTAGTATTGGTTGATCAGTTATACAATTCATTTACGAGGGGTGTTTAAAAATTAAATTCCCGTAACATCTCGGATCACGTAAACATGAATTGACATTAGTATGATTATATATATTATGGAATCAACGCTATAAAGTATCACTAGCGCTCGTTCTGGACCGAATTGACACGGGGTAGGTGCGAAAACGTTGAGTTAAAAACAGATTTTTGGAAACAACAAATGATAGAGACTTCTGAGAATGGAAGCCAAAACCGAAGATTGTATTCGTACACCGAACCATGGAGTTATGAATCGCGAATAATCGAGCATGGTAGTTAATCGTCGCATCCTTAAGCGACCCTCACATATCAGCCGGCGTCCGCGCGATCTTTCTAATCGCAGGAGTCGCCAGAGGATTTTGAGCCCGTGGATGAATCGGGCGAATTTCTTGTCTGCGACGTGTGCCCTCACATATTAGACGGTACCCGGACGGTGCCCTTTGAACATTGGATTGCAGTGGAGACAGTGCGCCCGCCAAGATGTCGGCCGGACGCCGCTAGATAATCGAGCGGGCGCCGGCTGATCAAAGAAGAGATCGGTAGGCGTCCTGGTCGAGTGGCGATTGATGTCGGGCTTCCCCCGGGCGTCCAGCCGCATCCACAGTTCTGCAATGTGCGGACGTCGGAGCCGTTCCGGGTGTATGAGTTGTCGTTGCACCATACTGTAAAAAAATCAGCTATGACTTTGGTTAGTACTGGCATTAAAAAGACTGCTACAGCACTGAGAGAGACGTTGAATGAAATGACAAATCCAGGGACTATACATGTACATACTCCAGGGCCCAAATATTGGGAAGACAGTTGGGGCCAGCGTGGGACCGTTTAGCCGCCGGGGGACCGGTCGGGACCAGTGGGGCCGTGAGGAGGCCATGAGGGGGCCATGAGGCTATTGTAGGGTGACCGTGAGGGGCCCTTGGCAGTCCCACGGCCCCCGGCGGATGGTTTCCTAATACTATTCGTCACAATCTTCAGGCGGTCGCCAGATCACCGGCTGCTTCCGGCAGGCCGCCGGGCGGGGCCCTAGCGACGTGTCTATAGGTTTTCCCACGACCTAAAATCGCGCTTGGAAAACCGCAGATTTGGGAGTCAGGTTTTCACGCCCGCGGGGTTCATGCGACCCTTTTAAATCGCAGCGGAGCACGTAGAAATCGCGCAGCGTCCGATCGGACGCCTCGCGAAAATGCCATATTTGGCCTGTTTTATGAGTTGCGCGGGCGCCGCGACCGATATGTGAGCGCGTCTTTAAACTACGAAAACATTTATCACACTGAAAAGGCGATCAATCTAAGTGGTTAGAACTATTTTATGGCGTAAGACCCGTGTTTTAACTAGTTCAACCCGCAAAATATGTGTTGCGACCGACATAAACCTAATTTGCATACAAGCTGTAAGACCTCAAATTTGGATGTTGGTTGTATAATTCTTCTCTAGCGCTCGAATAAAAATGCACTGGGCCAGAATGTGCAATTAAAAGTATTCTTCATTATGATCTGTGCATATGCACAGATCATAATGAAGAATAGTTTTAATTGCACATTCTGAAGCCAGTTGTACATATGAGTCGTCTGGGAAACAAATCGGGGGTTGATACAAACATAACATAATTATTATACTGAAAAGAAAACTAGCGCTGCGAATGATAGTTTGTGCGCAACTGATGACTAATTTAGTTTATGTTATGGAATGAATTTATATTTTCATTTTTAACAATGTTCTACATTTATTACACTTTAGAAATGTCTTCCATCAGTCTTTATGTTAACATATTTCGTCTATACGTCAGCTACTGACCCAGGTTTGTCTCCGCAACCCGATTACAAGTGAAATTCGTGTGTTTGTTTATCATCATCCATGTATCCATTTCATAGCCCAACCAAGATGTCCGATTCGGCAAAATGAATGCCAATGATTGAAATGTTACTGCATCTATTCCTTGTCTGAGTAGAGGGGCAGGTGGGGTGGTAATTTGTGTGGAAAGTCCCTGGAGACGGAAAACGTAAAAATCGGCAGTCTTTAATTCCTACCTCTCGGAATTAAAGACGTGTTTAATTGGATTGTTTTTCTGTCTAAGTACATGACTGTATATCAGGCTACACCAATCTCGCTACTCGCGTGCATCGCTGGTTGATAAAACGATATATGTATGTAACATTATATGTATGAGTGACCAGTACAGATTCTCACCACCATTTCTAGTTATTCGGTCGATATATTGATCAAAGCCTGCTAGTTGGTGACAATAATAATGTTATCTTGCCTGAATGGCAACCAACGTATCCCCTGATCAAATTGCGCAAATATGTAGACTGATGTGGGCTACGGTCGCCGTCATAAGGTACCTTTTCTCAACAGGTATTCAGCTTGTCACCAAATGGCCATAGCTGCACGCACAGCGTGTGTGGTTGACCGTGAATCACGAACTATTTCGTGCCCAGGTTTGCATATAGATGCAAATTGTTCTATTGTCTGCAGGGGTGTTAAAATCACTTACCAATCTCTGACAAACAATAGAGTCGTATAGATGTGTAATTATATATAACATTGTGCTCTAGTTGTATTGTATTGTAATCGCCTGATGATTTACAACAGAGCTTAAATAGTGGCAAAAGAAAGATAATGGTATTTAGAAAAAGAGGCCCTACTAGGGTTAATGAAGTATAGACATATAATGGTCGGGGCATTGAAGTTGAGAATGATTTCAGTTACTTGGGAGTGGTATTTAATTATACTGGATCATTTGTATTGAACAACCAGGCACTGAGTGGAAAAGGACTAAAGGCTATGAATGTGTTACTGATGAATGTTCGAAAACACAAGATTCCTCCGAAATGCCTGGGCCAGCTATTTGACGCCTTTGTCTCATCAACGCTAAATTATGCTTGTGAAGTTTGGGGTTTTAGTAAATCAAAAGAGCTTGAACGAATTCAGCTCAAATTCTGCAAGTCTGTCCTGGGTGTCAAGGCGTCAACTAGCAACGCAGGCATTTATGGGGAACTGGCACGTTACCCATTGTATATACAGAGATACATACGAATTGTAAAATATTGGGACAAGCTGATCAGTACTGACAATTGTATCTTACATAACTTGTACATTGCTACTATGAGGGAAGCTGATGATGGTAAAACGAATTGGGTATCAAGGTTAAAATACTTGTTATATAGATTCGGCTTTGGAGATGCTTGGTTAAATCAGCGAACAATTGACGATAGTGCGTTTGTATGCGTATTCAAATAACGTATACTAGACTGTTTCATACAAAAGTGGAGAGAAGATGTTGATGCCAATAACGTAATGACGTTTTACAAACATATAAAAGTGAATTTTGAATTTGAGAACTATTTAAGCATTGTGTACAATCATGAGCTAAGGAAGTACCTAACTAGAATACGTTTTGGCTCACATGGGCTGCGGATAGAGACAGGGAGATATGGTAGGAATCGCATAGAGCGCATTCAAAGAGTATGCACTATGTGCGATTCAGGAGACATCGAAGACGCCTATCATTTTATTATCATATGTCCGTCTCTCACACACATTAGATCGCAGTATATTGGTTCATTCTACAGGTTGAGACCAAGCGTATTCAAGTTTACGTCGCTATTAGCTACAAATCATAAAAGAACGGTCGTAAATTTGTGTAAATATTTAAAAGAAGCATTCGAGTACAGAAAATCAGCCATTCTCTAATGTAAATGTGTTCACTCTTGGAATACTATCTACTATTTTGTATATACATGTATTTGTTTATATGACGAGAAACTTGTATGTGTTTAAGTCAATAAATTATATTATATTATATTACCCTTATCTCAGTAGCACGTAAATATATGGGACAATGACCTGCAAAATGGGGCGTTGTGTTTTGCGACCAGTGTATATCCAGATCAGACTGTGCATCCGCACAGTCTGATCAGGATTTGCACTGTTCGCCATATCATTAATGAACCTGCAAACTGATCTGGGCCTATGCTGGTTTCATAAGCCATAAGGTACGTTTTCGCAGCGCTTGTCCTCCACAGTTTAACAGTGACATACGGCACCTGCGGAGAACTACGGAGCCCAGCAATGGACATGGATTGTTTTTTTTATTAATTCGTTCCTCCACGAAATAACAATTCGTTCCCTCAATTTAACAATTCGTTCCCTCGAATTAACAATTCGTTCCCACGATATAACAATTTGTTCCCACGAATTAGCAATTTGCTCCCGTGGGAACGAATTGTTATTTCGTTGGGAACGAATGGTTAAATTGAGAAACGAATTATTAATTTGTGGGAACGAATTGTTAATTCGTGAGATCGAATTGTTAAATTGAGGGACTGAATTGTTATTTAATGGGAACGAATTAATAAAATTAGTAAGTCTACGTTCTCTGCGGGGGTCCGTAGAAAACCTTAATTTTGTCTGCTATTAGTTGCCGCAGTCCTGTAGTTCAATGGTAAACAGGTAATTTCTTTTCCGGCTTATAGATTGCCTCTACCTTTCTGACGAAAAGCAATTTACGTAAACTGTTTATCAAAATGCGGCGGACTTTTCGGACAATTGCAGTCCCAGCATGCATACTTAGTCTGTCGTAAAACCAATTTACGAGAAAATTAGAACTCGGAAACGTCACTTCCGCCGCCAACTGACACGGTCAAAACGTCTTTGTTTATTTCCGACAATTTATTGCCCGGAATAACGGACGTGAAATGGAGAGGCTACAATTATGCATTGACCGAATGGGTTAGTAAATAACACGGTCTATGCAGTGACGTACGGAGCCACGCAGGGGACATGGATTTTCTTTTCTTAATTGGCCATTTGTTCCCTCAATTTAACAATTCGTTCCCTCGCTATAATAATTCGTTCCCAATAATTAACAATTCGTTCCAACGAAATGACAATTCGTTCCAACGAAATGAAAATTCGTTCCCCCAATTTAAAAATTCGTTCAATCGAATTAACAATTCCTTCCCATGAATTAACAATTTCTTCCAGTGGGAACGAACTGTTATTTCGTGGGAACGAATTGTTGAATTGAAGGCACAAATTGTTTTTTAATTCGTGCAAACGAATTGTTAAATTGAGGGAACGAATTGTTAAATTGAGGGAACGAATTGTTAAATCGTGGGAACGATTTGTTATTTCGTGGGAACGAATTGTTAAATTGAGGGAACGAATTGTTAATTCATGAGAATGACTTGTTAATTCGTGGGAACAAATTGTTAAATTGAGGGAACGAATTGTTATTTCGTGGGAACGAATTAATAAAAAAAAGAATTATACGTCCCTGCGGGGCTCCGTAGTGACGTGAATCAGGGACATTAACGGCGATATGTTATAACAACTGACCCGTAAATCATATTATAGACGGCGCTGCTTCCCCAATCGCCGTATGATCTTATTCCATACTGCCGTAATTATGGCACCACTTCAGATGCGATCATGTGGAGCGTTAATGAAGCGTGCACGGAACAGCAAATTCGCCAGCATCTGGGGGTCGTTACACTAAATTTCGTACGACTAAAATGTTCGTAAGTGCAAAATTATGATAGTCTGTAAATTTCACATTAACAATGTTTTCTTGTAAACAATTATTGGATTTACATTTATTGAGCATAGGCTGCATGTGCAGCCTATGCTCAATAAATGTAAATCCATCAATTGATATTTCCAGACGATCCTAAATTTGCACTTACGAACATTTTAGTCGTAAGACGTTTAGTGAAACGGCCCCCTGGTGTCGACGAATATAGTGCCCTTTGGAATATGTGTCCAGTATTGATAATGATCGTCCTGTAGATATATTCACATGATTGTAATATCGTGCGTTGGTATACATGTATTCACTATTATGGACCGTCGTGAGATCATTATAGACACTGATCACACATCATATATACACTGTATCTTGATCTCGCCTTTAGCTGCAATGCGGCTAAGCACATTCCGACAAGTTGAGAACAAATTCTAAAGATTGCGACTTCAAATAAAAGCAATGAAACACGCTGGACTGGCAATACATCATACATAGCCCGCCCATCAACAAGCGACCACCACCTTCAAGGTGCATGATCACGTGGTTACAACAACAAACAACAACGTCGCCCACTCCAAAGTAAGTATTATTTGATATTTTCCTTAATATGCAACTGCTTTTGATGAAATATGGCGTAGCAAATGCGTCTTCATGAACGGCATTTGGTGGTCCATGGAGTTCGCCACTGTATGATCTAGGGCATGTTTCAGTGTAGATCCTGGGACATGTTTCAGTGTAGGACACAGACTTATGTCGTTGTTGCGAAGAATCGATTTCGGTATCGGTAGACACGTAAATCGATTCTTCGCAAGAACGACAGAAGTTTGGGCGAACATACAAAGACCACCGTGGGTGGCAGGTGGGAGCACGCGATGGGTAATTTAACGATCGGGGTTCATCCTTACCGGAATCCCGACTGGAGACCTGGTTTGGCCCTCACATACGTCTTTGGCATTTTGTATGTGACAGTTGAATCTGGTTATACCCCTTATAAGAATAATCCTACCGGTATTACTTTTAAATAGGGGAAGGGGCCAAGTGACTTTGGTTCGGTATGGACCTGGCACCAGGTCAAGTTATTCTAATTTCAGGGCTGAATATGTTGTATCTCGATGTAAATATTCCGTTCTGATTTTGGGATTTTCCCCCCAATGCAGCAGGTTAAAACGGGATCGAACCTGTTTGCCCGGCCTTACATGACATTAGATGTTGATAGGCCGTTAAACACCATTAAACAAACAAACAAAACAAAGACCACCAAATGCAGCTTAACAAGACTAGTTTGATGCGCCATATTTTAATCTTTCCCTGATCTGAACATTTCTGAACGTTTATTGGCAATGCCAACTAAAAATCAAACAATTTGATGGTCTGAGCTTGAGCTGTAGCACAGCTCAGGCCCAGCCAATCAATCTGCTTTAATGCAAATATTCAAGTATTTTGAAATAAAAAATCAACAAATATTGGCAATATTAGCCGAGGCGATAGTGTACACGTACAGTCGAATCACCGCGAACGGCCACCACTCTGTGCAACACCGTGTCCACAACAACCACCGTTTAATATCCCACTTTGACAAATCCTTATATCCAATATACATGTTTATTGCATAAAATAGTGTAATAACACGGTAAAATATAAATCATAATACACTAGTGTAATAAATATGCAGTTGAGGCCGGTACAGAAAGCACGATATGCGGTTATTACAGCTTCAACGTATTGTGTTGTGCTTATGCAATGCATATACTCTAACATGTATGTATACTTAATATGAGAGTTATTAAACTCGTTGCTGATTGCATAAGAAACTCGACATAGCCTCGTTTCTTTTGAAATCAGTAAACTCGTGTAATAAATATCATATACCATCATCCCTCATGTAAGATCATCGATAAGTAACCTCCATAAAACTGGGGCCCGTTTCACTAAACTTCGTAGGACTAAAATGTTCGTAAGTACAAAATTATGATAGTCTCTAAGTTTCACATTAACCATATTTTCTTGTAAACAATTAATGAATTTACATTTATTGAGCATATGCTGCATATGCAGCCTATGATCAATAAATGTAAATCCATCAATTAAAATTTCCAGACGATCCTAAATTTGCACTTGCGAACATTTTAGTCGTACGAAGTTTAGTGAACCGGACCCCTGATGTGTGTCTGACACTGACTACATGTAGACGTAGTTGGTGTAAAGAGCTTTCCTTGTAAACTGAATGTAACCCCTGATGTGTGTCTGACACTGACTACATGTAGACGTAGTTGGTGTAAAGAGGTTTCCTTGTAAACTGAATGTAACGACTGATGTGTGTCTGACACTGACTACATGTAGACGTAGTTGGTGTAAAGAGTTTCCTTGTAAACTGAATGTAACCCCTGATGTGTGTCTGACACTGACTACATGTAGACGTAGTTGGTGTAAAGAGCTTTCCTTGTAAACTGAATGTAACCCCTGATGTGTGTCTGACACTGACTACATGTAGACGTAGTTGGTGTAAAGAGCTTTCCTTGTAAGCTGAATGTAACCCCTGATGTGTGTCTGACACTGACTACATGTAGACGTAGTTGGTGTAAAGAGCTTTCCTTGTAAACTGAATGTAACGACTGATGTGTGTCTGACGCTGACTACATGTAGACGTAGTTGGTGTAAAGAGCTTTCCTTGTAAACTGAATGTAACGACTGATGTGTGTCTGACACTGACTACATGTAGACGTAGTTGGTGTAAAGAGGTTTCCTTGTAAACTGAATGTAACCCCTGATGTGTGTCTGACACTGACTACATGTAGACGTAGTTGGTGTAAAGAGCTTTCCTTGTAAACTGAATGTAACTCTATATTTGAAGCACGAATACTCGTGTTTTAATATCGTGTTGCATGGACTCACGTTTTGCTATGGTTGTTCCAGGTCACTGGCGCATCAGAGCTGTCTCATTAAGAACGACACACTGTCATAAACAGTATTGTTTTTAAAAGTGTTAACCCTTTTAACAATACATACCTGTATAGTGGTATTACAAAACAGTGTAGATCCAGATGAGCCGGCTCGTGACGAGCCGTCTCATGAGGATCTGAATATTTGCAAGTAATTTTCATATGTTTGAGAACATAAATGGACTAGCCTGAAACTCATTTTGTGACGAGTGGATTTGTTGCAAAATGAACATAACAAACTCCTTTCCGGTTAGTTAGGGGTGAAAGGGTTAATTGACAATGCCAACTCGCAATCAAGCAGTTTGATTGGCTGTGCCTGAGCTGTAGCACAGCTCAGGCTCAGCCAATCAAGCTGCTTGTTTTCAGGCTCAATATTAAAGTAGTGTGTAATAAAGAAATCGACAAACATTGGAGATATTAGCACAGACGGTGGTCTACATGTGTTTTCCGCTCCATAGTACAGATTGTATTCATCAGGATGAGTAATACAATGTTGTAAAGGGTATTATACGAATGCAAATGAATGCATCAATCACGTTGCAGAATCTATTGCAGCATAATATATCATAGACTGCACCGGGAGGTCGTAATGCTTACAAATTGCTCGCAGTTATTAACTGATACAAACACGATAATAAATCATCAATATTTTCAGATTGCATACGGATCTAATTAACCTTTCGATGATGTGTTTCCATTTCGTTGAGTAACATGTTTTGGCGGTGCATGAGAATCGTCTCCTATGGAGACGATTCTCATGCACCGTCAACATATGTTTTATATAAGACAAATCCGAATGAAACAACGGTTGGAAAAATGGGTTGTCAATCTCCTATGGAGACGCTTTTCATGCTCAATCAAGTTTGATAAGGCGAATATGAATGAAAACAACGGTACATGCCCATTCAGTAGGCACAAACAGTTTTGTATAGGAATTAAATAAGTGTATGATTGTGTCACTATTCCACCAGTTCGAAAACTCACGAGTGCCCGCTATACATCATTGTACAGATATAATCATTTAGTAATATTTATTTGACTGATAGTGACGCGCGACGGTATCAGGATATTTTCATATGCAATGAGCCATGATATTTTTTAATTATTTATACTAATTAAATGCGTCACCTGACTATTTTCAACAGATTATAAAGTATGATCATTGCACACCAACATATAAGTATAGAGAATAACTAGTAATGTCCGTTAACATTTTAAGGAAACACGGTTATCGCCCCTGACATCAGTGCGGAAATTGACGTCTGATATAAAATGTATAATAATGCCAATCAATACGTGGTGTAATTGTGAATGAATGTTTATTTTGCTAGAAAATGTCTCGGATGGCGCCTCTGATATAAAGAACAGTATGTGCCTACTGGGTGGGCATGTACCTTTAAACATTTATTTTCCCCGAAATGATCATATAGAGCTAACGACTGCATATATTTGATGATTAAAAGTATTATTATACTGAATTTATTACATTATCGCAGCCAAAATGGCTGCGATAATGTAATAAATTCAGTATAATAACAATTAATAAATTTATCCTAAAATTGAAAATTTCTCCCTCAAAGTATACTTTGCAATGTTGATGAAATCAGCTACAGTTGGAAAAGTCGCGGGAATACTGGACGAGGCCTTCCGGCCTTCGTCCAGTATTCCCGCGACTTTTCCAAGTGCAGCCGCTTACATCAACATTTCAAAGTATACTTTGCTCGATAAGTATACTTTGCAATGTTGATGTAAGCGGATACAGTAGCCGATTACATCAACATTGCAAAGTATACTTATCCATGATCCAAATTCCATAATGCGCAGCCTGATAAGAGACAAGCCATCACCAGTTGTCATCAGAAGACGAGCGATTGCTAATGAATTATATTTGCAGAAACTGAGACATTTTCTGTAAGTGATGTCGAAGGTTAACGGAATTATCATATCGAATGCTAGTCCGCATTTGCTCTAAAGATTTCGTCAACTTTCCATGTCATTTATGAATAATATCGCACATTTTGTAAATATTTTGTCGCGCCCACTTGCGGACAGTGCGATAAAGCCGGCACATTGGCGTACGTCCGTATGTCCGTACGTACGTACGTGCGTCCGGGTTAACGTTTTCGTTTAAAGTTTATTTTGGGTTAAACAAATTTCGGTATACTATCAAAGCCATGACGGGCGCGACATGCGGGCTTCGGCCATCTCGTTCATGCGATATGCCAATCGTCTTGGGTACAAAGTCACAAGGCTTTAGTCATACATGTATACGATACACTGGTCGAAAACGTAATATTCTCATTTCTTGTCAAGGAGAATCGCCCCATTATATCATCGTTATCTTTTACTTTTATTTCCCCGGAGATCCATAAACCGCGAGACGAGGTGCACCGATTGAACGTATTAGTCGGATATGCCGCTGAACTTCGACTCGAATTGGACGTAATACAGTGTAGACAGTGTAACTCGCTGATTGTTATTTCAAGCGGCTGTGTGTCTCGTATGGTACATGTACCTCCGAAGATACCTTTACAAAAAGAGTTGATATATGTCAATGAAAGTTGCATGAATGCAGTCGCAACTTGTCACTGGTCATGAACTAATGATCGCATTGAATGTCAGTTTTCGATATCGTAAACATCCACTATTTTCAACATTTCACAAGTGTATACAATCACAATAAGCACTGAAACACACGTGGTATGTGTATGATAATCAGCACTATTGAATTTAACTATGCGAGAACTGAATAGTACGCTGACGTAGTTGATGACGTGGTGTTGTGACAACAGGTGTCTCATGTGATTACATCCGTGGAAAATATGACTGCTATATTTAGCAAAGCTAGGTATCTTTTTAATATTACGAAACATGTATTTAAATTTTTCAGGTCACCCAGAGAGTCAGTCATACATTGAAATTATGTTCAGAAAACCGATACAAATATACCTTGAAATGCTATTTTACCAACTGTTTTGCTTGCATTTTATCCACAACTGAGACCAAGGAGACCCTAACCCCTTAGTAACTGGAATGGATTTTGATATGTTAATTTTACTACCAATTGAATCGTCACAAAATGATTTTCAGACTAGTCCATTGATGAAAGGGGGTGTTTTTGTTCTCAAAAATAAGAAAATTAATTGCAAAAAGTTCAGATCCAGATGAGACGGCTTGTCACGAGCCGGCACATTTGGATCTACACTATTTGCGAATACAGTGACACCTCTCTAAACCGGACACATTGGGAGGTCCACAGGGTGTCCGGCTTAGAGAGGTTTCACTGTAAACCAGGCATGTAATCATCATGAGACTGTGTGCTATGCGATCACGAACAGACATTATCCCCTGAGATAAATGACCAAGAAACTCATCATAACTAGTATCATAGGTGTTTTCTTGGTGTCCGGTTTAGAGAGGTTCCACTGTACCACTATACGAGGGGCATTCAATAAATTCCAGGAATGTTTTCACAGACGCTATATCGATCGTTCAAATTGACTGATATTTCTCATAATCTGACAACAAATCATAATACATGTCATGATACAAGTGTAGTCTGCTGCATACATACAGTCGCGCGTGGCTGTTGTCATAGCAACGCCATGTTAGGATACCCGGCGCAACGTCAGGGGCCCGTTTCACTAAACTTCCTACGACTAAAATGTTCGTAAGTGCAAATTTAAGATCGTCTGTAAATTTCAATTTATGGATTTACATTTATGCGTATGCAGCCTATGCTCAATAAATGTAATTCCAATAAGTATTTACAAGAAAACAATGTTAATGTGAAATTTACAAATTTGTACTTACGAACATTTTAGTCGTACGAAGTTTAGTGAAACGGACCCCAGGTTTGCGCATCTGAAAAAGTACATGTCATACAGGCCTGTGGTGTGCAATGGACGGTGCCACTGTTATATATCACAGTGTGCTCCTGTACAGAGATGTATAATGCAACCGGCTGTAAGATCAACTAATGCGTTCTGATGAGATCTGAGATGTTCTACTGGCAGGACGCCGTCACAATGACGGTGAAAGTGTGAAATGTCATCATAACATGTTTGCTCTGAAAGAATATATAATGTACATAATGAACGCCAAATTTACATAAACTCAAATAATTAATGCTAGATCTAAATAGTTAATCCTAGCTCTAATTTACAGCTAGCAATACTTATTTGACCAGGAACGCAAAATCTACATAAACTCAAATAATTAATCCTAGCTCTCTAAATCATTTGGAGCTAGCTCTAAATATTTGATCCTAGCTCTAATTATTTAGGGCTAGCATTAATTATTTGAATTTATGTATATTTGGTAGAAATTCGGATGCACAGTCTGATCTGGATCTACACTGGTCGCAAAACCCATAAGCCCCATTTATCCCGTCAACACAGTGCGTATGTGCCGTGAAACACGGTGCCGTGAAACATTTTTGATATCCAGTCAATACTACTTTTGCATTTTACAGCCATTTGTAGGTGTTGACGGGATAAATAGAATAGTAGGTTAGTGACGTGAATGGGAAAACATATCTGGCGCGGCACGGAAACGGGATGTGCTCGGCAGAGCCTCGCCCATCCTGTTTCCTGAGCCTTGCCAGATATATTTTCCCATTCACGGCACTAACATACTATTCTCTATCTATTTTCCTTATTTCTGAACCAAAGTATATGTTGTTACCACTCGGCGAGACGGTTCAAATGAGTGGTCACAACATATACTTCTGATGAGAAATAAAGAAATTCTTGAGCCTTGCCGTATATTTTTTCCCATTCACGGCACTAACCTACTATTCTCTATATCTCCAGTCACAGCCACATATTAGGCTTACGGTAACCGTAGACATTCTTAGGCGGAGCTGCCTATGAATTTGTTTTGCAGCATGGAATGATAAACTTGATGTATAAAAACGGCTCTACAATATCGGTAATCTATGGAAGCGTCCTGGTGCCAATGCTAAACTATATTTATCTCCTAATTAGGATATACTAACTCCTAATTAGGAGATAAAATATCTTAATTCGGACATATTGTCTCCTAATTAGGCGATACTAAGTCATAATTAGGAGACAGTAACTCCTAATTAGGAACTAGGACTTACTATCTTCTAATTAGGACTTATTATCTCCTAATTAGGACTTAACTTCTCCTAATTAGGAGATAACACATTGTTTAGCATTGACACAGATAGTAAGTCATAATTATGAGATACCAACTCCTAATTAGGAGATACTGAGTCCTACTTAGGAGATACTAAGTCATAATTAGGAGATATTAAGTCCCAATTAGGAGACAGTAAGTCATAATTGGGATATATATATATTTTGGCATTGGCACCAGGATGCCTCCATAATAATCTCTGTTCAATGTTTGAATTGCATTCTTATGCAATGATCTCTATTTGTCGCGATCAATACTACTTACTGGGTACTGTCAAACATGTGTCCAATTCATCTTTTATTTTCTCATTATCTTCTAGATTTGATTTCCCAGGGGATCAAAGACGGCGACTGCAGTTGTAGACTGTGCACCGGTAGGTAATATGTACGCATTGGAACATGATATTACTAATAAAGTAGTGCAAAAAGAGAGTCCGCCTATTCAGTTGCCATGCCAGGGACCATTCGCTGACCGTAGTGCTCTGAATGTGACTGAACTAGTTAAACTAGACTGTTTCTGAGGTATTATGGCCATTTGTGTTCACATTTACTGTTTGATTAACATATTGTTCCTTTCTACATACTGTAAACGTGTAGTTTGGCAGGTGATCTTGGTCGTCAAAATGGGCCATGTCATTCAGGCCGCGATGCCATTTTTTCCAATCTTTCAACCTATTGTTTTATATTTTCTATTCTGTTTGAAGTTTGCGTGGAGTCAAACTTCAAACAGAATAGAAAATATAAAACATATATATATAAACTTTAAAACAGACCAAATGTTTTTCATACTCTAGTAAGCGCAACTGCCCATGGCTGTATTCCTTAAATACAGCCTCATGCGTTAATCTTGCCAAACTTATCAACGTTTGATTACGGCGATGCACTGCCTGGTATATGTTTGTCTCGTTTTATACATTTATAACGTATATTTCACATACTGGATTTTGAGAAATTAAATACGAGGGAGCCTGAGCCTGTAAGCATATCCAACTTTCGCGGCCACCTTACCTGTACCTGTAGAAAGTCTGCATCAGTAACGGCGATTTTTATATTGAATTATATAGGAGACTATTACCTTTTCTTACGTAACATTTAAACTACGCAACCGATTGAAAATGCACAAGTCACATTTTAAACTTCAATTAATGTACTTTATGATGAGGTTTCGATCGTGTTTTTACAATACAAATATTTTGGTCCTTTTTAGGTTTAAACGTAGTCGGTAGTTTTTATATGATTTATATAGCAAATTGTGATTTTCCTTCTCGATTTTCGTTGGGAAAATTGCAAAATCTATTTTTATAAGAGCGGACGGCTCAGACTCAGCCCATCAAGCTGTTTTATTTCAAGTACATCATTCAAGTACAGTGAAACCTCTCTAAACCGGACACCCTGACGACCTCCCAGCGTGTCTGGTTTAGAGATGTTCCACTGTAAATGAGACATATGACAATTCTGCAATTTTTGCAATCATGAACATGCATCATTATCTGAGATGCGTTTCGTATAAAATTGAGATCACATATATTTTCTTGGTGTCCGGTTTAGAGAGGGTCAACTGCATTTTGATATAAAGACACTTTTTCTCACACATCGTCTGGAATGATGCAATACCACAAGGAGCTGCACGGGAACGTTAACATCGTTGTTGCAATGACCAGTGGCGATCTCATCCTTCATTCCGAATGGAGACCTCGTTTGGCCCTGACACACCGATGGTCTAGTAACATAAGGTCGTAACTGCTATGCTTTAGCATAGCAGTTACGACCTTCTGTTACTAGACCATCGATACGTCTTTGGCATTTTGTATGTGACAGTTGCCTCTGGTTATACCCCTTATGTGAGTATTACGATTGTTCGTAATGCTATTTTAAGGAAAGGGGTCAAGTGACTGGTGTGATATAGACCTTGCACCATGTCAGTTTGTTCTAATTTCAGGGCTGAATATATTTGTACTCATGTAAATATTCCGTTCTGATTTTGGGATCGCCGCAATGCAGCAGCTTAAAATGGGATCGAACCAGTTTGCTCGGGTTTACACGACCTTAGCTGTTGATAGGACGTTACACACCAATACACCAACAAACTAAATGACGCGGAATATGACGGATGAGATGAGAATGGTACATTTATGTGCAAGTACCATGCTGAGTCCGGCGTCCGATGTTTGGAGAAGAACATAAATCACTCGGTGGTGTCCAATCCCATATCGGGGGCCATAAACCGTAGCCTCCAATCTATAACGGACGTAATATAACGGACCATAAACGGCCTGTCCGCCACGATAGATGACTTATGTAGACATGGAACCATGTCATAATATACGTAGGGTGTTCATGAATATTTCAGAAAATGTCATGTTTTGTGTAAATGACGTCGAAAGTTGACGAAACTTTCAGAGCATGTGCTCTGAAAGTTTCGTCAACTTTTGACGTCATTTGCGTAAAATGTAGTTAATGTTGTAAGTATTTTCCATGAGATATCGCACATGTTCTAAGGTAAAAATGACATGGCCTGTCTCATATACGCCTGTCTCATATACGTCTGTCTCATATACGCCTGTCTCATATACGTCTGTCTCATATACGTCTGTCTCAGTATACGCTGTCTCATATACGTCTGTCTCATATACGTCTGTCTCATATACGCCTGTCTCATATACGTCTGTCTCATATACGTCTGTCTCATATACGTCTGTCTCATATACGTCTGTCTCATATACGCCTGTCTCATATACGCCTGTCTCATATACGCCTGTCTCATATACGCCTGTCTCATATACGTCTGTCTCATATACGCCTGTCTCATATACGCCTGTCTCATATACGCCTGTCTCATATACGTCTGTCTCATATACGTCTGTCTCATATACGTCTGTCTCATATACGCCTGTCTCATATACGTCTGTCTCATATACGCCTGTCTCATATACGTCTGTCTCATATACGTCTGTCTCATATACGCCTGTCTCATATACGTCTGTCTCATATACGTCTGTCTCATATACGCCTGTCTCATATACGTCTGTCTCATATACGCCTGTCTCATATACGGGCACATGCATGTAGGCAGCAGAGGGAAGCTTCACTAAACTTCGTACGGTTAAAATGTTCCTAAGTACAAAATTAGGATCGTGATGGATTTACATTTATTGAGCATATGCTGCATATGCTCAATAAAGGTAAATCCAATACATGTTTACGAGAAAATTGTGTTACTGCGACATTTACAGACTATCATCATTTTTCACTTACGAACATTCTAGTCGTACGAAGTTTAGTGAAACTGCCCCCTGTTCTATGATAGAAACAGATGGTTTACGTTGACCGTTGTCTGCAGCGTCGATTGAAAGCAACATTCTCCCGGAATATGTTCCACACTATGCAATGTATAGGGTACAAGCTATGACCTACATAGCGACAATAATTATAATTAATGTAATAAAGTCTGCTATCTCAGTAAAAGATAAAATCAGGATTCTTTATCCAGAGTAGACTGACGGTCGCGCTGTCCGTTACAAGTCGCACAATGGTCTCGATGTTACATACTGCTCCTGATTAAGTTTTATAGTCCTGCCGATATTTGGCCATTTTTGACCGAATCCGAACTTGGCGTATATACAATGGATTTTTGATGATTTTATATCTACAAACCATATATTATATGAATTCGACGGATGACACTCTGTCATCCTTGAGCATTTTCCAAAATCCAAGATGGCGTCCAAGATGGCTGCCCAAAACTGAAAAAAACAGGTATTTACCAATTAATAGTGTGAAATAGACCGTTTTCTGTATGCATTGCTTTACACCACATCATAACGTGTGCTATATATTCCAAATTACATTCAATATGGCCGACACTACTGTACATAGTAACGAAATGTGTCTCTATGGCTGGAAAATGTTCAAATCTGCGTTGAAAGTTCATTGTGTTCATTGCAATATATTTTGTCTTTCATATTACGGTTAGTATAATGCATTTGATTTTAATAACCATTCAACTATATACAATTCTAGTGGTTTCCAAGATGGGCGCCGAAAGTAATGTTTTTTATCAAAATATGATTAATTTCCATTTAACACCTACCTGTCATGCTCAGTTTCAATGAATTAATTCATACATTCATGTTTCGTTTCTCTGTACTTTTTACTACGAAACATGTATTTCATTGTCTAAATTTCGTCCAATATGGCCGCCATTACATTAAACCAACATGGTGGCTTACAGTGTTTACAATCGATCCCAATGGGAAGTAATAACTGTTGAATGGTTTAAATGTGTAAGGGTTTGTGATTATATAATGGTAGTATGTATCATTGAATTTATGCACAGTCGCAAACATTTCCCCCGCCATGCTTGCAATAAATACCGATGACACTAGTAGGAATATATGTATATATACATATTCGATTTATTTATATGTGGGAGATTCTAGAAGCACATTGAAGGCGTATATCAGCATCCATTAGAGACTGGTTCATCCATAAGTGCAATATTTGACGATTTAAAGTGAAGATGATAAACGACTGGAGACCAAATATAAGACGGTATATAGGCGGCCTGTATGGTAGTTTGTATTCTATAACATATTCAGACATAAGTTTCATATTTTGTCTATTTCTCTTCGTATATTTGAGGGCCGGACTCATATATTCAAGGTGCATGATCACGTGGCTATAACAAAACCAACAGTGACTGAAAGTGTTGAAATCTTGCCCACTCCAAAGTAAGTATTATTTGATATTGTCCTTAATATGTAACGGATTTTGATGGAATATGGCGCAGTTTTTTGCGAAGAATCGATTTCCGTGTCGGTTTGGGCCAGAGTACAGAGACAACCAAATGTAGCTGAACAAAACGCGTTTAATGCGCCATATTTCATCAAAATCCGTCACGTAATAAGGACAATATAAAAGAATACGCACTTTGAATCGGATAGATTCTGGAAGTTTCAGTACTTGTTGTTGTTGTTAGTACCACGTGATCATACACCTTAATAGTGCACCTTGGTGATGGTTGAAGGCTCTTTGTTTACCACTGTATGTTTGTCTGTCTTAAGGGCCTGTCACACACTACCAATGTACCTCGCCGGGACTAAACCGGAGCACATAATTAACAACGGCGAGAAAATCAGGGGAGCTCCGTCGAGAAAGCACTTGAAAAATCACAATTGGCCGTAGCAATACCGATGTAGTACCTGTTCTAAAACAAGATGCGCCTGGAATATATCAAGTTGAATTTGCAATACAGTACACATTGAGGCCACCGGACAGCCGCCGATCCATTACGGGGCGCTACCGGTACTCTACCGACATTAACGAAGCCATACCGGAGTACTGACGTTGTTGTCCCGTTGCTCGCCCCGGCAGCGCAACGGCAGACATTGTTGAGCATGTTCAAACATTTCTACCGTCGCCTGCTGTTGCTAATTTTTTCGGCAATGTTCTGACGATGTCTTGACGATGTACTACCGTTCTTAGCGATGTGATACCGTTGCGCTGCCGTACTAGTACCGATCCCCGAAACTCGCCAAATTTGTGCTCCGTTATAGCTCCGGCGAGCCAAATCGGCTAGGTGTGACAGGCCCTTTACATGGTCTTACATATCGATTTTCCGGTTTTGTTGTTTTGAACAACCATTTCAGCCGCCATCTTGGATTTAAATAAATGCTCAAGGGTGACAGAGTGTCATCCGTCGGATTCCAATAATATAGGTTCTGAAGATGCAAAATCACCAAAAGCCCATGGTATATACGTCAAGTCCGGGGCTCGTTGTAGTTCGGCAGGACTACTAGACCGCCTTACGAATAAATTGCACGATTTTCTGATATGTCTTGAATATAGGAATGAATGGTCTTTTTGTGGAATTTATCGGGGTATAAAGTTGGAAAAGTCGCGGGAATACTGGACGAAGGCCGGAAGGCCTAGTCCAGTATTCCCGCGACTTTTCAAAGTTTATATCCCCGATAAATTCCACAAAAAGGCCATTCATTCCTTATAATTCCAGCATTTGAAATAAATTCATCAAGAAAATGTGTTTATTTTCCGTTTTCTTAATAATTATTTTTAACTGCGCCTGACGGTTACGGAAAGTAGTTCGGCATGGAGTTTACTGGGATATAAATTTTGGACGGAAACTTGCAACGGACCAATCAAATGTTAGGGAATTGTGTAAATATTTTTGTGCTGAAATTATTTTCTATTAAATTAATGTCGTACTGAGCGAGAAATCAGTTTATTAAAAATTCAATATGTGAACAATAACTAACTTATTGGTTGCCCCGTCCCATCTTGGGCACCTTTCTATTATAATGGAGCGCTATTCTTAAACGTATTTTCAACGACGATACTATTAGTACGTGATTGGCGGTTTGACACTGACTCGATCGTACACATGGTTCACGTCACAGGAAATTACGTCAACAAGGCGGGGCCTGTGGTTTTAAATATAACTGCATAGTATTGCACCAGTTAATGATTAATTTAATAGATATTGGCGAAATCGTTCCAAAAGTAACATTTAATGCCGATTTGTTATGGAAGGGGATATCCGCCACTACATTGCATGCTGCTTCATGACAATGCAGTCGACCATTGTTACATGTCATCCTGCACTGCGGCTACTCGTTACTGCTTAATGACAACTCCATCATGCATTATTACATTTCACATTGCATACCTCGATTGGCTATTTGACATTGTTACATGTCATCCTGCATATTGGCTATACAATACTGCTTAATGACAACTCCATCTTGCATTATTACATTGCATATTGCATACCTCGATTGGCTATTTCACATTGTTACATGCCATATTCTGCCATGTTTCATTCTGCTTACTGCTTGCTGGGATGCGTATATGACTATATGAATTCCGCCGAATGACGCATGCAAGCACGCAGAATGGCCCATGTCAGAATATGAAATGGCCGAATGAGGGATGCCAGCATCGCAGTAAGCAGTAGGCCGAATGAAACTTGGCAAAATGTGCAACGCCCTCTGTTGTCATAATGAGAACGCTTCCATTATGACGACAGGTGGCGCTCCAAAATAAGTACAGTAGAAGTTTTTTCTTGTGGTCTTTTGTCACTGTGCCACCGCGGACGTAATGTATCTAAAGTGGTCGATCACCGCGGGCATAGCCTACCTGTCCCCCGCGATCACTGTTTCAGGCAGTGGAATCGCCCCCCGCGATCACTGTTTCAGGCAGTGGGATCGCTCCCCGCGATCACTGTTTCAGGCAGTGGGATCGCGGTGACAGCATCCTCGGTCACTGTGATGCACTGCCCGAACGTTATCACGGTGATTCACCGTGGTCGTTCACGGGGGATCACCGCGATTGCGAATCTACCTGTATAAATGCATGTACGCGAAGGTACAGTACTTTAGCAAAATAAAACATTTGTGTTTGTATGAGAAACGATGAATTAAGTGAGCGCGTGCGTGTGTATGTGTACGTGTGCATTCGCGCTTTGATGTAGCTAAAGTCGAACATAATGCTATATCACTATTCTATATGTACACGAGTTATGGTGTTAACTGCTTAGACACAATGCCATCAATGTTTGTCAAATTGCAGGCCCGTAGCCAGTGGGGGGGGGGGGGGGGGGGGGGGGTGGTGTCGGAGCGGTCGGACGACCAGCCTCGAGGTCCATTTTTTTAGCCTCGAGGTCCACTTTTTTAGCTTCGAGGTCCACTTTTTTAGACCCCCTAGATACCTCAGGCCCATTGGGCCTTCAAAACGACACCCCCCCTTTCAAACAGGTCTGGCTACGGGCCTGAATTGTATATATATTTTCTTAACTTGGTTGATTGATTGAATTGCGTAAGGTGATTTAATCCATTCTGGCCGCAAAGGAAATAATCCCGTCTTTATCATTTAGCGGCTTATCTGTGACCATTTCGGGAGATTGAACACCATCGGTCTAATTTTTTTTTTTTTTTAACACGAACTATAATTAGCAGGTACTCTTCATTAGTAACTGTACATGTAAATACGGACATAAGTATCCGTTGTCAACAGATGAGTAAATGGAAAGTGTGATTATTACCTTAATAGAAGTAATTCGAAATCGTATCGGTCCCCGTTATTCGTTAATTTAATGACCGGTCTCCGTTTCGCCCTTCGACCAAGTCGTCCCCGTCAGCCGCTCAAAAATAATATGATAGCCGACACAGGTTACGACAGGCCCGTACGCAGGGGGCTGGGGTGTGTGTGTGGGGGGCAGGGGGGGGGGGGTTGCGACAGTGACCGCACAGTGATCACAGTGACCGAGGATGCTGTCACCGCGATCCCACTGCCTGAAACAGTGATCGCGGGGGACAGGTAGGCTATGCCCGCGGTGATCGACCACTTTAAATACATTATGTCCGCGGTGGCACAGTGACAAAATACCACAAGAAAAAACGTTTACTGTACTTATTTTGGAGCGCCACCTGGCGTCATAATGGAATCGTTCCCATTATGACAACAGAGGTATGCAATGTAACAATGCAAGATGGAGTTGTCATTAAGCATTATTGTATAGCCAAGATGCAGGATGACATGTAACAATGTGAAATAGCCAATCGAGGTATGCAATGTGAAATATAATAATGCAAGATGGAGTTGTCATTAAGCATTATTGTGTAGCCAAGATGCAGGATGACATATAACAATGTGAAATAGCCAATCGAGGTATGCAATGTGAAATGTAATAATGCAAGATGGAGTTGTCATTAAGCATTATTGTATAGCCAAGATGCAGGATGACATGTAACAATGTGAAATAGCCAATCGAGGTATGCAATGTGAAATGTAGCAATGCAAGATGGAGTTGTCATTAAGCATTATTGTGTAGCCAAGATGCAGGATGACATGTAACAATGTGAAATAGCCAATCGAGGTATGCAATGTGAAATGTAATAATGCACAATGGAGTTGTCATTAAGCAGTAACGAGTAGCCGCAGTGCAGGATGACATGTAACAATGGTCGATTGCATTGTCATGAAGCAGCATGCAATGTAGTGGCGGATATCCCCTTCCATTATTTATTGCATATACATTTCATTAGTGTGCAATAACACAATGCATTTGAACATATACGTATAATCTCTCTAAATCGGACACCCGTGCAGTCTCTGTATCCTTAATGTCATGGGTTTCATTGTCATTTATCTCGGATGATAATGCAGCTTCATGTTCGCAAAGCACACCCGCATGCATTGACACATTTATAAGTCTATTTCACAGTGGAACCTCTCTAAACCGTACACCCTGGGGACCCCCAGGGTGTCCGGTTTAGAGAGGTTCCACTGTGCTACGCTATAGCAATACGTACGTAAAATAGACCGCTATAGAAAACACATTAGGTCATCAATATACATCATTCGATGTTGAGGCTGTGCTTATGCAATAAAGAAAATGTAAGAACTTATGTTGGTATAAAATGATTTGTATTAACCTCTTTGACTGATGTCATAATATACGCGACATAGCCCAATTTCTTATGAAATCTGTATTGCAATCGTCGTTTATTGTACATATCACATTACATGTAAAGCATTGCCCATGTCGAATCATCCATATACATGTAGCTCGCTAGAAAACAGATGTCATAACTTGCTGTTTATACATGTAACATAATTAATTGGCAGCATGTATCCACTTAATTTTTTTTTTTTTAATTCTTCGCGTTGATCTTAAATTACTGTGTAGAAGATGGCACAGCTTGACCAAATAGTGAATGATGTTGATTGGATTAAATATATGAGTAGTCAGCTGGACTACATGTAGGTCTATATCTACATGTATAGTAGAACTTGATACACTTACTGTCTGTTCCAATTTCAATCAAATATTGATTTTATTGCGAAAAAAACGATTTTCCCATGGGAATTTAACATGGGGGCTAAAAATAGATTGTTTTTAAATATTTTTTTTATTTGTGGACCCATTTTCAAAGTCTAACTTTTGTTTTCTTAGTTACATCATTTTCAAGCTATCTCGCCAGGTTTCGGAGTCAATTTCCAAAGGATAAAAAACGAAAATTTTTGGAAATTGACTCCCGATGTTAAATTCTCATAGGAAAATTGTTTTTTCGCAGTAAAATCAATATTTGATGGAATTTCATCAAATGTTTTTTTGGGGAGGGTGAATTTTTTGTTATTGATGAAAGACCTACTTAACTTTAAATATTTTTTAGATTTAATGTGTTTAATAGCCAAAAGCTCGTAACGAACCGTCTTATGATGGTTATGCAGTATTTGTCAGTATTATTCAAATCCAAAACAAAACATCCAATGTTGACATTTAGGGATGAACCGTCTGCATTATAATTCAATGATGAGCGAGTTGGAAAACCAAATAAAATTGCCGTTTCTGAATAGAAATACATGCTTACATTTATTCGGGATGACATAGACTGCCAATTTAGTCGGATTAACTCATCTGACGCGGCCTGTACTGGACGTAAGTGACCCGGCTACTGTAAACGATGTGTCGAAACTCGTTTCGTCGAAATGTTCAGAAATCACAGGCATTCGGCGTGTTTCGGCTTTCATCGGTATAGCTCTATATATATGATCAAGGCTTCTAACTTTGGTTGGACACGACCTCGTATCATAACAAAATAACATGTTTAAAATAATTGTAATTTTCTATGCATTCACTGTGTTTCTGCAGAATATCGATAATTCTCAAATGGTCATATGAACTTGCCACTACAATATTGACGTTAGAGCCTTAAACACATTATTTCATTTGTTATGATACGAGGTTGTGTCCGACCTACGACAAAGAGCTGCAATTTGATATTATTTGAATAAATATGTTCTAACTATGTTATTTTAGCAAGATAACAATAATTCTCAAATGAACATGCGCACTTTCCGCCAAAGTATTCCCATTAGCGTTAATAAAATCGCGGAATGTGTTATGATACGAGGTCGTGTCCGACCAAAGTTAGAAGCCTTGTTCATATATATATATATATATATATATAGTTATATCGGTGATAGCCGAAACACGCCGAATGCCTGTGTCAGAAATGTTGCAAACTCCGTGAGATTGACTGATTAACGTTGTACAAAATACAGGTCGCCAGGGAATTGTGATTGTATTAATCCATGCTCAATCCCTGTCAACTTAAGTCATTCGCTGAATTCAAAGCCCCGTGCACTTCTACACGTATTTAAGTAGGCGAATATGTTGCTGTGACTAGATACCTGGTGCTTATGTGCTTTGCGACCAGTGTAGATCCAGATCAGACTGTGCATCTGCACAGTCTGATCAGGATCTGCACTGTTCGCTATTCCATCACTGAAACACCCATCAATGTGATACTTTTCTGCAGTCACATGTTTTAAGCTACTTTAAACATATTATTCAGCACGTGCTGTTTATTTCAGTGATGTTATCTTCCAAATCGATGGATGACATTTAGCACGGTGATGCTTTCAATGGTACAATTCAAAAACATAGTTTGGCTGCTCTTTAGAATCATTTCCAATGGAAATGATTCTAAAGAGCAGCCAAACTATGTTTTTGAATTACGTGGAGGCCCATTGTCACTACTGTCTGTTCCACGTTTTTCTGCCGACGAACTTTTGGCTATTAAACACATTAATCTAGGTCACCCTCCCCAAAATATTTTCCTATGGGAATTTAACATGGGGAGTCCATTTCCAAAATTTTTCTTTTTTGATCCTGAATTTTCTTGGAAATTGACTCTGAAACCAGGCGTGATAGCTTAAAAATGATGTAACTACATGTAAGAAAACAAACGTTAGATTTTGAAAATCGGTCCTCAAATTAAAAAAGTATTTAAAACAATATCTATTTTTAGCCCCCATGGTAAATTCCCATAGGAAAATCGTTTTTTAGCAATAAAATCAATATTTGATGGGATTTCATCAAATAATTTTTTTGGGGGAGGGTGACTTTTTTCTTATTGATAAAAAAGTACTTACTTTTAAATATTTGTTAGAGGATTTAATGTGTTTAACAGCCAAAAGTTTCTCGGCAGCAAAACTTGGAATTGACAGCAGTATTACATTGAGAATGTGTGAATATGATACTACACACATACTACACACATACTACACACATCACGGGTATACCATTGATGGAATGGCGAACAGTGTAGCTTTTGATCAATTAGCACACTCCTGTAGTCTGATCACGTTCTATAGGTTTTGTTAGAAACATGACGTGTGTTTCATTTGATGGAATGGCGAACGGTGATTATCCTGATCTGACTGTGCGAATGCACAGGCTGATCTGGATCTACACCGGTCTACATATATCGTTATCAGGCGACATGAGAATGTTATTTGATCGGGAGCTACACTGGTCACAAATCACATAAGCCCCATTTCTCCAGTCACAGTCACGTAGGTAACATATACAGCATGGTCTGCATATATTGTAGTACATATTGTTATAGAGAATAATAGGTTAGTGCCGTGAATGGGAAAACATATCTGGCAAGGCTCAGCAAACGGGATGGGCGAGGCTCTGCCGAGCACATCCCGTTTCCGTGCCGCGCCAGATATTTTTCCCATTCACGACACTAACCTACTATTCTATTTATCCCGTCAACACCTACAAATGGCTTTAAAATGCCAAAAAAATAACCCTAGACACGATACATATTCATACGCAGTGATTAGGTCGTATTGACAGGATATCAAAAATATTTCACGGCACCGTGTTACACGGCACATACGCACTGTGTTGACGGGATAACAACACATACATGTACTTATATAATGATAAGTGTGGCCAGTGTTGTTCCTGATCAAATCGTCCACTCGTGTAGCCTGATAACTATATATACTGCTTGTTGAAAGCATAACGTATGTTCCTTTAATGGATTGGCGAACAGTGCAGAACCGGATCAAACTGTGCAGATGCACGTGTTGATTTGGGTCTACACCGGTCGCAAAAACCCATAAGCCCTATTTCTTCAGTCACGTCCAAATATATGTGAAATAAGAGAGACATTCTTGCAGTTGCATTTGGCTGTTCAGAGTCTATGAACAACTCAGGGGAAATTAGGGAAATCACAGACTCACACTGATAGGTGACTGGGACTGGAGAAATGGGGCTTATGAGATTTGTGACCAGTGTAGATCCTGATCAAATAGCATTCTAATGTCGCCTGATAACGATATGTATTGCTTGTTAGAAGCATGACGGGTGCTTCACTGATGGAATGGCGAACAGTGCAGATCCTGATCAGACTGTGCGGATGCCAATAAGCCCCATTTCTCAAGTCGCAGACACATAATTATATGGACGTACGAGTTTTCACCTACATGTTAGTAGCGTCATTTCTGAGGATTCCGTGACCATTATGTTCCTACCTTTTTGTTGCTGTTGATTTGTCAACTTGAACCATTTTAGGAAACAAATAGCTTCTATGCATTTTTTTCAAAAATGATGGGAAAACTCTTTAGAGCACAAAATTCAAAATGGCCGCCAATGCCATTTTGAAATATATAAAATGCGGTATCTCTGTAATGAGATAAGCAAGAAACACACATGAGGTGTCGTTTCGCAATAATTATAACATGCCAAACCAACTGGTATGGTTAAATATTTAGTTTGGACCTATACATCCAAGATGGCCGCCGTCTACCATCTTAAAATACTTAATACTCCATATTGTTAGTGGGAGCTAAGCTAAATGTACAACTAATTATTATACGGAGTTGCTATTTCGGCCATCTTAGTGTCTACAAGCCATCCGTCAGTTTTACCTCTTGTTCCGTTCGACACCTACCACAAATAACATGACATATACATAAATACAATTTGGTACAACATCTCATACAGATGTTAAACAACAACGTCATATGGGTTGTTTTCATCACACTTATATACAAAGTCTGATTGCTGAAGAGTTTGTTGACCTGTTGTTAACTTTTTTGAGAATCCAGTAATGTCTCTGTAACAGTCACGGCCCGGTTGCTCAAAACACCAGTTAGCTTAACGGACTGTTAAATCCTTAACTGAATGATTAACATCTCTGTTAAAACAGAGATTTTAACCATTCAGTTAAGGATTTAACAGTCCGTTAAGCTAACGGATGTTTTGAACAACCGGGCCCAAGTAAATACACAGTGCTGTCAATATACACCACCTGTATTACCATAAATATGGTATGAAATGCAGTGAAATGTAAGCAGTTACCTGAGTGTGTTGTCACTTGTGTATTACTCGCCTACTATGAGAGTAGATATGGCTTGTCCTATGGGCAACGTGAACACTAACAATACAATGTGCATCATATAGAAAAGGTTACACATTGAATTTGTTTTGGGATTGATGGGAGAAATACTTAGATCTCGTATTTTGCATAGTTTTCTGGCATAATATTTGTAGCACGCTGTTTTTTTATATGTCTATGATGTATTGCACCACATTTTATTCGTTTTACTGTTCTATTATTTGCTGTAGGTGTCAAATGATTGAAGAGGTGAAACTGTACGATGGCTTGTAAATACAAAGATGGCGGAGATGGCAACTCAATGTACCATATAGTATACAATAGAAGACAATAATCACATATCTTGTATTCATATATCACATCACTCTTATGAAGCTGTTATGATTAAAGCCAAATGTTTGTTTCAATGATCTAATTCCTTAAATCCAGCTTGTGCTGGTAAATATGACGCATTGCATATATAAGGCCGTCTGTTTGGGCCTGTCTAATCAGGCAATGCATCAGAGTGTACAAATAGCTCGCTTAGCGGTATATACACTCAGTGTGGCTCGTTGTAAGGTTGGATGTACGTGAAGCCGATTTCATCAAAATTTCAAAGTATACTTATCTAGCAAAGTATACTTTGAGGGACTAATCATTTATTTTTCCGAAAATGAATTATTTCATATGTAACTAACGACCGCATATATTTGATGATTGAAAGTATGCATAATTATTATACTGAATGTATTACATTATCACAGCCAGAATGGCTGTGATAATGTAATAAATTCAGTATAATACAAAATAATACATTTATCCTTAAATTGAATTGTTTTCCCTCACAGTATACTTTGCTAGATAAGTATACTTTGCAATGTTGGTGGACTAGGCTACTGGAGACGGTTGCCAACCCCGGACTCTGAGGCGTAGGCTAATTCCAGTATATGATCGATTGCGTGCCAAGAAAGTATGATTGTAAAACTACTACGTTGTTCGTCTTAGAGAGGTTCCAGACAAGGTGATGTTGATCACAAGAACGCTATATGAGTCTCGTGTCACAGACACAGCTGCTTACGGGGTATTTACTTACCTCATGCATGAATCATTATCGTATCTGTATACCTTTGGATCAACACATATATACAAACACATCGACGGCCGGCCGGTTCAAATAGTAAACATTATTATTTTCAAATGAAAATACCACCATATTCTATGATGCATCTGGTGGTATTTTCATTTGAAAATAATTAGGTTTACTATCAATATAATAATAATCATGTTTCCAGCATTACTCCTCTCTGTTTGAAGTACAGTCGAACCTGTCTAAACCGGACACGGACACAAGTTAGTTGTGCCAACTTTTGATAAGTGTCCTTCCAATTTACATCCAATGGTAATGTCTGTTCATGATCGCAATACACCCACGCTTGTTTTGAAGTACTCATTTGTCTGTTTTACAGTTGGACATTTCTAAACCGGACACCATGGGGACCCCGGGGTGTCCGGGTTATAGGAGTTCCATTGTATATCCACGCATTCAGAGGTCTCTCTCAATGGAACGCCTTGCGTGGTCCCCAGACCGTCCAGAGAGAGTCTGTACTGTAACAATAAGACTATAGTACAGTCTGAAGAAAGTCTACATTAAGTGTTTGTCATTACACAATCACCTGCGTTAATATTACTCAGCTTCTCAGCGTTTTTGAACATCTATGGGCGATGCCAACTCGTACATGTAATCAATCAATTTGATTTCCTGAGCCTGAGCTGTAGCACAGCTCAGGCTCAGTCAATCAAACTGCTTGATTTCAAACACAATGTTAAAGTATTTTGAAATAACAAACTACACAAATATTGGAAAAAATTAGCTCAGTCGGTTGTGTACTATAGCCTTGCCGCAGTTAACAACACGCTTGTAGCTTATCCCTACTTCATGAAGGATTTAAGTGTGTTCAATTATTGCAAGCGCCATAATATGGCATTTAAATAACATTAGAAAGACCTACATGAGACAAGAGATGAAGAAAGGAATATATTATATTCCTTTCTACATCTCTCTCTTGGCCCATGTATGCCATTGAAATGTTATTCATATACCCCAAGACCGATTGCTACTACATACTACTGTCTGTTCCACGTTTTGCTGCCGACGAACTTAAAGCTATTAAACAAATTAATTTTAATAACTATTTAAATGTAAGAATTTTTTTTTATTTGATGAAATTCAATAAAATATTGATTTTATTGTGAAAATTTCTGTTAACATGGGGGAAAAAGGATGAGGTGGCCGACCAGGAGGGTTGAAACACAAACACATTGGGCAATTGACTCCGAAACCTGGCGAGATAGATTGGAAATGATGTAAATAAGAAAACAGATGTTAGATTTTGAAAATCGGTCGACAAATAAAAAAGTATTAAACAAAATCTGTGTTTAGCCACCATGTAAAATCACTATTTGATGGAATTTCATCGAATAATTGTTTTTGGGGAGGGTGAATTTTTGTTATTGAGGAAAATGGATTTACATTTAAATATATGTTTGATTTAATGTGTTTAATAGCCAAAAGTTCGTCGGCAGAAACACGTGGAACAGACATGTGCCACACTGGATGCAACTATCCTACAGTCCATTTTGAGTAAAAGCGCAGGCAGTCCAATTTGACTTTCAACTGGTAATTACTCAATTAACTTCGGCTTCCGGTTACCACGATCAGGTGTGTGTATGTAAACAATGCCGACTGTTATTAATATTTACATTTAACGTCCATAATCTTCTCCAGCACATCGTGTAGGGTCTAATATATAAATAAATCCAGTCCAGTGTATTTGTATGAAGTAGATCAGACACGGCTAGGAAACGTGTAGGAATTCCTCTAGCCGAGGAATTCCTACCGTTTCCGAGCCGAGCCTGATGAACTTAATAACAAAATACACTGGACTGGTATTCTATTTATCAGGTAACGTTTTATACTAGCCGATAGTCAAATATTATAAAAAAGTATACCTTCTCGGGGAAAAGAACGCGGGCTTGTTTACTTTGTTCTTACACTGACGTCATTCGGTTTAGCGTTATATGACGCCGTTCGACCATTAACACGTTATATTTCAATTCGTTGTAACCCGGATACAGTGACACCTCTAAACCAGACAGGAAAACAAAACGCCTGTGATCTTATTTTTGATGAGTTTGTTGGGAATTTATATCATGTGATAATGTATGTTCGTGATCGCATAGCACACATCTATGGCTCAAAATGCCTGATTTACAGTTAAACCTATCTAAGCCGGACACCCTGGGGACCTCCAAAGAGGTCCGTTTAGAGAGGTTTCATTGTATTTATACATTGTATCAGGTCAATGTCTGATATGATATAATGTTATCATTCAGTACGTATTGGCCCAATACAAAGCTAGTTACCTGAAAAACAAGAGAATCTCCAATAGTTCATGCAATCCACAGGACAGTGCTGCGTCCCTGTATGTACTTTAGCAGGTAACCTGCCCTGTATTGACCGAATACAATGTACGTACAGACTGATAACACATTGTTGTATCAGGTATGGACATGATACAAACATCCGGGATAAAACGAATTGAAAACTGACGTTACATTGGTCGGATGACGTCACTTGACGTTACCGATTAACGTCAGTGTATTGACGCAGTGTAAACACATCCGCGTTCTTTCCATAGAGAAAGATGTCATCTGTCGTCATTTTCGAACATAAAACGTTACCTGTTAAATATGCTATACTCTATGAATCTGTCAATGTTACCGGCCTCGGAGATGTGGGCGACGACATTGCTTTGCCCACCCCACTTCCTTCAGTAGGGGAAGACATTGATGTCATGTACATAACTCAGCTTCGACACGTGCTACTCAATTCGTACAGGCATTGTACATAGATAACTGTCGTTCATTGTAGTTTCTAATGCACTATATAACTATCACGCAATCTGTTGGCCATACATTACAGGTATATCAATGTTGATGAGTGGTCGCAAATTATTTCAATATGTATTCCTACGCCAGTAGTAAAGGAGTGCGTTCAAAATAGGTTAACCGCATTGTAATTTTGAAATTTGCCGCGTATATCAGAAAATGATAGGTCGGAAAACATGTTTAATTAAACAGATTTTCCGACCTATCATTTTCTGATATACGCCACAAATTTGAAAATTACAATACAGTTACCCTATATTACTACTGTACAGTTAACCCTATATTACTATACAGTTAACCCTATATTGTCATATACAATGATACTATTCAACAATGAATTCCTTGACAAATCGCGTCGCGATACATTTACAGTAGAACCTCGCTAAATCGGACACCAGCCGAATCAATTTGTTCAATTTTGGTAGCTTTAACTGTACTACGTATACTGGTAATGCATGTTCGTGATCGCAATACTTACACATATGTATTGCAACACTCATATACAAGCATTACAATAGAACCTCGCTAAAGCGGACATATGGGGACCATTCCAGTGTGTCCGGTTTGGAGAGGTCCCGCTGTACATGTATATAAGAAACAAAGCGAGTCCAACAGTTGACGCCAGTGACCGCTCTTTTCGCAAGACCACCCATATTGCCCACGGGTAAGGCCATGCCATTGTTTTTCTCTGTTAAGCGTTCACCTGAATAGCCAAAACCTACTTATGTATCCGGTAAAAACAAACAAGGCTTCAAAAAAAAAAGAATGTGTGCAGTGTGCAAAGGGTTGATGAAGTTTTTAACATAAATTTAAATTGCAGCTAAATAACAAGAACACACTCTTAATAAACGTATTAAGTGTAAATTCATGAACGGATTTAAAACTTAGACAAGTCCCAAATCAATTGTCAAATTACTTCACCAGTAAATAGTGTAAAATAGCATACACGGTTTGTTTGTTTTTTCATAGAACCACTCTCAAAACCTACCAGCACGCGGATGATTAACGGAGGAAGAACTCGCTTTCATTCAATAATGTTAGAAACAATTCCTTAAATCGCCGAACTGATTAGGTTATTTAAAATAAACCCGGATACTCTAACGATGATATACAATGTATGTATGACTGTTTCTAAAGCAGACCGTACGAAGTCTATGACCAGCCTAGTCCCAAAACAACCTGCACATCCGCACAGTCAAGTCATTTCATGTTCTCCGTTAAACCACTAAAGCAGCCATATTACCATCATAGGGAGCCCAGCAGGGGACATGGATTTTTTTGATTACTTCGTTCCCACGAGATAACAATTCGTTCCCTCAATTTAACAATTCGGTCCCTCAAATTAACAATTCGTTCCCACGACATAGCAATTCGTTCCCTCGAATTAACAATTCGAATGAAAATTCGATCCCTCAATTTAACATTTCGTTCCCTCGAATTAATAATTCGTTCCCACGATATAACAATTCGTTCCCACGAATTAACAATTCGTTCCCGTGGGAACGAATTGTTATTTCGTGGGAACGAATTGTTATTTCGTTGGAACGAATTGTTAAATTGAGGGAACGAATTGTTAAATTGAGGGATCGAATTGTTATTTCGTGGCTCCGTACCATGAAGAAATAAATGAGTTACTCGGAGTGAATGTACATACGTACGTATCAGAGTCATCAATCGTTGCAATTGTCATTACTGAGATAACGGTCATGTTTGCCGAGCTTCTCCGTGCACTGATGGATTTATCACTTGTATTGGTATAATGTGTGCATGTTTATCAGCTTCTCGCATGTTTGGCATTTGGCTGTCTAAGAGCAATTAATTTGTAAATGAGCACTGGCAGGCATCGGGTGTGGACTAGTACGGGAACACGGCTCTCTGACGTCGATTTCGCAGCTCACAGTCTGAACAGACAGACACACAGCATGAACAAGAATGTGAAGTGTCAGCTCATTAACGGTAACAGATCGTTTCGTTTCCCGTGCTATGCGATGAATTCAGTTATTATATCATACATACACTGCTGTCTGCGCTAATCTTCTGTGTTTGTTCATTTCTTTATTTCAAAATACGTGAATATTGTGCTTGAAATCAAGCGGTTTGATTGACTGAGACTGAGCTGTGCTACAGCTCAGGCTCAGACAATCAAATTGCTTGATTGCGAGTTGGAATTACCAATAGATGTTCGAAAACGCTGATAAGCTTGATAAGAATAACCCAGGCTGTGGCACAGTGTATGCAGCGGCACAGTTACATGTAGCTGGTGAAGTAACGGGGAGCCGCGACCAACAGGTGGATGTGTATAATGACGTGATATCTGCGATTTATCAAACGAAGCACTAACGAACTGTCGAGAGGCAGCTAATAAGGTGAGTGCATGGTTTGAATCACGAGTCTGTGGTGGTTGGGGTGTGATCAATGCTGCAGCAGGAGAATTAACCGTTTCACCCCTGGCGTATGTACTGAAACAGGAACTCATGGTTTCCGTATTATCTTTCAGGTTAGAACACACCAAATAGTAATACAGTGGGGTCAGCGTGTAAGTGCACACACGAACGAACACGACAGGTTGGTTCCAACCTGTCTTGTTCGTTTGTGTGTGCACTTACACGCTGACCCCATTGTACTATATAATGGTTCTACGTGAATTAAACAATAGGTTCACGTGACGAAAAGGTTCATTGTTTCTTCTAAATGCTACAAATATGCTGAAAACTGGTGTTAAAAGAACCCACAATGTTCAGCAAGTGAAACTGGGTAGTACTGGATCAAGATTTGCAAGCAAACTGTGTGTGTGACCTCAAAACACCCGCACTAGTTTTGTTTATACCGGACTACTTTTGCACTTCCCCTTGGCGATTTCTTACCATTTAGTATTCTCTAACCTGCAGCCTCTTACAAGCTCTGAGACACGAGACTTGTGATTTTGTACGTAGTAAAGAATATGTGTCACTTTTCCTGATAACAATTTACAGAACTGTGATATTTTTCGTAAATGATGTCGAAAGTTGACGAAATTATATTGATCAATTGTGAAATTATATACCACATTTGATCTGTTGGTCGACTTAAGATGTCATTTATGGAATTCATTCAAGATCATATTTTGAATATTCCAGATCTTGAATTTTCAAGAAAATGTATACATCATAGAGAAGTTGTGATCGAGCAAGATGGAAGATAAGATCTTGAAAATTCAAGAAAAGATATTGAACATTCAAGAAAAGATCTTAAGAAAGCATCTTCAAAGATATTATCTTGAATAAATGGAAATAAAAAAAGGTGAAGTGGCCCTAATGGGCTTCCGTATGTACTGCTTAACGGCAACTATTGTTTGTCTTATACATTTAATATCCCCATAGATTCGCAATTCAATAAAAATTCCTGTCTTCACTCAGTTCATAAACATAGCGACATGAGGTATATAGTTTCAACGAGTGTGAGCGGGGCAACAGGAAATAGCGTATACATGACGCATGGGCACTGCACAAAAGTGCATCATGACGAGACAAACACTTGTTAATGTGTTCCCAAGAGTATAGATCCTGATCAGACTGTGTATTCCTCATCGTTCCCACCGAATTTAAAGCGAAGCAATGTAATTTATTTGAGTCCGGAAAAAAACTATGAATTAATTTAGGGGGTGCGTTATCGACAGCGCGAAGGGCTAAATATTTGTTTTTGCACATCCACGGACAGACCACGGCAGATTAACACTTTCACCCCTAAGTAACTGGAATGTATTTTGATATGTTAATTTTGTAACCCAATCCATTCACCATAATCACCACAATCCAGACCAGTCCATTTATGAACATGGGGTATTTTTGTTCCCCAAATTATAAAAAATACTTGCATAAAGTGAAGATCCGATGAGCCGGCTCGTCACGAGCCGGCTCATCTGGATCTACACTTTTTGCCAATACCACTATACAGGTATGTAGTGTTGAAAGGGCTAAGGAGGTGGGGGGGGGGGGGCGTGTACGCACCCGTCGCAACACCTCTGTGTACGGGCCTGCGTAAACGTCCTATTTTTCATAGTTTGTTTTCAGGATTCCAATATAATACGAGCGTAACCGGTACTCACGTGCAATCGGCTTATGACGTTTCCCGTCAAAATCGGTGGCGTAAAGTAAAACTATCAAGGCGGTGGACAGCAAAACATCACTTAAAACAAATGGCAAATGAAAAATGTAATTATTTATTCTCAGTATCGTGTTATTCGCGTTCGAGATTTCGAATCGATGCAATCTTTCAGCTGTTCTGGTCCTGGGGCCCGCTTCACTAAACTTCGTACGATTAAATGTTCGTAAGTGCAAATTTAGGACCGTCTGGAAATTTCAATTGATGGATATACATTCATTGAACATAGGCTGCATACTGTATGCAGCATATGCTCAATACATGTAAATCCAATACTTGTTTACATGAAAACAGTGTTAATGTGAAATTTACAGACTATTATAATTTTGCACTTGCGAACATTTTAGTCGTACGAAGTTTAGTGAAACGGGCCCCAGGAGTTAATTTATATATTAATTCATGCCACACACCCGGATGCGGCGGCTCACAAGCAATGTGAATTCTCAGCGTCGCATACATACACAACTACATGTATTCATACGGTTCCTTGCAGTTTTATACGCACCTATAGTCTGTGTCACGAAACCTGCCCAAATATAACGGCTATATAAACAATGCAAAAGTAATATTAGTTTCGATAATATTAAATGTTATAAAAATTTAAGAATGAGTCTTTTTATTTCCTGAAATCTTGTGAAATATTGATTTTATTACGAAACAATGATTTGCCTATGAGAACTTAACGTGAGGGAAAAGCAGGTGGAGGAGCTCGAGGAGGAGTAAACAAACGAATACTTTTGGAAATTGACTCTGAACCCTGGCTATATAGCTTGGAAATGATCATAACTGACAACATTTTAAAAAGTTAAATTTTGATAATCGGTCCACTATTTCTGAATATTTTCGCCGCCATGTTAAATCCCTATATATCTATATACATGGGGGTTTAACATGGGGAAATTGTGTTTCGCAATAAAATCAATATTGGACAAAATTTCACGAAATGAAAAGAAGGTTCATTCTTAAATGTTATGAACTATGTTATCGTAACAAAAAGTTTTGCATCGTTTATAGAGCGGTATAATTTGGGCAGATGTTGTGAAACAGACAGTAGTTATTTAACTAGTGAGAATATCGCCAATATCGCTCAAGGTGCATGATCACGTGGTTATACATGTAACAACAACAACAGTGGCTGAAAGTTTTTAAATCTTGCCCACTCCAAAGTAAGTATTATTTGATAGTTTCCTTAATATGAAACGGATTTTGATGAAATATGGCGCAGCAAACGCGTCTTCATGAGCTGTATTTGGTCGTCCAGGGAGTTCGGCACAGACTTATGTCGTTTTTTGCGAAGAATCGATTTCCGTGTCGTAGGCGGCGTTATAGGCTGGTCGGTCCGCAAATGTTCAACATTGTACACCACAAGGCACGTGGTACTAACAACAGCAACAAGTACTGAAACTTACAGAATCCATCGAATCCATCTGACTCAAAGTACGTATTATTGTATGTTGTTCTTATTACGAAACGGATTTTGATGAAATATGACGCATCAAACGCGTCTTGTTAATCTGCACTTTGTCTTTGTATTTTCGCCCCAAACTTCTGTCATTTTTGCGAAGAATCGATTTCCGTGTCTACCGACACGGAAATCGATTCTTCGCAAAAACGATATAAGTCTTTGCCGAACTTCCTGGACCACGGAATGCAGCTCATTAAGACGCGTTTGATGCGCCATATTTCATCAAAATCCGTTGCATATTAAAGAAAATATCATATAATATTTACTTTGGAGTTGGCGTTGTTGTTGTTGTTGTAACCACATGATCATACACCTTGCACCACGGCATGTGCTAATGTCGACAATATTCTTCAAATGCGGGATCGTTGCTAGTTATTTCCCTTTGCAAATCTATGTATAGAGATCCGGCAGTATTTTCAGCTTTTATTTCTTACTGAATAGCACAAGAAAATAAGTTTTGCGAACAGAGTAGACCCAGATCAGACTGCACACCTGTGCAGTCTGATCTGAGTCTACACTGTTTGCAATAACAATAATACGTGTGAAAATATGAATCTGGCAAATAATGTAGTCCCAGATCAGATTGCGTAGATATGTAGTATGATCTGGATCAACACTAGTGGAAATCACTATACTTGCTCCTTCTCACATCATATCATTCTACATTCGCTCTGTTTACAATGTTCTGACTGGCAGTAGATGTTCAGAAACGTTGACAGCTGTGCAAGATTAACGCAGGCGGTTGTGCATCCGGCTGTCTGTTGCTGCGTTCACGACCGTCGACACGAATACTGCCAATATTTATCATTTCGAAAATGCTTGAATATCCCGCTTGAAATCAAGCAGCTTGATTGTATGAGCCTGAGCTGTGCTACAGCTCAGGCTCATACACTCAAGTTGCTTTATAACGAGTTCGTATTTACCAATACACGTTAGAATCGGCAAGATAAACGCAGGCGGTTGTGTACATGATATCAGCAGCAGTGACGGGGAAGCGGTAATCATGTCGCGGCACTTCACTGTGGCTCTGTACTTGTAATGGAGCCGGGGACTCCTCTCGACGGAAACTGGAATACACTTGTGGGGAGAGTTCCCGTAATTACTGGGTACTCCACGCTGTACTATCACGGACAGAATCAATTCAGCCACATCCGAGAGGATTACGTCAGCATGTGCTAACACGTACGTCTGAACTAACACAACAAAACACATGACAAGAACTTGGTGTATATAATGTGCGTTGTCGTTATGTACAGATTGTTGGACGGATAATTTAATACAAGCCGAAACAGAACACAACACCAGGACGGATAATTTGATACAAGCCGAAACAGAACACAACACCAACACTCGTTAATACACATAGTTATGGCAGTGACTGACACAAATGGGCTTATAGGTCCACCACCACCATTATTACCACACATTTCGCTATTATCTGCTACTTTAATTTTTCGTATGGATGTTGTGGGACCTACAATTGCTTTTTTCTGCTCCTTACCTATTTGTATATACTAATATCGTATACATATCGTAATCGTATAGTATTGGTATATTTAATGAGCTTGTCGTATGACCTTATAATATTGGTATGTGTGTACGGTATCATCGTATAGTACAAACGTACTATACGAATATTATACAAACATACGATATCCGTTCGTATATACGATATATCCGTACGGATATGCTATGAATATACCATACCCGAAGTGTGGCTTTTCATTCACCTCCAAAGAGGAACAAATATTAGGGGCGGACCAAATATTAGGGCAAATAATACACGGCAACACCGTTAATATATCGTATACATTTACGGTATTCTGGTACATTTGTACCGTACACAAATCTGGTATGTGTGTACAATACAAACGTACCAGAATTATACACATGTATAAAAATCGTATAAACGTACGATTTGAATGGTATATCTATACGATATTGGTTGGTATGAACGGTACAAACATACCGTACGTTTATATTATATGCATATCGTATATAAAACATATCGTATTGGTATAGTATACGTATACTAGTACGTATAGTTGACCTGCAGAAAAGCGCTACTGTTTTTCCCATACCATGCACCCATTCTGCTCTGGATATTCACTAATTAAAATATCGGTTTAATTATTGTTAAGAAAGATAAATTCAATCTCTTGTGACCATCCTGGTGGTAGCGCAAAAAGTCAGCGGCTGGAATTGAAACCGCCTCACATGACAAACATGATCCGACTGATGTAAATGATACACTAACATGCCTGTGAAGTAGATTAGTACATCAATTGTCAACTGACTGGTTTCTGCAAGCAAAGAGTGTCTATGACATAACAAATCTTGCTTAGTTTGTTTTACTACTTTTGACACTACTTTACACCGCCCGTGAATATCTGATGATTTAGTGTGGTTAAACCTTATACCATGCAATATACGTCATTTGTGGCTGTAACCGAAGCGATCGGGCTTGTGGGATATTTAACCCGTGTAGCTCAATATCACCCAGGTTGATCTGAATGTACACTTGTCGCAAATTGCATTAACCCAATTTATCCAACCACAACCGCATTTTTGCATCTGTACAGTCCGTAATTATTTCTCAAATTGATATGTTCTTGATCATCAGATGATCAATATACATGCATTATTCCACATGCTGGAAGATATGATTTTGCTGAACGCATGTATACCTGTAGATATATGCAATGATAACTCCTAGTTGCGAACAGTAACTCTTGAAATCTACTCCCGTACGTAGCGTACGGGATTCGATTGCAAGAGTTACTGTTCGCAACTTTGATAACTCCTTGATGCCATGAATGAAGTATACAACAATGACAACGCACATGCAATGTATATTTTTTATGATAATTATTTTCTGCGATTATCATGAATCACGTGACTTTGATTTGTAACCTTTGACCTGTACCAACTGCACCACAACGCGTTAAAGGTACATGCCCACTCAGTAGGCACAGCATGTTCTTTATAGGCCGTTTCACTAAACTTCGTGCGACTAAAACGTTCATAAGTGCAGATTTAGAATAGTCTGTAAATTCCAATTGATGGATTTACATTTATTGAGCATAGGCTGCATATGCAGCCTATGCTCAATAAATGTAAATCAAACAATTGTTTGCAATAACACATTGTTAATGTGAACTTTACAAACTGTCACAAGTTTGCACCTACGAACATTTTAGTCGTACGAAGTTTAGTGAAACCACCCCCACGTTCAACCGGCCCAGACGATTGTTTTGTTCACTGGCCGTTACCGTCATGTCATGTCGTCGCGTATTATCCATCATTATGTATTTCCTGGTGGAACTGTTATTGTCCTAGTTATTCAGGGCAGTGTGTGTGCTTTAGTTAATTTACATAATGTTGCTTTCCTTTTGGGACAGCACACCGTCGATCATGTAATGCATGCTTGTGTCGTGATGAAGGTTCCTCTACCACCGCTGTGCGCGTGTTGTGTGTGTGTTTAAGGAATAAAACTATGGGTTTTCGTGTTTACTCAGGTGTACAATACATTTGGTGTGTTTAAAGTGCGTCGGGTCCGAAGAACTGTATTGTAAACCCCAGTAAAAGCGACAGCCCATTGTTTTATTATTAAAATTTACACTGTATTTTCTGATAGTTTCAAAAAAGTAAATAACCAAATATGGTGTTAAGAATAATAAAATTAAGAATAATATTGTTTTACGTCAATGTATCGCAATTACTGGACCAGTGACGTTGCCAGTCAATAGCGTGCAGTTATTGACAACCTCGTTGAATTTATTGACGTCAAACTAACTTTAACCAATCAACAACATGGCGCAACGGCACGTGTGTCTAATGTACTGTATTGCCATGTAAACGTAGTGCGTCGAATGGGCGTTTGCATTTGCAATTTATAGAAGGCGTAAATATTATGATGTATCAGGTAACCTGCCCTGTAAAGACCGAATACGTTCTCAATGACAACATATTGTCAGTCATTTACATGATACAAACATCCGGGTTACAAGAAGTGAAAACTGACGTTCCATTTGTCGGATGACGTCACGTGACGTTACCGAATAATGTCAGTGTAACGTAAACAAGTCCGAGTTCTCTCGATAGAGAACGACATTATATATGATCATTTTCAAGCACGTTACCTGATAAATAGAATGCCAGGCTAGTGTATTTTGATATGCAGTTTAGCAGGCTCGGCTCGGAAACGGTAAGAATTCCGAGGCAAGCCTCGGAATTCTTACGCGTTTCCTAGCCTTGGCTGATAAACTTGATATCAAAAGACACCAGCCTGGTATTCTCTATGTATTACGTTCGTTTCGTCTTTACGTAGTTTCAGTGGTCTCCCTTGTGCATCTGCCTGTCTATGTTGCACATTTGTGACTTCAGCTAGTCCGTACTATTTGCTTTATCAAGGTGCATGATCACGTGATTACAACAACAACAACGTCTCCCACTCGAAAGTAAGTATTATTTGATATTTTCTTTAATATGCAACGGACTTTGATGAAATATGGCGCAGCAAACGCGTCTTCATGAGATGCATTTAGTGGTCCAGGGAGTTTGGCACAGACTTAAGTCGTTTTTGCAAACAATCGATTTCCGTGTCTTCGCAAAAACGACAGAAGTTTGGGCGAAAATACAGAGACCACCAAATGCAGATTAACAAGACGCATTTTATGCGCGCCATATTTCATCAACATCCGTTACGTAATAAGGACACTATAAAAGAATACGTAGTGGTGGTCCATGGAGTTTGGCACAGACTTATGTCGGTTTTACAAAGAATCGATTTCCGTGTCGGAGACACGGAAATAGGTTCTTCGCAAAAACGACAGACGTTTAGCCGAAAATACAGAGACAACCAAATGCAACTTAACAAGGCGCGTTTGATGCGCCATATTTAATCAAAATCCGTTACGCAATAAGGACACTATAACAGAATACGTAGTGGTGGTCCAGGGAGTTTGGCACAGATTTATGTCGTTTTTGCAAAGAATCGAGGAGACACGGAAATCGATTCTTCGCAAAAACGACAGAAGTTTGGGCGAAAATACAGAGACCACCAAATGCAGCTTAACAAGACGCGTTTGATGCGCCATATTTCATCAAAATCCGTTTCGTAACAAGGACAATATAAAAGAATACGTACTTTCCACCTGATGGATTCTGGAAGTTTCAGTACTTGTTGTTGTTGTTAGTGCCACGTGATCATACACCTTGTTTATGTGTTTTCTTAGTTATTGTTAATAGCTGGCCTGATTAACACCCGACACGTTCATATCCGGGCGATTTATAGACAGGTACCATATCGATTTTCAGGAGTAATTACAACTACGATAAATGTCAAAAGATCGAAATAATTGATGAGCCATAAACGACGTGCAGATCGTGTAACCGAAACTCATCATATAGATTTCTTCAACTGTCACTTCAAAGACACGGTTCGCCCTACGTTTGACTTTAATTGCATGTTGGGTAATCTGCACAACTCCAACCATAAACAATATGTCTGGTGCTGCAGTAGTAACCGCTTCAACATGTTTTTGTTTTTGAAGTGGAAGATAATCAGAATAATTAATTAGGGAAATTAAACAAGAGCCTGTTGTTGCATGTGGATTACACATTGCGTTACGGTTGATGTGTTTTCTGCGATACGTTGACGTTATGACGTTATACGAAATCATTTACCCGAGCGTTAAGGTTTCGAATGCACCATTTGTTACCTTGTTTCTGGGGGAAGCGGGGGCGTGACGATCGTGGATGTGTCACAGGGTGGTAGAGGACCATTAGAGAAATGCGTGTGTGAAACATCAAGCAGATCCGTGCAAGCAAATATAACTTATAAGACAATTACCTGAGCGTTATGGTTTTAAACGAACCAAATATGTGACCTTGATTCTAAGCTTAGCCGTGCGGGACGATCGTGGATTTGTCACAGGGCGTCGGAGGACCACATGAGTAATGCGTGTGTGAAATATCAAGCAGATCCATGCAACTAAACATACATTATAAGAAATTGACCAGTGCGTTAACCCTTTCTAACTGAATGGGCTGCGGTATGTTAATTTTGCAACCAATCCAATCATCGCAAAATGATTTTCAGACTATTCCATTTATAAAAAGGGGGTATTTGTTGTTCTCAAAAATATGAAAATTACTTTCAAACAGTGCAGATCCTGATGAGACGGCTCGTTACGAGCCGGCTCATCTGGATCTGCACTGTTTGCATAAACAGATATAGCGGGCTTTCGGGTTAAGGTTTCGAACGCACCACGTATGTGACCTTGACCCTGGGCTTAGCGGGAGCGGGACGATCGTGGATTTGTCACATGACCATTAGAGCAATTTATGTGTGAAATATCAAGCAGTAGTCGATTTCATCAAAATTGTCAAGCATACTTATCTATCTAAGTATACTTTGAGGGAGTAATCATTTATTTTTCCCGAAATGCATTATTTCATATAAAACTAACGACTGCATATATTTCATTAGTAAAAGTATGCATAACACTATTATACTGAATTTATTACATTATCACAGCCAAAATGGCTGGGATAATTTAATAAATTCTGTATAATATCTTTTGTCAGAAAACATTTTATTTCATTAAATAAGAATTAATAACTGTTTTCTTAAATTGAAAATTTCTCCCTCAAAGTGCACTTAGAAAAACTGGTTGTCCGGGATATGAAATCCGTAACAGAACGGCACATACTGGTCGGATTACTGTAAAATTTGTTTTATTTGACATATAAATGATGAATACATAAGTGTATCGCGAAAACAGAAGCTTGTTATATCTCCTTGAAATATACTTTGCAAGTTTGGTGAAATCGGCTACAGATTCGTGGAAGGAAATATAAATTATAAGAGCGTTAAGGTTTCGAAGGCACCTAGTATTTAACTTTGACCATGGTCTTAGCGAGGGTGGGACGCTCGTGGATTTGGCACATGCTGATAGAGGACCGTTCGAGTAATGTTTGTGTGAAATATCAAAGAGATCCGTGCAAGGAAACAGAAATGTCAAGACATTTACATGTACCTGAGCGTTAAGGTTTCGAACGCACCAAGTATGTGACCTTGACCCTGGGTTTAGCGGTAGCAGATCGATTGTGGATTGTTCACAGTGTGGTAGCAAACCAATTAATATAGCAATGTGTGTGTGAAATATAAACAAGATCCGTGCAAGGAAACATACATTAGAAGACATTTACCCGAGCGTTAAGGTTTCGAACGCACCAAGTATGTGATACATTGTATTGACCCTAGGCTTAGCGTGGACGGGATAATTGCGTCTTTGGCGCAGAGTGTTAGATGAACATTAGAGCAATGCGTTTGCGAAATATTAAGCAGATCCGTGCATAAAAACAGAAATTATCAAATATTACTAGAGCGGTTGTGTGTGCAGTACCAAGCAGATCCGATGAAGGAATATAAATTATAAGAAATTTACCGTCCGCACTGCCAGGGGCCCATTTCACTAAACTTCGTACGTCTAAGATGTTCGTAAGCGCAAATTTAGGATCGTCTGGAAATTTCAATTTATGGATTTGCATTTATTGAGCATAGGCTGCATATGCAGCCTATGCTCAATAAATGTAAATCCAATAATTGTTTACAAGAAAACATTGCTAATGTGAAATTTACAGACTATCATAAATTTGCAGTTACGAACATGTTAGTCATAAGAAGTTTGGTGAAACGGGCCCCTGGTGTACAATATAGATCATTATCAGGTTTAACATACACACGTGTGCTATTTGATCGGGATCTAGACTGGTCTCAAATCCCATAAGCCCCATTTATTCAGTCCCATGTTACTTTTTTTGATGCTCTGTGTGTCGTCATTTGCTGTTTACATAACTACATGCGTTACGCTTGCCCATATTATCTACGTCTCCGAACATCTATTGACATTGCGAACCCGCACGCGAAGGCCGGGCCGGATCGGACCGGGGGCTCAAGGTACGCTAGTACCACTTTCGTTGGTTGAATAGATGGCGAATGTCCTACCTTGTAGATACTTAATATCGGCATGAAATTGGGTATGATTTAAAGATTTCTTTGTTGTTCATACCACAAAGTGCCTGTGAGAAAAACCGGCTGTAATCACTATGTCTTACCACGTGATACGGTGATATGAAACGAACGCTGTTTTGTAAGTGGGGACCAAACACGGACTAAATAAATTACAATGCAGTAGTATAATGTTGAGTGGCTCTCTAGACATTTTATGACGCTGGTTACGTCACGACATGAATTATTCAATGGCAATATAAGTGTAGATGGCCAATAACACATAAATAACATCTGCAACGGGCAATGTGGTACGTCATGTGCTATCTGCAACAGAGTGAACATGTGCAGTTTGTACCTGTACGTAGCTAACTACAGTGTACAAGTTGCATGGTCACGTGGTTATAACAACAGCAACAGTGGCGGAAAGTGTTGAAATCTTGCCCACTCCAAAGTAAGTATTATTTGATATTTTCCTTAATATGAAACGGATTGTGATGAAATATGGCGCAGCAAACTCGGTCTTCATGACCTGCATTTGGTCGTCAATGGAGTTCAGCACAGATTTATGTCATTTTTGCGAAGAATCGTTTTCCGTGTCTACCGACACGGAAATCTATTCTTCGCAAACACGACATAAGTTTGGGCCACAGTACAGAGACCACCAAATGCAGTTGAACAAGACGCGTTTGATGCGGCATATTTCATAAAAATCCGTTACAGAATATGGAAAATATAAAATAATACGTACTTTGAATAGGATGGATTCTGGAAGTTTTAGTACTTGTTGTTGTTAGTACCACGTGATCATACACCTTGGTGTCGAAGTGGTGCTGACATTTCAATAGCATGTTAATACCATTGACATGAATCTTTGATATCAGCCATGAAACAATCGTTAACACATTTTCGAGTGTTCTTTATGCATTTACACAGCACATGGGCAATGCATAAACATGAGGATTGAGGATGTGATGACAAAGTTAGATCACGTTCGTCCGCATGTACGATCGATAATCCGCTCGCGAAAGCTTACTAGACATTGCTTACGTGTATCGCGGTAGAATGCACGTCAGCTCAGCGGGACATATAGGTTAGGTAGACTGCGTTCAACTTGAATTTGGGAGACTAGCGCTAACTTTCACATAACTTTCACCAAACATAAGCATGTTATATAGAGAATAGCAGGTTAGTGCCGTGAATGGGAAAAAATATCTGGCAAGGCTTAGGACACGGGATGGGCGAGGCTCTGCCGAGCACATCCCGTTTCCGTGCCGCGCCAGATATTTTCCCCATTCAAGGCACTAACCTACTATTCTATTTATCCCGTCAACACCTACAAATGGCTTTAAAATGCAAAAAAATAACACCAGCCACCGCAAATATTCATACGCAGTGATTAGGTCATTATTGATCTGGATCTAAACAAAGTACCCATTCTCCAGTCATAGCTACATACATGTATGCATTTGATTTATCTCAGTTAATTCTGGATACCATTTCCTGAAAGAATAGTATATTTTCTAAATATATATCGAGTTAATGTTGGTAGGGTCCATTGATGTGTCAATTTAATTGATATGCTAACAAGCATGGTTCAATGCAACCCATGTAAACCGGCCGTCTCGTCATGATCTGCACTTTTCAAAGTAATTTTCATATTGTTTAGGAGAAATAAACCATTTTTATAAATGGACTTGTCTGAAAATCACATTGTCACGATTTAATAGGTCTGGAAATTAACACATCGCAGTCCATTTCAGTTATTCAGGGAGAAAGTGTCAATGCGAGTGTAGCGTCATGTTACCGAGGCGACCGGTCTGCGAACTGAGATAGCAGCGGCGAGCCTGGAAGTAAACAAGAGTATATCTGGCTGTGCTTGTATAAATGGCGACCAGTGTAGATCCTGATCAGCCAGTGGCTGATCAGGATCTGCACTGTTCGATATTCAATAAATGAAACACCCGCCATGCTGCTAACAAGCAATATAGATCGTTACCATTCTACCGGTGTGTACTATTTGATGATGAGCTATAGCGTTTACAAATCCCGTAATCGCCATTTCTCCAGTCACATCCACATATAAAGAGATTCTCCTTCTTGTTGACCGTTGTGGAGATGCTGGGGAAAATTAGATTGTTTCACTGGCGGCAATGTAAACACATTGTGGACGAGTGTCCGGAGACATTGGGCTTATGAGATGTGTGAGCATTGTCGCTCCTTGTCAGATACATGTAGCACACGCATACATGTATAGCCTGATAACGATCTATGGGTCTTGTTAGAAGCATGGCCGTTGCTGCGTGTTATATATAGAAACATACGGGTGTTTCATTGATGGAATGGCGAAAAGTTAAGATCCAGATCAGCCTGTGCGATGCACAGGCTGATCTGGATCTTAACTTTTCGCACAACCCATAAGCCACATTTCGCCAGCCACATCCACATGTAACGCGAGTAATGTTGACAGTATTGATTAGACGCCCGGCTTACGTGTGATAGTCGTCACATGGCGTCAGCCACACGGGAACTCGGACGTAACGTGACCCCCGGCTCGTTCCACTCACGTCTTTAGAACCCAGTACGCTGGCGACCACCACGAAGTCACGTGGTATTCTCACATAGTGGACTTGGCCGTTTGACAAAGTCGGCGTAACTTTCTGTCGGAGAACAATTCAAAGTGGGACATGGATAGTCAGTATATAGGAACCTACTGAGCCCCGCAGTGGACATGGATTTTTTTATAAATCGTTCCCATGAAATAACAATTCATTGCCTCAATTTAACAATTCGTTCCCTCGAATTAACAATTCGTTCCCACGATATAACAATTCGTTCCCTCGAATTAACACATCCTTCCCACGAAATGACAATTCATTCCCTCAATTTAACAATTCGTTCCCTCGAATTAACAATTCGTTCCCATGATATAACAATTCGTTCCCACGAATTAACAATTCTTTCCAGTGGGAACAAATAGTTAATTCGTGGGAACGAATTGTTAAATGTAGGGAACGATTGATAAAAAAAAAATTATACGTCCCCTGCGGGGCTCCGTAGGAACCAGTTGGCAAATGAATAATGTGACCGTAAACCAGTCCTGGTACAGCTTAGCAACAAGGAGTAAATTCTCAGGACAACGGCATTGATTGTTATTATTATGACAGAGATAAATAAAATAGATGCTGCAGGAAAGGTATGTCTGTGCCAAACATTTTATTATATTATTTGCATGCTCTAGTCATGCAGGATAAATTATATGTGTGCGATTTGATGTGGGGGTGAGATAGTGATTTCGAATGAGAAAGTAGACGGTTCCGTCAAAAAAGGGGAAATAACTCATGAAAATCAAACCGCATGACCCCGTTTTGGCATGGATCTATAACAGGCTTATGCCACTGACTCCAGGAATGGAAGCAGATCTAACAAAATTGATTTTGCCGCAGGTAGTTTGCGATTGTCATGTCTGTGTGAATGTGGGTCTATGGGAAAACAAATGCCTGCCTGTTTCCTATAGAGCCATGTATCGCATGTAGAACATAAATATCGATGTGACTGGAGAAATGGGGCGTATGTCATATGCAGCCTATGCTCAATAAATGTAAATCCATAAAATCAATGAAACTCACGGCATGCTTCTAACAAGCTATATAGATCGTTACCAGGCTACAGAAATGGGATATTTGATAAATAATTACAATGGTCAAAATTCCCATAAACCCGTATTTCATGAATGTTGTGTCCAGCATTTAGATACGTCCGCTGGTACAAAAGGGGTCGAATCTGAAACCAGCTACATTGTACCTACATGTACTGTCTGTTCCATGTTTAGCTGCCGACGAACTTTTGGCTATTAAACGCATTCAATTTAAAAATGTTTACATGTAAGTACTTTTTCATCAATAACAAAAAAATCGCCCTCCCCAACATTTTTTATTTGAGAAAATTATATCAAATATTGATTTTATAGCGAAATTAATATTTTCCTATCGGAATTTAACATCGGCAAACAGGAGGAGAAGGAGCTGGGGGAGGAGTCAACACACGAATTGGAAATTGACTCCGAAACCTGGGTAGATAGCTTGGAAATGATGTACATGTAACAAAGAAAAAAAAAGTTAGATTGTGAAAATCGGTCCACAAATAAAAATGAAATTAAAACTATGTTTAGCCCCCATGTTAAATTCCCATAGGAAAATATATTTTTTCGCAGTAAAATCAATATTTGATGGAATTTTATTAAATAAAAATATTGGGGAGGGTGACCATTTTTGTTAATGATGAAAAGGTACTTACATCTAAATATTTTGTAAATGTAATGTGTTTACTAGCCAAATGTTCGTCGGCAGCAAAACGTAGAACAGACAGTATACACATACACATACCCAGACAGTACACAATACACATACAGTATACACATACCCAGTGCAGCAGACCCTGATCAAATAGCACATTCCAGTAATAATGTCAACGCTCTATATTGCTTGTTAGAAACCTGACGCATGTTTCATTGATGGAATGGCGAACAGTGCAGATCCTGACCAGACTGTGCGGATGCACAGTCTGGTCTGGATCTACACTGGTCGCAAAAACACGTAAGCCCCATTCACAGCCACACATATGATTGGAATATCAGCCATCGTTGCCGTCAATGATGTCCAAAGTTGGTGAAAACCTTCTGAAAATAAATTCTGCATGTGCTCTGACATTTTACCCAATACATTCTTCAAATATTATACATCGACAATCCGAAACGCGATAAGGTAGGTCATTCTAAAAGCTGTGTATATTTGTAATTGGAACGTATATTCCAATTAGCCGGAAAGTGACTTTTGAAAACGGAAGTTGTCCAAAGGCATTGGACGACGTCAGCTAAACAAAACCCGAGGCGATCGTTATCGAAATGAACAGGCGTGAAAAAACTAATGGTATTGTCAGCACGCTGGCCGCAGCAATTACGATAGGTGAAACAAGAGGCTAGATTTCCTGGACATTACCGCTGACTTTTTTCTTGCCATCTTATAATATAAATATCTATACGTAGCCCCGCAGGTGACGTATAATTTTATTTATTAATTCGTTCCCACGAAATAACAATGCGTTCCCTCAATTTAACAATTCATTGCCACGAATTAACAATGCGTTCCCTCAATTTAACAATTCATTGCCACGAATTAACAATGCGTTCCCTCAATTTAACAATTCATTGCCACGAATTAACAATGCGTTCCCTCAATTTAACAATTCATTGCCACGAATTAACAATGCGTTCCCTCAATTTAACAATTCGTTCCCACGATATAACAATTCATTCCCTCGAATTAACAACTCGTTCCCACGATATTTTTCCTGAAATGCATTATTTCATGTAAAACTAACAACTGCATATATTTGATGATTAAAAGTATGCAGAATTATTATACTGAATATATTACATTATCACAGCCAAAATGGCTGTGATAATGTAATAAATTCAGTATAATAAAAATTAATAAATTTATCATAAAATTGAAAATTTCTCCCTCAAAGTATACTTTGCTACTAAAGTATACTTTGCAATGTTGATGAAATCGGCTGCTGGACCCGTGTTTATGGAAGATTCGGTGTACGATCTTTGTACTCAGACTTGCGACATATGAGTCGCTGGTATATCCCTATCATATGCAACCAAGCAATGTATGTGTGTCTCACAAACACAAGCGTTTATAATTCATCCTACGTTCTAAGCCACTCACTGGCAAATCAAGCAGATCGATTTGCTGAGCCTGAGCTACAGCTCAGGCTCAGCAAATCGATCTGCTTGATTGCGCAGTATCGAGCTACACTTATTTCACATATTGCAATATTTAACCCCAATATAGAGAATAATAGGTTAGTGCCGTGAATGGGAACAAAATATCTGGCAAGGCTTAGGAAACGGGATAGGCGAGGCTCTGTCGAGCACATCCCGTTTCCGTGCCGCGCCAGATATGTTTTCCGTTCACGGCATTAACATACTATCCTATTTATCTCGTCAACACATACAAATGGCTTTAAAATGCAAAGCAAATAAATCCAACCACCGCATATATTCATACGCAGTGACTAGGTCGTATTGACAGGATATCAACAATGTTTCACGGCACCGTGTTTCACGGCACATACGCACTGTGTTCACGGGAGAAAAGTTACTATTACCAGCTTTAACCATTAATTGTTTGACAGGAAATGGAACATCAATATTTGGATGGGAGATGCATATTCAAATTTGGCTGAACTATAAATACATTATTGTTCACATATTGGCCCTTTAAGGAACTAAATGCAGCGTTGGCTAGCAGTACCTCGTATTTACTTCCTTAAAATCCAATATGTGAACAATAAATCATATTAGTCACAGGGACACATGTTTCAGCTTCATCGCCGCGATTTTAATTAAGTGGTTTATAATTAACAGTGTCTCACACGGTGTCGCAGATGTCATCAATATGTGGTACTGTAACCCACCTATATCACCCAACCGTCCGTGTGTTTTCAAATTCCAAAGGGTTTGTGTTTTTCCTACTATGTAATCCCGTAGTCTGGGATAAAAAGGGAAGCAATTTGGTAATACATTTCCTCTTTTACTGTACCAGAAAGCACAATGTGTGAACCAAAACGATCTTAGTTGTGGAAACGATTTTAGTTTGCCACACACAGAGAGAAGTCGAGTTGCGATCCATCAGGCTATCGTGGGGAGAAGCTAGCAGAAAGGGGAGCCAGGGGCCAGGGGCAGACAGAGGGGCAGGGGCAGGGAACAGAAGCCGGGGAGGGGAAAGACAGAGACCCGGGGCAGACCAGGCCAGGGGCAGACAGAGCCAAGGGTGTCAGACAGAAGCCCAGGGGCAAGGACAGAGCCAGGGGCAGGCAGAGGCCAGACAGACAGGGAGCAGACAGCAATCGTGGGGAGAGCCTAAGGCAGACAGAGCCAGGGCAGACAGAGCCAGGGGAGACCAAGCCAAGGGACAGACAGAGCCAGGGCAGACAGAGCCAGCAGACAAGAGCCAAGACCAGACAGAGCCAGGGGCAGACAGAGCAGGGGGGGGGCAGCACAGAGCCAGTAACAGACAGAGCCAGGGACAGACAGAGCCAGGGACAGACAGAGCCAGGGCAGACAGAGCCAGGGCAGACAGAGCCAGGCAGACAGAGCCAGGGGCAGACAGAGCCAGGGACAGACAGAGCCAGGGACAGACAGAGCCAGGGGCAGACAGAGCCAGGGGCAGACAGAGCCAGGGACAGACAGAGCCAGGGACAAGACCAGAGGGGGCCAGGGGAAGACAGAGCCAGGGGCAGACAGAGCCAGGGGCAGACAGAGCCAGGGACAGACAGAGCCAGGGACAGACAGAGCCAGGGGCAGACAGAGCCAGGGACAGACAGAGCCAGGGACAGACAAGCCAGCCAGGGGACAAGACAGAGGGGGCCAGACAGAGGGCAAGAGACAGGGGCACAGAGCAGGGGCAGGACGAGCCAGGGGCAGACGACCAGGGCACAGAGCAGGCAGACAGAGCTGACAGCAGAGCCGGGCAGACAGAGCCAGGGGCAGACAAGCCAGGGACAGACGAGCAGACCAGAGCAGACAGAGCCAGGGCAGACAGAGACAGAGACCAGCAGGGGACAGAGGCAGGAGAGCCCCAGGGGACAGACCACTTTGCAGACCAGAGACCAGGGGGGGGGGCGGGGGGGGCAGACAGGGGGGCGCAGCTAGGGGGCCCGTTTCACTAAACTTCGTACCACTAAAATGTTCATAAGTGCAACATTCTGATAGTCTGTAAATTTCACAGTAACACAGTTTTCTTGTAAACAATTATTGGATTTACATTTGTTGAGCATAGGCTGCATATGCAGCCTATGCTCAATAAATGAAAATCCATCAATTGAAATTTCCAGACGATCCTAAATTTGCACTTACGAACATTTTAGTTATACGAAGTTTAGAGTAACGGACCTCAGATGGCGGAAAGTGGCGGAAAGTAACATATATATAGAGGATTCTATTGCATACCTTACAGACAGTAGTAACCATCATTGCATAATACCTGGCGGCGCAACTCTAATGATAGTTCAGTAGTTTAACAAGCTGAATGTACTAAATATCACATACACATGTTCAGTTTGTTTCGGAAATACAGGTAATACAATGACACCTCCCTAAACCGGACACCCTGGGAGGTCCCCAGGGTGTCCGGTTTAGAGATGTTCCACTGTAAATCAGAGACTACGCCAAGATATGCGATTGTGCTTTGCGAACTTGAAAAACCATTATCATCATAAATATACACCAATGAAACCCATAGCATTAATGATACACAAACTGCATGCGTGTCCGTTTAATAGGGGTTCTACTGTATATGTGCACTTACATGTAAACTAGTTTCGTCACTTTCTGCTCATATGACGCATGAAGCCCAGCACCTTTGAATATACGACATCAATTTTATGTCTACTGATAGATAACACATTATTTTTCTATTCCGTATTTGCCCTGAAAATCCCGTCAAATGTCGACGTCATTTACGGAAAATATGGTAATTTTCGTCTATATGTTTCATGAGATACCGTACAGTGGGGTCAGGGTGTAAGTGCACACACGAACGAATACGACAGGCTGGTTCCAACCTGTCGTGTTCGTTCGTGTGTGCACTTACACACTGACCCCACTCTATTTCATGTATAAATAAAAATATAAATATTTTTCTGCATTTTTTTCATTTCGCATCAAAAGTGTATTTTGTTACCACTCAGTTGAACAGTCTCGGCGAGACGGTTCAACTGAGTGGTAACAACATACACTTTGGGTGGGTAGCGAACCAACCTGTCGTGTTCGTTCGTGTGTGCACTTCAGGCTGACCCCACTGTACACATTCTTAGACTACTGTCTGTTTCACGTGTTGCTGCGACGAACTGTTGGCTATAGAAAGCATTAAATGTAAAACTATTTAGTTGTAAGTAGTTTTTCATCAATAACAAAGTCACCCTCTCTCCAAATTCCATCAAATTTTATAATCTAACTTTTGTTTTCTTATTTGCTTCATTTCAAAGCTATCACGCCAGGTTTCGGAGTCAATTTCCACAAACAACCATGTTTCGACCCTCCAAGACATCCTGCTCCTCCTCCCATATGAAAATCATCGTCTTTTCGCAATACAATTAATATTTGGTGGAATTTCATCAAACACAACAATTGGGAAGGTTGACCTTTTTGTTATCGATGACAACGTACTTACATTTAATTTTTGTTAGATTTAATGTGTTTAATAGCCAACTGTTCGTCGGCAGATAAACGTGGAACAGACAGTAGGTTTACGAATCCATACAGATCCCACAATCCATATAAGCTTATACACATCCGTAGTTAATTTCACCCTTCTGTGCCCTATATTTATTAAAACCCCTAAATAATCTGCTATTCAATCATTGAATTATCTCGTTTTGTGAAATAACGTCTCGTTTATGAGCTGCACGATGTACTTCGCACCGACATTCAACTGGAATCGATGTTTCACATGACTTTTACGGCTCGTATGTACAATCCATTACCAGACATTTAATTTGTGGCTGTGACTGGAGAAATGGAGCTTATGGGTTTTGCAAACAGTGAAGATCAGGATCCGCACGGTCTGATCAGGATCTGCACTGTTTGCCAGTCCATGAATGAAACACGAGTCATGCTTCTAACAATGGATATAGATGGTTATCAGACTACGGGAGTGTGTAATGTGATTATATGTAGAAGCTGCCCTGGTCACAAAGCACATAAGCCCCATTTCTCCAGTCACACCCAAATGTAACGATGATATATGTTACATATTCCAGAGCCACTGCGCAATTATCCCATGGCGGTAACTTGCGACCTATTGTTGAATGCAGCGTGCTATATTATGTAAACGCATGATCTATTGACAATAAGCGCTGCCTGCATTATGCACGTGTCTGTATAATGGTCTGCACGTTAATATACTGATGCTATTAAATACCAAGATAACCTTAAGTATGCATGGAAATCTAAACAGCGAGATAATGATGACACAACCAAATTATTTATTACCTGAGTATTACGAAGACATATATGGCAGCGTCCTGGTGCCAATGCTAAACAATGTTTATCTCTTAATTAGGATATACTAACTCCTAATTAGGAAATACTAAGTCCTAATTAGGATATACTAATTCCTAATTAGGACTTAGTATCTCTAGGACGTATTAGCTCCTAATTAGGAGATAGTAACTCCTAATTAGACGTAGTATCTACTAATTAGGATTTACTATCTGTGCTGCTATGTTACATTTTATATAGAGAATATTCGTCACGTGGATAAGTAACAATGACATATCTACGACAGTCATACAGTGCATACATATTATGAGTATATTATATAGAGAATAGTAGGTTAGTGCCGTGAATAGGAAACAATATCGGGAAAGTGAAACATTTTTGATATCCTGTCAATACGACCTAATCACTGCGTATGAATATGTGCGGTGGCTGGGGTTATTTTTATTGCATTTTAAAGCTATTTGTAGGTGTTGACGGGATAAATACAATAGTAGGTTAGTGCCGTGAATGGGAAAACAATATCTCGCGCTGCACGGAAACGGGATGTGCTCGACAGAACCTCGCCCATCATGTTTCCTAAGCCTCGCCAGATATTTATTATGTCACAACAAAAACAAATGCATTTCTTATTGGTTTTTGCTAGCATGTACTTGAATATAACGTATTCCTTTTTGGAATGTGATCACATAAAATGGTGCGATTGGTTTGCATGTGTCCCCCCCCCCCCAAAACAAATAAAAAAAATAAAAAATAGGGACCTAATTCATATAGCTATACCCTTTTCATTTGAAGAGATTGAAGAGATTGAATACTGTTCTTATCAGAGAATGGATTTACATTTATTTAGCATCGGCTACATATGCAGCCTATGCTCAATAAATGTAAATCCATAAATATGTCCATCGGTGTATACTTAATGTACCATTAGTTTAGTAAATATGATCAACACGGCAAGTGACATCACTATTTCATGATGACGTAAGTTTTCGCCGTTTGCGAAAAGTCGCCAAATTGATGCATGCACCAAGCGTGAATAATTTAGCGACATAGCGTTTACAGGCACATGTTTATAGGAAGGAAAGTGTCTATATAATATGAATAATATTAACAATGATTGAAATTGTTATAAAACGGACATATTTAGTGGAAAGTTGTACTTTAAAACAGAAAAAGTCAGGTCGGAGGATAATCAGAAAGCCATGATTAGAAGAGAGGTACAGTGGGGTCAGCGTGTAAGTGCACACACGAATGAACACGACAGGTTGGTTCGCTACCCACCCAAAGTGTATGTTGTTACCACTCAGTTGAACCGTCTCGACGGTTCAACTGAGTGGTAACAACATACACTTTTGATGCGAAATGAAAACAAATGCAGAAAAATATTTACATTTTGTTTATACATGAAATACAGTGGGGTCAGCGTGTAAGTGCACACATGAACGAACACGACAGGCTGGAACCAACCTGTCGTGTTCGTTCGTGTGTGCACTTACACGCTGACCCCACTGTATATCAGCCATGCAATCAAACACTGCAATCAAATAAGTGTAGGCCATTTGTACACATCGTCGGATGAATTGTTCGGTCTGAATGCATTTAAACATAGGAAATCTACATTTATTGGTCTACCAATAGCTCCAAGACCACTCAGCGATTGTGGAACCTGGCTTTCATTATGGTAGAAGAAGACCTGTAGCCGATTTCATCAACATTGCAAAGTATACGTATCTAGCAAAGTATACTTTGAGGGAGTAATCATTTATTTTCCCCGAAATTCATTTTTGTTTCATAAAGAACTAACGACTGCATATATTTGATGATTAAAAGTATGCATACTTATTATACTGAATTTATTACATTAGCACAGCCAAAATGGCTGTGATAATGTAATAAATTCAGTATAATAATAGTCCCCGTTTATTGGGACACCCTGTAAATACATATACGTCATATACTGTGCATGAAGAGAAAAACTAGGACAGTAACTTTAAAGTAGGCCAACCCTGTCGGCAACAATTCGTGACCTAGAACAGATTCAGACCAATGCGCCTAAGTTTTCGGAGGTTCAAGGTGTATAATCACGTGGTACTAACAACAACAACAAGTACCGATTCAAAGTACGTATTCTTTTATAGTGTCCTTATTACGTAACGGATTTTGATGAAATATAGCGCATCAAACGCGTTTTGTTAAGCTGCAGTTGGTGGTCTCTGTATTTTCGCCCAAACTTCTGTCGTCTTTGCGAAGAATCGATTTCCGTGTCTCCGACACGGAAATCGATTCTTCGCAAAAAAAACATAAGTCTGTGACAAACTCCATAGACCACCAAATGCAGCTCATGAAGACGCGTTTGCTGCGCCAAAATCAAAAATCCGTTGCATATTAAGGAAACTATCAAATAATACTTACTTTGGAGTGGGCGACGCTGTTGTTGTTGTAACCACGTGATCATGCACCTTGAGGTTTTATCCAGTTCACTTCGAGTGTGGTGTTGTGTCCGCTATGCACTCGGTTGAGACTCTCGTCAGAAGAATCATTTCATCTGTCAGTGGCGTAGCAATTGGTGAACTGCGCGAGACAATCCAATATAGGTACCTTGTTGCTAGACTGATCTATGTGATGATTATGTTCGCTACCATTGCACACACTACATGTATACTTATTGTTTACCCTAGTTTCTAGACCAATGAAAGAACACTATTTCGTCTCAATTAATCGCACTTTCGACAACATCTATTAAATTAATCATTAAATGTTCAGCTGCTATAATTTTAACTGATTTTACGCCTTGTTGTCATCAGTTCACGAGACGCAAAGCATGTTACCGCCGACACACGCGCTCACTTCGTGTCACACATGCTAGTATAGCTATTTGAAATCACGTTTAGGGGTGGAGCTCTGCGACTGGCTGGTAAACAATAATCACCTTATTGAATTTTTTAATGAATTCATTTCGTAGCGAGCGCTAGCGAGCGAGAAATTAATTTATTAAAAAATTCATTATGTGAACTATAACTATTACATGTAACTATCGGGGTCACCACATTAGCTCGCGGACATATTGACGTGGAACTAATTGGTACATTTGCCCCCGTATACAGTGAAAATTGTCCATGATCGTGACGAGAGAGGAGAATGGCAGTAAGTGGCATACGGGGGCACCTATGTGGATATATCATATGTAACGAGGTGGTTGTCAGACCAGCTACACGTACGTATTATATACGTACTTTCGTTTCCCATTGAAACACAATGCAACGCGAGAGGTCAATATTTTCCCATATTGTTGTCTCGTGAGGTCATATTGGTCAGTGCCGCAAATAAGCTTCACATCGCCAAATCATTCTAAATCACCACGATTTTGTTTATTTTATTTATACTTTATGTATATTTTGAAGCGGGTATAAATTACGAATGATGTAAATATATAATAAAAAGGTTATTTGACTTATATGTATATATATCCTACTTGCTCCTAAAGTCGCGCAATATCGCACGCTGCAGAACTCGTGCATATATCCGCATACAAGTCAAATAATCTAGCAATATACGGTACATGTGTGTGGCTGTTACTGAACAGTGCAGATCCTGATCAGACTGTGCGGATGCACAGGCTGATCTGAATCTACACTGATCGCAAATCCCATAAGCCCATTTATCCAGTCACAGTCACATGTCAGCAATGGTGTCTAACGAAACCAAATTGGGCGACTGGGCATTTGTGTTGTTGTCACTGACCTGAGAAACTCGATACGTCGGTTGGGCCGTCTTTCGCGATGGTCATTTATGTTCCGTAATCACGACTTAATGAGTTTACAGGCAGAATGGATTCGCTGATGTTAGCCGGAGGTGGGTGCTAATATAATATAGGCCCAACTCCTGTATCGGCTTGGGCAAAACGTGGCTTATGGGATTTGCGACCAGTGTAGATCCAGATCAGTCTGGTCAGAATCTGCGGTGTTCGCCATTGCATTGATGAAACTCCCGTAATGCGTCTAACAAGCAATACACGAGGGGGATGTTTGATCAGGAGCCACACGTGTCACAAATCCAAATCGCCTCATTTCTCAAACCACAGCCTAAACAAATGATACACATGTAAGAGCAGATGTGATCCCGTGCATCCTGGGGAACTCACAGGCGAGGTTCCACTATACTTAAGGAACACAACCATAGACGTTGACCGTAGTATGAACAACATTTGATATTTTTTAAAGTTTAAACAGACCAAATGTTGCTCAAACTACAGTAAACGCAACTGCCCATGTTTGTCCTACTACAGTAAACGCAACTGCCCATGTTTGTCCTACTACAGTAAACGCAACTGCCCATGTTTGTATTACTTATATTTACATTGTATTTACGGATAGTTTTAAAAATGTAAATAACCAAAATACGGCGTTAAAATTAGGAATATTATTGTTTTACGTTATGTTTTCGCAATTCATGGAACAGCGACGTTGCGTTACGTTATTGACAGCGGTGATGAACGTCATGTATTTTAATGACGTCAGACAAACTTTAACGAATCAACAACTAAACGTCGCTCGACGACATCACATGGGGCTAATGTAATGTACCGGGATACAAATGCAATGAGTGGGTGTTTCCATTAGGAACTTAAGGACTGTGTAAATAGAGAATAGTAGGTTAGTGCCGTGAATGGGAAAACATATCTGGCAAGGCTCAGGAAACGGGATGGGCGAGGCTCTGTCGAGTCCATCCCGTTTTCATGCAACGCCAGGTATGTTTTCCCATTCACGGCACTAACCTACTATTCTATTTATCCCGTCAACACTACAAATAGCTTTAAAATGCAAAGAAATAACCACAGCAGCATCCTCAAAATCGGAAAATCGAACCGCACATATTCATATGCAGTGATTATGTCGTATTGACAGGATATCAAAAATGTTTCACGGCACCGTGTTTGACGGGATATATAGAGGATATTCATATTTTTGCAAAGAATATGACATACATGTTCATCGAGTGGTGTGGAATGTCCATGCTTCACGAGTGCCGTTCACACCACGAGATGAACATATATGTCATATTCTTTGCAAAAATATGAATATTCTATTTATTATATACCGCTCCATGGAAATTAGCAGTTTTTTAGACTGTATACGGTAATGAATGTGTATTTGCAGCCTATTTGCAGTCCGGCACTGCAGGTGCGCGTTTTGAATATAGATAGCGGAAGTAGTCGTATTTTAACCGGAAGATGTTTATTTCATCGATGAGAACATATGACTTTTATTTACATCGTATAACTCAGCGTGTAAGTGCACACACGAACGAACACGACAGGTTGGAACGCTGACCCCACTGTATTTCATGTATAAAAAAATGTAAATATTTTTCTGCATTTTTTTTCATTTCGCATCAAAAGTGTATGTTGTTACCACTCAGTTGAACCGTCTCGGCGAGACGGTTCAACTGAGTGGTAACAACATACACATTGGGTGGGTAGCGAACCAACCTGTCGTGTTCGTTCGTGTGTGCACTTACACGCTATGTATTTCATGGGTAGGTACAGAAACTTATACTGACTAACTAACATAAATAGAGAATACCAGGCCAGTGGCTGTTCACATGTTTATCAGACCACGTAAAGCTTTTGACAGTTTATTCGGACCTGTTTGAAACTTGTACGAGAAATTCCCCCCGTTTCCGAACATCGCTTAATACACGTAGTATACAATACATTTTATTCACTCTAAGCCACATACGTGACACACGAGGTATACAATAGATTACATAATACAACGATGGGTAAAAATACAAAATGCATATGTATAAGCTCACTAGTCATTATAACCATAAAGCATTTCTTATAAAAAAATAGCTAAATTTCTTAATTGCTTTCCAGATTTTTTCTCAAATAGCTGTGCGAATTTTAAAATATTTGGTCTTCTAAAATAAAATGGCTTGATATACCGTTTTCGAACTTCATCATAGAAGCGGCACTCGAAAAGGAAATGAAACTCGTCACCGAGAGCACCAGCGCCACATTTGTTGCAGACCCTGCTTGCTCTCGGCACACCTGTCCATCTACCAGTTTCGACTACATGGCGTACATCGCCAATGCCTGGGGCCCGTTTCACTAAACTTCTTACGACTAAAATGTTCGTAAGTGGAAAATTATTATTGTCTGTAAATTTCACATTAACAATGTTTTCTTGTAAACAATTATTGGATTTACATTTATTGAGCATAGGCTGCATGTGCAGCCTATGCTCAATAAATGTAAATCCAATAATTGAAATTTACAGACGATCTTAAATTTGCTCTTACGAACATTTTAGTCGTACTACGTTTAGTGAAACGGGCCCCTGATTCATAATTTCGTTGTCATTTTTAGTGTGGTATATGAACAATTTGCAGATACACACCCGTTTCACTAAACTTCGTAAGATTAAACTGTTCATAAGTGCAAATTTAGGATCGTCTGGCAATTTCAATTGATGTGAAATTTACAGACTATCATAATTTGGCACTTACGAACATACTTAATATCTCCTAATTATGAGATACGAAGTCCTAATTATGAGATAACTCATAATTAGGAGGTAGTATCCAGACTTAGTATCTCCTAATTAAACTAAATATTTCCTAATTAGGAGTTAGTATCTCATAATTAGGACGTACTATCTCCCAATTAGGAGTTAGTATCTCCTCATTAGGAGATAAAACATGTTTTAGCATTGACACAGATAGTAAGTCATAACTAGGAGATACTATTTAGGAGATAAAACTGTTTTAGCATTGGCACCAGGACGCTTCCATAACAGCACGAAAGAATTGTACTGTGTATAATATATATATACAATTTCTGTGTGTATACGCCAAGTTTCGCCATTCATGTACATGCTGTGCTAATAAGCAACATTAGCTCCAAGCCCGTTGCAAATCTGATTGTGTACCACGTGGGTGGACAACCGCCAACTTAGCCGCACTTGCCTAATATGTAAATGGACGACGGCTGTATTGCCTCTCCTCTATCCGGCGAAAACATCTTTACGGTGGTTTCCGGAAATGCCCGACAACTAGAATGCAGATTTACGGAAGCGGATATTTCAAAACTGACACAGTTTGCGAGATTATTTTACGCCACTCAATTTGACTCGATCGACAACCGTGATCTATGCGGGATTGGTTTTCTCCGACCCGCGTCGTAGACTGGTGGTAAGTAATTGGACTGGACGGGAAGCAGTATATTCATGTTCTGGTCAGCGTGTGGCTGGAAAGTAGCGCGATTTGCTGTATACAATCGGTACAGTGGAACCTATTAAACAGGACACCCTGGGAAGTTTCCGGTAAGTCCAGTTTGGAGACGTTCCACTGTAGTGCATCTGTATGAGCGCTTCCATGAATGTCTGTTTTTTTTGTTTGTTTCAATCGCGAACAGAATCCCGGATTCTGTTCGCGATAGAAAAAAAAAATGAAATTTGCTCTTATACATGCTTACAACGTTGTCAAAATGAATGGACGTTAGCCTGTAAATTGTTTCTTCGCATGAAATGACGTCAACACGTGACGTCAAATATATAGTAAACAGCTCAGGCTCGGACAATCAAATTGGTTGATTTTCAGTTGGCAATGTCAATATATGTTCAGTGACGTTGAGAATATGGGCGAGGTTAAAGATTACAGCAGTCGACTATATACATGTATGCGACGTATAGTGGAATAGATTACACACGCGGATGGTTAATACATACAGATGAAGTGTTAATGGCGCAATCGGAAGAAGGAATATAATTTACAACATGCTTTGACAGCACTTCAGAATCATTTCCATTGGAAATGATTCTGAAGTGCTGTCAAACCATGTTTACCACAACATGATGTGTGAAGTAAAGCATGAGGTGGCATATTCGCGGGAACACAGCGGTACATTGTCGGAACACAGTATGCTACATACACGAGACACGCCATGTGAGTTTGTACCTAAGAACATGTGCAATATCTCATGTGAAACGATACAGCGTCGAAAATTGACGAAATTTACTTAGCCAATCCCACATTTGCTGTGAAAATTCGTCAAGGTACAAAATCGTATCTCATATAGATATAATCATTTAGTATTATTATACCTTATCGTAAATTCGACGCTTTGCATTGGTCAATTCCCTACCACGTGGTATAAAGCAATTGGCCATGTGTACCCTGAGGGCAATAATGCAATGAGATAATATAATTATCGACCGTTTCGCCCGAAGATACCCGAAGTCTGGTCACGGAAACTACCGAACATTAATTGGAGTACCTTTTAGCTTATCGCGCATCGAAACCGAAAGTACCGAATGAGATGAAAGCAACAGTAAAGCATTGTAAACCGGGCACCAGCTGCGCAGATGTAAACAAAGATGGCGGAAGCCAGTGGAAGCAAACGTTTTGCAGATGTTGCATTGTGTGCAATGTGAAATGTTAGTTATATTCGGTATACTAACGTAAATGGTGCCCTTGGTTGAGGGGGTTATTGTGGATTATCTCCCCTCGAGAACATTATCTCCCTCGGCTGAGCCTCGGGAGATAATGTTCCCTCGGGGAGATAATCCCCAATATCCCCCTCAACCAAGGGCACCATTTATATTATATGTTACTGCTAGTGACTCGTGGTGGCATCAGGCTATTTTCATATGCAAATGAGGCATATTTTGAATTATTTATGCTAATTAAATGCGTCGCATGAACAAATAATATGTTCTACTGATTATGAAGTATGATAATTGCACATCAAGAAATAAATGCAGATAATAAATAGTAATGTCCGTTAACATTTTAATGAAACACGGTTATCGCCCCTGATTTCAGTGTGGAAGCTTACGTCTGATATAAAATGTATAATAATGTCAATCAATACGTGGGGTAAAGTTGAATGAATGTTTATTTGGCCAGAACATGTCTCAGATGATGTCTCTTATATAAATAACATGTGCCTACTAAGTGGGCATGGTCCTTTAAATGACACGACTGTACTCTGTAATCGACCAATCAGATGCAGTTAATATATAACTAGTTTATTCAGAAATGTTTAAGCCACATGGGCCATGAAGGTAAAAAGTAATAATGCACTAAAAAGTAATAAATGCAAGTATTTAATTTCCACTGATAACACTATATAGTGCCAGGTTCAAATTTCTATTAAACAAATCTTTATTTTATCCCGTCAACACAGAGCGTATGTGCCGTGAAACACTGTGCCGTGAAACATTTTTGATATACTGTCAATACGACCTAATCACTGCGTGTGAATATGTGCGATGACTGGTGTTATTGTTTTGCATTTTAAAGCAAATTTGTATGTGTTGACGGGATAAATAGAATAGTATGTTAGTGCCGTGAATGGGAAAACTATCTGGCGCGGCACGGAAACGGGATGTGCTCGGCAGAGCCTCACCCATCCCGTTTCCTAGGCCTTGCCAGATATTGTTTTCCCATTCACGACCTAACCTACCATTCTCTCTATTTATACTATACATGTACATGTACATGCAAAAGTCGCTTTCAAAGAACTACATGAAGCATAAGGTACGACAATCTCCAAACGTGGGTAAACGTGGACATGGTCGAACGTTACATTTCGGAAATATCGTCATGAGACACATGCATTACATAGGTTTTGGCTTGGCCCCGGAATGAGCATTGTCAACGGCCATAGTCAAACAGCACTCGCTGTACTCTTGAACACGACTGTGAGCGGTGTCAAACAACGTCAGTCATGTAACAATATGTAATAACATATAAATGGAATAAATGCCAGATAAAAAGTTACATACATTACATGTAATCTACACCGTGATCGCAGAAGAATCCCGCACACTTGTGGCTGTGGCTGGTGAAATGGGGGTTATGGGATTTGTGACCAGTGTAGCTCCTAATCAAATATCACATTGCCTGATAACGATTTACAGTCCTTGGTAGAAGCATGCCGGGTGATTTCGTCATGGACTTGCGAACAGTGCAGACTGTGTGGACTGCGCGGATGCACAGGCTGATCTGAATCCACACTGGTCGGAAAACCCATATGTCCAATTTCTACAGTCACAGTCACAAATGTGCACTCCACGACTTCAGATGTAGTCTTCAAACGACAGCAGCTCACAGAACATGAAACAAATAGCAATTAATTATATATTTGGGTACATTAAATAACGTTGTATATCAACTGGTAACGCTTATTCTACACTTGACCTCGATTTGCAATAACACCCACGAAACACTGGTTGACCTCACTTTCTGCAAGTAATTTACACATGTTTTAGAAAAAAACACACCCTTTTTATAAATGGACTATTTTGAAAATCATTTTACGACGATTATATTGGTTATAATTAACGTACCACAGTCCATTCCAGTTACCTATGGTTGAAAGGGTTAACGCCATTGCGAGCAATGTTGTTTAGGTCAGCCGGTGTTCAGAGGCATTCTGGTCTATGCTTACAGTACAGAGGCCCGTTTCACTAAACTTCGAACGACTAAATTGTCCGTAACAGCAAAATTATGATAGTCAGTAAATTTCACATTAACAATGTTTTCTTGTAAACAATTATTGGATTTACATTTATTGAGCATAGGCTGCATATGCAGCCTATGCTAGGCTGCATATGCAGCCTATGCTCAATACATGTAAATCCATCAATTGAATTTTCCAGATGATCCTTAATTTGCACTTACAAACATTTTAGTCGTACGAAGTTTAGTGAAACGGGCCCAGGCAACTTAGGTTGAAACAAACATGTTAACACAATTTTCTCACCTGAAATGAGTCTAATGACCGGTTATTATACCAGAAGAAATTTTCACCCGATTGCACCCATGGCAAATTTGATTATTCTGCTTAAATCCAAGATGGCCGCCAATGTGCAAGTTCTAATAGTGAAACTTACATAACGTTAGTAGTAAACGTCATACAATTACATTTCATGTGTCATGTCTAACTAACTTTATGATACTCTTTAATTTTCTGACAATTCTGGGGTCGTCTGATGTAAAGGTCATGTGTTATGATCAAGGTCATATTCAATACTGCATTTCGACATTTAATCTTATTTACGTATTGCATCAGCTACAAATATAATAATTATTTGTTTTCTGAGGAATTTGATTGAGATAAAAGGTCAAGTTAATGTGTTAACGACAAATAATTCCAGCACAAAACTATTTACTCAATTCCCTAACATTTGATTGGTCCGTAGCAAGTCTCTGTCCAAAATTTATATCACAGTAAACTCCGAACTACTTTCCGTAACCGTCAGGCGCAGTTAAAATAATTCTTAAGAAAACGGAAAATAAACACATTTTCTTGATGAATTTATTTCAATTGCTGGAATTATAAGGAATGAATGGCCTTTTTGTTGAATTTATCGGGGATATAAACTTGGAAAAGTCGCGGGAATACTGGACGAGGCCTTCCGGCCTTCGTCCAGTATTCCCGCGACTTTTCCAAGTTTATACCCCGATAAATTCCACAAAAAGGCCATTCATGTACATGTATCAAATCGATGTCGTGGTTGGATCATAAACAGGCACACGAAGTTTCAAGACAGTTGCTGATATGGAAAAGAAGTCAAACTCATTTGACTTTGACATTGGGCATGGGCGCATTGGTGGAGCGGGGAATGAACATATGGATGATGATAAACATGAACATGCCGTTTCGTTGATACAGTAACGAAGTGCATGCATTTACTGAACCATAAATGTCACATTTCACATTGACCTTGGGAACAGGAGAGGCACGGGTGGGGCGGAGGATGGAATTATGGATGATGATAAACATCAACAATGACCGATCACATGGTAAAGAAGTTATAATAGTATGGAGTAACACGCATGCATCTACTGAAACGGACATTTTGAATTAATTTGACCTCTGAAACGTGGGCAGCATGCGAATGTGGGGAACAAATATATGAATTATAATAAACACGTAATCAGCTGAGGTTGCCACCCTTTCATCTGAAATATAGCCATTCTCGCGGCACAAAGACATACACCCATGATGTACGCCCATATGTAACAAGAAAGTCACCCTATTCTGCCTTATTGATGTCTTTATGGAGGACGACGATCGATCCATGAATATGGTAATGTGTTGCTTCAAAGCTTCTTATTGAGTTATGACAGTCACATGGACAATACCAACTGTCCTCGCGTTGTGTAACACCCGCTAATAGCATGTAGATAAATGCAGAGCTTAGCCCTTTCAACCCTAAGGAACTGGAATGGACTGTGATATGCTAATGTTCCGACCAATCCAATGGTCACAACATAATTTTCAGATTCGTCCATTTATGAAAAGGGGGTGTTTTTGTTCTAAGAAATATTAAAATTACTTTCAAAAAGTGCAGATCCTGATGAGACGGCTCGTTACGAGCCGGCTCATCTGGATCTGCACTTTTTGCATAAACCGATATAGCGGGATTTCGGGTTCAAAGGGTTAATGTATGTATAGAACCTGGTCCATTACTTCAACCTGTGATAAAGCAGTATCGTAAGTTTATCCTTGCCAGAATTAGAATCAAATCGTCATCAGTGCAATGGCTGCCAGATACTGTACAACGACACACGTATTAATCGTCGCTAACTGTGGACTTTATCAACAGTTATATTTGCCCATTCTACAATGTACACGTTAACCTTGTTTATGTCTAACAATGTATGTTGATTTAAGGTTATCAGGTATGTTCAAACAAGTCAATATTGACGTTTCATTGGTCGAAAGGCATCACGCCACGTTACGGGATTACGTCAGTGGAATGAGGTCACAGAAACAAGTTCGCGTTCTTTTCAACGAATAAAACTGCATAATTGCAGATTATGAAGCCAAAAACGTTAGCTGAGTATTTTGATATCAAGTTTATCAGGCTCGACTCAGAAACGGTAGGAATTCCGCGGCAATTCCTACGCGTTTCCTAGCCTTGCCTGATAAACTTGATATCAACATAAAATAGCCCGGTATAGCCCAGGTTATCAGGCTTGGCTCGGAAACGACTTCCTTTGCGTGTCCCGGATTTCTTTTGCGTGTCCCGGAATTCTTTTGCGTGTCCCGGAATTCGTTTGTGGAATTTCCTAGCCTAGCCGGATATACATGGAGTGACGGCTTAATTTTTTCGCCCCTAAATAACTGGACTGGATTTGATATGTCATTTTGCAACCAATCCAATAATCAAAAGATGCTATTCAGACGAGTCCATTTATGAAAAAGGGATATTTTTGCTCCCAACAATATGAACATTACTTTCAAAAAGTGCAGAACCTGATGAGACGGCTCGTTACGAGCAGGCTCATCTGGGTCTGCATTGTTTTCAAACACCGCTATAGCGGGCTTTCGGGTTCAAAGGGTTAATGTTCGAATCCTCCAAGATAACGGTTTCGTATCATAACCCATAGTATACATGTTCCCACGATATAACAATTCGTTCTCTCAATTTACCAATTAATTCCCTCGAATTAAAAATTCGTTCCCACGAAATAACAATTCGTTCCCACGAATTAACAATTCGTTCGTATGGGAACGAATTGAATATATATTTCGTGGGAACGAATTGATAAATTGATGGAACGAATTTTTAATTCGTGGGAACGAAATGCTAAATTTAGGGAACGAATTGTTATTTCGTGGGAACAAACTAATAAAACAAATAATTATACGTCCCCTGCCGGGCTCCGTACATTCGTTCTCGATGGTGGCTGGTAAGATCACTACGGTCGCAAAACGCCGAATAACGGTGAGCGAATGATGGATGCCCGCAGCCAATACCGTCTCAATGAATAATAACCACTCGCCGATGATTTAAACGTTTCTCGTCCACGTGCTGGGGTTATGTAACAGCTACATTAATCATCTATTTACCGCGGTATATTGCTTAAAATGAAAATACTTGTACACATGCTGGGTATCGAAAGGCGCAATTTAACGGTCATATGAACATGTGATAATATGAAATAAATGGTGAAAGCCGCATGTGAAAATAACAAATATTAAAAACGTTACATATGTTTGAACATTTTAATTAGCTGAAATATGCGTGTTCCACTATGAGGTCATAGAATAACAATTGCTTGTCTATAATTATTTACATTAAGTGTAAGTGATTTTTTCTCATTGTCTTATTACATGAACTTGATAATTTATGTTGAAATAAAATGAAAAATGTAAAAAAATATATTTTGATTTCAATCAATACTATTTTATGAAATATGGCGCAGCAAACGCGACTTCATGACCTGCATTTGGTGGTCTCGGGACTTCGACACATACAGTGGGGTCAGCGTGTAAGTGCACACACGAACGGACACGACAGGTTGGAACGCTGACCCCACTGTATTTCATGTATAAAAAAATGTAAATATTTTTCTTTTTTTTTTATTCATTTCGCATCAAAAGTGTATGTTGTTACCACTCAGTTGAACCGTCTCGGCGAGACGGTTCAACTGAGTGGTAACAACATATACATTGGGTGGGTAGCGAACCAACCTGTCGTGTTCGTTCGTGTGTGCACTTACACGCTGACCCCACTGTTCTGATGTCGGTTTTGCGAAGAATCGATTTCCGTGTCAGCAAAAACGGAAATCGATTATTCGCAAAACGACATACGTTTGGGCCCAAGTACCGATACCACCAAATGCAGCATGACGAGACGCGTTTGATGCGCCATATTTCATCAAAATCTGTTACATAATAAGGAAAATATACAGAATACTTTGAATCGGAGGCGCTTCTGGAAGTTTCAGTATTTGTTGTTGTTGTTGTTGTTGTAACCACGTGGTCATGCACCTTGAATCTGTTTTCAGAAACATCATGTGTTGCATTTTCCGCAATAATACATTCTATTTATTAGGCAGCATTGTATGATATGGAATTATGTAGTATATTTTATGTTATCAAGATTTACTGTGATAATACATGTACAGTGAAACCCTCTAAACCCGATTTCGAGTGGTCCCCTGGGTGTCCGATTTCGAGTGGTTCCCAGGGTGTCCGATTTCGAGTGGTCCCCAGGGTGTCCGATTTCGAGTGGTTTCACTGTAAATCAGATATGTTGAGCCATATCTGTGTTCTATGCGTTCATGAACAGACATGATCACGTAATATAAATGACCAAGAAACTCATGAACAATAAGATCACAAGTGTTTTATTGGTGTCCGGTTTAGAGAGGTTCCACATGTACCCAATCGCTGCCGGACACATAATTTTTTTATGATTAACCGTGTATGTAATTAAAGCAAACTCAAGGACTGACCCTGTTCTTCTTAGTGTATACTATATTGTTCATTGGGTGGCTATCGGACCATCTTAGCAGGGACAAGCTATCGGCTAGTTTCATATATTGTAGCGTTTGACAGAGACAGCTCAGAATTGTTCAGATACATTAATAACATTTAGTGCTTCAAAACACATATTCTAACGTAAGCTATACATATCACGCAATCTGATTGGCTGATGGTCATACATTACATGTATATCATTGTTGATGAACCATTGCGAATTATTTCAAGATATAAAGGAGTGCATTATAAATAGGTTAACTGTATTGTAATTTTGAAATTTGCGGCGTATATCAGAACATGATAGGTCGCCATTAAACAGATTTTCCGACCTATCATTTTTTATATACGCCGCAAATTTGAAAATTACAATACAGTTAACCCTATATTCACTCGTTCTATCCGTTAAATGTAGCCCAAGTCACTGCCAAGTCTGATTTCTGACGATACATGTGCCCGTTTGTGAAAATACTGAAATATCGACAATGGCTATCTAGAGTGCATAGTCATATAAACCAGCTTACATGTACACAGCAAGAGATAGTTTAACCCTTAGACTGCTGAGCACGAAAATTGTATCTTGCCTTCTTTCTCAATAAAGACATGGTTTGACAACACTTTAGAATCATTTCCTCTGGAAATGATTCTAAAATGCTGTCAAACCATGTTTTTGATGAGAACAATCGAAAATAAAAAATGAATAGCAGACGACAACATTTAATTCGGCAGTGTAAGGGTTAAACCATATTTATTACATACAATACATTGTACATCAATTGCATGTGATATGTACATGGATTTTCAGAGGATGCACCAAGTATACCGTATTGAATGCACTTTGTACACTTATAATTGACAGCAAGTTGTAATTAATTATCTTGGCAAGATGCATTATAATACTTAATTATATTATCTGTATAGGTTATTTGATATGTATGCGGATATATGCACGCGTTCCGCAGCGTGCGATATTGCGCTATATTGCGCGGCATATATCTCCACACACATGTAAAATAACCTTTGTTTAGTATATACGTACATCATTCGCATTGCGCTTCAAAAAATATACAAACTATAAATAAAATAAACAAATTAGTGGTGATTTAGAAGGAACCATTTTACGATGTGAAGCGTAGTTACGGCACTGACCAATATGAACTCACGCGATGTTATTATGAGAAAATATTCAAGGTGTATGATCACGTGGTACTAACAACAACAACAAGTACTGAAACTTCCAGAATCCATCTGATTCAAAGTACGTATTCTTTTATATTGTCCTTATTACGTAACGGATTTTGATGAAATATGGCGCATCAAACGCGTCTTGTTAAGCTGTATTTGGTGGTCTGTCTTTGTACGTTCGCCCAAACTTCTGTCGTTTTCGCGAAGAATCGATGTCCGTGTCTACTGACACGGAAATTGATTCTTCGCAAACACGACATAAGTCTGTGCCGAACTCCCTGGACCATCAAATGCAGCTCATGACGACGCGTTTGCTGTGCCATATTTCATCAAAATCCGTTGCATAATATCAAATAATACTTACTTTGGAGTGGGCGACGTTCTTGTTGTTGTAACCACGTGATCATGCACCTTGATATTGAAGTCTTACGTTGTATTGTATTTCAATGGGAAACGAAATTACATAAATTATATAATAAGTTATATTATTTTGCTGTCTGTGTCAAACGATATGAGACGTGAAACTGACCAAATTGCTTGTGCATACAAAGATGGCCACCATGGGTTCTTAAGTTAGATGTACATGTAGTTACCTGCTAATCTGCTACAGACACTATAGACAGTACATGTAGTTACCTGCTAATCTGCTACAGACACTATACACAGTACATGTAGTTACCTGCTAATCTGCTACAGACACTATAGACAGTACATGTAGTTACCTGCTAATCTGCTACAGACACTATAGACAGTACATGTATTACTAATCGCTACAGACACTATAGCAGTACAGTAGTTACCTACTAATCTGCTACAGACACTATATGACAGTACATGTATTACCTTCACAGTACATGTAGTTACCTACTAATCTGCTACAGACACTAAAGACAGTACATGAGTTACCTGCACTGTACATGAGTACTGCTAATCTGCACTGACACTATAGACAGTACTAGTAACCCTCTATCTCTACAGACACTATAGACAGTACATGTAGTTACCTGCTAATCTGCTACAGACACTATAGACAGGTACATGTACACTTTCCCATATACAGTGGAACCTCTCTAAACCGAACAACCTTGCGTTAAATTATGACCGATTTCCCTGTCAAATATCACTGGTGTTGATCAGTGTTTATGATAAAAATGCACACATGTATGTGTTTCAGTGCTCTTACATCGGAATTACAGTGGAACATCTCTAAACCGGACACCCTGGGGACCTCCCAGGGTGTCCGGTTTGGAGTGGTTTCACTGTATCACTGTATTACAGTGGAACATCTCTAAACCGGACACCCTGGGGACCTCCCAGGGTGTCCGGTTTGGAGTGGTTTCACTGTATCACTGTATTACACCGGTTTGGAGTGGTTTCACTGTATCACTGTATTACAGTGGAAAATCTCTAAACCGGACCCCGGGAACCTCCCAGTCCGGTTTACGAGATTTCCAACGGTATACCTGGGAACCTCACAGTCCGGTTTCAGAGATTCCCACTGTACCAGGGGGACCTCCCGGGTGTCCGGTTTACAGATTCCACTGTATACCATGGGAACCTCACAGGGTGTCCGGTTTACAGATTCCACGTACCATGGGAACCTCCCAGGGTGTCCGGTACAGATTCCACTGTATACCTGGGGACCTCACAGGGTGTCCGGTTTCTTTTTTTTTAGATTCCATGTATACCATGGGAACCTCCCAGGGTGTCCTACAGATTCCACTGTATACCATGGGGGACCTCCCAGGGTGTCGGTTTAGAGATTCCACTGATACCAGACCCTCACAGGGGTGTCCGGTTTAGAGATTCCACTGTACCATGGGAAACCTCCAGGGTGTCCGGTTTGAGATTCCACTGTGATCCATGGGGACCTCACAGTAGGTTTTACAGTTCCACTGGTATTACCATGGGGACCTCACAGGGTGTCCGGTTTTACAGATTCCACTGTATACCATGGGAACCTCACAGGGTGTCCGGTTTACAGAGATTCCACTGTATACCATGGGGACCTCACCCAGGGTGTCCGGTTTTGATTCCACGTTACCATGAACCTCCCAGGGTGTCCGGTTTTCAGAGATTCCACTGTATACCATGGGGACCTCCCAGGGTGTCGGTTTACAGAGATCCATGGGGACCTTTGTTACTGTTACCATGGGGACCTCACAGGGTGTTCCGGTAACAAGAGATTCCACTGTATACCATGGGGACCTCCACAGTGTCCGGGGTACAGATTCCACTGTATACCATGGGGACCTCCCAGGGTGTCCGGTTATCAGAGATTCCATGTCCATGGGGACCTCAGGGTGTCCCGGTTTTAATTCCACTGTATACCATGGGACCTCCCGGTGCCTGGTTTACAGAGATTCACTGTATACCATGGGGACCACCCAGGGTGTCCGGTTTACAGAGATTCCACCTGTATACCATGGGGACCTTCACCAGGGTGTCCGTTTACAGATTCCACTGTATACCATGGGAACCTCAGGTGTCCGGTTTACAGACATTCCACTGTTATACCATGGGGACCTCCCAGGGTGGTGTCGGTACAGGGAGGATTGCCACCTGTATTTACCATGACCTCACAGGGTGTCCGGTTTACAGAGATTCCACTGTATACCATGGGGACCTCACAGGGTGTCCGGTTTACAGATTCCACTGTATACCATGGGAACCTCCCAGGGTGTCCGGTTTAACCAGATTCCACTGTATTACCATGGGGGACCTCCCAGGGTGTCCGGTTTACAGATTCCACTGTATACCATGGGGACCTCACAGGGTGTCCGGTTTACAGATTCCACTGTATACCATGGGAACCTCCCAGGGTGTCCGGTTTACAGAGATTCCACTGTATACCATGGGGACCTCCCAGGGAGTCCGGTTTTTATTTACAGATTCCACTGTATACCATGGGACCTCACAGGGGTCCGGTTTACCGATTCCACTTACCAGGGAAACCTACTCCCAGGGTCCGTACGGATTCATACCTTTGGGGATCAAGGGGCCTTTTTACAGGTATCCGGGGTTCACTGGTTTACAGATTCCATGTCCAGGGACCACACCAGGGTGTCCGGTTTACAGTTCCACTGTATACCAGGGGGACCACCAGTCCGGTTTACAGAGAATCCATGTAATACCAGGGTGTCCGGTTTACAGAGTTTGTTATACCAGGGGAGGGATCCGGCTTCCATGTATACCATGGGGAACTCACCCAGGGTGTCCGGTTTACAGATTCCATGTATCCATGGGGACTATGGGTGTGTTACAGAGATCCACTGTATACCTGGGGACCCCTCCAGGGTGTCAGAGACATGTATTACCAGGGGCCTCACAGGGTGTCCGGTTTACAAGATTCCACTGTACCATGGGGACCTCCAGGGTGTCCCGGTTTACAGAGATTACATGTATACCATGGGGACCTCACAGGGTGGGTATCAGATCCATGTATACATGGGAAACCTCCCAGGGTGCCGGTTTCAGAGATTCCACTGTATCCCATGGGGACCTCCAGTCGGTACAGATTCCATTATACCAGGGAACCTCCAGGGTGTCCGGTTTACAGAGTCCACTGTATACCATGGGGACCTCACGAGGGTGTCTTACAGATTCCACTATACCATGGGGGACCTCACAGGGTGTCCGGTTTACAGAATGTATGGGAAACCTCCCAGGGTGTCGTTTACAGATTCCACTGTATACCATGGGGGACCTCACAGGGTGTCCGGTTTACAGGGATTCCCTGTATCCATGGAACCTTTCACAGGGTTGTCGGAGAGTTCCATGTATACCATGGGGGGACTCCCAGGGTTTTTTTGTCGGTTTACAGATATTCCACTGTATACCATGGGGACCTCCAGGGTGTCCGGTTTACAGAGGGATTCCACTGTATACCAGGGGACCTTTCACAGGGTGTCCGGTTTAGATTCCACTGTACCATGGGAACCTCCCGGGTGTCCGGTTTCAGGTTCCATGTATACCATGGGAACCTCCCAGGGTGTCCGGTTTACAGAGATTCCACTGTATACCATGGGACCTCACAGGGTGTCCGGTTTACAGAGATTCCACTGTATACCATGGGGACCTCACAGGGTGTCCGGTTTACAGATTCCACTGTATACCATGGGAACCTCCCAGGGTGTCCGGTTTACAGAGATTCCACTGTATACCATGGGGACCTCACAGGGTGTCCGGTTTACAGAGATTCCACTGTATACCATGGGGACCTCCCAGGGTGTCCGGTTTACAGAGATTCCACTGTATACCATGGGGACCTCACAGGGTGTCCGGTTTACAGATTCCACTGTATACCATGGGAACCTCACAGGGTGTCCGGTTTACAGAGATTCATGTACCATGGGGACCTCACCAGGGTGCCGGAAACGAGATCCATGTATACCATGGGGACTAACAGTGGTTTACAGAGATTCCACTGTATTTACCATGGGAACCTCCCAGGGTTGGTACAGATTCCCATGTATCCATGGGAACCTCCCAGGGTGTCCGGTTTACAGAGATTCCACTGTATACCATGGGGACCTCACAGGGTGTCCGGTTTACAGAGATTCCACTGTATACCATGGGAACCTCCAGGGTGTCCGGTTTACAGAGATTCCACTGTATACCATGGGAACCTCACAGGGTGTTCCGGTTTACAGAGATTCTGTATACCTGAACCTCACAGGGTGTCCGTTTACAGAGATTCCACCTTTATACCTGGGGAAACCTCAGGGTGCGGTTTACAGAGTTCCACTGTTACCATGGACCTACAGGGTGTCCGGTTTAGAGATGTTTCACTGCATCAATATGTTGAGACACCGATTTCCTACAGACAGTGGGCGGGCTGCAATTTATATTCATTTATATAGATCACATCAGACTGGATAAAATAATGAAGATGTAGCGTCTATAATATAACATAGTATATGTTCCATCCCGATTAATTAGTAAACAGACGCATTATACTGGGTGCATAGCCAATGCGCCGGTACATCTCGCAGTATAAATCAAAATGCCATCATAATATGAAGCACGTCATGGGATGTTGTACCTAAAAAGATGATGTACAATATGACATTTTCCGACATGACATCGAAAGTTGAATGGGGAATAGAAGTTTGCATTTGCCCCGAAGCGTCTGTCCACCCACTATGCCAGGCATTTGGCATGTTTCGGTTTTCATCGGTATAACTACATACAATAACAATGCTTATAACTTCTGTCGGATACGACCTAGTACCATAACAAAATAACATGTTTAAAATTGCAATTGCCTATGCATTCTATGTATTTCTGCAGGATAACGATAATTCCCAACTGAACATATGAACTTTCCACTACAATATTGATATTAGACACATTATTACATCTGTTATGATACGAGAGGTCGTGTCCGACCTAGGATAACTAGCTGTAATTCGATATTGTGTGCATAATTATGTTCCAAGTATGCTATTTCAGCAAGATAACAATACTTCTCAAATGAACATGTGCACTTTCTGCCAAAATATTTACATTAACGTTAATACAATCGCGGAATTTGTTATGATACGAGATCGCGTCCAACCAAAGTTATAAGCTTTGTTATTCATATGTAGTTGTACCGATGAAAGCCGAAACGCACCGAATGTCTGTGCCCACGATGTCAATTACATCATGAACATTCAAACATCTTCTTTATGCACAATATTGCAATTCTACAATTTTAGGGCAATGATACAACGATATTGCCTTTGTAGTCTGGTAGAAGTTCTGGTCTGATATTACCTGAGAGTCTACAACATATATATATATATATATACACGACAGGTAACATAACAGGATCCACATTTATCCCGTCAACACAATGCGTATGTGCCGTGAAACACGGTGCCGTGAAACATTTTTGATATCCTGTCAATACGACCTAATCACTGTGTATGAATATGTGCGGTTGCAGGGGTTATTTCTTTGCATTTTAAAGCCATGTGTATGTGTTGACGGGATAAATAGAATAATAGCTTAGTGCCGTGAATGGAAAAACATATCTAGCGCGGCACGGAAACGGGATGTGCTCGACAGAGCCTCGCCCATCCCGTTTCCTAAGCCTTGCCAGATATGTTTTCCCATTCACGGCACTAACCTACTATTCTCTATATATGCACTGAATGAAGCACTTCTTGACAAATATGATAACGACTTCTTCATCCCTGACTGACGCGGCAACCTTTGGGAGAATGGATTTTGATATATGAATGCATACCAGTACAGAATAATTTGTATTATCAACAACAACAACATGGCGGACACTAAATATGCATGCAAACATCAGGCTATAGGAGTTTGATATTTGATCAGGAGCTACACTGGTTACAAATCCCACACTACCCAATGTTCAGTCACAGCCACAGATGTCCGCGAGAACAGTTTTCAAATTCGGATTGACCGTGGTGCATTACATGTTAGCGTCAATGCATGATGCATACTTCTGTCATCAGGCAGCGTGTATTGATTGAGCCAATACACAGCCAGGTAGCTGATTATATCCTACATCTTCTCTGTAGCAGATTTCATCAAAATTTCTAAGTATACTTATCTAGCAAAGTATACGTTGAGGGAATAATCATTTATTTTTCCCGAATGCATTATGTCATATAGAACTAACGACTGCATATATTTGATGATTAAAAGTATGCAGAATTATTATACTGATTTTATTACATTATCACAGCCAAAATGGCTGTGATAATGTAATCAATTCAGTATAATAAAATAATTATCCTTAAATTGAATATTTCTCCCTCAAAGTATACTTTGCTAGATAAGTATACTTTGTAATTTTGGTGAAATAGGCTACAGGACGTTGTACATACTTATATGGCTGTGACTGGAGAAATGGGGCTTATTGGTTTTTTAATCAATGCAGATCCAGATCACCTGTGCATCCGCAAAGTCTGACCATGATCTGCACTGTTAGCCAATCCATCGATGAAACACCTGCCATGATTCCAGCAAGCACTATATATATATCTTTATCAGGCTACTGGATTGCACTATTTGGTCAGGCGCTACACTGGTCACAAACCATGGTCATGAGTCACATGTACTTACTGTCTGTTCCACGTTTTGCTGCCGACGAACTTTTGGCTGTTAAACACATTAAATCTAAAAAATATTTAAAAGTATGTAAGTTTTTATCAAAAAAAAAGAGTCACCCTCCCCAAAAATATTTATTTGAAGAAATTTTATCAAATATTTTTTTTATTGCGAAAAAACGATTTAACATGGGGGCTAAAAATAGATTTTTTTGAAAATATATTTTTTATTTGTGGACCGATTTTCAAAATATAACTTGTTTTCTTAATTATGTCATTTTCAAGCTATCTCGCCAGGTTTCAGAGTCAATTTCCAAAATTTTCCGTTTATTTCGAAAAAATTGGAAATTGACTCCCCATGTTAAATTCCCATAGGAAAATCTTTTTTTCGCAATAAAATGAATATTTTATGGAATTTCATGAAACAACATATTTTGGGGAGGGTGAATCTTTTGTTATTGATGAAAAAGTACTTACTTTTAAATATTTTTTAGATTTAATGTGTTTAATAGCCAAAAGTTCGTCGGCAGCAAAACGTGGAACAGACAGTAGTCGCATCCACATAAGCACATCGTTATCAGCGTCACTACCTGATACATAATTTGGCTATCAGGCCAAATTGTATTGAGCCAATACGCAGCTACGTAGCTGATTATATCCTCCATTCTGTCTGAACGTTGTACATACTGTGCTGGCATCGACGCCATCGGTGTTGTATTACGACACGTCCATTCCTAATTCTGTTTGTTTGCAGCGAAAAATGGAAAGCAAATAAATATTTAATCGCAACTGATGACATAATAGCGCGAGACAGTCATAACAACAAATATAATTGGCAGCACAGGCACTATTTGCGTTATTAGGTGTCAACTCTTATTTAGGTGTTTGGACTTCGCTCCAGATAAGGAATTAGTAATTGAGTATTTTCGCTTCATCATTTCTGAAGAAATTGGGTATTACACTACTGTTTACACATCAACAGACATCAATTATTTAATAGTTTGCTTCGAAATGAAAACATGTCTTGGCATTTCATTAGAATTGTCTCCTTGGAGACAATTCTAATGAAATACCAAGATGTGTTTTCATGGAAAATAAGAAACAATATGCTAAATGTGTGGTCTGTTTATTGTTTTCTGCAGCCAGATAAAGGTACCACAAAATTATTATTGATTTTTGATACCCGCTACTTCCGATTTCAATTGAGTTTTTGGCAATTTTAATTGGGTATTTAAGCTAATGCGCAGCTTATCTGGAGCGTGCTGTCAGGTACAGATCGACTAGAGGAATCGTAACACAAAATGTGGCCATGACAATACACATTCAGTCAATCAATACTGAAAAATGCGTATTAAGGTAAATGCTAGATGTTAACACATGTCGTCCAATATTTATATTTTCAGTTCGACGTAGAGTATCGTAGAGTACAAGGTACGAAGCTAATACAATGCTCTTCAGTCATCTCCGTGTTACGTCATTTATATCGCCTTAAACCTTGCGTGGCAATATTACGTTCCATTGCCGCCACAGTTGTGTTTCAGAAAAAGTACATTCAGCGCCTTTGTAAGCAAAGAAATGAGTGGCCAACCAAGCCATGCCAAAAAGCACCGTGGCGTACGCATATGTAGTTTGAATTCATATCTGTACACTATAATCCACTCACTGATTTACACACTAAATTTGTCCTGATCACAACATAGATTTCGTTGGAATTACGCTGCACGATCTTGACCCTTCCCCATTTGTTTGACGCGGCTCGTTTGAATTTAGTCCCATTCAATCTGCAAATCACAATCACAATTGGACGAACTTTGTATGGTTGGAATCTCTAATGTATATGATCATGGTGCACGACTTTAGTTTGAGCTGGCGATCAGCTATCGGCCAAATATGACCGATAATCCAGCCGGACGGCCTCCGATTCTGTGTGAGATTCTTTCGTACACGCAAATTTCGCTTTGGATGGGGTATACAAAATGCGAATAACTGAATAAATGCTGGAAACAGCGATTTGAAGTGAGTATATTCACACACCTAATACCTTTATCGATTGCCAGAGACAGAAGTCATACATTTAATCGATGTTTATTGTGTTTGTGCGAGCCGGAAAAGAGAGGGCTTTTTCGATAATGGCCCTATTTATGCTCACCTTTATATTAGCATATGGTACTGTACGAGACCAAGTGGGTGGGGTAATGGGATTTTTTTTAATAGGCATTTGTTTTGTGTCATAGGTCCGAGTCTTCCACCTGTGGATGAGAGCAGCACTCAGTTGAGCACGAGTATAACCTAGCGATGATATATTATACTGACCCGGAGTTTATTCCAGCGAGTTCGAATATGATAAAAAAAAGCCTATCAGACGTCGCCTGTTGCGGTGGTAATACGCGGGATCAGTGGCACCCGGCGGTCCGTGTTACCAGGGTCCGTCAAGTGCCACCGTACCACCGCTACCACACCACGGCCTAATATAACAAGAATACTTGGATGCGATTACTAATGGCGATTACTAATGATGTAAAATTGTGGCAAACTCGTAATCTGTTTGGGACCACTTTCTAACACCACGTTCTCTAACAACACTTTATCTAGCACCACCAAAGTAACTGCGGATGGAAAGAAATCGGTTCCCCAGACCAGTGGCAAACTAATAATCTGTTTGAAAACGCACTGGTCCCACCATTCTTTCCTAACGGTTCTACATAAATTTCTTCATGTAAACCTGAAGCAATGCTTCAACGCAGAAGAAGAATAGTAATAATAATAAGAATATGATCTTTTCTCACCATCTCGGCAGAGATAACAACAGGCGACTGACTTCATAAATATAGCTCGTGCTCAACAGAATACCACCCACACCGAGCCCACCCAGCCCCGACTTACCTTAGCACATATCCAGGCTGCCACAATCCAGCGAATAAGAATAGCACAATGGAAATACGAGTTAATTTCCAATAGTTGTGATGGCCGCCGCCGGTAACCTTGAGATAATTACCGACCGATAAAAACACGACCTGCTCAGTCCAAGGTCGCCGTTAGAGTCTAATCGGAGATACACTTGTATTCTTATATTTAAGGGTGGGAAATGGCTCGAAGACCTTTCATACCCGGTGGGAGATACACTGTCTAGCGTGTGTTATATACTTGAGATTAACGCCTATTCTACATGTCAGGATAACCTGCGCATGCGCAAATATCAGCAATCAATTAAGTAGAGCAATATCGGTGCGTCACCTTCAACCAGTCATGCCCTGATAACATGACCCATTCATGATTGACAGGCTACAAGTGACTGGGCGACAATCGGATCGATACCCCGAATATGAAGTTTCATGGCGTTGTGTTACGAAAATACAAAAATGCTATTAATTACTGCTATGAAAATGCCAATAACACTAACAGCTCGTGGAGTGATATAATTGTTATAGAACCACGAACACCGTAGTCACTGATAAAGCAGCGCAGGTGTGCATGCTGTGTTGGTTATACACTGATTGCATGCAAACGTAGTAATCCAGCTTCGGTAACCAGATAACAGACGCCTGCTATATTTTTCTCACTTTTAACTGGTCACGTGACCGCAGGGTAATGAGGACATGTCTGCGGAAATGTAAACAAAAGTGGGGTACCCAAGAGGAATGGCTGGAATTAAATTGTGTAATTATAGTATTTGTATTAAACTTGCAATAAATTCGACAAAATATATAATTTTATATCGGGCTTTCGACGTATCCGAGCAATAAATTAGTTAGATAATGTCGTCTCGTTGAATATGGTTAGTTAACAGCGCGTGGGGGAATTTAAGGCGGCCGAAATACGTCTCGCCTAGCGGCTCGACGATTTCCGGCCCCCTAAATTTCCTCCATGCGCTGTTAACTAACCATATTCGACTCGAACACATTATTAGGTTTGAGGCGGCTTTCAGCCGCGCCGAAAACCTATTGTTAGGTTTGAGGCGGCTTTCAGCTGCGCCGAAAACCTATTGTTTTCGTTGGTTTTTTTGTTTGTTTTTTTTTTTTTTTTTATTCAGCCGTTCAGTCTACAGCCCAAACCGCTGGTCGGATCGACTTCAAATAATGCATGCAGATTCGGATCAAGTGTGAGTCGAGACATAGAGATTTTCAGAAATCTCTTAATGCCACTTTCCACGAAACCGGAAGTGACATCATACTTTCTATAACTTCCTTATTGTCCAACCGATTTCAAAAATATTTTTGCATTGGAAAGCTGACAAAATTCTCTATCTCGAATTCGCTGACAGTTCTCGGCTATCTGGTCAAATAAGAGAGCTATAGGCATTTGAAGTTGAAAAATGTACATACTTTTCAACGATTTTGCCGAATTTTTGCCGAATTTCGGCTGATAACGGGTGGTCTTTACAAACGTTTTCCAATTTGTACAGTAATGTCAGCAACATAAGTTCTTGCCAGTGTGATAGGGGAGTGTCAGGCGCATAAAAGATGATAATTTTCAGAGCTCTATCTTGACTACTTCCGGTTCTATTGGATGTCAAAGATGAACGTCTTTTTTTCAAGTTTTCAAAATAGAGCAAACGGATGTGACGTCAGCTTCGTTATTTGTCAATAGATTTCAAAATTTCTTGCTGAGGTCGATATTTCAGTCCTTTAGCTAAAACTTTCCCGCTTTGTGCCCGGCCTATGGTGAAAAACAAACGAAAACTTCACTGGCGGAATATTGCACATATTTAATTTCCGTTTTATTAGGTGTATTTACAAATGGCGTAAACTACAATTTAAGGGCGATAACTATCGAAAAATAATCACAAAACCGCTGGTCGGATCGACTTCAAATTTTGCATGCCGATTCGGATCAAGTGTCAGCAGCAGAGACTCAGAGATTTTCAGATATCTTTTAATGCTACTTTCCACGAAAACGGAAGTGACGTCATACTTCCTATAACTTCCTTATTTTCCAACCGATTTCAAGAATTATTTTTGCATTGGAAAGCTGACAAAATTCTCTATCTCAAACACGCTGACAGTTCTCGGCTATCTGGTCAAATAAGATAGCTATAGGCATTTGAAGTTGAAAAATGTACATACTTTTCAACGATTTTGCCGAATTTCGGCTGAAAACGGGTGGTCTTTACAAACGTTTTACAATTTGTTCAGGACTGTCAGCAACATAATTTCTTGCCAGGGTGATAGGGGAGTATCAGCCGCATGAAAGATGATTATTTTCAGAGCTATATCTTGACTACTTACGGCTCTATTCGATGTCAAAATGAACGTATTTTTTCAAGTTTTCGAACCGATAGTTTACACCTTGGGCTAAAGCTTAGTTACACATGAAATCAATGTTTGAGGCTCAAACCGTTGATGCAGCTCAAGCTGCTCTAGTCTAACTTATACTTACACGCCTCCGACTAGAACGGTCCTTTGATAACAAAACAATAATGCACGCAGACGTCCAGTGTTTTAATAGTAGTAAGTAAAATATCAACGATCTAAAGTCGGACATCTTAAATTTGTAAATGTTGGAGACCTGTGCATCTGCGCAACCTGATCAGGGTCTACAATGATGGTCATTTTAAAGAATATTTAACTTTGTTATCAAACGGCAATCGTACGGCTGGTGCAAATTGATATTTTTGAAAGTCGCTAAAAATACGTGACACGGTACATGTACATGTAAGAGGTAGTAGATACATATACAATTCAGCAGGCTAGTACATCTCTGGTGGCTACAACTATGTGACACGGTACATGTACATGTAAGAGGTAGCAGATACATATACAAGTCAGTAGGCTAGTACGTCTCTGGTGGCTACACATATGTTCACAGTAAATATGCCTGTGACACAATAGCAACACACTAAATACTAAAACATGTTGGGCCCAATGTCAACATGATGCGATATTCCAGGAGCCGCGTAATTACTAATTAGCACTAACATCATTTTTAATTGTGATACGATTATGTTTCTGACAATTTCCAAATTGTATTTTTTGTTGATTGTATGTTGGTGAACCAGTAAATCAAACGAATTAAGACCTATGCCAAGTTCTATTCGTGGCCAATTTCATCCAGAATACGTGCTCCAGTTAATGAGGCAACTGATTAAATTGTATTTAATAAAAGTAACGTTTGCGTGCATCGCAGTTCAATATACGCTCTTCCACGTAATTTGAACAGGATCATTTAGCACAATTAGTAAAGAGCGCACGCATGGCCCCGGGTTCGATCCACAATGGCTATGTGCATGTAAATTTGTGTAAATATTTAAAAGAAGCATTCGAGTACAGAAAATCAGCCATTCTCTAATGTTAATGTGTTCACTCTTGGAATACTATCTACTATTTTGTATATACATGTATTTGTTTATATGACGAGAAACTTGTTTGAGTTTAAGTCAATAAATTCTATTCTATTCTATATCTGATGGTGGTCGCCAGACAGGATAAGTTTGTTTTCTTTGAGTATTCCGGTTTCAAAGTAAATTAAGAAACATACCGCGTTTGTTTGTAATTTAATTTATATAAATATAGTTTATAAATATTAGCATTATGATTATGTAATACTGATTTTGTGATTTGTTATCTAAAATACCGGTCGTATGGTTATTTAGTTTCAAATTTCAGGTCACACGTCGTCCAAAATATACATTATAAAAATCATTTGCAATATGCCCATTTGTATAAAACTAATAATCGACAAAATCACTACAGACAACTATCTGGCCATTATGAAAACAACTGTACAATTCTGCCAGGCGTATCCAACATTAAAATATGTGTGAGCCACAATTCGTAAAGCGTACGGCTATAAATAGGACAACTTATTGCAATGACGCAACGATTTCAAGTGTCAAAATCCGACTTGACGTTGATAAATTTAAGCATAACTTTGCGACGTCATTTTCAGGCTATCATGACGTTGTCATTAAGGCTGGTTTTCACAGAGCGCGGCCCATATATATATGTCGTGGATTTGTTAGAAATCTCAGAGTCCCAGACTACCAAAAGGCACCCCACAGGTACAAAGTCATTTGACTTGCCTCTCATTTGGTATCTGGTGTTATGAACGACAAGACGCTCTTTAAATGGTACTTGTGTACCTTGTGCCCGGTTCGCTAACTCAGTAATGCACTGTTGGTTCCGGCCTTCGCGCGCTTTACAATTACTAGTAGGGTCCCGACATTCGCGCGCGTTACAATTACTAGTAGGGTCCCGACATTCGCGCGCGTTACAATTACTAGTAGGGTCCCGACATTCGCGCGCGTTACAATTACTAGTAGGGTCCCGGCATTCGCGCGCGTTACAATTACTAGTAGTTCGCGCGCGTTACAATTACTAGTAGGGTCCCGACATTCGCGCGCGTTACAATTACTAGTAGGGTCCCGGCCTTCGCGCGCTTTACAATTACTAGTAGGGTCCCGACATTCGCGCGCGTTACAATTACTAGTGGGGTCGCGGCGGTCCCGACATTCGCGCGCGTTACAATTACTAGTAGGGTCCCGGCATTCGCCCGCGTTACAATTACTAGTGGGGTCCCGGCAATCGCCCGCGTTACAATTACTGAATTAGCGAGCCGAGCCCAAGGAAAATACTTCACTTCCGTTTTTTGAAAAAATGGCGAGTGTCCTACCTCGTAGATATTTAATATCACACTAACATTAGGGATGATTTAAAATAGGCATTTGTCGTTCATACCACAGCATGCATGTGATCTTACACCGCGGGTAGTGGAATGCATGTTTGAGCCGTTGTGTAGGTTCGAGACCACCGGCTGCTCGACTGTCCCGTTACTATCACGGCACGCTGCAGCCTATGCTCAATAAATGTAAATCCATACAATTTAAATTTCCAGACGATCCTAAATTTGCACTTACGAACATTTTAGTCGTACGAAGTTTAGTGAAACGGGCCCCAGTTTAGGGAGAGTCTACTGCAATTACATGTAAGATTGATGAAGCCCGTGTATATTTTGTTTGCTGGGGATGTTCGTCTCGTATATCTTTCAAGTTACCATATATGTTCTATAAAGTTACTTTGACCACGTTACACGCGAACAATCACCAGATTCTCGTCAATCATGATGGAATTTAACATATTCTTGCATGGTAGTGATCATGTGGCGAGTGCACGTACATGTGGTGATGTAGCACGTACATGTGGTGAATGTGCACGTACATGTGGTGAATGTGCACGTACATGTGGTGAATGTGCACGTACATGTGGTGAATGTGCACGTACATGTGGTGAATGTGCACGTACATGGTGAATGTGCACTGACATGACTGATGTGCGTACATGGTGAAGTGCATACATGTGTGAATGTGCACGTACATGTGGTGAATGTGCACGTACACTAATGTGGTGAATGTGCACGTACATGTGGTGAATGTCTGCACATGTGGTGAATGTGCAGTACATGTGAATGTGCACGTACATGTGGTGAATGTGCACGTACATGTGTGAATGTGCACGTACATGTGTGATAGTGCACGTACATGTGGTGAATGTGCACGTACATGTGGTGAATGCAGTACATGTGGTGAATGTGCAGTACATGTGGTGAATGTGCACGTACATGTGTGAATGTGCAGTACATGTGGTGAATGTGCAGATTGTGTAATGTGCATATGTGGTGAATGTGCAGTACTGTGGTGAATGTGCACGTACATGTGGTGAATGTGCAGTACATGGTGAATGTGCAGTACATGTGGTGAATGTGCAGTACATGTGGTGAATGTGGCTGTGGGTGAATGTGCAGTACATGTGGTGAATGTGCAGCATGTGGTGAATGTGGCACGCATGTGGTGAATGTGCACGTACATGTGGTGAATGTGCACGTACATGTGGTGAATGTGCACGTACATGTGGTGAATGTGCACGTACATGTGGTGAATGTGCACGTACATGTGGTGAATGTGCACGTACATGTGGTGAATGTGCAGTACATGTGGTGAATGTGCACGTACATGTGGTGAATGTGCAGTACATGTGGTGAATGTACGTACATGTGGTGAATGTGCAGTTATGTGGTGAATGTGCACGTACATGTGGTGAATGTGCAGTACATGTACAGTTCATTTCTGCATCACGATAACATGCTTCACGTGCAGGGATTATTCTGACGCGGCGATAACTAAGAACTATAGTAGTTGTGTATGGCCAAATAATTCCAGCACAAAACTATTTGCACAATTCCCTAACATTTGATTGGCCCGTAGCAAGTCTCTGTCCAAAATTTATATCCCAGTAAACTCCCACGCTGAACTACTTTCCGTAACCGTGAGGCGCATTTAAAATAATTCTTAAGAAAACGGAAAATAAACACATTTTCTTGATGAATTTATTTCAAATGCTGGAATTATAAGGAATGAATGGCCTTTTTGTGGAATTTATCGGGGATATAAACTTGGAAAAGTCGCAGGAATACTGGACGAGGCCTTAACAAATTACAATTTTTTTCTTTTTTTTTCGAACATTGTAATTTTTTATCGTTTCGTCCTGTATTCCCGCGACTTTTCCAAGTTTATACCCCGATAAATTCCACAAAAAGGCATTCATTCCTATAATGAAATCTCTGTAGTGATCTGCTATGTATCAAGAGCTCAGGGACCCTTTTCACTAAACTTCGTACGACTGAAATATTCGTAAGTGCAAATTTAGGATCGTCTGGAAATTTCAATTGATGGATTTACATATGCAGCCTATGCTCAATAAATGTAAATCCAATAATTGTTTACAAGAAAACATTGGTAATGTGAAATTTAGACTATTATAATGTTTCACTTACGAACATTTTAGTCGTACGAAGTTTAGTGAAACGGCCCCCAGGTTAGTTGCTGGAAGTAACTATGCAAACGTACATATCGTCCGTGACATGCATGCAATGGACGGTATGGACGTTTTGCATAGTTATTGCCCTCAACTACATATCATTTTTGTATTCTAAATATCAACAGCCCAAGTGTACATGTATGGAACTCAAAATCTACATAAACTCAAGTAATTAATGCTAGCTCTTAATAATTAGAGCTAGCCTTAAATATTTAGAGCTAGCTTCAAATCATTTGAAGAGTTATCTAAATAGTTTGGAGCTAGCTCTAAATATGTATTGCTAGCTCTAATTATTTAGAGCTAGCAATAATTAGTTTAGTTTATGTAGATACGGCGTTCAAGGAACGTCAAATCTACATAAACTCAAATATTTAAAGCTAACTCTATATTTATTGCTAGCTCTAATTAATTATTTGAGTTTATGTAGATGTGGCGTTCCATACAAGTGTACATGTTTACGGCTGGTTTAGAATCTGCTACAATATCCACCGGTTGATTTGTGCATTTATAGCGTCACTGACAAGTTGTAATGACGTCGCAAAACGGAAACCTGACCCAGTATCGTCAGATTGACGTCCGGTCGGAGGCGTCCCGGAGATACCCGATACCTATCGGTACTCACGTCCTGGGACAAGCCACGTGAGTTCGTAACGACGAAGCTGTGCGATATCTCGTGAAAACTATATTTAAAAAATATGATATATTCCGTAAGCGATGACGAAAGATGACGAAATATTCGCAGCAAACGCGGAACTGGCTTCCGCATTTGCAGCGAACATTTCGTCAGCTTTCGACGTCATTTACAGACAACGTCACGGTTTGTGTACATAAGATTCCTGAAAAATCGTACATTTCTTAGGTACAAAATATCATGGCGTGCCTCGGTCTGCGGTTAGTGTCTTCATCATAAACCATAAACGTCTCACAGATGCCAACCTGATCCAACCTGATACAGACCATGGCATATTTGGCAATTAAACCGTCACCCGCAAATATGCTGGAAACGAAGTATTGGCAGTTGTAATTTGTTTGTAAGTTAATACTCACGTTTACGTTGGCTCCGACATCAATATGTCATTTCCCAACCTCATATAAGTACATGTATACATGTACGACGACTTGTCGGAACTTTAACCATGTGAACCCAAAAGCGGCATTTGCAAACAGTGCAGATCCAGATGAGCCGGCTCGTAACGAGCCGTCTCATCAGGATCAGCACTTTTGGCAAGTAATTGTCATATTTTTGAGAGCAAAAAAACACCTCATTCTCATAAATGGACGCGTCTGAAAATCAGTTCGTGACGGTTGGATTGGTTGCAAAATTAACTTATCAATATCCATTCCAATTACTTATGGTGAATGGTTAAGCAAAAACATGTACCGTAATAACCATATATATTCGCACACAATTTACTTTGGGAAACCCCTATTAAATAGGGGTTTCCCACAAAGCAAATTGCATACAAACACATTGTTATTGTGATTTCTCCAGTACTGGCATATTAACGCTAACTATTGGCACGCTCACTCTTGTAGGTAAATCGTATACATGTAAATGGTGTCCCAATATTTATGTTATTAGTTATTACGGTTCTTTAGACAGAATGTTGTTTGACGGATGGAGTACCAATAATGATTACAATGCCAATATCTATAAAGTACAACAATACTGTATATTATCCCGTCAACAAAGTGCGTATGTGCCGTGAAACATTTTTGATATCCTGTCAATACGACCTAATCACTGCGTATGAATATGTGCGGTGACTGGGGTTATTTGTTTGCATTTAAAAGCCATTAGTAGGTGTTGATGGGATAAATAGAATAGTAGAGCCTCGCCCATCCCGTTTCCTAAGCCTTGCCAGATATTTTTTCCCATTCACGGCACTAACCTACTATTCTATATATATGAGGATGTGACTTGTAAAGTAAAACTGGAACTACACTATCGCCTGCCGACACTGCGACCTGCGCAGATCCAGATCAGCCTGCGCATCCGCGCAGACTGATCAGGATCTGCGCTGGTCGTCATTGAAAATGTCACATATGCAATTCATGTGAAAAAATGTCATATGCTGTTCATATGCAAAACATATGAATTGCATATGAAAAGAGCCGATATTAAATTCATATGAATTTCATATGAAGACTTTTCATATGCATTTCATATGAATAATATGCATATGAATTTCATATGAAATTTTTCATATGAAATTCATGACATTTTAATATGAAATTCATATGTTACATATGAAAAGTTTATAGATTTAAAAGCATTGTACATGGGTGTTCATATTAATATAATTTGCATATGAAGTTCATATGATTTGTACATGCAATGCATATGAAGATTTTGCATATGAATTGCATATCGGTTCACTTTATATCATTTGCATATGAAAAACATATGGAATTCATATGACACACATTTTCTGGTGTATGTAACGTTCTTGTGATCACCATCTGAGTTGCAACTTGTCATACTTCGGACAAGATATGGAGAATAGTAGGTTAGTGCCGTGAATGGGTAAAGAATATCTGGCAATGCTTAGGAAACGGGATGGGCGAGGCTCTGCCGAGCACATCCAATTTCCGTGCCGCGCCTGATATGTTTTCCCATTCACGGCACTAACCTACTATTCTATTTATCCCGTCAACACCTACAAATGGCTGTAAAATGCAAAAATATAACCCCAGCCACCGCACATATTCATACGCAGTAATTAGGTCGTATTGACAGGATATCAAAAATGTTTCACGGCACCGTGTTTCACGGCACATACGCACTGTGTTGACGGGATAAATGGTGCGTTACTCGTTTCATGTTGTGTATGACCTTGAAACCAATGAAGTCCCATTTTGGAGTGATAGTAAATCTACACAGTTTTATCAGGCTCTGGAGCCCGTTTCACTAAACTTCGTACGAACTAACATGTTCGTAAGTGCAAATTTAGGATCGTCTGAATTTCAATTGATGGATTTACATTTATTGAGCATAGGCTGCAGATGCAGCCTATGGTCAATAAATGTAAATCCAATAATTGTTTAGAAGAAAACATTGTTAATGTGAAATTTACAGACTATCATAATTTTGCACTTACAGTTTAATCGTACGAAGTTTACTGAAACGGGCCCAAGAACTTTTCCATTATATGACTGGACACAGGGGGCTTTTGGAATTTTCGACCAGTGTAGCTACTAATCGAATAGCACACTCCTGTAACCTGTTAACGATATACATGTATATTGGTTGTTAAAAGCATTTGTTCACAGATGGAATGGCGAACAGTGTAATATTATGTATTCAACCATTATTCCATGACATAATACTACGAATAATAACAACAGCGTCGGTTTCTTAGCCTTCAACACGGCACAAACATACTATACAGTCCACGACTTGCAGTGTGCGATCCAAAAAGGAAACAACAACTCGTGAAATAGATGCATGTACATAAATGCGACTGCAATAAAATGAAAGCCTTACACTAAGTATGATCCGGTGATATAGTCATCTCCAACATCGTATATTCTGTCTGCCGACTTTCATTATACAGCTATTATTTTTAATTGACAATGTACTTGATGTATTATCAAGGTGTATGATTACTTGGTACTAACAACAACAACACGTACCGATTCAAATTACGTATTCTTTTATAGTGTCCTTATTACGTAACTGATGTTGATGAAATATGGCGCATCAAACGCGTCTTGTTACGCTGCATTTGGTGGTCTATGGAGTTTGGCACAGACTTATGTAGTTCTTGCGAAGAATCGATTTCCGTGTCTCCGTCTCCGACACGGAAATCGATTCTTCGCAAAAACAACATAAGTCTGTGCCAAACTCCCTAGACCACCAAATTCAGCTCAGACGCGTTTGATTCGCCATATTTCATCAAAATCCGTTGCATATTAAGGAAAATATCAAATAATACTTACTTTGGAGTGGGCGACGTTGTTGTTGTTGTAACCACGTGATCATGCACCTTGCTTATCAAGTTTAATCTGTCATCGACCATACACTACCATCTGCACTATTCATGCCAATACTTGTCAATTTCCGTATTTCAAAATACTTGAATATTGTGCTTGACATTTTCAACTTGATTGTCTAAGCCTGAGCTGTGCTACAGCTCAGGCTCAGACAATTAAATTGCTTGATTACCATTGCCGATAGACGTTCCGAAACGTTGAGAATCTGGTAAATATTAACGCAGGCGGTGGTGTAACATAATTATGTTGTGTTTTATACGTGGATAAGTAAACATAATGTACTGAGCCATGCTGATATATTCGAGGTACTGAATTTGGTTGCGAAACATAGTAGTAGTCATATGTAGTCATATGCTGCTGTAGTCATATGTTGCTGTAGTCATATGTTGTTGTAGTCATATGTTGCTGTTGTAGTCATATGTTGCATGATGTAGTCGTATGTTGCTGTATTCATATGTTGCTGTAGTCATATATTGCTGTAATATGTTGCTGTAGTCATATGTTGCTGATGTAGTCATATGTTGCTGCTGTAGTCATATGTTGCTGTAGTCATATGTTGCTGTAGTCATGTTGCTGTAGTCATATGTTGCTGTAGTCATATGTTGCTGTAGTCATATGCTGCTGTAGTCATATGTTGCTGGTCATATGTTACTGTAGTCATATGTTGTCATATGTTACTGTAGTCATATGTTGCTGTAGTCATATGTTGCTGTAGTCATATGTTGACTGATTTCAAGCCATTACTGCATTTGTGATCATATATTTATGAGTTTCCTGGTTATTTATCCAGTGTGATAATCTCTGTTCGTGACTCAGAATGATCAAGTGCCTGATTTACAGTGAAACCTCTAAAAGCCGGACACCCTGGGGACCACCCAGGGTGTCCGGTTTAGAGAAGTTTCACTGTATTACATACTTCCGAGCAATGTACAGATTCCTGTGAGATGTAAGAAATGCCAATGAAGATCATTGCGAACGCCTGCCTGAAACACAGACCTATTATAAATGGGATATCGACCCTGCACTGGTACTTGTATGTGACTCTGATAGCAGCCATATTGGCCACCTTCATCTTGGATTCCACGAGTACAGCAGTAAATGTTCTCAAGCAACTTACTGCATATTCATGCGAGATATCATTAACAAAGTGTATCATCACGTGGTACTAACAACAACAACAAGTACCGATTCAAAGTACGTATTATTTTATAGTGTCCGTATTACGTAACGGATTTTGATGAATTATGGCGCATCAAACGAAAACAAAAAAGAATCGATTTCCGTGCTGATCCATATTTCATCAAAATCTGTTGCATATTAAGGAAAATATCAAATAATACTTACTTTGGAGTGGGCGACGTTGTTATTGTTGTAACCACGTGATCATACACCTTGATTAATATATCAAGAATATAGCGTGACTATGCTGCCAATATATCATTGTGGTCTTCGTTTGTGCGGTGAGTCAAATATCGTCACAGTTACGGAGCCCCGTAGGGGACGTAGAATTTGTTTTTCTATTATTTTTTTCCCACGAAATAACAATTCGTTCCCTCAATTCAACAATTCGTTCCCACGAAATAACAATTCGTTCCCACGGGAACGAATTGTTAATTCGTGGGAACAAATTGTTATACCGTGGGAACGGATTGTTAATTCAAGGGAACTAATTGTTCAATTGAGGGAACGAATTGTCATTTCGTGGGAACGAATTGTTAATTCGATGGAACGAATTATTAATTCGAGGGAACGAATTATTAAATCGTGGGAACGAATTGTTATTTCGTGGGAATGAATTGCTAAATTGAGGGAACGAATTGCTATTTCGTGGGAACGAATTAGTAAATAAAAGTCATGTCCCCTGCCGGGCTTCGTACTTTTTATATAGAATACCCTTCTAATATACCGACTCGCCATGGACTCCATTGCATACGTCACTGTGACTGGAGACATGTGAACGTATGGCATTTGCTACCAGTGTAGCCCCAGATCAGCCTGCGCATATGCAGTTATACTAGCTGCTTAGCAGACTGCTCGAATGAAACTTGAATGTAAGGTTCCCATCTTGTCTGACCACAAATGCCTGCAAAGCCATAAGTCTCATTTCTCAAGTCACAGCCACATATGAGAGACGCCATGGGATTTTGTACCTTCAGACACCTGCGTAATTTCGTTAAATACGTTTACAATATTTGTTATAAATTAAATCAAAATTCGACAATGTTTTCAGAGTATAATTCCGCATGTACTCTGAACATGTTGTCAACTTCTTACCTCATTTACGGAAAATGTTGTAAAATTTGTAAACGTATTTTATTTTTACGCAGATGTCCGAAGGTACAAAATCATATGGCGTGTCTCAATTATTATTATTCGGTGTATGCGAACGTGAGCAATGATCGGTCTGTAGAAGTTGTTAATTCACCTATATATGTATAGGATGTTTAAGGAATTAAATGCGAGGGAGCGCTAACGACCTCGGCATTTAGTTCCTTAAAAATCAAATATGTGAACAATACCTTAATTATACTTAGCCATGTTTATTATGCAGTCTCCAATCCGAGTATTAAGTTTCAATGTCCTGTCGAACAGGTAGTCATTATATAATATGTAACTTATTGGGGTTAAATATTGTAATATGTTGTAATAAGTGGAGCATGATACTGGTCAGCGATTGGGTTAGAAAATATGACGATATATAATCACCATTCGCAACTACGTTAGATATAGTTGCGAAGGTAACTCTTGCAATCTACTCTACTGTAGCTACGTACGGTACGGGAGTAATTGCAAGAGTTACCTTTCGCAACTACGCTAGCTATAGCCATGACATTATGGTTGCTCATTAGGACATTTCCTATATTCGTTCCTTCGCTGCGTACAAATGAAATATAATAACAATAACGTTTGTACCGTCGTTAGTATCCTACTCGTAAAGACGAACATTAAGAACGTTCAATTCCGTTCCTTCGTTTTTTACTCCGCGTAGAGACGGTGCTTAGGGTTCTAAAGTTTCGTTTCTATGCCGCGAATAGTATGAACTTAAGGCTATTAAAGGTACATGCCCACTCAGTAGGCACACATGCCAGGTTATAATATATGGAGACAGATAGTTTTGTATATTCTGTAGATATAACATTTTCTGGCAAATAAAACATTAATTTACCATCACCCTAGGTATTGATTTGCATTAGTATACATTTTATATCAGACGAAAATCAGGGGCAATAACCATGTTTCCTTAACATGTTAACGGACATTACTATTTTAATTCTCTGTATTTATTTACTAAATTGTTATATCTGTATAGCGGGCACTCGTAATTTTTAGAACTGGTAGAATAGTGACACAATTAATCACTTATTTAATTCCTATGAAGAACATTGTGTGCCTACTTAGTGGGCATGTACATTTAAGTTTCGTTTCTATGCGCCGTTAGAACGAAATAACAAAGTTCAATATTCTCCAACGTGGCCTCTATGCTGCGTAGAAACGAAGACACTAACTATCCATAACAAGACATCATACATAATAGCTATTGGAAGACATTATTCTAATCACAGCGATTGACCTTCTAATCATCGGTCCTCCGGGGAACGCCCGTCTCGACACATCGACCAGTCCAGTCCCTGGTCAATAGGCACGATCGTCTCGATATCAGGCCAGTACCTACTGTGTCCTGCAGACAAAACTTCACCAGCAACAGTATATTGGGTATTGCCTTGTATAACGGATCAGACATGCATGTAGGACTTCCCGTTCGGCTCCACGTGTCCCTATACACATCCGCCTGTGTTCATCTTGCCCATATTACATCGGCGGCGGAACCGGAAAATTATTGTGGGGGGGGGGCAATATTTAGGGTCCAAAGGGCCGGATGTTGCTAGGGGTCCCGGAACTGGTCCCCCGGAAACTTTTGAAATCTAAGAGGCGTAAAACGCCATTTCCCGCATTCTCAGCAACTTTGAGGATCAGAATTATTATTATTATACGTTAATATTGCCCAGTTTATCAACTTTTCTGAATATTCATTGGCAATGTCAACTCACAATCAAGCAATCCAATTGTCTGAGCCTGAGCTGTAGCATGATTTCAAGCACAACACTTAAGCATTTTGAAATAACGAACTTGACCAAGATTGACAATATTAGCGTTGACGTTCGTGTACTATTTATTAACAAAGCAATTGATTGTCTGAGCCTGAGCTGTAGCACAGCTCAGTCTCAGACAACCAAACTGCTTTATTTCAAACAGAATATTCAAGTATTCTGAAACAAATAAATTTAACAATATTGGCCATATTACAGCAGGCTGCGTAACAGTATATATACACAAACAGCCATACATGTATTGTGTCGGACATCGACCGGGTTCTGAATGGCAGTTAATTCAATATACCTTATGATTACTTCAAATTGGGGGATATCAAAGATATTCTGTCATTAGTAATCTTCCTCCAACGCTGGCAGCCATTCTACTAAGTGAATTGTTCGACGATACCCCCATTACTGTTCGCGCAATTGATACTGACGTTTCCAACAAAGGACCAAGCACTGCTACGGCGGTCGCAGTGGACGTATCATTTCTTTTTTTTTATGAATTCGTTTCCACGAAAAAATATCCGTAAATTTAACGATTCGTTCTCACAAAATAACAATTCGTTCCCACGGGAACGAATTGTTAATTCGTGCGAACGAATTGTTAAATTGAGGGAACGAATTGTTATTTCGAATTGTTAAATTGAGGGAACGAATTGTTATTTCGTGAGAACGAATTAATAACACAAAATCCATGTCCCCTGCGGGGCTCCGTACAATGCACCGTCCAATGGAAATGGACAACAATAAAACAACTCGCGATAAACATACACACAACATATCGTGTCAGTACAATGGAGTTTTATTACATAACATATGCGTTCACAGTGTAATACCAAAGGGCATTAAAAAACATAAGACACTAGTGTAATAAATAGTATGCAAATGAGGTCGCTATATACAACATGTTACAGTGTGGTCAGCATGTAAGTGCACACACGAACGAACACGACAGGTTGGAAACAACCTGTCGTGTTCGTTCGTGTGTGCACTTACACGCTGACCCCACTGTAGGTGGTCTTACAACTTCAGCGTATTATACTGTACTTATGCAATGCATATATTCCAAGATTTGTGTTCATTCAATATGTGAGTTATTAACCTCGTTGTCTGATTTCAGAGGAAAATCGGTATTGTCTAGCTTCTTATGAAATCATAAACAATGCAAAAACAATATTAGTTTCGATAATATTGAATTTTATCAAAATTTAAGAATGAGCCTTCACTTTATTTCGTGAAATGTGGTCAAATATTGATTTTATTACGAAAGTATGGGAATTTAACATCGAGAAAAGGAGGTAGAGAAGCTGTGGGAGGAGTCAAAAAACGAACGATTTTGGAAATTGACTCAGAAACCTGGCTAAATAGCTTGACAATGTTCTAACTAAGAAAACAAAAGTTAACCTTTGAACATCAGTCGAGTATTTCTGAAATTCTAAAAATCCCCCTCTGTGAAAAAGTTTCCCCATGTAAAATCCCCATAGACATCTTCACTCGTGAAGATGTCTCTGGGAATTTAACATGGGGAAACAATTTTTTCGTAATAAAATCAATATTGGACCAAATTTCACAAAATAAAAAGAAGGCTCATTCTTCAATTTTGCTTTAATTTAATGTAATATCATCCAACAAATATATCGTTTTTACATTGTTAATATAGCCGTAAAATCTGCGCAGGTTTTTTGAAACAGACAGTAGTGTGCGAAAATATATTCGTCAAAATACTTTTAGTGTATATTTGTTTTGTATTTCTCAACCCAAACGTACAAACAGTGAAACCTCTCTAAACCGGACAACATGGAACGATATCAAAAATGTTTCACGGCACCGTGTTTTACGGCACATACGCACAGTGTTGACAGGGTAAATATTGTTTTTGGCGTGGTTAGGACTATGCGATGGGTAATTTAACGATCGGAATCCCGACCGGATACCTGGTTTGACTCTCATGTACACCTTTGGCATTCTTGTATGTGGGAGTAGTGGACTCTGGTTATACCTCTTATAAGAGTAATCATATCGGTATTACATTTAGGGAAATGGGCCAAGTGACTTTGGTGTGGTATGGACCTGGCACCCGGTTAGGTTATTCTAATTTAATGGGCTGAATATTTAAAAAAAAATTATTTCCATGTAAATATTCCGTACTGAAATTTTCCCCAATGCAACAGGTTAAATGGCCCGGCCACAAATGACATTATATATAAATAGGCCGTTAAACACCAGTACATCAATTCAAATCAATTGTTTTTAAAACGGGCGTAGAAAATGGAAACAAATGCCACGAGAGCTGGGCAACAACACCATCCTCTGTGAACCTCAAATATTAAAATAGAAACAATAATGCAAACCCCAATAACAGTATCGACGGGCATGATGACCTTAACGCCAGACTCAATATATCCCGGTTGACCTCATAAACCAGAGTTTATGTACGGCCAGATTTGCTGGCTTCGGCTTCGGCGCGGCGTGAAAGTACGACCATCCTGCAGGAATAGTCTGCAAGACAATGACACGTTTGTCTGCACAGTCTGTACGCGCTAGATTTATTGCCTCCCGCGGGGGTAACATTCATCCTTCACCACGTCTCTGTCCACACGTCGCCACGAAGCCAGAGTGCACGGACGCAGCGCAAACCGACCGGTAATATAGAGAATAGTAGGTTAGTGCCGTGAATGGGAAAACATATCTGGCAAGGCTCAGGAAACGGGATGGGCGAGGCTCTGCCGAGCACATCCCGTTTCCGTGCCGCGCCAGATATTTTTCCCATTCACGGCACTAACCTACTATTCTATTTATCCCGTCAACACCTACAAATGGCTGTAAAATGCAAAAATTGTATTGACTGGATATCAAAAATGTTTCACGGCACCGTGTTTCACGGCACATACGCACTGTGTTGACGGGATAAATTACATGATTGAAGCGAAATTAATAATGTCACGGTATGTATGGGTATAATAGAAAAGTTTGCCGAGGAATAACTACCGTTTCCGAGCCGCGACTGAGTATATTGATATCAACATACAGTAATTAAATATCATCATGATGGTATTTTGTTTACTACCATGTGCTATAGTATGCTACATAATAAATTCATCGTTTGTTTAAATATACCATAGATGTATTTGTTGAACGATACTTAATAAACCACGAACCCCTATCTTCTAACGTTTCGGCCCAAGGCAGTTATCAAGATATTAGTGTCTACATTTAGCTTTTTATATTTTACAATGTGTATGAATAGTTCCGTGTGTTGTGAAACCAAATAGTGTAGTTGGCAACTGTCTGATTTTAATTTTAGAGGGTTGAGGAGTCTTGTCTATAACTATTCCCGCTTAGAATTGTTGTATTTCAAAAATAATTGACCTAACACATTCGTGTGAAGACACTCTAGCTAGGGTGGCATGGCGCGGAATTGAAATATCGATTAGTTGGGGATGCAAATCCTAATTTATTATATACCTACCCATGAAATACACAGTTATACGATGTAAATAAAAGTCATATGTTCTCATCGATGAAATAAACAACTTCCGGTGAAAATACGACTATATCCGCTATCTATATTCATAAATCTATGTTCGGGAAAACAGCGCAATAGGCAGCAAATACACATTCATTACCGTATACAGTAAACAGAAAATGCTAATTTCCATGGAGCGGTATATAATAAATAGAATATGCATATTTTTGCAACGAATATGACATATATGTTCATTTCGTGGTGTGAAATATCCATATTTCACGAGTGCCGTTAGGCACTCTTGAAATATGGACATTTCACACCACGAAATGAACATATATGTCATATTCGTTGCAAAATATGAATATCCTCTATATGCAATGTATCTAAGGAGAAATTATCAAGAACAAGGTCGGTTAATCTGTTTCCAGACTAAACCATGTAATGTGCTAGGTGATATTCCAATTACATGCATCTGCGCGGCAACTGTTACACTTGCTGATAATAGGATATCAGTTCAATATGGAATGCGGGTTTTCTGCCTTGGGCTGTGGTGGAATTTATGTGTTTGCTCGAAATTGCTTGTATTCCCACTCGATGATTAGTATTTCAATCTAATTTGAGGTTTTGACGGAGAAATGGGGGTTATTGAATTTGTGAATGCAGCTCCAGATCAAATAACACATTCTTGTAGAAGCATGACATGTATTTTACTGACGGAATGGTGAAAAGTGCTGATCATGCATTCTGATTCGGATCTGCGCTTGTCGCTAAGCCAACAATCCCGGTTTCCGCAGTCCCAATCACATTTGAAATGTCATAATGATTGCAAAGTCATGTCGATGGTCTAGTAACATAAGGTCGTTAGTGCTATGCTAAAGCATAGCACTTACGACCTTATGTTACTAGACCATCGATGTGTTACTACGTGACCACGCCCATACTAAAATGCAAATTGCAAAGTCACTGAATAGCTCATGCATGTACTATCACGCCAAGGCTACGACTGACGTGGTGGCGACGTCAATAAACAACAGATACAACGGCACTGCCTTATTTATAAACTCATTATCCCGTGAAGTCGACTCTTTATAGGCTTAATATCGTGATCGGTAAACATAGGGAACCAAATACTCCACTGACACTTCCAGGCTACATGATTAATGTCAACCGAGATTGACTTCGCCGATTGCAGCATTACTTCCAGCATCCACATGCTTCAAATCGCGTCATTCCAGTAGCCGATTTCACCAACATTGCAAAGTATACTTATCTAGCAAAGTATACTTTGAGGGAGTAATCATTTATTTTTCCCGAAATGCATTATTTCATATAGAACTAACAAATGCATATATTTGATGATTAAAATAATGCAGAATTAGTATACTGAATTTATTACATTATCACAGCCAAATTTCAGTATAATATAAATTAATAAATTTATCCTAAAATTGAAAAATTCTCCCTCAAAGTATACTTTGCTAGAAAAGAATACTTTGCAATGTTGGTGAAATAGTCTACAGGAGTAATTTCTGGAGATGGAATTAATGAGAAGCCATGCATTTTGTACCTATAACTATTTACAAAATATACGATATTTTCCTACATTGCTTGTGTAGTTAGTCTGAACATTCTGCAGAGAAATTTGAATCGGACAGAATGGAATATTCTTTAAACTTGGTCCAATTGAAATTTATCTGCGTAATGTTCAGACTAACTACATATGTAATGTTGTTTAATTTGGTATTGGCTGACTCGTAGTGGTAACGGCTGGAACATGGTAATCATCAAAAGAAATAAACTACAGTCGTATTGATGAAACAAAAGATTTACCGGAGCCCTCACAGGTGCCGCCATTACTCCAGACAAATCAATAGACCACGTGATCCCATACCGTGGATGAATGAACCCATGGAAACAAAGGAAAATGCAATACACAGTCTGTCGGTAACCTCCATGTACCACGCACACACCAGAATTCCGGGCGTTTCACTTTCTGACTGTCGAACTGGGCAGACCTGGGGCCCGTTTCACTAAAATTCGTAAGACTAAGTGCAAAATTAGTGTAGTCTGTAAATTTCACACTAACACTGTTTTCTTGTAAACAATTATTGGATTTACATTTATTGAGCATAGGCTGCAATGCAGCCTATGCTCAATAAATGTAAATCCATCATTTTAAATTTTCAGACAATCCTAAATTTGCACTTACGAACATTTTAGTCGTACGAAGTTTAGTGAAACGGCCACCGAGACCATGTTGTACGTACAGGTCCATAGTGATCGCAAATGTTATAAGCACAATTTCTCAAATGACAATTCCGAGCCTAGCGGAGCCTGATAAACTTGATATCAAACAGACAATACATTGTTATTCTATTGATCAGGCGTTTTATGCAAGCCGATGATGAAGTATAAAATATATTTCCTTGAAAAGAACGCGGACAGTCCAGTCAATATACAGATATACCAACCACAAATTGCAACATTTTGTTTTTCTTCACTATGCATTACATAAATGTCCATAGATAAACATATCAAAATCTAAGCAAACTGGCCAGGAGAAAGTTGCTTAATTTGCATTTGTTTTCCCAATGGCCACCGAAACACTAAGTTATATCAAAATATAATTCATTGTGTATAATGGTTTAATGGATTACGCGATTTAAAAGGTAGCAATATGCCAGAAATTTGTTATTATTTAATCATGGATGCTGTAAAACATTAACTAGCATACACACCAAGGTGCATGATCACGTGGTTACAACAACAACAACGTCACCCACTCCAAAGTAAGAATTATTTGATATTTTCCTTAATATGCAACGGATTTTGATGAAATATGGCGCAGCAAACGCGTCTTCGTGAGCTGCATTTGGTGGTCCGTCTATGGAGTTTGGCACAGACTTATGTCGTTCTTGCTACACGGACATCGATTCTTCGCAAAAACGACATAAGTTTGGGCGAAAATACAGAGACCACCAAATGTAGCTTAACTAGACGCGTTTGATGCGCCATATGTCATCAAAATCCGTTACGTAATAAGGACACTATAAAATAATACGTACTTTGAATCGGTACTTGTTGTTGTTGTTAGTACCACGTGATCATACACCTTGATACACACGCTTTACAAAGAACAACATTGCAAAAAATGATGGTTATGCTTTGGAAGCTTTAATTAGATTATAATACGCTGAAATATGTTTTAACATATGAATAATATAATATAAACATATTATGACACATTCGTGATCACACAATACATCATTGAACATAACTACTGATGTAGTTGAATATTTATGGTCGATGAAGTAATATTATCACATATGCCCTTTTACCCCTATTAACCATTTGAACAGTCAGTGGCAGCTTATCGGCGATCACTAATTGTGGAACACCCAATTTGAGACCACTTCAAGTATTCCTGAGGCCAAACATTGTATATTTCGATGTTAATTAATTTGTCTTGTCAACCGTTTCATATCCGGTGTGATAATGTAATAAATTCAGTATAATACAAATTAATAAATGTATCGTAAAATTGAAAATTTCTCCCTCAAAGTATACTTTGCTAGATAAGTATACTTTGCAATTTTGATGAAATAGGCTACTGGTATTGCAGTCGCATGTTCTACCCTTAAACCGCAACCCATCGCTCTGTATGCTGGATATGTGTTAACACACAGTCCACGGAAGGTATAACCCAATAATATGAATCAACAAGATACCAGTAGCCTATTTCACCAACATTGCAAACTATACTTATCTCGAAAAGTATACTTTGAGGGAGAACTTTTCAATTTAAGGATACATTTATTCATTTTCATTTCACTGAATTTATTACATTATCACAGCCATTTTGGCTGTGATAATGTAATAAATTCGATATAATAATTCTGCATACTTTTAATCAAATATATGCAGTGGTTAGTTCGATATGAAATAATGCATTTGAGGAAATATAAATGATTACTCCGTCAAAGTATACTTTGCAAGATAAGTATACTTTGCAATTTTTATTAAATTGGCTATCCGTGTGTGTTATTGGTGGGGGAAATCAGCCGCATACAAAGTAACCATGGACTCCAAGAGTAGATCACAGTCTCAGTTAGTTAACTTGTGGAACGAACAACACAATTTCAGAGTGACAGTGGCACGGGCACCTGACACCAGCTGAGGATAGTGTACATTCCATATCGAACATACTGTGCCTTGTCAACCAACAAACACTGTGTACTTACGGTTTCCACCTGCCGTGTGTTTTATATGACTTTGCTGTTAAACATACACTGTACATTGAGTCGATCTTCTCTAGATGGACGTGGTGCTGCTGGTGTTGGCAGTGTATGCATATATATTTATGCAAAGCAAAACATCGTACATTCGTAATGTGTGAAATTCAAACATACAGACACAAATTGTGCATATCCTTGCGTGTCGATATATTGATATTTTGGTGGCCATATTGGATTTTCTCCAAGTGAAGCAGTCATGTAAACTAGAGGAAACATCTGTGAACATCTTCATCATGTTTGATAGTTACACGTTATAATTTAAAATCATCCATGTATGCAACTTGTAAGTCAACAAATGATAACATAATCACAGTTGACGGCCTTTTTTAAAATATTCAAATTAGACAACATTCGCATGGCTAGATTTTTCTAGACTTTTACTATGTAAATCTAGCATCTATTCTGACCTTCTACGTGAAGAAAAACAACATGTTGCAATTTGTGTTGGGTATACCAACAGAGTTTCGTAGATTAACTGCACTATTGTGTAGTGTCTCTCTGTCGATCCCTTAAATTGACTCGTCCGTATCATTCACGACATGTGTATTCATCGTCAGACTGACGCAGAGTATGGCGTACATGGCACTATTCTCAACGTAGTCATTGTCCATAGTATCACATATTGCTTGACTATCTTGTTCATAAAGGATGACTCAATGGAACAAGGGTGTAACTCCATCACGGAGTTACACCCTTGTTCCAATGACTCTTCCAGTATTCCCTAGTAGACATAACGTCGTCATAAAATAACAGTGTGTCTAAAAGTTTAATTTTAATGACTTCTAACAGTACTACTTTAAGAGTGAATGCTGCAAGGGTATCATTGTTCCCGCTTTGTCGGAATTCAGTCTGCAACTCATAAATGGTTCTCGCACTGACAAACACGACGTTACAATGATTGCGACCCGCATATCCCAATATCAGTCTGTGTTTACAATGTGGGAGCAGTCTCACGGGATCCAGGCTGTTCGCCATTCAGTCACAACTGAGGTCATAATCATACCACGTGACTGTACTAGAGGATACAGATCTGCAATTGTTGCTAATGTACATACGTGTAGTGAATACCAGGCTAGTGTATTTTAACATCAAGTTTATTAGGCAATGCTAAGAAACGTGTCGGAATTCCGAGGCTCGCCGAGCAATTCCTACCGTTTTTGAGCCGAGCCTGATGAATTAGATATCAAAATACATTATCATGATATGATATGTATCAGGTAACGTGTTAGGCTAATTCATGGGCAATAATGAAGTGGGTGTCGTTGACAAAACGCGGATTTGTTTACGTTGTGTAATTTCTCTGAAGTCATTCAATAACGTCATCGACCAATGACTCGTAAGTGTTCATTTACTTCTAACTCGGATATTCGTATCAGGCCAATGCCTCGTACGACAGTATGTCGTCAGCAGTTATATGCACCTCTCCAGAGGCTCGGTGCATACATATTGTCTGTCTGATCCTATTTGATAATATTAACTGTTACAATTCATTCTTCCTTACAAGAACTCTGTATGGAAGCGTCCTGGTGTCAATACTAATCTATGTTTTATCTCCTAATTAGAATATACTAACTCCTAATTAAGAGATACTAAGTCCTAATTAGGAGATAGTAACTATTAAGTATTACTTAATATATCCTAATAAGGACTTTGTATCCCCTAATTAGGACTAAATATCTCATAATTAGGAGTTAGTATCTCCTAATTAGGAGTTCGTTTCTCCTAATTAGGAATTACTATACATGTATGTGTCAATGCTATAAAATGTTTTAGCTCCTAATTAGGAGATACTAACTCCTAATTAGCAGATAGTGAATTATAATTAGGAGATACTAAGTTATATTTAGGAAATACCAAACATAATTAGGATATAGTACGTCCTAATTAGGATATACTAACACCTAATTAGGAGTTACTGTCTCCTAAGTATGACATAGTATATCCTAATTAGGAGATAAATATATTTTAGAATTGGAACCAGGACGCTTCCATAACTCTGGAATAGTTCAATACATTTTCATGCATTTACACGTGCGATGCACTTCTAAACTTTCCAACCCCACAGGACATCAGATAGCCGCATAGAAACCACGGCGATCGCACTTAATTTAAAACAACGAACGATACATATAACCTAGGTATCTGATTGATTGAAGAAGCCAACAAACTCGGCGGATCTCTGTGTATTACGGATTCAATAGCTCTTATGTCGTTATAAGCGTTTTCTTCACCATAGCCTTTCAATAAGAATTATTACTGTAATACTTCACGAGATTATGTCTGAGAGTTACGCGATTACGGTATCAGTTTGCATAATAGTAAGGACCTAGCATTAAGAGACGTAATCAACTGTGGCTGTGACTGGAGAAGTGTGGCGTATCGGTCTGATTTTTTGTGACAGTGTAGATACAGATCAGGTCTGTGCATCCGCACAGACGATCAGGATCTACACTGTTCACACCATTCCATAGATGTATAGATGGCATGCTTACAGTAAGCAGCTGGAGTGTGGTATTTGAAACTGGATCTACACTGGTCACATTTTAATTATTATCTTCTCCAGTTTCAGCCATAACATAAGTATTCAGTGTTGCGTCAGGAGATGACTTGGTTTGTCACTCTGGGTAAAGTGCATGTAGTAATAGTTTGTTGCCCCCCTATGCGATAGCAAGGGATTTAACGTTGCTCTTGAGTTTTGGTGGTCCGTCTGTCCGTCGTGTAATTGTACGTCGCGAAAAGTTGTGAAAACTTTGCAAGAATTGTAATTTCATGTGTCATGTAAGATCATGTCATATTTTCAATATTACTTGAAGGATTGATTTAATGTTTGGACACTTCATTCACCTGAACATGTGTAACGCACTCGCTCCACCAATTACATGACCTTAACCATTGTGACCTTCGAAATGGTGCTTAAACACTTAGCCATTTTCATACGTCGAAAAGTATGTAAGGGTGCGTCCGTCATGCAATAACTTCAATGTTAATTGAAGGATTGCTTTACAATTTGGACAGTTCATTAATCTGAACATATGTGACGCACACGTACCACCATTTGGTCAGAGGAATGAGTTAAAATTGACATAAATGGCTATTCCCGATATATTGGCCTTCCTGGTCTTCGTGTGGATAGATTACATGTACTTGTTTTATTAACAGTCGCAACATATCTATGAGCTTAACGTACGACCAACAAAGCAATTAATCATGGACGGTTCAAGCAATTAATTGAGCGGAGAAAGGTATACTTGTTGTGCAGTTCACTCGAGACCAGAGATCACCCTCAATCATAACAATGCAGCTAATTAAAGACTGTGACAAGACATGGAGATATTAGGTTAGTGCCGTGAATGGGAAAAATATCTGGCAAGGCCTCAGGTATCGGGTTGGGCGAGCTCCGCCGAGCACATCCGTTTTAGTGCGCGCACAGATATTGTTCCCATTCACGGCACTAACCTACTATTCGGGGAACGGACATTATCCCCCCCGGGACAATATCCCCCCGTTTATTTTGACCAGGCGGGACAGGGTCGGACAATAGACACCCCATCATAAAGTCAGGGCGGGACAATATTCCCCCCGTAGAAAATCACAGGGCCGGACAATATCCCCCCATTCAAAAAAGACATGGCGGACATATTCCCCCCCGTAGAAAATCACAGGGCGGAACAATATCCCCCCATCAAAAAGACAAGGCGGACAATAATCCCCCCGTTGAAAAATCACAGGGCGGGACAATATCCCCCCCGGACATAATTCCCCCCTTATAAACTTATAAAATTAACAAGCTTTATTTTAATTCTTTATAATTAATATTGTGTCACATTGAGTGATATTTTGTCCATCTTTGACCTTTAGTATTTGGGTCAGTAATGTGTTCACTTGATTTGTTTGATTGCTTCTTTCAACTGCATGTTGGTAAAATGGACTTTGATTATGTTATTGTTTGGTAAATTGAAGATTTGATTGCTTCTTTCAACTGACTAAACTGTTGGTCTCCCAATGGAATTAAAGCATGTTAATTGTTTGGCTAATTGATGATTATGAAATGTTGAGACACATGCGGAGACATGCACATGAATATTCAATGTGAATCCAGCACACTTTTATAGCGTTGTTTAAACCATTAGTGTTAGTTACTATTTCTCTGTGTCGAAATATATGGGGGGAATAATGTCCGGGGGGGGGGGGGGGGATTTGTCCGCCTATGATTTTATTTTTTTTTTTTTGAACGGGGGATATTGTTCCGCCCTAGGATTATCCACGGGGGGGAGGGGATATTGTCCGCCTTGTATTTTTGATGGGGGGGAGATTGTCCGCCCTGTATTTTTTGATACGGGGGGGAATATTGTCCGCCTGTGGTCAAATATACGGGGAGGGATATTGTCCGGGGGGGGTATTTTACTACACTCTTTACTATCCTTTTTATCCGTCAACAACCTCAAAATGGCTGTATAAAAAGGCAAAAAATTGTATTGACTGGATATCAAAAATTGTTTCACGGCATCATGTTTCACGGCACATACGCACTGTGTTGACGGGAATAAATTTCGTTGACAATCCATCTACATTACTGGCACTTTAACTTGAATACGGCCCATTCAATGTAAGAATATGATGAGTCAAGGTGTATGATCACATGGATGGCTACAACAACAACAAATCAGTACTGAAAATTTTCCAGAGAAGCACCTCGATTCAAACTAGTATTCGTTTATGTTGTCCTTATTATGCTTGGAAAGCGATTATTCGCAAAAAACGACCATAAGTTATGTGTCGAAACTCCCGGGACCACAATGCAGCTCATGAAGACGCGTTTGCTGCGATTTATTTCATCACAGAATCTGTTTTCCTTTAAGGACAAATTTCAAATGATTACTTTACTTCGGACAGTGGGTGCGCTTTCAACACTTTCAGCCAATGTTGTACTTGTGTAAGCACCGTGATCATTGCACCGTGTGTATCTTGATGAAACGCATTGCAACCACATCATACACGTTTCAGTATATTACGTAATTTTATAAATACAAGTCATACATGGCATGTACGTACGCCAAAGTGAATTGTGTTGTTTGTATGTCGCAAATGGACACGTACGGAACAACCAAAATTATTTGCATTTATTTCAGTATTTGTTTGTATATGTGTTTTTACAACAGCCAAAGTTCTAACGAAATACAAATGCAAGTATTCTTATCAGGTGAACCCCTTTAAACGAACACCTTAGAGATTCAATTGTGTCTTATTTAGAGGAGTTTTATGCAGATTTATGTCTTTGTATGTCTGCTCATAAAAGGGATTATGACAAAAAGTGGCCCATGAGTGATTAATTATCTATGGAACTATCTTAAACCGGACACACTGGGGAATCTCTCAGGTCGTCGGTTTTTAGAGATATTCTATGTACTCCCAGGGTGTCCGGTTTAGAGAGGGTTTCACACTGTTACTGGGGACCTACCAGGATGGGTTGTCGGATTAGAGAGGTCCAACTGTACTAAGGACTCACAGGGTGTCCGGTTTAGAGAGGTCAATGTACTTGAGGTCCTCCCAGTGTGTTCGGTTTAGACGGTTCATTGTAGCTCTAATTGAAGTGTATAATTGAATTTAATTCGATTAAAAGAGAGGAATTAGTGTTGCATATATAAATATTGTGTCTCATACATGTAGACAGACATTGCAAAACGACGCAGACGCAGTGAACTGTTGACGTTACTATGACGCATGTAAGTGACCAAAATACAATTCATCTGAATGTTCCAAAGGGTTTCATTTCAGAAAACACCCAAAAGAAGAACACCAACACAACAAATAGAACAACAGGAACTAAGTTTATCAGTCAGTCATCTATGTTCTCAACATGGGAGGTGTACGTTTGTATTTATTTCCTCGTTAATTGAATGTGCCATGTTGTGTTTTGTGTTGCGGCTTCCATTTTTTACCCATCCGTGTGTCTAAATCGGGCACACAGGCAGTGTCTGTATCATTCAATTTATGTATTTCACTGTCACCTATCAGTAGTATAGAGTGCAGTACTCCTATCTCTGATGATAATGCCCTTTCACTTTCACAAAGCACTTGGAAAAGTCGCGGGAATACTGGACGAAGGCGAAGGCCTCGTAGTATTCCCGCGACTTTCCTTCCACATGCCTTGGGATAGTCATAAGTTCTGATTTGCAGTCGGGAAAATCTCTAAACGGACGCAATGGAGACATGCCAGGGTGTCCTGCTTAGAGAAATTCCACTGTATTATTAATATGACAAATATATACCAATACAGTATGGAATTCCGTGAAGAATTAATAGTTGAATTTGTTGGAAGAATTTCAATTTGCGAAGGGAGTATGTCACGGTATGTAACCTAACTATGGAGAGGAAGTGTGTATGCGTGTCCGATAGATTAGGCGGTTAGAGCTATTGTTCGGTAAAACCAGAGGTCCCGTGTTGAGAATTCTCTAGCATTTATGCTTTAAACTGTAAGTTTGCCATTTATTTTCTTGTATATAACGGTAGGAAATAGTGGACCGATCTCAAAAATTTAAACTTGTGTTTCTTAGAATCTGATCCGTGCTATCTAGCCAGGTATCAGTTTTTCCTTTTTCGACTCCTCATCCAGGTTCACCAGCTCTTCATGCGCATGTTAAATTCCAATAGAGAAAACTTTTGATTATTAAAATCAATAATTAACCAAATTTACAAAATAAAAAGAAGGCGCATTCAGAAATTTTAATTCGAAATAAATGTGTTTGTATTGTTTATATAGCAGTAACAATTGGACATGTTTCGTGAACAGACATAAGTATCAGGGCCCATCACATCATTTAACGTTAGTATTCGACAAGCTGTTTTTTATGCGCGTCCCTCATCATTAACGATAACTCGTATCTCAAACGATCCTGGTATTGATATTATATATAGAATGATTATCTTTCACACTACTAGACATGTATTTTCTGGGTATTGGCAAAACTGTGTAGTATCCAGATGAGACGGCTCGTGACGAGCCATCTTCATCAGGTCTTGCACCTTTTGTAATGTTCATATTTTTCAGAAAAAAACACCTTTTCATAAATGGACTAGTTCGGAAAAGCATGACGCTTGGACTTGGTGGTATTGAACCAATCAACGTATCACAGTCCATTTCAGGTTACTCTAAGGGGTGAATTGTTAAAAAGGTGGTTTCGCTGGTCACGTGCTCTTTAGGCCCGGTTTATTAGTGAAGACTCTGCATTAGGCGTAGACATGTGCTGTTGCACGAACCATAGACGTGTTTTTAAAGATAGCTCGATCCTTCGACTATCGATTACTACGTCGCCTGATAGTTTGTATCTTAACCAATCCAGTTTCAATTGTAAGTTTATAAGCTCCCCGTATTTTGTAGTCCGATAGATACGTCCGTCACCGCAACGAACTCGATAATCGAGGCCTGCATATCGGCAGTATGTGTCGTCTTGTGAACGTCGTGGCACCATGAAGTCGGATCAAAGTTTGCGGAGACTATTTTTTAATATGGGTTTGTCATCGATCTAATTGATTGTTACGGAGTGATTATAAACGATGCATATTTTGGGTTTGTTTGTGACTTTAGTACATGTTATATCTGACTAATTAGGAAAGTGCCTATTTTGTTATATTAAACTCCTTATTAGGAGATACTAAGTAATAATTAGGAGATACTATTGGACTTAGAACTATGTATTCATACCTAATTATAATTTAATATCTCCTATTATGAGTTAGCTGTCTCATAATTAGGACTGTCACTTAAAAATATTTCAGCATCTTGGCACCAGGAAGTGATACATATCGGTTTGTCATAACATAACGTTTGTTAGTTAAAATCGATTGTATTATGTAAACCTATATATCATTATTTTGTACGAGGATGTGGGGCTGCCAATACTGAGAAACATACTTGTTCAAGGTGTACGTCACGTGGTTCTAATTAAACAACCAACATGTATTGAAACTTCAGAAATCATCGATTGAAATACGTATTCTTTTATATTGTCATTATTTACGGTAAGTATTTGTTGAAATATGGCGCATCAAAACGAGTCTTATTAAGTTGCATTTGGTGGTCTCTGTATTTTTCGCAAAACTTATGTCGTTTTTGCGAAGAATCGATATCGTGTCTCTGGACACGGAAATCGATCTTCGCAAAAAATTGCATAAGTCTGTGTTTTAAACTTCATGACCCAAAGCATCCATTGCTTATTAAGGGAAATTATCAAATAATACTTACTTTGGAGGTGGGCGACGTTTGTTGTCTGTGTGTAACCACGTGATTCTTGCACATTATGTATGTGTTGGTGACCAGGAGAAATGGGGCGTTTGTCGTGGTAAAAATAAGAGATTTGTTGTCATCATGAAAACCACGTATCAATTATTTGCGAAGTTAATGTAAATACGTTGCGTGTGCCTTGACACGTGTACAGAAGTCCATGGGTTTATCCATGAATATGTACCTGCAGGAGCCAAATTTTGTTATGGAAGTCTCCTTCTAAAAACAAACGTGTATAAGATGAATAACCAGGCGCTTGCACGGCCTCTGTACACAACCAGACATGGTGTTCTAACTAATTCTCAGTACTATCTACTATGTACAATGCTATAAGACGGTGGGCAAAAGTGTTGTTTCTTTAATGCAAGTGTAACGCCCCCCCAGCATGTGACCACCCCCCAGCCGCGGAGGTTCGAATTGCCGCCAGCCGCGAGGTATCAGTATTTGACCGCTGAGTGGCTGGTGCATGGAGCGCGGTACTGCGATTGGTCAAAAGCACGAAAAAGCTATAGCTTGTGTATATCAGTCGGTAATTGTGCATGTACCGTGTGTCATTTATCATTGCGTACGTACATGTAATCGAGTTCATTACCCATCCCACCAATGTCCTAATGTTAAATTACACCTTCTTATGGTTTAATAAAAGTGCCACAAGCTGACAAATGGTTTGTAGTATATGTGGCTGTGACTGGATAAATGGGGCTTATGGGAGTTGTGACCAGTGACGCTCCTGATCATACTGATTTTTGGAGGGGGGCAAAGGATCTGGTTTGGCCTGGGCCTGGATAGAATCTGGGATATTCTGATTGAAGGACTGAATCTATAGTTGTTGTTATTGTAAATATTCAGTCTGATTTTGGGATTTTCCCCCATTTGTGCATTGTACTTGAAACATGTGCATGTACTTGTTAAGGTAATATATTGGATTTAAGTACTAAACCCAGTTGACCCGGCCTTAAATTACAGTTTCTGTTGATAGGTGTAAACACCAAACAACTAACAAACATACAAAAAACAAAGAACAACTATACGTTTACAAAGCCACAAAACCGCAATGCGTTACTCGTTGCCCATGATGTCACGTTCGGAATCTCACCCATATACAAGCCGTTTTTATCTGGGCCCAGCAAACAGGGGGCGAGTAGTTATACAGGGTATCAGTACGTTAACGTTTTTGTGATAACAAGATAACAGAGTGAAACAAACACCCCACACCACAATAGATATAAAAACCTATTAAAAACGGTATCACAATAAGCCTTAGATTTTAGGGTTTAAACCCATAGACCGTAAAAGGTGAAAAAAGTAAAAAGTTTATGATAGTGGTGTTTATACCAACTTAAACAAACAAAATGAAAAACACTATAAATAATTTACAATTAAATTCCGTCCCAAATTGATGGGTTTTCAACTACCTTTTTCGACTACTTTCAACTACCACACTATAGAATAGAGCCAAATAACATTTGATAGACCACCAATACATCTTTGTTTTTCACCGAATTCGGTGTAGAAAATCGACGATTTTTCTAGTAATTTGTTCAAATTATTTTCCACATTGAACAAATAATTTCATAACTACATATAGTTCAACTAGCTTCTCAAATATGCAAGGAACTACAAAGTTCGCAACCGCAAAAGTTATGGGAATACGCTACGTAGGAGACAGCGGACGAACACTGTTACTATACAAAATTATATACGACAACAACTTGGCAAGCGACATAGCCTAAGTATGCTACACTCCAACGATGAAGGTTCCGAGAGGACAGAAAATCTCGCACAAGGGGAGGGGGAATTAGTACCCATTTGGAACCAGTTTCCGAAGTATTTGTAGACGACATGTATGTCTGGACACTATTGGCTGCAGTCCAAGTCTCCACCACAAAGCAGGGTCTCGATTGTGTATCCGCGGCGGGCCCGTTGCAAAAACAATTCTTTCCACATCGAGGCCCACGCACATGTGGGCCGACGCTGCCATGTACAATCCAGTACGCACATTAGTATCTACATTCCAGATATTCTGGAACACAAAACACTAATATAGAGAACATGCGCAGAAATTTTGAAGACGGGACAGCAACGTTCTGAGTTTTCGAGAGAAAACATCCAACAAAAACCGGAACAGAAGCTATAGTAGTGTGCAAAAACGAGACGTTGCCGATATAGAACTAGGAGTTCTTTTCGAAAAACTCCCCCGCTTTCTAGGAAAGCTTCGACTAGACGGTATAGGGATTGTATGGCAATAGATTGTACGAGAGACTACGCAGGCACAATAGATAGGAATGTTTGTCCAAACACTGCAAAAACACATGGGAAAAGATTGCAGTATTCTAGAATGTAGAACAATGTAGGATGCAAACTGTATATCTATTCTGTTACCATAATCCAGCAGTCGGATCTCTTTTGGGAAGAGGAAACATTCTACAACAAGTTTGTATGCCAGATGGAATGTGCAGGGCGTCCTCGTTAGTATGGGGACAACGTGGCAAACTAACTGCGATTGTACAGATTCTAGATAGGAGAAACATTTGAACCACCCACTAGTCACAAAAGGGGATATGTAGGGTTGAGGTGTCTCTAAATGGAGTACAGACACGAAGAGATATTTCTCTAAGATCTTGCCAAACCAAGCCGGTACAACAACATACAGAAAATGGGGGACCAGAGACGAGAACTTTTTTGGGACAAACACTCGAGATGCAATGGAATGCTCTAGCGTCTACTATAACTGAACCTAGTGTCTTCTATCAAAACAGACCAAAAAACTATATTGCTATATAATTGGGGACACTCGGGGACACGAAGGCTATGGGGGTATACAAAAAATACCTAGTCCAAGACATACCAGTATTGAAGAACATATTTGCCTCTATGGGTATCCGCTTTTTGGTTTGTAGGCCTCCCTATACACGCGGTAGTATTGGAATCAGGATGAAGATGGGGTAGGTATAACCTACCAAACATACAGGGGAAAACAGAAGGTGGAACATATCTAGCGAGAAGCAAAGCCACCCCCCCGTTTGCGAGACATAGAATGGAAAATTCCACAACCCAGCAAGGGTATTAGTCCACCTAGGGAGACACAGCGTTTGTACGATGCAATGGAACCAGAAGGTTTGGAACGGGAACAGAACGCTCATTCCATTTCCGATAGAGAAGATAGACACTTCAAGAGAAACCTGTTACTATCCAACGCGATCGAATTGCGAGACTGCGGAAGAAAAATATCCTAGCAGAGAACAAATTGGCCGTGCATTCGTGGAAAGCAACAGGCGAGGCCGGAAGGAGAGAAAACGTTTGGACGTGGGAAAAGATATTGCTACGGCAGAAGAGCCCGCGGAGAGTGGAAGAAGTCAAGCAGACTGGAGCCCTACTAGAAGAAAGATAGAGAAACTACAACAACACTACAGAAGCTAGTACAGAGTTTCGCAGACACAAGAAATCTACAAAAATTCTAGGAACTGTGGATAGATAGGAGACAAAACCATTCGTTCCAGCCATGTGAGTACTTGGATTCCAAAAACGTACCACAGAAACGGGACAGACTATTTTGGGAGGCTCAATTCTAGCAATCCAAGCAAGAACTCTAGAAAAAAAATAAGGAAAAACCCATCCGGGCCAAGGCCCATTTCTATGTTGTGTTGGGCCACCGACACCCCTTTCGAAGTTCTATCCACCCCCAAATTATGGAGAGGATAGCTATTGCGGATGGATTGGAAGAGTACAAACCACTCTATCCTAGGTGGCGCCACACCATCTTCCCCTAGAATTCTATGTGGAAGGATTCTCCGAACCATTCGGGAAATCAAGGAGTCGCAGAGTCCTCCTAGGTAATATTGTAGTCCAAAAGGGATTGCAAATCCTTTGGAAAAGCTAGACGAGGAAGAGGGGGAGAAGAAAGTGGCATCCCAAAAGCGGACACCACCGTGGAAAACAGTTCGACAAGATGGAATATCTACGGACAAGAAGTGGGCCACTATGCGAGAAACTAGAAAAACCCTACCAGCCGACACAGAATTCCGATTATCGGGATATGGAGGAGCACCTGTATCGCGGGAAGGAAAGGGTATTTATTGCAAATAGGAACGACACTATACTGTTCGAACGCATCGTGGAGGACCAATTGTTTGCAAATCCCAAACTTCTGGATGACGATTCTACTACGCCAACTTACAACTAGCGCGGACAAAAACAAAAGAACAAGGGAAATGCGGGTATCCATGTTGCCGCCTTGTAGGACCCCCAAACAAAACAACTATGCAACATCAAAGAGATACTCCATGTAGAAAAGGGTCGCCAGGGCGTATGGACTCGCTAGGAGTTTTTTTTTTTCTCGGTTTGGCGGACTGTTTGGTGGGGTGCGCGAACTGGGCGTCGGGATCTCCATTCTTCCTGATTCTACAAGTACTCTAGGGACACGAATGGGAACAGGTGGTTGGCAGATAACGCGTACGCCACCACAGAGACCCCGAGCCACCACTTTCGCATTCTCTACGGTTTTCCAAATGTCGTTGTAAATCATGCTCGTATTTCTTCGGACACTCGGGAATTCGATAGTTTTTTCATAATCGGCTGGCAACCCATCCCATTTAATTCTCTTCAAATTAAATTTTCTCATAACTTTGTTTAAACAATTTGTCGGAATTTGGTCCAACAGCTGCGTTCCAGTGTATCCAACCGGTTCTCAAGGCGTCCTCTCCATGTCGAAAAATTTGTTCAAATCTTAGTCGATTCTCGTACGAGCTGGCGTTTGCGATTTTTAGTAGAGCCGTGGGAAACTCGGTGGAACCGGGTGACTTGGTAACCCTGTTGCATTAACGGGAGGTAGTAGTTTCTTGTTCTTCGGCTTTGTAATACTTCAGCATCGACGGCGTCCCATATTCTTCGAAGACGATGGTACGATCCCATTTTTTTTCTACCTTTCGTCCGCAGATTCGACACCTCGAAGATTGCGAATATTTCTTATCCTGCTCGGATAAATTTCGTTTTTGTGGCATTTTATTTTTTGTGGGCGCAAAAAATAGGACAAGCTATATATACATATATATAATTTGCCCACTGTACAACAAGAAAACTAGGCAAACCCAGGAAAATAGTAGCCGACCTAGGCCAACGCTAGTAGTCAACTAGGCCAATAGTAGACAACCTAGGCAACGCCAGTATTGCCCGGTCAGTCGGTAGAAAATACAAAACCGTGTATAGGACCTTCAAGATTATTTTTGACTACTATTTGGAATTGTGGGTGATCGGTTTTGTAATTTTCTACCGTCTGCCCGGGCATACTGGCGGTTGGCCTAGGTTGTATACTAGTTGGCCTAGGTTGACTTTCTAGTTGGCCTAGGTCGGCTACTAGTTGTCCTGGGTTTGCCTAGTTTTATTGTTGTACTGTGGGCAAATATATATATGTTTATATAGCTTGTCTATTTTGCGCCCACAAAAAAAAAATGACACAAAAACGAAAATTTATCCGAGCAGGATATAGAAGATATTCGCAATCTTACCGAGGTGTCGAGTCTGCGACGAACGAAAGAAAAAAATATGGGATCGGTACCACTGTCTTCGAAGAATATGGGACGCCGTCATGCGAAAGTAGTACAAAGCCGAAGAATCAAGAAAACTACTACCCCCGTGTGACAGGGTGAACCACACCCGTAGTTCCCACCGAGTTTCCCACGGGGCTCTACTAGAAAATCTGCAAAAACGCCAGCAGCTCGTTCGGAGAATCGACTAATTTGAAAAATTTGTTCCGACATGGGTGACGCCTGGAGAAACGGGTTGGGATACACTGGAACGCAGGCTGTTGGACCAATTTCGACGATGCCAGCGTTTTGAAAAAAATCTATCGATTCCGAGTTGTCCGAAGAAGACGAGCAGGAGGTTAACACATTGGAAAACCGTTTAGAGAATGCGAAGTGGTGGCTCGGGGTTATCGTGGTGGCGTACGGAAGGTCTGCAAACCACAGTTCCCATTCGGTCCCTAGCCTGAGTTCTCGTAGAATCTGGATGAAATGGAGATCCCGACGACCCACAGTTCGCGCACCACACCAAACAGTTCCGGCAAACAGGAGGAAAAAAAAGAAAACTCCTAGGAAGTTCCATACGACCTGGCGACCCTGTCTACATGGAGTAGCTCTTTTGTTGCATAGTTGTTTTTGTTTGGGGGGTCTACAAGGCTGGCAACATGGATACACGCATTTCTTGTTCTTTGTTTTTGTCGGCGTCCTAGTTGTTGTGTGCGTAGGTAGAAGTAGAATCGGTCTTTCCAGAAGTTTGGGGATTTGCTAAAAAGGGGCCTCCTCGAATGCGTTCGAACAGTATAGGTTCGTTCCTATTTGCAAATATACCTTTCCTTCCGCGTTACAGGTGCTCTTCCATATCCCCGATATGCGGAAAATTCTGTCGTCTCTGGTGGGTTTTAGTTTTTCGACATAGTGACACACTTCTTGTTTCCGTAGATATTCCATCTTGTCGAACTGTTCACGGTGGTGTCGCTTTTGTGGATGCCTCTTTCTTCTCCGCCTCTTCCTCGTCTAGCTTGCAACAGGATTGCAATCCCTTTTGGAGCTACAATATTTCCTAGGAGGGACTCTGCGATCCCTTGTTTAACCGAATGGTTCGGTGAATCCTTCAAATCGAATTCTAGGGGGAAATTGTGTGGCGCCACATAGGTTGAATGTTTTGTACTCTTCCAAATCCTTCCGCAATTGCGTATCTCTCCAATATTTCTGGGGGTGGATTAGAACTTCGGAAGGGGTTTCGGATGCCCACACAACATAGGAAATGGGTCCTTGCCCTGGATGGGTTTGTCTTTAGAGTTTCTTGCTTGTATTGCTAGAATTGTGCCTCAATGTTCTGTCCAGGTTCTGTGGTACGTTTTGGAATCCAAGTACCTCAAATGGGCTGGAAACGAATGGTTTTGTCTCTATCTGATTCACAGGTCTAGAAGTTTTTTGTAGATTTTTGTGTCTGCGAAACTCTGTTCTAGCTTCGTGTAGTGGTTGTTGTAGTTTACTCTTTCTTTTCTTCTGTAGCGGCTTTCCTGTCGGCTACTTCTTCCAGCTTTCGGGGCTCTTTTATGCCGTAGATTTATCTTTTCCCACTCAACAAACGTTTTCTCTCCATCGCGGCCTCCCTGGTGCTTTCCACGGAAGGCACGCCAATTGTTCTCTGCTAGGAGTAGTTTTTTTCCGCTAGTCTCGCAATTCGATCTCGTGTGGTTAGTAGAAGGGTTTATTGTTGTGTCTATCTTCTCTATCGGAAATGATGGAGCGTTCTGTTCCGTCCAAACCTTCTGGTTCTATTGCCATCGTACAAACTCTGTGTCTCCTAGTGGACGAATACCTTGCTGGGTTTGTGGGAATTTCCGTTATATGTCTCGCAAACGGGCTTGGCATCTCGCTAGATATGTTCCACCTTCTGTTTCCTGTATGTTTGTAGGGTTTGTACCTAACCCCAATCCTTCATCTGATTCCAATACTACCGCGTGTTTAGGGTGGCTACAAATCCAAAAAGCGGATACCCATAGAGGCAAATATGTTTCTTCCTATACTGGTATGTCTTGGTCTTGGTATGTTATGTATACCCTCTTAGCCTTCGTGTCCCCGAGGGTCCCCATATATATAGAATTATAGGGTTTTTGTCTGTTTTGATAGTAGAACTAGGTTGCTGTGTATAGTAGACGCTAGAGCCTTCCATTGCTTCTCGAGAGTGGTGTGTTCACCAAAAAGTTTATCGTCTCTGGGTCCCCCATTTTGTTTGTGTTGTACCGCTTGGGTTTGCAAGATCTAGGAGAATTTTACTTCTGTCTGTACTCCATATAGAGGACACCTTGCTTACCCTACATATCCCCTTTGGGTGTATAGTGGGTGTGCACAATGTTTCTCCTAGTCTAGAATCTGTACCAATTAGCAGTTTGTTTGCCACGTTGTTCCCCATCGATAGAGGAAGCTGCACATTCCATCTGGCATACAAAATTGTTGTAGGACATTTTCTCTCCAAAGAGATTCCGACTGCTGGGAATTGGGACTAGAATAGTATAACAGTTGGCTCCTACATTGTCTACATTGTCTAGAATACTGCAATCTTTTTCCATGGGTTTTGCAGGTGGTAGGACAAACAGTCTATATTCTAGTGGTTGTGCCTGCGTATAGTCTCTCGTACATCTATTGCATAAATCCTATACCGTCTAGTCGAAGGCTTTCTAGAAAGCGGGGGAGTTTTTCAGAAAAAGATCTCCTATTTCTATATCGGATACGTTCTAGTTTTTTGCACTTACTATAGCTTTCTGGTTCCGGTTGTGTTGGATGTTTTTCTCTCGATATCGTCTAGAACGGTGCTGTCCGTCTTCAAAATTTCTGCGCATGTTTTCTATATCTGTGTGGTTGTGTTTCCAGAATATCTGTATGTAGATACTATGCGTACGTTGGTTTGTACATGGCAGCTCGGCCAATAGTGGTGGGCTCGAATGTTGGAAAGAATTGTTTTGCAATGGGCCGCCGCGGATACAGATCGAGACCCTGCTTTTGTGGTGGAGGGACTTGGTGCTTGCAGCCAATAGTGTTCCTGACATAATGTCGTATACAATACTTCGGAAACTGAGTTCCAAATGTGTACGATTCCCTCCGCCTTGTGCGAGATTTATCTGTTCCCTCCGGAATTCTTATGTTGGAGGGTAGCAGACTTTGGCTATGTCGCTTTGCCCAAGTTGTTGTCGTATATATTTTGTAGTAGTAATGTTTGTCGGTCCGCTCTCCTACGGAGCGTACTTTATCCCATATCCTTTTGCGGTTGCGAACCTTTGTAGTTTCTTGCATATTTGAGAAGTAGTTGATACTATATGTAAGTTGAAATTATATGTTCAAGTGGGAAAAATAATTTGGAACCAATATTTACTAGAAAAATCGTCTGAGTTTATACTACCGAAATTCGGTGAAAAAAAAAAGATGTATGTTGGTGTCTATCACAATGGTATTTGGAGCTTCTATAGTGTGGTAGTTGAAAGTAGTCGAAAAAGGTAGTTGAAAACCCCTCAATTTCGGGGACGGATTTAATTGTAATTATTTATAGTGTTTTTCTTTCTTTGTTTAAGTGGTTTAACATCACTTTCTATAAACTTTTTTACTTTTTTCACCTTTTTACGGTTCTACTGGGTTTTAAACCCCTATATATAAGGCTTATGTGATACGTTTTTAAGTAGGTTTTTATACTATTATTGTAGGTGTGGGGTGTTTGTTTCACTCTGTTATTTTTGTTATACAAAAACAGGTAACGTAATGATACCATGTTACTTTACTGGGGCCGGGATCCAGAATTTGGAGAACGGAGGGGTTGTCTAGTTGCGAAGGTAACTCTTGCATCTACACTTTCCTGTGTTTTACGGCATTTAAATTCAGACTCCAATGGTGGTAAACCGTTGATATATGTAAAAACTCCGTGGCTCGGGGGTTAGGGTTAGGGTTGGCAACCCCGACCCCCCCCCCCCCCTTCAGATCCCGCCCCTTGGCAAATAATGAAGCTGATTGATTGGAAGCACAATAGTTCTTCAATAAGTCAAACAGTTGAAGTAATTGAACTTAAACAAAATGACAAAATGGTGTTTGAAAGATTGCACAGGCCAGTTCGTATACTTGCGATACTGCAAATACCTCGCATTGCTATTGGAATTCCGACGAGTTTGAATCAACGGTTTCGATATTTAAATGGGAAAGGTGACAGAACACTCACATTATATATTTTCAATATACAGTGGGGCTCAATACCGGACACCTGGGATGTTCCCAGATTCCACTGTAAATCAAGTATATGTGCAATGCAATCATGAACATACATTATCGTATAACACTTGAATGCCGGAATAATGTACATGTATGTACATGTATTTACTTGCATCGTTGGTACAATTTATCAATACATCGGTGCACTCTATAATATAATAATAAATTGTACGCATGAACTACGACGCTTGCATGTTGTGTGATCTAATGTTTTGTTAACAGAACCCATGCATTTGAATGAATAATTCAGGCGTTAAACTGTGATGTTCATCAATTATTTATAATCCGTTCATGGTATTGCTTTGGCGTGGAACTATAATAATCGCGATATGGTACTCTTTCTCAAACCACGATGCATTGTTGTTTCTGCCTCCGTATTGGCATACTTGCGTTCGCCTATATTATCTCATAAATGAAAATATACCTCACTGGTTAATAAATTTGCTACAAATATACATGGATGCATGTTCCTACCACTATCGGGCTAATGAGCACATTACCTCCGAAGTGTTATACACTTTGATTAAGAACAACCCTATAAGGACTATACTCTCCAACTACCGCAGCGAAAACTGTTGGTGGTTATGATTTACGACTCTTTTGTTTCCATGGGACTTGTAATTAACCTTTGATTTCTGACAAGCATCGTGGCGTTGACATTTCTGCACTGTGTTATCAAACGTTTAGCTGTCCTCAGTGCACTTTCCAACTCTGGTATTTCATGATAAGTATAATATACAATGTGGCCGGAGAGACCGACGAGCCGAGAGAAACGCTGAGAGAAAATATGATGTACAGTTGAACCTCTCTAAACCGGACACCAAGAAAGCAATTGCGATCGTATTTATGATGAGTTTCTTGGTCATTTATCTCAGGTGATAATGTATGTTCGTGATCGCATAGTACACAATTATTGCTCAGAATGATCAACTGTCTGATTTACAGTGAAACCTATCTTAGCCGGACATACTGGGGACCTCCCAGGGTGTCCAGTTTAGAGAGGTTTCACTGTACTATTTTAGCCACACATTATCTGGCCGGCCAGTGTTCATAGGAGGTGGACTGATAATAATCAACAAAGAACTGGGGCCCGTTTCACTAAACTTCGTACGACAAAAAATGTTCGTAAGTGCAAATTCTGTATCGTCTGGAAATTTCAATTGATGGATTTACATTCATAGAGCATAGCCTATGCTCAATAAATGCAAATGCAATAATTGTTCACAAGAAAACATTATTAATGTTAATTTTACAGACTGTCATAAATTTGCACTTACGAACATTTTAGTTGTACGAAGCTTAGTGAAACGGCCCCAGTGGGCCGTTTCACTAAACTTCGTACGACTAAAATGTTCCTAAGTGCAAAGTTATGATAGTCTGTAAATATCACATTAACAATGTTTTCTTGTAAACAATTATTTGATTAACATTAATTGAGCATAGGCTGCATATGCAGCCTATGCTCAATAAATGTAAATCCATCGATTGAAATTTCCAGACGATTCTAAATTTGAGCTTACGAACATTTTAGTCTTACGAACGGCCCCAGTTGTCCACAGTACGATTAGCGATTAATCGTGCAGCATGCAATAAGAAATAGCTAGTTACTTACATTATACTACTGTCTATTTCATGTTTTTCTGCCGACGAAATCTTGCATAAGTCATGACTATTAACCCTTTCAACCCTAAGTAACTGGAATGGACTGTGATATGCTAATGTTCCGACCAATCCAATGGTCACAAAATCATCTTCAGATTCGTCCATTTATGAAAAGGGGGTGTTTTTGTTTTCAAAAATATTAAAATTACTTTCAAAAAGTGCAGATCCTGATGAGACGGCTCGTTAAGAGCCGGCTCATCTGGATCTGCACTTTTTGCATAAACCGATATAGCGGGATTTCAGGTTCAAAGGGTTAAACACATTAAATTTACAAAATATTAAAGGTCAGTACTTTTTCATCAACGACAAAAAGTTCACCCTCCAATTTATTTATTTGATCAACTTTTGATATTTGTGTTTCAGGGGGGCCGTTTCACTAAGCTTCGTAGGACTAAAATGTTCGTAATAAATGTGAATCCATCGATTTCAATTTCCAGACGATCCTAAATTTGCACTTACGAACATTTTAGTCCTACGAAGTTTAGTGAAACGGGCCCTTGGATATCGTATGAAATGTGTTACTACTGTCTGCTTCACGAAACCTGCCCAGATGTTACGGCTATATAAACAAACAAAAACATTATTGTTTTCGATACTATTAAATTGTTGCAACATTTAAGAATGAGCCTTCTTTAATTTAGTGCAATATCGATTTTATTGCGAACACACAATTTTCATATCGTGTTACACTTACAAAACGTGACATGAACTCAGCTTTTCCCAGTGATTTCCGAAATGTTACGCATCCATAGTGAGGTCGCCGGAAATAACATCATTCTGTTGATTACAGCGCGTCATAAATAAGATATGCTCTATTTGAGCATGTCTTATTTATGACGCGCTGTAATCGATGGTAAAGATAATAGCCAGTGTATGCGAGTATCCTGTACCTACTCCAAAGTCGAATTGCGTGTCGAATGAACGGAGCCCCGCAGGAGACATGGATTTTATTTTATTAATTCGTTCCCACGAAAGAACAATTCGTTCCCTCAATTTAACAATTAGTTCCCTCGAATTAAAAATTCGTTACCACGATATAACAATTCGTTCCATCGAATTCGTTCCCTCAATTTAACAATTCGTTCCCTCGAATTAACAATTCGTTCCCACGATATAACAATTCATTCCCACGAATTAACAATTCGTTCCCGTGGGAACGTATTATTATTTCGTGGGAACGAATTGTTAAATTGAGGGAACGAATTTTTATTTCGTGGGAACGAATTAATAAAACATAATTATACGTCCCATGCGGGGCTCCGTATAAATATGCCCATCTAAATGTGTATTTGTTCTGCTAGTATCGAAATCATGTTTGATGTGGTTGTTCCCTCCTGGGGGCCGTTTCACTAAAATGTTCGTAAGTGCAAAAGTATAATAGTCTGTAAATGTTACATTAACAACGTTTTCTTGTAAACAATTAATGGATTTACATTTATTGAGCATAGGCTGCATATGCAGCCTATGCTCAATAAATGTAAATCCATCAATTTAAATTTCCAGACGATACTAAATTTGCACTTACGAACATTTTAGTCTTACGAAGTTTAGTGAAACTGGCTCCTGGATCGTCCGTACCTTGCAACGAACGTATAAATACAAACTGGCCAATTACATGTACAGCCGGGATTTGTTCCTGGTTCCACAAACGAACGATTGCATATCGTTTACACATCGTTTTCTCTTTATTTATTTTCAAATTAAAAACAAGGTAAACTGCACGATATGCGTTGACAGAAACGACAGGCGTTTAAATAGTCGAGAGTCGGGTATTTAAACGAAAATATCGTACATAAACAACCAACTATTCACGTTAACTTCGATTCTGTTTGATTTTCTTGTGAGCCTTCAACACATCTTTGCTGTACGTAGTGAGTACATGGTGCCGTTTCACTAACATTTGTACGACTAATATAAAATGTTTTTAAGTGCAAAATTATGATTTCACATTTACACTGTTTTCTTGTAAACGATTATTGGATTTACATGTATAGTGCTTAGGCTGCATATACATCAATTGGAATTTCCAGGCGAATAGCCTAGTATTGCACTTACGAACATTTTAGTCGTACGAAGTACTGTGCCCCCAACTAGCGTGGGTACAAACAGGGGCGGGTGGAGGCGGGTTCGGGGCTGCAACCCCCCCCCCCCCACCCCATTCAGCCACAGAGTTTACATAGATCACAGTTTACCACCAATTGGAGTCTGAATTTAAATGCCGTAAAACACAGGAAAGTGCATTTCGAAGAGCTCGAAAATAGAACAACGCCCTAGTTGCGAACGGTAACACTTGCAATTACTCCCGCTTTCCCCAAATGCTGGATCCGCCACTGACAAATACAGTTCACATACAGTCATGTAGGCCACCTGATTATTGCGAAATTACATTGAACCGATCGGCACGATAAGATAATGGAAGGGAATAGCATTCTATCACTTCTGACACCACAATACTGGATCTCCGACTGCGTTATCACATCCTGAGATCAGCCGCAATAAGTAGACACACGCGTTACGGCGTACCACACTGGTGTTACTTCATTACATCGGTAGTTCGTGGGATAACAGAATTTTATAATATAAAATTAACCACATCAGATGTGAGGATAGTTTGGTAAATCACATTTAGAAAACTGGGAAACGTGTACACGTATCTGCGTTAATTTGCTGGGACATATTGGCTCACCATAATTCATGCCTCTCTGAACAGTGTATTGCTTAATAATTCCAGCACAAACATATTTACACAATTCCCTAACATTTGATTGGCCCGTAGCAAGTCTCTGTCTAAAATGTATATCCCAGTAAACTCCCACGCCGAACTACTTTCCGTAATCGTGAGGCGCAGTTAAAATAATTCTTAAGAAAACGGAAAATAAACACATTTCTTGATGAATTTATTTCAAATGCTGGAATTATAAGGAATGAATGGCCTTTTTGTGGAATTTATCGGGGATATAAACTTGGAAAAGTCGCGGGAATACTGGACGAGGCCTTCCGGCCTTCGTCCAGTATTCCCGCGACTTTTCCAAGTTTATACCCCGATACATTCCATAAAAAGGCCATTCATTCCTATAATAAATGCATCTGCGCTGTCCCATCTGTGCCCGCTCTGTGCTATTGAGTTAGATAGAGAATACCAGTTTATTGTATTTTTATTTATCCCGTCAACACAGTGCGTATGTGCCGTGAAACACGGTGCCGTGAATTTTTTTTGATAACATGTCAATACGACCTAATCACTGCGTATGAATATGTGCGGTGGCTGGGGTTATTCTTTTTGCATGTTAAAGCCATTTGTAGGTGTTGACGGGATCAATCGAATAGTAGGTTAGCAAACCTACTATTCTCTATATATCAGTGCGGCATTTCACTGACGTCAATCGGTAATTTATGACAAGCAAAACAACGGACCATGCAAATGGAAAATAATGAATTTCTGACACTGTTTAAAGATTATCTGGTATAATAATAATAATGGCAATGTATGCACATTATACGGGGCTGTGACTGGAGAAATGGGGCTTATGGGATTTGTGACCAGTGTAGTTCCTGATCAAATAACACACATCTGTAATCGGATTGCTGTAGAAGCATGGCGGTGTTTCATTGATATATTGGAGAACAGTGCAGATCCTGATCAGACTCTGCGTATGCACAAGCTGATCTGGATCTACACTGGTCACAAAACCCATAAGCCCCATGTCTCCAGTCACAGCAACATATTTGTGCAATCATAATGTATTCTGAAATCAAAAGGATTGACTGGAAATAATATATGTACTAAAATGTGTATTCATTCGATGCGTCTTAAATGCAATTTCGTCTATGAAGACCACTACATATTTCAGCCATGCTGATGAACATATACAGTGAAACCTCGGTAAACAGGACCCCAGGGTGTCCGATTTAGAGATGTTCCACTGTTAATCAGGCATATGACCATTAATAATTTAAGATACATATGTGTGTGCGTTGCAATCGTGAACATGCAGTATCATCCGTGAACAAAATACCAGAAACCCATCACAATGCGATCGCAGATGTTTTCTTTTTGTGTCCGGTCTCGGGAGCTTCCATTGCATGTATTATATTCGTGAACTTACAATTGGAGGAGACTGTCAAAACGTAAATAAGAAGTAAATCATATTATTGCATACAAACTTTCACAGCTTAATAACACAGTGTGATAACATCATAATACAATAGTGTAATACATATACAAATGAGCCCGCGTCAGAAAGCCAGGGGCGGATCCAGATTTGGGGAACGGGGTGGGGTTGTCTAGTTGCGAAGGTAACTCTTGCAATCTACTCCCGTACCGTCCGTAGCTAGCTACGGACGGTAGTACGGAAGTAATTGCAAGAGTTACCGTTCGCAACTAGGGATTGTCCTATTTTCGAGCTCTTCGAAATGCACTTTCCTGTGTTTTACGGCATTTAAATCTCCAACTGATGATAAACAACTGTGATATATGTAAACTCCGTGGCTGAACGGGGGAGCGGGGTGCAACCACAGAACCCCCCATCCAGATCAGCCACTGTAAACATGTTAGGTAATGAATACAGCTTCAACGTTTTGATCATGCGCTTATGCTATAAATAGAATGTAGCCCATGTGTTGATTTAATATGATATTTATTAAACTATTTGACTGATTTCATAACAAAACTCGACATAGCCTCGTGTCTTATGAAATCAGTAACCTCGTTTAATAAATATCAAATTAGATCATCTATCACTTGTACAATACATGTACATGTAAGTATTCTCGAGTTTACTTGTCATAGTTACACTGGCAAATAGTTTGCAAAATTCCGTTGTCATAGTTACACTGGCAAATAGTTTGCAAAATTCCGTTGTCATAGTTACACTGGCAAATAGTTTGCAAAATTCCGTTTTCATAGTTACACTAGCAAATAGTTTGCAAAATTCCGTTGGAATTTTGCAAACTATTTGCCAGTGTAACTATGACAAGTAAACTCGCGGAGCATCCATGTATTATTATGTACATGTACATTCTTTTCAAAATAGTTTATCGTATTGGATTGATTTTTTTTCCTTTTTTATTACGATAATTTGTCTTTTCCGTCCATTATATTAATCGTTTTTTGTTTATTTCCTTGTATCTTTCTGTCCTTAGGAGGCATGCTGGCAAGGTAAGACTTACTAGGTTTGAGCTAACTATTGTCTGTTCCACGTTTTGCTGCCGACGAACTTTTGGCAATTGACGTCATGTGTTATCATGATTATTTTCTTTATTTAGAGGCCATGTGTTTTCCCAATGTTTGCAAACAGTGTAGATCAAGACGATCCGGTTCGTAACGAGTCGTCTAATCAGGATCTACACTATTTGTGGATATGTTCCGATGTTTAACAAAGACTATCAGTGATTCAATATCAGTTGCATGTTCTTAGGGGTGAACGGGAGACAATTCTAATGAAATACCAATATGTGTTTATGCCTACACGTACGACAGCCAGTGAAGGACTTCATTATTATATTGACCATCAATCCGCGACATACGCTGGTACAGTGGAACCTCTATAAACTATAAACCGGACACCAAGAAAACTACTGTGATCTTATTTTTGATGAGTATCTTGGTCATTTATCTTAGGTGATAATGTCTGTTCGTGGTCGCATATCACACATATATGACTCAGACTGATAAAACGCCTGATTTACAGTGAAACCTCACTAATCCGGACACCCTGGGGTCCTCCCAGGGTGTCCGGTTTAGAGAGGTCTCACTGTATCCACACATCCAGATCCAAAAAATCTCGGTCCACCGTCCAAGACAAACATTCCACTCGCAGACAGTGGCGTACAGTTACTACATTAATACGGACGATGTATCCGCCACGATTTATCGGACTCTGTCCAATAGCGCGGCGTGATCAATAGATTCTACCCAATCTAACGTGCGTCCTAAACTGAGCCACGGCACTGTATTACTCTCAGAACCTGATCGTGCCAATACAGGCACACTGCTATGTGCGTCGGCAAGCGCCACATTTACTTATGGATTTATAAGTAAAGGGGACCATGAGGATTTTATTTTCCTTGGTGCCTGGAGGTTGTTGTTGTTGAGGAAGAAAGTGAGTGTCGCATTAAACGCTGATGCAGGAATTAATCCGCCGTCGGACGTTTCCGAGTGGTGTTGAGAAAATTAAGGAAGTGGACTTATGATTAGCGGTTACATTCGAAAGTGTAATTATTGTCTGAAATTTGAATTGAGTTAGAAACTTATTGGATTAATTCTTGAGCTTAGTAATTATCTGGGATACTGCATTTACAGAGGTGAGTTGGGTACATTACTCTCTGCGCTAATATGTCCATCATGTGTCAATTTATTCTTTTCAAAATATTTGAATAGTGTTTGGGATCAAGTAGCTTGGTTGACTGAGCCTGAGGTGTGCTTTGACACTTCTCTGGCTCAGACAATCAAATTACTTGATTCCAGTTGGTATTGCGAATATATGCTCAGACATTTTGATAATCTGGGTAAGATTAGCAGAGGTTTTGTACATATACGTACATTTATGTCCACTGTTTGTTTTAACTATTTAAATGCGAGAATAAATAAGTGTTACCTGTGGGCCGTTTCACTAAACTTTGTACGACTAAAATGTTCGTCAGTGCAAATTTAGAATCGTCTGGAAAATTTCAATTGATGGATTTACATTTATTGAGCATAGGCTGCATATGCAGCCTATGCTCAATAAATGTAAATCCAATAATTGTTTACAAGAAAACAGCGTTAATGTGAAATTTACAGACTATCATAATTTTGCACTTACGAACATTTTAGTCGTACTAAATTTAATGAAACGGCCCCCTGCTGTATATTAATATTTATCTCTCTTTTAATACAGACAACGTGTTTTAGCTGAACATAGTATTATCTCACACTGAGATGATTCTGTTGTACTTTTCCTTTATAAGTTTTGGAGAAATGGGGCTTATCACCTTTACGACCAGTGTAGCTCCTGATCAGCCTGGGCATCCACACAGTCTGATCAGGCTCTGCACCGTTCGCCATTCCATTAATGAAACACCCATCATGCTTCTAACACGCTGTATGGATCTCAATATCAAGCTACAGGAATGTGCTATTAGATCATGAGCTACACTGGTCACAAATCCCATAAGCCCCATTTTTCCAGTCACCGCCACAGTTGATGATGACCATTGGAAGAACACCAAGTATCAAAACTTAATTCAGAACCGCAACATTTAACAGTACGAATGTACAAACCTATTTTGTTGGTAGTGTTATTTTCATATTTAATATCTGATTTAATTGTAAATATTGTTTACAATATACAATTATTGTATTTTGATTCGGCGGTGTACATGAGATTTACGTACCTGAGCAAAGTCATGACTAAAAAGACAATAATTATTTTATTATATGACCCATATTACATAATGTATATGATAGAACGACGGACGATCTGTCTCATGTTGTAGTTGCGTGATCTGTGACACGCGCATGTTGCTATACCTGAATATCAGTATCTGACTCGTCTCGTTGCGCGCGAAGAGTCCGAGTGTGTTATTCGAAATGTGATATTGAATATCAGATTTCAAATATCATTCTCGGGACTCGTTTCGCTCAACGAGACGAGTCCGAGACTGATATCCAGGTGAATATCATATATGTCCACAATCATGTGACCCGAAATTGGACAATCTCATTGGTTGAAAAAGTCAGTCATATAATAATACAACCGACACAATCCTAGTTGGCATTTCACGCAACTAATAAAAACTAAAATAATGGAGAAATGGAATACGGTTTTCAAATTAATTATTTAAGTACGTATTCACTGAATTAATTAGTAACGACGTCGTTGCATCTGTTTCTGTGTACGGTACGGTCTTGCATTAACTCTTTGGATGCTAGCGGTGAAAATATCCGCCAAACGAATTAGGAGTATATGTTTTATTTCTCTTTGTAAACATGTCTTGAAATTTCATTATAATTGAGTCCTCAGAACTCAATTCTAATGAAATTCCAAGACATATTCATGATATTTATGGGGAGAAATACAAGAAAATATACAATTGCAAAGTATACTTATCTAGCAAAGTTGACTTTGAGGGATCAATCATTTTTTACCGAAATGCATTATTTCATATAGAACTAACGCCTGCATATATTTGATGATTATGTACAGTAGCGCTTTTCTGCTCCTTACCTATTTATATATACTAATATCGTATACATATCGTAATCGTATAGTATTGGTATAGTTAATGAGCATATCGTATGATCATATAATATTGGTATGTTTGTACCGTATCATCTAATAGTACAAACGTATTATACGAATATCATACAAACATACGATATCCGTTCGTATTTACGATTTATCCGTACGGATATGGTATGAATATACCATAATCTGGTATGTTTGTACGATACAAACGTACCAGAATTATACGCATTTATAAACATGGTATAAACGTACGATTTGAATGGTATATCTATACGATATTGGTTGGTATGTACGGTCCAAACATACCGTACGTTTATATTATATGCATATCGTATATAAAACATATCGTATTGGTAAAGTATACGTATAGTATTGGTATAGTACGTATAGTTGACCTGCAGAAAAGCGCTACTGTATGCATACTTATTATACTGAATTTATTACATTATCACAGCCAAAATGGCTGTGATAATGTAATAAAGTCAGTATAATAAAATTAATAAATTTATCCTTAAATCGAACATTTATCTCTCAAAGTGTACTTAGCAAGATAAGAATTCTTTGCAATTTTGGTGAAATAGGCTACAGAAAGGTTTTAAAATGTGTGAAAGATTAACACATGCGGTTGTGTAATAAAGTCAGTATAATAAAATTAATAAATTTGTCCTTAAATCGAACATTTATCTCTCAAAGTGTACTTAGCAAGATAAGAATTCTTTGCAATTTTGGTGAAATAGGCTACAGAAAGGTTTTAAAATGTGTGAAAGATTAACACATGCGGTTGTGTAATAAAGTCAATATAATAAAATTAATAAATTTATCCTTAAATCGAACATTTATCTCTCAAAGTGTACTTAGCAAGATAAGAATTCTTTGCAATTTTGGTGAAATAGGCTACAGAAAGGTTTTAAAATGTGTGAAAGATTAACACATGCGGTTGTGTAATAAAGTCAGTATAATAAAATTAATAAATTTATCCTTAAATCGAACATTTATCTCTCAAAGTGTACTTAGCAAGGGCTACAGAAAGGTTTTAAAATGTGTGAAAGATTAACACATGCGGTTGGGTATGTAAAACATTTTGCCAGACTCAGTTAATGTGGAGGATCAGGAGGCCGTTTGGTCGTAAGTGCAAAACTATGATAGTCTGTAAATTTCACATTAACAATTTTGTCTTGTAAACAATTATTGGATTTACATTTATTGAGCATAGGCTGCATATGCATCCTATGCTCAATAAATGTAAATCCATAAATTGAAATTTCCAGACGATCCTAAATTTGCACTTACGAACATTTTAGTCTTAAGAAGTTTAGTGAAACGGGCCCCATACTACACATCTATAGTTCAATTAACTATATTATTGAGGAAACTTTCAGTGGCAAACATTATAAAGACATTTGATTTCACGGTTGTTTCGGTAATTATATAAACCGTCAATTAACCCTTTCAACCCTAAGGAACTGGAATGGACTGTGATATTCTAATGTTCCGACCAATCCAATGGTCACAAAATGATTTTCAGATTCGTCCATTTATGAAAAGTTTTTTTTTTTGTTCTCAAAAATATTAAAATTACTTTCAAAAAGTGCAGATCCTGATGAGACGGCTCGTTACGAGCCGTCTCATCTTGATCTGCACTTTTTGCATAAGCCGCTATATATAGCGGGATTTCAGGTTCAAAGGGTTAAACAGCACATTAAATCATCTACATGTATATATATAAGGATGTTCATTTGGGTGAAAAAGACAATTATTTGAAGCATAAATCATTAAATTCAGCAAAGCGAAGTCGTGCGTTAGTAAACGAAGTCATGCATTAATAACTAAAACATGTGAATGCTTTAATTTAACGTCACAACTGGCTCGATGACCTTGCATGTCGGGACCTGTATTCTGTATTCTGTATAATTCGTGTTCGCCCTGTTTAGAGCAACCTCTTGACGAGTTGAAATTGGGTATTCATCATGCAGACCGACTATTAAGTCCCCATCCGATAGAACTAGGGTAACACGAAGTTGTCTTGCCCAAAGACACGCCTACTCGGCCAGCAGGTCGAGGTGGGTATCGAACCCATGCCCGTACGCAGGAATTAATTTAGGGGGGAGGGGGGGGGGGGTGCGTTATCGACGGTGCGAAGGGCTAAAAATTATGTTTGCACACCCACGGACAGTAACCCTTTCATCCCTAAGTAACTGGAATTGATTTTGATATGGTAATTTTGCAACCAATCCAATCATCTCACAATTATTTTCCGACCAGTCCATTTATGAAAATGGGGTGTTTTTGTTCCCAAGATTATGAAAATTACTTACAAAAAGTGCAGATCCTGATAAGACGGCTCGTCACCACCCGGCTCATCTGGATCTACACTTTTTGCCAATACCACTATACATACATGTGGTGTTGAAAGGGCTAAGGGGTGTGCGTACGCCTGGAACCCGCAGTCTGAAGATCAAACTTCTGAGCAAATTCGGCTACCAGCCGCATTACTAACCGACGACAGCTACAGTTTTAATATAACATTAAATAGAGGTTGGAAACGATTGTGATGTAAATAACGTGACATCGCATGAGATGAGCATAATTTATTTATTATGCAAGTGTAATTTGATGTTCCGCAGATCCTGATCAGACTGTGCGGGTGTTCATTTTGATCTACACTACAATCTACCTAATACAATGCCTGTTGTTTTATATAAACAATATTTTATTTCAAACATAATCACATGTCTTATATTCACATTAGTATTGGGAGATTGACGGGAAAACCAAAATGCCTGTTTTTTTATAAGATCATCTACCTGAACTCGAGTCTTATCCAGCAGACTATCACGTATATTTATTTAAACTATTAATACTCAACTTCCGAGAAACGGGAATGTGACACATATTAAACCAGGAAAGCAAAGATAATTTAAATCAACAATGTCAGGATTCTGCTGCAATGCGTACATGTAAAGTAAATGTAATGTAAATGAATGCACCTGTGGTGAAATGCACCATATCATCTCGCATTTCTATAAAAACTATAGCGTCTCACCAATACAGTAGAACCTCTCTAAACCGGGAACCCATGTGACCCCCGTTGTGTTTAATTTAGATGCGTTTCACTGTAATTTATGTCGTTCACGTATCTGTTCACGATTGAAAATGACACACACTGTTCATTATGTGGGACCTCTCTACACCGGACACCCTGAGGACATCCCAGGGTGTCCAATTGAGAGAGGCTTCACTGTATGTTGAGGTATGTTGGTATAGAGATTTACACCGTTCTTGAAGAATTAAAATATACAGTGGGGTCAGCGTGTAAGTGCACACACGAACGAACACGACAGGTTGGAACCAACCTGTCGTGTTCGTTCGTGTGTGCACTTACACGCTGACCCCACTGTACGCCGAATGTTGCCGTGTCTAGATACGAATTCTTACGCGACTGTAGAATATATAGGCAGGGATGTGTGTTAATAATTAAGCTCTATATATATATATGCACCTGTGTATAGTTTCTATATCTGAACGTTAAAGGTTCATGCCCACTTAGTCGGTGCAAACTGTTCTTTATAGGAGTTAAATAAATGTATAATTGTGTCACTATTCCACCAATTCTAAACATTACGAGTGCCCGCTATACATATATAGTCATTTAATAATATGTACTGATAGTGACTCGCGGTGGTATCAGGCTACTTTCATATGCAAATGAAACATGACCTGTTTTAATTATTTATACTAATTAAATGCGTCACCTGAAAACATAATATTTTCGATAGATTATACATTATAATCATTGCACATCAAAAAATAAATACAGAGAAAACATAGTAATGTCCGTTAACATTTTAAGGAAACGCGGTCATCGCCCCTGATATCAGTTTGGAAATTTACGTCCGATGTAAAATGTATAATAATGCCAATCAATACGTGGGGTAACGGTGAATGAATGTTTCGTTTGCCAGAAAATGTAAAATCCACAGAATATGCAAAGATGTCTGTATCCCTATATTATAACTTATTGAGTGGGCAGGTACCTTTAACTAGAAGTAATTATTCTACTTAGGACCGCCATGCAGTTCTTTGTCAACTACAGCCGGTTTTTCTGGCGTTTGCGCAGGCGCAATATTGTAACATTCGTTACAGTGGCCAATATATTCACTGAAGATGCCTGGTCGTAATCCACGGCCGCTTGCATTAATCTTGACCAGATTATCAACGTTTCTGAACATCTACTGGTAATGCCAACTCGTAATAAGCAATTTGATTGTCTGAGCCTGGGCTGTAGCACAGCCCAGGCTCAGCCAATCAAGCTGCAAGATTCACATATTCTGAAACAAATAAATTGTCAAAGATTGGCAGGATTAGTGCAGGTAGCACTGTAAAGACTGCGCTGGACTAAAGTAGGTACAGTCGAACCTCCGAATAGCAATCACCTGGCTGTAAAGGCCACAATTGTGTCGTCCCAGTGGCACGATTACTATATAAATGACCCTGCGAATAAGGACCACCTGCGAACAAAGGCCAGATTGTTCACTTCCCATGGCTGGCCTTTATACACAGGTTTGACTGTACATTGTACATTGTAAGTGCAGTACGCAGCCCCGCAAGGGACATGGATTATGTTTATTAATTCGTGTTCTCACGAAATAACAATTCGTTCCCTCAATTTAACAATTAGTTCCCTCGAATTAACAATTCGCTCCCACGATACAACAATTCGTTCCATCCAATTAACAATTCGTTCCCTCGAATTAATTAACAATTCGTTCCCACGATACAACAATTCGTTCCCGTGGGAACGAATTGTTATTTCGTGGGAACGAATTGTTAAATTGAGGGAACGAATTGTTATTTCGTGGGAACGAATTGTTAATTCGTGGGAACGAATTGTTAAATTGAGGGAACGAATTATTATTTCGTGTGAGCGAATTGCGGGGCTCCGTAGTGCAGAGCTGAAATCCGAATGTGTCGAAAAACTGTTAACAAGTTGCATGTACATGTATGTTTGATTCCTAACTATTTAGTATGTCTTTTGACGTGTTAATATTCTAATTATTGCGGTAATAAGCTTTAACCGCCCAGTAGCCGATTTCACCAAAATTGTTAAGTACACTTTGAGGGAGTAATTTTCAATTTCAGGATACATTTATTAATTTTTATTATACTGAATTTTTTACATTTTTACAGCCACTTTGGCTGTGATAATGTAATAAATTCAGTATAATAAGTGTGCATAGTTTTAATCATCAAATACATGCAGTCGTTACTTCTATATGAAATAATGCATTTAGGGATAACTTTAGAAATAAATTATTTCTCCCTCAAAGTACACTTTGCTAGATAAGTATGCTTTGCAATTTTAGTGAAATAGGCTACTGGTTGGACTGCGATGTGAGAGTATTTGATTTGATTTGATTTGATTTGAATTGATTTAATTTGATTTGATTTGATTTATTCGATTCGGCTAAAATTTAAGGGTGTGAATTGGCTCGAACACCTTCCATACCGGGTTATGTCAGTACACTGATTGTTCCAATTTAGTATACACAATGCCAGGTTTCATTGATCGTACTACAGTACTGTCTGCGATTATCTGACCAATATTTGATAATTTACTTATTTCAAAATACTTCAACATTGTGCTTGAAATCACACTATTCGACTGGCTGAGCTAGCTACAAATGTAGCTGTGCTACATATGTATGTGTTAGAAACTTTGATAATATTTGCATGAAAAACGCAGGCAGTTGTGTATATCATCCAGGTGGTTGTATTTTGAAACCGGTGTTATTTTCTATGATAAGGTGTGGTGTCAAGTGCGGTTTGTGTTTGATGTATACAGATGCCTGTATATAGAGAATAATAGGTTAGTGCCGTGAATGGGAAAATATATCTGGCAAAGCTTAGGAAACGGGATGGGCGAGGCTCTGCCGAGCACATCACGTTTCCGTGCCTCGCCAGATATTTTTCCCATTCACGGCACTAACCTACTATTATATTTACCCCGTCAACATCTACAAATCGTTTTTAAATGCAAATACATAACCCCAGTCACCGCACATATGCATACGCAGTGATTAGGTCGTTTTGACAGGATATCACACATGTTTCACGACACCGTGTTTCACGGCACAAACGCACTATGTTGACGGGATAATATAGCATTTTGCTTTCCATGGGAACTGCACGCAGCAGAGTGTGGAATGCAGAATGTAACGTTGATGATTATGCAACCACTACTGTGTACCCGTATCGTACTTCAATATGGTCGTTAAAGTCTTAACATTAGTGATTTATTGGCTCTTATGTCTCATTATAGCGCACTGTGCTTTGGTTATAGCCCTTGATTATTAGCAGGCTCTGTTGATATCAAGTTTATCAGACGAGACTAGGAAACGGGTAGAAATTCCGAGGCTCGCCGAGGAATTCACATCGTTTCCGATCCAAGCCTGATACACTTGAAAGCAAAACAAACTAGCATGGCATATAGGGTACTGGGATGAGCAAAAACAATGCAGCGTGTTGTACGTTGTGCCATAACACTTACGTGAACGTCATGTGACACCGTTCAAACAACGCAACGCCACATAAAGTAGTTCTGACTATTCAATGTAGAATATATCACATTGTTATCAGTCAGCGTGGATCGGGTTAATGCAAAGTGGGTTACCTGCTAAATACTTAGTTGCGAACAGTATGGATTAACTGTTGCAGTCTACTCCCGCACCGTCCGTAGCCCTGCTACGGACGGTACGAGCGTACATTGTAGATTGCAAGAGTTACTGTTCGCAACTAATAAATACCTAGATCAGGGGGCCGTTACACTAAACTTCTTACGACTAAAATGTTCGTAAGTGCAAACTTATGATAGTCTGTAAATTTCACATTAACAATGTTTTCTTGTAAACAATTATTGGATTTACATTTATTGAGCATAGGCTGCATATGCATATGTAAACAATTATTGGATTTACATTTATTGAGCATAGGCTGCATATGCATATGTAAACAATTATTGGATTTACATTTATTGAGCATAGGCTGCATATGCAGCCTATGCTCAATAAATGTAAATCCAATAATTGTTTACAAGAAAACAGCGTAAATCCATGAATTGAAATTTCCAGACGATTCCAAATTTGCACTTACGAACATTTTAATCGTACGAAGTTTAGTGAAACGGACCCGTGTTGTGATGTCTACTTTCGTGTATTCAGACCTACACGCTAATACACATGCCGCGCTTATAATGGCGCGCAACGCTGATTATATGATTATATGATTATATGAGTACAGCGCAGTCCAGATTGAAGGCATTAGTGTCATCGATATATTTATTTACGCTGCTTTTATAATCATAATCAGTTATGCAATTATTGCAAACATTTCTGCTCACGTGAAACTCCAATATCTACGTATAGACCAGTTTAGATATTTCAACGAATTCCTAAAAATAGTTATGGCGCTGGGAACAGTCGTCCATAATACACTAAGGAAGGTCGACGTTTTATTTATATTAATTGTATGGTTTAGTAATATCATTATCTTTTATTACCAACTTCATTTGATGCGTATAACAAATGATAAATACATTTATAAATGGTTTCATGGCGAAAATGACTGAAATTGTGACTGTTTATCTTTTGTTTAAGGTAGGGTATGCAGTTTATCACTATATAGTGTCGGATTGCTGGCACCTTAAGAATTTTTGTCAGGTCAGGTCAGACTATAGCGTATATAAACAACCGATATAAGCAACGAAATTAGATCAAGTTTGTATACAATCGGATGCATTTATGTTGCGGCCACGGAAGGCACAGATCGGACTGTGCATTCGTGCAGGGTCTTGATTGATCTGAATTCAGTCCGACATATGCTTGCACAAATTAATAGGCATACAATGGTCATATGGGGATCAAAATCAAGCAATTATGAAGGTTTTCTTTTTTAACTAATTATTTTATTGCAATACAATGTTAAACCGTGTGACTGCATTATGTGGTCGGATTATTCCTAACGTAACTCGATACTTAACTCGATACAGTTGTCAGAAACTGTGCTGTTCATTTGGAATTCCACAGAACGATTGTTACTCATGATCGAGCGGAGTATTCCGTGACTGGCATCCATATTTTGCGCCATTCTATGCTGTAACAGCCGCTGTCAACCCAGTTACTGGCAAGATACACGGAAATGTGGGTGCGGCTGGTGAAATGGGTTTTATTGTTTAGCGACCAGTGTAGATCCAGATCAACCTGTGCATCCACACAGTCTGATCAGGATCTGCACCGGTCGCATTTCCATATTTGAAGCACCCGTCATGTTTCTAACGAGTTATATAGATCGTGCTACGGAAGTGTGCTATTTTATCAGGATATAAACTGGGTCACTATTTTATCAGGATATAAACTGGGTCACAGACACCATAAAACCTATTTATCCAGTGACTACCAGAAACATGGCGTCTTACGAACATGAATCTTACCAAATACTTGACCAGTGTGTCCGGTTTAGCGAGATTTCACTGTAAATCAGGCATTTCCTATACCGAACCATAGATGTGTGATATGCGATCACGAACAAGCATTATCGCCTGAGATAAATGACAAAGTAACCCATCAACATTACGATCACAAATGTTTCTTGTTGTCCAGTTTACAGAGGTTCCACTGTTGCTTTCGTAGTTTCTAATTATTTGTTTGATGGAAGGAATAGGTCAATGACTTGTTACACGGAACCATCCTTAGCATCAAAGACCGCTACAAAGTGTGTTTTATCCGTCAACACAGTGCGTATGCGCCGTGAAACACGGTGCCGTGAAACATTTTTGACATCATGCCAATACGACCTAATCACTGCGTATGAATATGTGCGGTGGCTGGGGTTATTTTTTTTAAAATGTTAATGCCATTTGTAGGTGTTGACGGGATAAATAGAATAGCAGGTTAGTGCCGTGAACGGGGAAAACTATCTGGCGCGGCAGAGCCACGCCCATCCCGTTTCCTAAGCCTTGCCACATATTTTGTCCCATTAAGGGCACTAACCTACTATTCTCTATATACGTCACCTACACGACTTAGTTATATTCACCATGACACGATACGGCCATTTTTTCAGTATAATCGAACAGTCAACTGCCCACATGAGACAGGCAAATTAGGTCATCGTGGACGGAATGGATATTTCGGTCGGATAGAGCGAATTCGGGGAGTGCTGCCAGGATGCGATGGACCATATACACGTGCCTATAATTTGAAGATCATTTTTGTTTCCAATTACTGTTATAACATGACCACATGGGACGAATTTAGTGAATTGTAGGCATTATTACTTTTGCGACGAAAGTTCGGCCAAACCAGCATCCGATTCGTCTCCTCCTCACCATATTAATTTAATTATATTACATGCTATCCAGTGGTATACCATGTTTCTGGAAGGATTTTATTCCTTGAAGGAAATATTTCCCCCTAGACGTTGGCGAGACGTAAGTGACGTCACGTTTTGACGTCATTTCCGTTAATTTTGACAACGATATAAGCTGGTCTTAGAGCAAATTTCACATTTTCCAAATACACGTAGCATGTAACATACAAGTTATTCCACTACATTTGAAATACCGGATTTATTTCCATTGACATCTGTATTCCGTTTCCTCATCGGATTTCCAGATGTCTCGGGAAATAAATCCGGTATTTCCGTTTCTTTGTCGGATTTATAAATGTCAAGGGAAATAAATCCGGTATTTCAAAATGGTACATGTAGTTGAATAAACTCTATGTAATTTGTATACTGGTTTTGCCAACTTTGTATCGAAGCATATATATATATAGTACATAAGGTATGCCTCCGCCGTGAAATGACGTGGTGACATATATAGAGAATAGTAGGTTAGTGCCGTAAATGGGAGAAATATCTGGCAAGGCTTAGGAAACTGGATGGGCGAGGCTCTGCCGAGCACATCCCGTTTACGTGCCGCGCCAGATATTGTTCCCATTCACGGCATTAACCTATTATTCAATACAATGTATATCCAGTCAACACGTACACAAATAGCTTTAAACTGCAATAAAAATAACCCAGCCACCGCACATATTCATGCGCAGTGATTAGGTCGTATTGACAGGATATCAAAAATGTTTCACAGTACCGTGTTTCACGGCACATACGCACTGTACTGTGTTGACAGGATACAATATTAGCCCTGTCCGTCCGTCCATCAGGCCGTCCGTCCGTCCGAAATTATTGTCCGGACAACAACTTTGCCATGAATGGAGGGATGTCGAAATAACTTGGCACACATGTTCACCACGATGATGTTATGCATGGAGGTAATTTGAAACAAGTTCGCACAAACTTGCAACGCACTAACACGATGTGTCGTGCACCACGCACTGGTTTACAGGTCAACAGGGGCATTCGTGTGCCGACAGGTCATATTCTAGTCGCACCTGTCTTGGAAGATGTATTTCAATATCTGTATCTAATTGCCAGATCCTTTGAACTCGTTCTTCATCCATTAAACCTTAGACCGCTACTCACAACAATTGTCGTCTACTGTTGGTAATATATCAATAAAAACATGCTTTGACAGCGCTAATTATCAACATGCTTTGACAGCACTTCAGGAAATGATTCTGAAGTGCTGTCAAAGCATGTTGATAATTAGTCTAAAGTGTTGTCAAAGCATGTTTTTGTTGAGAACAATGGAAACTAGAAAACAAACAGCAGACGACAAAAAAGTAAGATAGCTGTCTAAGAGTTAATGTTCTTTCGAGGTTGTACTTGTTTGTTGTCTCCATCGTGCAACACGCTATAGTTGTTGAGTGTGTCCCCTTTGATATCAGTGTTATCTAGAAAGGTTTTATGTTTATATGTGGCTGTGACTGAAGAAATGGGGCTTATGGGATTTGTGACCAATGTAGATACTGATCGAATAGCATACTCTGGTAGCCTGATAATGATCTAGTTGTGCTTGCTGGAAACATGACGGGTGTTTCATTGATAAAATGCCGATATTGCCGATCCTGATCAGACTGTGCGGATCTAGAATGGTCGCAAAACTCATCAGCCCCATTTTTCCAGTCACCGCCACATACATGTATGTCTCTGTATCTAGCAAAACATGTTGTGATATTCGGCTTAACCATTTGAAACAAAATGTAACGAGCCGTCTCATCAGGATCTGCACTTTTTGAAAGTAATTTTAATATTTTTGAGAACAAAATCACCCCCTTTTCATAAATGGACGAATCTGAAAATCATTTTGTGACCATTGGATTGGTCGGAACATTAGCATATCACAGTCCATTCCAGTTCCTTAGGGTTGAAAGGGTTAACATAAACCTGTATCACCGGGATTTATTTAAAATACATACAGAATGGGATACTCACTGTCAGACTAGAATTTCCATAACCTTATGGACAGTAAACATTGAGGAGAAAACAAGGTGTTAACTATCATGTAAGACTTGTCAGTAAAAAGGAAAATCCTCTCAATATTATTGTTGCAGAAGTAAATGTACATTTATATGTAGTTTTAATAATTCCAATACGAATTTCACCAGTAACCGCAAACGGTTAGATGAAAGCAAACACAATAGTTCGCAATATTCTTCATTATTTACTTCTTTCAACATGTATGGGCAGGATTGGTGCGGCCTATAGTGCTGCATTCCGCACCGAGTTCAAATGTTTCACATCGCAAAATTCACCGGTTTACTGACGCGATGCAACTTAGCTCTACTTATTTACTAGCCGAATTTGTGTTTATTTCAAGGTGCATATTTAAGTAAGTATTCTTTGATATTTTCCTTAATATGAAACGGATTTTGATGAAATATGGCGCGGCAAACGCGTCTTCCAGAGTTGCATTTGATGGTCCAGGGAGTTCGGCACAGGCTTATGTCGTTTTTGCGAAGAATCGATTTCCATGTCGGTAGACACGGAAATCGATTCTTCGCAAAAACGACAGACGTTTGGGCAAAAATACAGAGACCACAAAATGCAGCTTAACAAGATGCGTTTGACACGCCATATTTCATCAAAATCCGTTACGTAATAAGGACAATATAAAAGAATACGTACTTTGAATCGGATGGATTCTGGAAGTCTCAGTACTGGTTGTTGTTGTTAATACCACGTGAGCATACACTTTGTATTTCGACGTTTACCATTTTACACTGGCGCTGAGTGCAGCACTAATGAGTATGGACAACGTTTAACTTGGTGTCTGTTAGCATCCGGGCTCAAGATAACCCATAAACGTTTCGACGGGTGCCATCTCGATAGTGTATCTGTCGGGTTGTTGAGGTTGAGAATGGGATTTAACATTCTGGGCCCGGTTGCTCAACACCTCTGTTAGCTTAACAGACTGATAAATCCTTAGCAATGCTAAGGATTTGACAGTCTGTTAAGCTAACAGAAGCTTTGAGCAAACGGACCAAGGTCTATAACTACATTAACTATACCAAACAACATCAATAAGTGAGACAAAATATAATAAGCTAAACACATATGTACTCCCTCCTATAACACAAAACCGTTATAGGAGGGAGTAAATAATTTGTTTAGCTTATTTCTTTCACTTATTGATGTTGTGTTGTATATTTAATGTATTTATAGATCCATGGTCCGTCACTTCAACCTGTGTCCATTCCTGTTCAGTTTGCTTTTAACATGTTTAAATTGGTTCGCTGTGTCAGTTGTTATTACGTATTATGGCAAGCTGTCTTACACAATCGCCTGCATTAATCTTGTCCAGATATCAACGTTTCTGAACATCTATTGGCAATCTCAACGGGCAGTCAAGCAGTTTCATTGGTTGCGCCTGGGCTGCATAGCAGCTTCATTCTAATCACGATATTCAAGTATGTTGAGAGATAGTGACGGGATTAGCACAGGTGGTGCAGGTGCCGTATGTGTGACCCATCGTTGATGGAACGGTACCTTCCAACGTCTGTCGCAATTATAATTCAGTTCCGTATGGACATCGATATGATCGGTCATGTATCTACTCGTATTGCTGATGACAGTCAGGAAAGACCACCCCGATGATTGAATGACGACGAACCAGGTATACCCCGATCAGACTGCAGTGGGCCGTTTCACTAAACTTCGTACAACTAAAATGTTCGTAAGTGCACATTTAGGATCGTCTGGAAATTTAAATAGATGGATTTACATGTATTGAGCATAGGCTGCATATGCAGCCTATGCTCAATAAATGCAAATCCATTAAGTGTTAATGTGAAATGTACAGACTATCATACATTTGCACTTACGAACATTTTAGTCGTACGAAGTTTAGTAAAACGGCCCCCATGAACGTTCGCGCTGATCTCGTGAGTTGTGGTTCGTATATATAGCCTTATAGGATCCATTGATCCACTTACAGCCGGATCATTTCCACAAATTCGAAACTTTTCAATTTAATAAGGGATGTGCTTCATTTGTGTTTATATAATATGATATTTATTAAACTCATTGATTGATTTCGTGAGAAACTGAGTGCCCTCTTGTCGTGTGTAGAGATGCTCTTTATAGCATGTACAGAGAAACCTCTATACAACCGGACACCAAGGAAACACATGTGATCTTATTTTCCATGAGTTTCTTGGTCAGTTATCTCAGGTGATAATGTCTATACGTGATGGCATAAAAGACAACTATGGCTCAGAATGATCAAATGCCTGATTTACAGTGAAACCTCTCTAAGCCGGACGTCCTGGGGACCACCCAGGGTGTCCGGTTTAGAGAGGTTTCACTGTATATGTATTACTGTAAGGCTTACGCGATTCAAACCATTAAACGCGTGGAATTCGCGGGCGGTTACACATTACGCCGACTGTTCATACATATATCTACACAAACGCCGGCGCTAATCGTTGCCAATATTTGTAAATTGATTAATGCTCATCATTTCTAAATAATTGATATATTGTGCTTGGAATAAAGCAATTTGATTGACTGAGACTGAGCTGTGTTACAGCTCAGTCTCAGTCAATCAAATTGCTGATTCGAGTTGGTATTGTCAATATATATTCAGAAACGTTGATAATCTGAGCAAGATTAGCCGAGGCGGTTGTGTATTTACATGGCGAGTAAGAGGTGTTTCTGTATCGGTTTAATTGCTAAAACATGTACCATTCTTTCAATCTTAATTGAAACAGCGGGATAAGCCGGTGGGTGTGTTTACAACAATTAGCGGTCTGGATTCGCGGGATCGGTAGACGAGGATCTCAGTAGGTGGTCAGGTACGTGTGGCAGCGCCAAGTGCCTATTATTCATGTATTACCACATCGCAGATTGCGTAAGGAAGTTCGTGGTGATTATAGAGATAATACACTGCTGGTGTTATTTTGATTTATTGTTTACACTAATTTCTCGACCAATGAAAGAGCAGCATTTCATCTCAATTAATCTTATACAAATACTTAATGCTAGCTCTAATTATATAGAGCTAGCGATATTTATTTGAGTTTATGTAGATTTGGCGTTCCATACAATACAATGTGACCACAAACAAACAATGTACAACATCTGATGCGTTCGTTATTGTCCTGTTACTCAGTATTGACGATTAGTGGCATGAGTCAAACATGCAGTACATAATACCAGACTCGAAAACAAATGTATCATTCCGGCAAATACTAGTGCATTATTTAACACAGCTGATTGGTGCGTTTTGTCACTTGTTCCTATTACATCGTAAACTCATTTACTATAATTGTTATATGGATAGCATTGTGCGGAGTTATCTACAACCGTGAATATAAAAGTGTTATTCACCGGCGGGTATACAGTGGACATTGGAATTATGTATGCAAAATTATGTAAGCTATATTTTAGTTGTCATATTATTGTCGTTATACCTTAGTGTTAGACCAATGTGCTTATGATCGTCAACAACGGTTATGTACGGAGCCCCACATGGACGTATACTTCTTTTTTTATTAATTCGTTCTCACGAAATAACAATTCGTTCCATCAATTTAACAATTCGTTCCCTCAATTTAACAATTCGTTCCCACGAAATAACAATTCGTTCCCGTGGGGAATAAATTGTTATATCGTGGGAAAGACTTGTTATATCGTGGGAACGAATTGTTAATTCGAGGGAACAAATTGTTAAATTGAGCGAACGATTTGTCTTTTCGTGGGAATGAATTGTTAATTCGAGGGAACGAATTGTTATATCGTGGGAACGAATGGTTAATTCGAGGGAACGAATTGTTATATCGTGGGAATGAATGGTTAATTCGAGGGAACATTCGAGGGAACGAATTGTTATATCGTGGGAATGAATGGTTAATTCGAGGGAACGAATTGTTATATCGTGGGAACGAATGGTTAATTCGAGGGAACGAATTGTTATATCGTGGGAACGAATTGTTATATCGTGGGAATGAATGGTTAATTCGAGGGAACGAATTGTTATATCGTGGGAACGAATGGTTAATTCGAGGGAACGAATTGTTATATCGTGGGAACGAATGGTTAATTCGAGGGAACGAATGAATTGTTATATCGTGGGAATGAATGGTTAATTCGAGGGAACGAATTGTTATATCGTGGGAATGAATGGTTAATTCGAGGGAAACGAAATCCATGTCCCCTGTGTGGCTCCATAGTTTTGGAGGTGTTCTGAAAGATTAAGTTTAAGTGTCGATCAAAGATTCGACGTTAGCTAAATTAATGTGCTTCTTTTATCCCTTCAACACAGTGCGTATGCGCCGTGAAACACGGTGCCGTGAAACATGTTTGATATCCTGGCAATACGACCTAATCACCACGTATGAATATATGCGGTTACTGTGGTTACTTTTTTTGCATTTCAAAGCCATTTGTAGGTGTTGACGGGATAAATAGAATAGTAGGTTAGTGCCGTGAATGGGAAAATATCTGGCGCGGCACGGGAGCGGGATGTGCTCGGCAGAGCCTCGCCCATCCCGTTTCCTAAGCCTTGCCAGATATTCTTTCCCATTCACGGCACTAACCTACTATTCTCTATCACTCTTTGCAGGTGCTATTGTATAAATATGGCTGCGGTTTGAGACATGGGGTCTATGGTAGTTGTGCTCGTGATTAAATATCACACTACTGTCTGTTCCACGTTTTCCTGCCGACGAACATTTGGCTATTGAAGACATTAAATCTAAAAAAATATTTCAAAGTAAGTACTTTTTCATCAATAACAACAAAGTCACACTCCCCCAAAAAATGTATTTGATCAAATATTGATTTTATTGCGAAAAAACTATTTTCCTATAGGAATTTAACATGGGGAGTCAATTTCCAAAACTTTTCGTTGTTTGATCCTGAAGGATAAAACAACGAAAACATTTGGAAATTGACTCCGAAACCTGGCGAGATAGCTTGAAAATTAAGTAACTAAGAAAACTAAAGTTAGAATGTTAAAAATATTTAAAAAAAATAATTATTTTTAGCCCCCAAGTTAAATTCCCATAGGAAAATCGTTTTTTCGCAATAAAATCAATATTTGATTGAATTTCATCAAATAATTTTTTTTGGGGAGGGTGACTTTCTTGTTATTGATGAAAAAGTACTTACTTTTAAATATTATTTTTTAGATTTAATGTGTTTAATAGCCAAAAGTTCGTCCGCAGCAAAACGTGGAACAGACAGTAGATAACGATGTACACTGCTTATTAGAACGATGACTGGTGTCTCATTAACGGATTGGCGAACAGTGCACATTCTGATCAGACGGTGCCGATGTGCTGATCTGGATATACATCGATGGCAAAACCCATAAGCCGATTGTATCCAGTCACAACCACTACTATCACATTATTTGTCAAATATTATCATAGTGTAATCTTAGGAAATGGCTGTAATTCACCGCTGATAACGGAATACTATGGAAGCGTCCTGGTGTCAATGCTAAAATATATTTATCTCCTAATTAGGAGATATGAAGTTTTAATTAGGAGATAGTAGGTAATAGTAATATTTTTATCTCCTAATTAGGACTTAGTATCTCCTAATTAGGAGTTAGTATCTCATAATTAGGACATAATATCTCATAATTAGGAGTTGGAATCTCATAACTACGAGATAACACATTTCTTAGCATTGACACAGATAGTAAGTCCTAATTAGGAGATATTAAGTCCCGATTAGGAGATAATAACTTCTAATTAAGAGATGCTAACTCCGAATAAGGAGATATTGAGACCTAATTAGGAGATGCTAACTCCTTATTAGGAGATTCTAACTCCTAATTAGGAGAACTTCGTACGACTAAAATGTTCGTAAGTGCAAATTTAGGATCGTCATGAAATTTCAATTGATGTATTTACATTTATTGAACATAGGCTGCATATGCAACCTATGCTCTATAAATGTAAATCCGATAATTATTTACAAGAAAACAGTGTTAATGTGAAATATGCAGACTATGCTGATTTTGAACTTACTTGGAAAAGTCGCGGGAATACTGAACGATGGCCGGAAGGCCTCGTCCAGTATTCCCGCGACTTTTCCAAGTAGTGGATATAGTGTTGTAGCAGCAGATACAACGATAAGCGTGTTGTGAAACGATATAATTTTTTTATTACCTAATCAAACCATGATATGACGGTACATGTGGCTGTATGCTATCATTGCGCCATCAGCTTGCCTCTATCGCAGCGGCCGGGTGTTTGTAATTTCATCGCACTACATGTACCGTATACTATTTACTCCTTCTATATATTCATAATGCAAACGCCCATTCAACGTATTGCGTTTACATCCCAATACAATGTATTAGACAAACGTGACGTCGCGCGTTTGGCTGAGCCTGAGATGTGCTACAGCTCAGGCTCAGAAAATCAAACTGCTTGCTTGCTAGTTGGCATTGCCAATTGACAATCTGGGAAATAGTAACACAGATATTTGTGTACAGTTTATTGTCACGTATTTCAAACACCACCCATCTCCGATACGCATACACATACACGAACCGTTACAGACAATTCGTTTCTTCGTTTCTACGACGAGTAGAGGTGGAAATTGAGAACGTTATTTAGATTATTATTCATACATTATGAGACAATGCATGCAATTACATGTATGTACCTAAGACTTCGTTCGATATATCATGAAATATTTACAAAATGTACCTAAGAAGAAGTGTTTCTTTCTTTCGACGTGATTTATGGAAAATATCGTAAATTTTGTAAATATTTCAGTAGTCCTCATATCTGTACAAGTTTAAGCCAGCGGTATTTCGTATCATATGGGACATGGTAACACTGCTTGTGTTTCATTTTGCCTGCCGATGGTTATTATTCTTTCATACATTAGTTCAACTCTGTGTTTCCGACTCGGCGAGCGTAAACTAATCTCATTAATCTTGAAAGTTCATTGAACTTGTTGCGCACTACTACTTGTTGTGATAGTGTCTTTAATATCGTGTTTATCAGGGTCGGCTAAATAGAGAATAGTAGGTTAGTGCCGTGAATGGGAAAAATATCCGGCAATGCTCAAGAATTTCTTTATTTCTCATCAGAAGTATATGTTGTGACCACTCATTTGAACCGTCTCGCCGAGACGGTTCAAATGAGTGGTCACAACATATACTTTGGTTCAGAAATAAGGAAAATAGATAGAGAATAGTTGGTTAGTGCCGTGAATGGGAAAACATATCTGTCAAGGCTCAGCAAACGGGATGGGCGAGGCTCTGCCGAGCACATCCCGTTTCTGTGCCGCGCCAGATATGTTTTCCCATTCACGGCATTAACCTACTATTCTATTTATCCCGTCAACACCTACAAATGGCTGTAAAATGCAAAAATAGTATTGACTGGATATCAAAAATGTTTCCGGCACCGTGTTTCACGGCACATACGCACTGTGTTGACGTGATAAGAAACGGTAGCAAATCCTCGACTAAACTGTTCGTAAGTGCAAAATTACGATAGTCTGTAAATGACACATTAACACTGTTTTCTTGTAAACAATTATTGGATTTACATGTATTCAGCATAGGCTGCATGCTCAATAAATGTGAATCCATCAATTTAATTTTCCGGACGATCCTAAATCTGCACTTACGAACATTTTAGTCGTACGAAGTTTATTGAAACTGGCCGCTGATATATTTTATTCTGCGTCAATGACTGATATGGTCTTTTATCTGGTAACGAACTTTGTATTCGTCGAATACGTACACTGACTGATAACATATTGCTGTATTGACCTGGTACAAATATCCTATGCCCAATAAATGTAAATCCATCAATTTAAATTTCCAGACTATTTAACTTACGAACATTTTAGTGTCGTACGGAGTTTAGTGAAACGGGCCGCTGGAATAACGCTTACGATAATTAGATTGAGTCGGGATTCCAGCACGCTGCATGCATCATTATACCGTAGATAAATTCACACATCCGGGTATGTAGGACATGCTCACTTACCTTTACATACACGGAATGGGAAACATCCGCTCACTGTCAGACAGATACATGGACATGTAAGAGCTGTGTGTGCGCCTGTTTTGTACGTTTGGGCTGAATGTATAGAGCCCATTATCATACAAGTTGTCTCTGCGGCTCATTGTGGTGTGCCGTTGGTGGTGTGTAAATAGAGAATAGTAGGTTAGTGCCGTGAATGGGAAAAATATCCGGCAAGGCTCAATCATTTCTTTATTTCTCATCAGAAGTATATGTTGTGACCACTCATTTGAACCGTCTCGCCGAGACGGTTCAAATGAGTGGTCACAACATATACTTTGGTTCAGAAATAAGGAAAATAGATAGAGAATAGTAGTTAGTGCCGTGAATGGGAAAAAATATCTGGCAAGGCTCAGGAAACGGGATGGGCGAGGCTCTTCCGTGCCGCGCCAGATATGTTTTCACATTCACGGCACTAACCTACTATTCTATTTCACGGGTGGGAAACCACCAGACCTTCCCAATATTGTGTATGTGGAAAGCTGTCCGGTGGCAACTTCCGTGAACGTCCGGTGGCCCAAAAACTTTGTAAACAAGGTGAGTACGAGTGACATTTTTATATTTATTTCATACACGTGGGCCCTTTCTCGAAAATCGGGCTCTGTTCTGCAGTAGATATATATGTCTTCTTTGTGCACAAAGTGATTTTGGCACGAATTTATGTAATTTGTAGAAGTTGGAACTGTTCTACGATGGTAGGTCTGTCCGAGTTGCACGTGGTGTTTCATATTTGAACTAAGTTTCCCAATATATTTACGAATTTCGGACACCCTGCCCGGTGTATACAACACAAGAACCATCTTAACATCGGTCCTGACAAAAAACAATCACCGATTTACACGTTATTCCATAGTTACGGCCATTTTTTCCATAGTGAAAGTCTGGTGGAAACGGAGAACGTCTGGTGGCAATGGGATTCAGTGCCAATTATGACTTTTTTTTGTCGAAACATGGGTAGGCACGCTTCAGGTCCTATGACTTCACCAATTTTCGACCGATATTGACATAACTGATATCGTCGTGTCCCTTATAAATAGGAGTTTTCAGTTTTGTTGGAAGAAACGGGGTGTGCTAACTAAGGAATGCGCAGGAGTAGCCGGAACACCAATTTCAGAATCGATTTTCTTTGCTACCATATTTATGTATTCCGTATTGCCCGTCTGTCAGAGGCGCACCCATTCAAGCCACAAGACAAGAAGGGTAGTGTCCACGGAACGTCCCGCCAGAAATGTACCTGGTCTATTGAAAAAATTCCCAAACCAAAAACCAATGGGGCTTGCTATATACACATGGCCATCATGCTAGCACAAAACCCAGCACGCACGCCCATATGTGTCCCATGTAGATTGCTAGCTGGGAACCAACAAAGCGGCCGGTCGTGGCCTGTGTTTGCAGGTGGAGGAAAGCCCGAGTGCCGGGAGTAAAACCACCGCAAGCTTGCACGAAACATACGAAACCGTAAAGACGTATCTAGGTACAAGCACTGATCCATTGGTCTACCAGTTCACGATCGTGTAAAGTTTCCTGATAAAACAGACAACCTGCCCACGGAGCATAAAGATACTTCTCCTACGTTTACCACCGTCCAATAAGACCCAGTGATTTTCCGATTCTAACTTGTTCTACCTTACGTTACATTGCAAAATTCAAAACCTAGATAGTACATGCACTTTACCTGAAATACTTGAGTTTAGAAAAAAACAACATGCAGAACAAAAATCATGTTTCTTGAAACAATTTGGCAGCGAAAGAGTTAAGCCAACAAGGTGATGTGGGTGTCATGAAAAATTAGCGTGGGATATCTTATTTACCGACAGCAACAACAACAACAGCAAAGTTTGTTTTTCGGAATGTTATAAACATGCCAACTGCGTTTAAAGTGTTAATGCCAACTTATTATTAATGATAGCAGTCAATATTTTTCTACAGTAATAGAAACACAAAGGCGACAACATTCATTTGCTATTTACAATATGTTCACAAAGTGCTATCCATCAACCATTTTATAATAAACATTGACCAAAATCCGCACAGCACCTAATAGCCGACTGAGTGACATCTCAACTCTGGCAGCATATGAGTAGACTTGTTCGCTGGACTCGAAAAAAAAGAATTTCTTCGATCACATGGTGTGACCAAGTTGTCATTCCTCTTATGCTTCATTGAATATGTTAATATTTTGTTGATGTCATAGGAAGTTGAAATTGCCATTCTGTCTGTCGATTCAGTCATCTATCAATGTGGTCGTTCTTCTGGGCCCATGACAGGCGCGGATCTAGGTTTCTGAGAACGGGGTGGGGGGGGGGGGGGTTGTCGAGGTGCACGCAGTGGACCGAGTTTGCTAGGGGGGTCTGGGGGCATGCTCCCCCGGAAAAAAAATTGAAATACAAATGTCCTGAAATGCTTTTTCCTGGGTTTTATGGGGTTTAAAATCCGACTCGAGGTGTAATAAATGCCCCCCCACACCCGAAACAATTTGAAATACAGATGTCCTGAAATGCATTTTCCTGTGTTTTATATGGATTTAAAATCCGACTCGAGCTGGTAATAAATGCCCCCCCTTTTTTTTTTTTTTTGAAATACAGATGTCCTGAAATGCATTTTCCTGGGTTTTACTGTATTTAAAATCCGACTCGAGCTGGTAATTTCATAACAGTTCATATTTGCGTAACCTCCGTGGCTGAACGGGGGGGGGGGGGGGTTGCAACCCCCACAACCCGGTGCTAGATCCGCGCCTGCATGATCATAAAACTTTTATTACATACTCCAACCTCATACTTGAAATCGGGGAATTTGATAATTGGTCAAGAATGGAGGTATGCTCAGTATTGGCCAATCAAATTGACGGATTTCGAGTTTGAGTTTGAAGCATGTATTCCAAATTGTTTTATGATCACGGGCCCAGCTCTGTCTGCTCAAGGTTGTGGTATCAGTGAACACTGCACACTAGTTACAGATTGTAAGTCAAATTCGCCTGTACCGAATGTCAAACAGTGTATTCCCTGATGAGACTTCGCAGATGCGCAGAATGACATGGGGCTACACTGGTCGCATAGTCCGTAAGACACAATTAAACTAATATTATTTTTTGCTTCAGAATATGAATCCAGAAAATCGATTCTGAAATTGGTGTTCCGGCCACTCCTGCGCATTCCTTAGTTAGCACACCCCGTTTCTTCCAACACAACTGAAAACTCCTATTTATAAGGGACACGACGATATCAGTTTTGTCAATTTCGGTCGAAAATTGGTGAAGTCATAGGACCTGAAGCGTGCCTACCCATGTTTCGACAACAAAAAGTCATAATTGGCACTGAATCCCATTGCCACCAGACGTTCTCCGTTTCCACCAGACTTTCACTATGGAAAAAATGTCCGTAACTATGGAATAACGTGTAAATCGGTGATTGTTTTTTGTCAGGACCGATGTTAAGATGGTTCTTGTGTTGTATACACCGGGCAGGGTCGAAATTCGTAAATATATTGGGAAAATTAGTTCAAATATGAAACACCACGTGCAACTCGGACAGACCTACCATCGTAGAACAGTTCCAACTTCTACAAATTAAATAAATTCGTGCCAAAATCACTGTGCACAAAGAAGACATATATATCTACTGCAGAACAGAGCCCGATTTTCGAGAAAGGGCCCACGTGTATGAAATAAATATAAAAATGTCACTCGTACTCACCTTGTTTACAAAGTTTTTGGGCCACCGGACGTTCACGGACGTTGCCACCGGACAGCTTTCCACATACACAATATTGGGAAGGTCTGGTGGTTTCCCACCCGTGTATTTATCCCGTCAACACCTACAAATGGCTGTAAAATGCAAAAATTGTATTGACTGGATATCAAAAATGTTTCACGGCACCGTGTTTCACTGCACATACGCACTTTGTTGACGGGATAAAATAGTTTTGGAATACAGAATACATATAGTTGGTAAATAGTTGATTGTATCAGGTAACCTGCCCTGTATTGACTGAATACGTACTGACTGATAACATATTGTTGTATCAGGTATACGCAATGTCTCCAGTCAAAAACGTGTTGACGCCGGTCTAGTTCGTGTAGAATATATCAAGCGCGTACACAAGTGGTTATTAGGTTAGAGAATACCAAATGGCGCGAAATCGCCCATTGGATAGAAGTAGCCCGGTACAAAAACAATAGTGCGGGCGTTTTCAGGTCACAGACACAGTTCGCTTGCAAATCTTGATATATTACTACCCAGTCTCACATGAGGAACATTTCGGGGCTTTTAATACCAGTTTTCAGCATATTTGTAGCATTTAAAAGAAAACACTGAACATGTTGGTCAAGTGATGTACACAAAGTTTCCGTGACCATAACATGTATACAATATAGGGGGACAAGACGAGGTTGGGTTTTTCTTTCTTCTAAAGGAGTAAGTGAACCTATTGTTTAATTCATGCAGAACCAGTACTTAAGGCTGCAGTTCATGTACAAGTAGGCCCCACAACATCCATACGAATAGTGCAAGTAGGAGAGACTGGCCTTATTGGATGGGATTCGGTTAAAGTAAATAGTTAAACTATTTGGTGTGTTCTAACCTATTAAATAATGAATAGTAGACATCGTTTGGTACATCCAGTTTGCGAAACGTCTAACAACCGCAGCTGAGACCAGATGTTATGCGTTTAAGTTTGTTTGTGTGTTCTGTGTAATAAAAGTAAATGGTGCATTCAAGCGCGGGTAACAGTGGATATGTTTAATCCTCGGAAAATAATGTTGGCAGGGCTGGTCCCGGCCTTCTCGCGCGTTACAATTACTGAAATTAGCGAGCCGGGCCCATGGTACACTAGTACCACTTCCGTAGGTTGAAAAGATGGCGAGTGTCCTACCTTCCAGATATTTAATATCAGAGTGTAAGTGTGTATGATTTAAAAATCGTTTTGTCCTTGATACCACAAAGTGCATGTGAGGGAAAATGATATCCTCATGTCAGAGACGTATAACAGACCCTAAATCCTTGCTCGGGTTAACAGTATCCACTGTACGGCGCTCTTGGTGTGATGAAATATTAATATAATGTCATATCGCTTATTCACATTTTAATAGCTGATATCACTTATTCTAATATGTAATACCACCTATTTGTATTTCATACGCTACTAGTTAGCTTAGTTTGAAACGCAAGCTATTGGAGTTGGATGGATTTCGTTGGTTTTGGGTAATTTACATAGTTTTGTGCAACTACTAATACTCAATCATTACACACGATATAAATCATCAATTATTACACATTGACCGTGCCGAACTCCCGGGCCCCTTTCTTACTGTCCAAATACCCATTACCGTCCCTATACGAGTAATACGCGGGAGCTAACGTAAATTATATGTTAGTAACAATGCACCCAAACCACCAAATATACCGAAATAACCAATACAACACCGACATACGAACCATTTTTCAAGAACCTGTGCTCGTATATACAGGCACAGAAAGTTTCATAATTAAGTGAATGCTACTAAATTAAGTCTACTCCGCACGAATATGCGATAGACTCTATATCAATATGCATGGGTAATTTGCGTGCAGTATCAAGCATTGCCGCGGCTAATCAATTCCCCAACTGCACAGTCCGTGACAGCCGCTAATTCGGCAAATCCATGCTAATGCATACACAATTGGCACGCGAACGATCAATACTGGGTGAGTTGTATTCTGTCCGAGATTTGTATGCCCGAATTGTCTGCCCTTAGCTGTCACAGAGCCCGATGATCGATACGAGAATCTGACGTGTGTTTGTAACGTGGCCAACTACAGATTGAGATCTATATACGTGACCTGTCATGGAACTATGGGAATTATTGCAACTTCGAACAGTGTAGTCCCCGATCAACCTTGTTGATCGGGGACTACACTGTTCGCTATTGTGTATGGATCCATACCCAATGTGTATATAATTATATTTTTATACTAGTCCAACTTTCTAACCGGTCACCTCCATATTATTGGAGTATTTCTTTATCTGAGTAATTATATAATTATTTTGAAATATTTAAAAACAAAGTATAATGCATTGAATGAATGTTTTTATTATTTGCACAAATGACTTATGAATATAGATTAGTTATTAAAACTAAAAGTCACAACTTGGACGGTTTCCCTGTATTCCATTTGGACGATCCATCTCCATTATGTTCGCAAAATAGTGATGCATGGACGCATGAAATGATTGGCATGTTGCTCAATTCCATAATAATGTTTCATCTAAGGTCTATTACGATATTCCAGCATCGGCGTGGAGACAAAATAACATATACCAGGGGCCCGTGTCACTAAACTTCTTACGACTAAAATGTTCGTAAGTGCAAACTTATGATAGTCTGTGAATTTCACATTAACAATGTTTTCTTGTAAACAATTATTGGATTTACATTTATTGAGCATAGGCTGCATATGCAGCCTATGCTCAATAAATGTAAATCCATCAATTGAAATTTGCAGACGATCCTAAATTTACACTTACGAACATTTTAGTCGTACGAAGTTTAGTGAAACGCACCCCTGAAGCATAGTGGTGCACAGCGTCGACAAAAACGACGATTAACAAATTAACAACTTTTCCACAGCGATAAGAATGCCCTGATGTCACAACCAGGCGTCTGTGTGTTACGGAGATACATTTCAAAACTCGCACAGAAAGGTATAATGGAGAAATAGTAATGTTATGCAACATTTATGGAGGACGAGACCTATTTGTGCTTACGGTGAGAAATATTCACAGACGCTTCTGGCCTCAATAGGATCGATATTTCTTATAGAACTGTTGAAAAACATTAGTACAGAATTAACCAACATTCAACATCATTCCCTCTGCATTTATGCCAATTCTATAAGACAATGACTGCTATGATACATGTATTTGGTTGTGGTGCATGGTACTAGAAAATTGTCAGTTTTGTGACTTTTAGTGACCCCTACCAATACAATACAATTCAATGAACTATTTCTGTATGTCATTTGCAGGAATAAAAACTATTTAAACAAGTATTTCGAAAATATATACTCACCAGAATAAATAATGCAATAACATATGGGTGACCGGTTAGCAAGTCGGACTAGTATATTGTTGTCCTTTTGGAAAGGGCTGTAACTATAATGTTGTTAAAACTTGTAGCCCAACCCGTTTTCACTTATTATAGTAAACTGTATATCTTGAAACTACTGTATACTGTCTAAATAGAGCAATCCATACAGAATAGTAGGTTAGTGCCGTGAATGGGTAAAACTATCTGGCAAGGCTCAAGAAACGGGATGGGCGAGGCTCTGCCGTTTCCGTGCCAGATATGTTTTCCCATTCACGGCACTAACCTACATTCTATTTATCCCGTCAACACCTACAAATGGCTTTAAAATGCAACAAAATATCCCCAGTCACCGTACATATTCATACGCAGTGATTAGGTCGTACTGACAGGATATCAAAAAAAATTCACGGCACCGTGTTTCACGGCACATATCTGTACCAGAAGTTACCGTCATCCGTCCATCGTAAATAGTACCAACTACATTGTATATGTGTATACATTTACTTGTTTATCACATCAACTGAAATAACCACACAGACGTACGTTCGTAAATAATTAATTGAGATAATTGTCCAATGACATTTGTCGAGTCCGTGATAAATACATTTACAGGTTGTGCGTTCAGTGCATTTGTGCAAGTACGCCCACTTGGCGCATCGTACCAAATGTGCATTGTACATGTTTCGTCTCGTACAAGTACATGCATAAGGTTCGATCGTGTCAAGCCGTGGGTAAACGTTTGTCGTGGCACGAGGGAACTATTTGAATCCAAAGGCCGCAGGCCGCGGGTTCAAATAGTTACCGAGTGCCACGACAAACGTTTACCTACGGCTGGACATGGTCGAACGTTATTGTTACATTTCCGTTGGAATATCGTGTCATTTGAGCACATCCAAATTTCAGTGCGACCGTTGCGAAGTGGTCTGGTGACGTAATGGCGCATGAGACACATGCATTACATAGGTTTTGGCTTGGCCCCGGAATGAGCATTGTCTACAGCACGCGTTGTACGTTTGATATGTGTAAAACTGACAATTGTGCAGAACATTTCGGCATATAATTCTACGTACACTGCAAGCATTAAATACTTGTACATTTCGACTGTACAGTAGAACTGCTGTACATTGGACACGCATATATACATATCCATTCTGCCTGTGCTTTTATTGGATATAACACACGGGCCCGTTTCACTAAGCTTCGTACGAATAAAATGTTCGTAAGTGCAAAATTATTGGATTTACATTTATTGAGCATAGCCTATGCTCAATAAATGTAAATCCATCAATTTTCAGACGATCCTAAATTTGCATTTAAGAACATTTTAGTCGTGCGAAGTTTAGTGAAACGGGCCCCAGGTTCCACAAATAAAGGATTGTATATCATTTACACATCGTTTTTGTTTCTTTAATTAGAAAACGATACTTTCCGTGACTTAAACATGTCACGTGTAATCCAAGGAAAATATTGTTTCCTAATTACACGAAAATTCCGCCACAGAAGCGGTGTCGCGCCTGCCGAGGCATTTGACTGTAACATAATCATGGACATGTGCTAAAGTAAGCTCACAAAAACCGTCAGAGAAGTGTGTGCTTAAAACACGAAAAATGTCAAGGTGGAAGAAACTTTTTGACATAAAAAATGGCTAAGTGTTCCTACAACCATCTGAAGGCCAAAACGGTGAAGGTCATGTTAATTGCGACATGAGTGTGTTCCAAATGCTCACATGTATCGAGTGTCCAAATATTGAAGCAATCCGTCAACTAATATTAAAGTTATAAAATGATGACGAAGCTTGTACAAATATTTTGACATTTCGGACGACGACGACGTGAATCTTCATATAATATTCGCTGTACATGCACTCTCAGGTCTGTCGCTACGCACATCACCCTCGCGTGTACAAGCACATCACACTCGCGGGTACATATACATGCCCAAGTCGGCTGACGAGACATATCTTATTTCCATTAGTATTCGTATGAGTGGCGTACGTTATTGTTGCTGTCAATTCGCGATGCTTTTTTGCTTCATTTCACTGGATTTTGCCGAGACTCCGTAACACCTGAGCTACACTCCCTGATAACGAGCCGCGATAAAATTGCCCATATTGTATTGTTAACCAGTATATCATCCCGTCACTCCGTGTTGCCTGATTCGAATTACGTTATGTCGTAGCTTAGGGTGAATGACGTCCATACAACTGCAGCATACAGTGGGGTCAGCGTGTAAGTGCACACACGAACGAACACGACAGGTTGGTTCCAACCTGTCGTGTTCGTTCGTGTGTGCACTTACACGCTGACCCCACTGTAACCCCTGTAAACGGGACACCCATTAAACATCATTGATTGTATTTAATGATGATTGGTTTCTGTCGTTTAGATTTAATGATAATGTATGTTAACATGATACGGGAGCATAATTATACGTATGAGACACGTCATGGGATTTTGTACCTTCGGACATCTGCGTAATTTCATGAAATACGTTTATAACATTTGCAATATTTTCCGTAAATGACGTCAAAAGTTGAAAACTCTTTCAGAGTACATGCGGAATTATATTCCGCATGTACTATGAAAGTTTTTTTCAACTTTTGACTTAAATTTTGAAAAATATTGTCAGTTTTGTAAACGTAGTTAATGAAATTACGCAGATGTCCGAAGGTACAAAATCCCATGACGTGTCTCATATGTATTGAATCGCAAAAGAATTTGACATTCATCGAAAGCTCTCTAGTATCGAAAATATATTGTTTTGCAGGATCTACACTTTTGGCAAGTAATTTTCATCTATTTGAGAAGAAAGATCCCCTTTTCACAAATGGACTAGTCTGAAAATTATTTTGAGACGATTGGATTTGGTAGAACATTAACATATCAAAATCAATTCCAGTTACTTAGGGGTGAAATGGTTAATGGCGGTTTCTGCTGTATTAACTGCCGTCTAATTTGAACAGAGGAATGATTCCTTCAGCTGACACCATTCACATCGATTTGGAATGCATTGTGTTGTATTGATGCATTAGCTAGTAACTTGAAACAAGACAATCTGACGCTAAAAAGATAGAACGATTGCACAGATGCATATTCACAGGTAAATACTACAGTAGAGATATTCGAGTGAACACGGCAAATGCCGGTATATCTCGTGTTAAAGGTACTATTGCAAGAGTTACCGTTCGCAACTAGGGGGTTGTCCTATTTTTGAGCTCTTCGAAATGCACTTTCCTGTGTGTTTACGGCATTTAAATTAAGACTCCATCTGGTGGTAAACTGTGATCTATGTAAACTCCGTGGCTGAACTGAGGGGGGGGGGGGGGGGGTTGTTGCATCAGCGGACCCCCCCCCCCTCCAGATCCGCCCCTGTGACAACCGTACTACATGTATGTCTCCGCTAGCATCATCTAAATGTTGGACAGTCATTGTAGGATATGTATGAGCAATAACAAATTACAATGTTCGAAAAAAAAAGAAAAACAAATTTGATTTTTTTTCGAAAATTGTAATTTGTTAATACCCAGTACATTGTGTTTATCTTGTTCACTAAACTTCGTACGACTAAAATGTTCGTTATGATAGTCTTTAAAGTTCACATTAACACAATTTGCTTGTTAACACTTATTGGATTTCCATTTATTGAGCATATGCTGCATTATGCAGTCTATGTTCAATAAATGTAAATCCATCAATTGAACTTTCCAGAAGATCCTAAATTTGCACTTACGAACAATTTAGTCGTACGAAGTTTTGTGAAACGGTCGCCTGGTTGTCAACGCTTCTGAACAAAAACTGGCAATCCCAACTCGCAATCAAGCAGCTTCTGACCCTGCGCTGTAGCACAGCTCAGGCTCAGTCAAACAAGCTGTTTGATTCAAGTACGATATGCATGTACTTTGAAATAAAGAAACTGACAAATGTTGGTAAGATTAACACAGGCTGCAGTGTACACGCCCGTTGTCTACAAGTCTCGCCAATTACTTCAGTATGAAATACTGTGCTGTGTTTGCGCTGATTGGTTGCTTGTCAAGCAGCCTGACATTTAGAAAGACTACACGAAACCCATTTACCAGTTAGCAATCGCCATTTAGATGCAAACTCTAATTAAAATGTTCTACTAAATTGTAGACGTCGGTCAAAGGTTTCCGCAAACGTGTAACGTATAAGGTAGCTCTTATTCAACGTCTTACGAGCAGTAGTATATAGGGAGTCAAAATGATACCACCAAGGTTGGGAAGCGTTATTGACCCTGGTTACAGCTCCCAACAGTATCGAAAAACGTGTTTTTGGCCAAATATGAAAAGTAGTCCCCAACAAAAAACAAATGTTGGCGTTGGGTGCCGCAATACAGGCAACAAAACCACCAGCGCAGGTGATATTATTCTGACTCCGATATTTCGAAAAAGAGAAAAAAAAAGGAAAAAAAGCCTGTTTTTCGAGTGTGCTGGGGAGTACTTTGGTTTGTTGGATTTTTTTTTGGGAAAGTTGTATCCACATTTGGGACACAAAATCCACAATCGTACTACCACCTCCTAATTGTATCCACATTTGGGACGAAAAATCCACAATTGTACTACCACCTCCCAATCGTATCCACATTTGGGACACAAAATCCACAATCGTACTACCACCTCCCAATTCGTATCCACATTTGGGACACAAAATCCACAATCGTACTACCACCACCCAATTGTGGATACGAATTGCACACACATCCCTTTTTGGGAAAGTAGAAGAAAAATTTGTCTCCCAAGAGGCAAACAGAAATGGCCCATCCACATTTTGGACGAAAACATCCACAATCGTACTACCACCCCAAATACAAGCCAACAATTTCTGGAATACCAAACCTGTTTTTCACATGGGATGCGCCCCGATTCCAGAATCGATCCACACCCGATTTTCCAAAATGGATCTGCCATCCAAAAACAATTTCTGTTTTCCACATCCACAATCGAACGCCCAATTGAAGATATGTTTCCCATTGAAATAGACAAACAATTTTGCCAAATCGATCCAAAATGCCATACAAGGAATGCGAAACATGCGGCAAGGGTTTCGACAAGCCCGCAAATTTTCGAAGACACATGGGTCGCAAGAACCCGTGCAGACCTCCCACGAGAGAGTGTCCCGAATGTGGAGGGAAGTTTGCCACCTACAAGACTCTCTGGCAACATCGCTCGAACAGGTGTCCCGAGGGGCCAGAAGATTGTTTTTCCAAAACAACCACGGAGGGTAGCAAGAAGAAGGCTGCGACCAGGAAGAGGATCCTGGTACTGGAGAGGAGGGTGGCAGAGTTGGAGGAGGAGGTGGCTAGACTGCGGATGGAGCGAACATCGACAGCGACGACGACGAGACCGATTGGACAGATATGTAGAGAGAGGTCGGCTACTTTTTCTCCCAAGAGGCGAACAGAAATGATACCACCCATTTGTGTATTTGGACACATTTGGGAAAAGTGTAGAAAAAATTCGCCTCCCAAGAGGCAAACAGAAATGATACCACCCAATTGTCCACATTTGGACTTTTGGGAAAAGTTTAGAAAAAATTCGTCTCCCAAGAGGCAAGCAAAATCTAGACCACCCAATTGTACACATTCGGACTTTTGGGAAAGTCGAAGAAAAAATGTGTCTCCCAAGAGGCAAACAAAAATGATACCACCCAATTGTCCACATTTGGACTTTTGGGAAAAGTGTAGAAATATTTGTCTCCAAGAGGCGACCAGAAATGATACCACCCATTTGTGTTTTGAAAACTTAAAATTATGCCTACTCCCCCCTTTGTGTTTTGAAAAATTAAAATTATGCCTACTCCCCCCTTCGTGTTTTGAAAAATTAAAATTATGCCTACTGCCCCCTTCGTGTTTTGAAAAATTACTAGGGCGGAAAAAAAAGTTTCAGCTACCACCGTTTCGGCAACCACACGACACTCCCAACACCCACGAAAAATCGGGAACGGATTTCAAAAAAAACCAAATACATCGAACTACATCGAACTACAACGAACTACAGTATAGAAAGCGGAGATTTGGTCGAGGCTACCAAGGTTTCGGCTACCTTTTTTCCCAAAAACGGCTACTCCATGTAGAAAGGGTCGCCAGGGTGTATGGACTCGCTAGGAGTTTTCTTTTTTTCATTCGATTTTGTGGAGTGCACGAACTGGGCGTCGGGATCTGGTTTGTTCTTCCAGAGTCTACAAGCCTCTAGAGACACGAATGGGAACAGTGGTCTGCAGACCGCGTACGCCGCCACAGAGACCCCAGCCACCACTTCGCATTCTCTACGGTTCTCCAGATGTCGTGCACCCACCCACCCGGATTTCGTCTGGCACTCTTCTTCCTCCGGGCACTCTTCTTCCTCCAGCACTCGTCTTTCTTCGGACACTCGGAATCGACCGTGCGGGCATCGTCGGAAATTGCGTCCAACAGCCTGCGTTCCAGTGTATCCAACCGGTTCTCCAAACGTCTCTCCATGTCGGACAGGTGCGTCGATTCTTCGAACGAGCGTGCATCTTCTAGTAGATCCGTGGGGAACTCGGTGGGACCAGGCGCGGTCACCCTGTGTTCTACGGGGGTAGGGGTTTCTTGTTCTTCTGGGGTTTCTTCGGGTTTTGTACTACGTTCCGCATCGACATCGTCCCAGATTTTTCGGAGTCTAGCACTACCGATCCCGTACTTCTTTTTGATTTCGTCGGCTGTAGTCTTCCCAAGGGTGGAAATAATTTCTAGAATATTTTTCGGAGACAAATAGGTTTTTGGCATGCTTGCAAACGCTTCTATCTACATAGGGAACATTTGTCCAACATGGAATTCCCAAATTGTTCGAAATACCCAAAATACTTGTTCGAGGTGTTCGGAAAGGCCAAAACGCTTGTTCGCGAATACCACGGTGCTCGGGATTCTCCTAGGTGGGAGAGTATGTTCCCTAGGATTCCTATCTTGGCTATCCTAGTGGGTAGAAGAGGAGAATCCCGAGCACCGTGGTATTCGCGAACAAGCGTTTTGGCCTTTCCGAACACCTCGAACAAGTATTTTGGGTATTTCGAACAATTTGGGAATTCCATGTTGGACAAATGTTCCCTATGTAGATAGAAGCGTTTGCAAGCATGCCAAAAACCACCCATGGGAAGACTACAGCCGACGAAATCAAAAATAAGTACGGGATCGGTAGTGTTAGACTCCGAAAAATCTGGGACGATGTCGATGCGGAACGTAGTACAAAACCCGAAGAAACCCCAGAAGAACAAGAAACCCCTACCCCCGTAGAACACATGGTGACCGCGCCTGGTCCCACCGAGTTCCCCACGGATCTACTAGAAGATGCACGCTCGTTCGAAGAATCGACGCACCTGTCCGACATGGAGAGACGTTTGGAGAACCGGTTGGATACACTGGAACGCAGGCTATTGGACGCAATTTCCGACGATGCCCGCACGGTCGATTCCGAGTGTCCGAAGAAGACGAGTGTCTGGAGGAAGAAGAGTGCCCGGAGGAAGAAGAGTGCCAGACGAAATCCGGGTGGGAGGTGCACGACATCTGGAGAACCGTAGAGAATGCGAAGTGGTGGCTGGGGGTCTCTGTGGCGGCGTACGCGGTCTGCAGACCACTGTTCCCATTCGTGTCTCTAGAGGCTTGTAGACTCTGGAAGAACAAACCAGATCCCGACGCCCAGTTCGTGCACTCCACAAAATCGAATGAAAAAAAGAAAACTCCTAGCGAGTCCATACACCCTGGCGACCCTTTCTACATGGAGTAGCCGTTTTTGGAAAAAAGGTAGCCGAAACCTTGGTAGCCTCGACCAAATCTCCGCTTTCTATACTGTAGTTCGTTGTAGTTCGATGTAGTTCGATGTATTTGTTTTTTTTTGAAATCCGTTCCCGATTTTTCGTGGGTGTTGGGAGTGTCGTGTGGTTGCCGAAACGGTGGTAGCTGAAAACTTTTTTTTCCGCCCTAGTAATTTTTCAAAACACGAAGGGGGCAGTAGGCATAATTTTAATTTTTCAAAACACGAAGGGGGGAGTAGGCATAATTTTAATTTTTCAAAACACAAAGGGGGGAGTAGGCATAATTTTAATTTTTCAAAACACAAATGGGTGGTATCATTTCTGGTCGCCTCTTGGAGACAAATATTTCTACACTTTTCCCAAAAGTCCAAATGTGGACAATTGGGTGGTATCATTTTTGTTTGCCTCTTGGGAGACACATTTTTTCTTCGACTTTCCCAAAAGTCCGAATGTGTACAATTGGGTGGTCTAGATTTTGTTTGCCTCTTGGGAGACGAATTTTTTTCTACACCTTTTCCCAAAAGTCCAAATGTGGACAATTGGGTGGTATCATTTCTGTTTGCCTCTTGGGAGGCGAATTTTTTCTACACTTTTCCCAAATGTGTCCAAATACACAAATGGGTGGTCTAGATTTTGTTTGCCTCTTGGGAGACGAATTTTTTCTACACTTTTCCCAAAAGTCCAAATGTGGACAATTGGGTGGTATCATTTCTGTTTGCCTCTTGGGAGGCGAATTTTTTCTACACTTTTCCCAAATGTGTCCAAATACACAAATGGGTGGTATCATTTCTGTTCGCCTCTTGGGAGAAAATAGCGACCTCTCTCTACATATCTGTCCAATCGGTCTCGTCGTCGTCGCTGTCGATGTTCGCTCCATCCCGCAGTCTAGCCACCTCCTCCTCCAACTCTGCCACCCTCCTCTCCAGTACCAGGATCGTCTTCCTGGTCGCAGCCTTCTTCTTGCTACCCTCCGTGGTTGTTTTGGAAAAAAAAACAATCTTCTGGCCCCTCGGGACACCTGTTCGAGCGATGTTGCCAGAGAGTCTTGTAGGTGGCAAACTTCCTCCACATTCGGGACACTCTCTCGTGGGAGGTCTGCACGGGTTCTTGCGACCCATGTGTCTTCGAAAATTTGCGGGCTTGTCGAAACACTTGCCGCATGTTTCGCATTCCTTGTATGGCATTTTGGATCGATTTGGCAAAATTGTTTGTCTATTTCAATGGGAAACATATCTTCAATTGGGCGTTCGATTGTGGATGTGGAAAACAGAAATTGTTTTTGGATGGCAGATCCATTTTGGAAAATCGGGTGTGGATCGATTCTGGAATCGGGGCGCATCCCATGTGAAAAACAGGTTTGGTATTCCAGAAATTGTTGGCTTGTATTTGGGGTGGTAGTACGATTGTGGATGTTTTCGTCCAAAATGTGGATGGGCCATTTCTGTTTGCCTCTTGGGAGACAAATTTTTCTTCTACTTTCCCAAAAAGGGATGTGTGTGCAATTCGTATCCACAATTGGGTGGTGGTAGTACGATTGTGGATTTTGTGTCCCAAATGTGGATACGAATTGGGAGGTGGTAGTACGATTGTGGATTTTGTGTCCCAAATGTGGATACGATTGGGAGGTGGTAGTACAATTGTGGATTTTTTCGTCCCAAATGTGGATACAATTAGGAGGTGGTAGTACGATTGTGGATTTTGTGTCCCAAATGTGGATACAACTTTCCCAAAAAAAAATCCAACAAACCAAAGTACTCCCCAGCACACTCGAAAAACAGGCTTTTTTTCCCTTTTTTTTCTCTTTTTCGAAATATCGGAGTCAGAATAATATCACCTGCGCTGGTGGTTTTGTTGCCTGTATTGCGGCACCCAACGCCAACATTTGTTTTTTGTTGGGGACTACTTTTCATATTTGGCCAAAAACACGTTTTTCGATACTGTTGGGAGCTGTAACCAGGGTCAATAACGCTTCCCAACCTTGGTGGTATCATTTTGACTCCCTATATACTACTCGAGCGCGTAAAATGTGTACGCCAATATAATTCCTCCTATATACTGTTGACGGAATATTCGCGTGGACAGATGGACGATCTGGATTACAATAGTTTTGTAACACAATATGAAGCACTATATTCCTATATTACATGCTACCCAATGATTTACCAGGATTCTGGAGATATTTATTTCATTGAAGGAAATATTTCCTCCTAGACGTTCGCGAGACGTATTTGTCGTCACGTTTAACGTCATTTCTGGCGAAGAAACAATTCATACACTAACATCAAAACTGTCAATTTTTACAACGTTATAAGCTGGTCTAAGAGTAAATTGCACATTATTTCGAACAGCATGTACATGTATTATACAATTTATTCCACTACCATTTTGAAACACCGGATTCATTTCCCTTGACATCTGTAAATCCGCACTCGTTTCTTTATCGAATTTCCAGATGTCTCGCAAATAAATCCGGTATATCAAAATGGTAGTTGTTTACAAGAAAACAGTGTTAATGTGAAATTCACAGACTATCATAATGTTTCACTTATTAACATTGTAGTCGTACGAAGTTTAATGAAACGGCCCATAGGTCCTTAAAATGCATGCACAAACATACGATGTATGAATGAGCGGGGCACAGAACATGTATGGCTGTTCTACCGTTCTCTGGTCGAACCTTTGACACCATTTCGATCATTTACTAGAACCGGCATAACCAGTCTGTGTAAATGAAGTGTCAATAGTATAATGTAAATAATGCCCCCCGTCTATTACCCTGTCTAAAATAAGTGTGCTAAGTATATGCTTACACTGCTTTGTTGTCAGTTTATGACAACACTATTGCTGCGGACCTGACCCGAACCGCTATATGTACTACATTTACGGTAACACCAACCATCACACACAGTCATGGGGTGTCCCGGACAAAATTTCGGATCACTGCAACACCATAACATGCACGTAGTATGTCCAGGGGATGCATTGGTCCTTCGTGTGGGTGTCTTAATCATTGGCACCCCGGCTGACTACCCCGTACTGCGGATACGTCTATGCTGAATTTTGTTTCTTTGTGAAATATTGTGAGTTGTCATTGCCAAGAAAGAAGAAAGAAGCTTGCGTTAATTTTGTTCATATCATCCACGTTTCGGAACATTTCTTGGCAATGACAACCAACTGGAATCAAGCGAATCGATTGTCTGAGCCTGAGCTGTACCACAGCTTAGGCTCAGTCAACCGATCCGCTTTATTACATCCACACTTTTCAAGTATTTGAAATGAGGACATTGACACATGTTAGCGCAGGCGGTTGTGTGCATACGAATATATAAATAATGAATATATCACAATATATATATCTGTGCTCGACGTTAGTTCCTTTTTCATACTAAAACATGTGTAATGTAATTGAATACCTCAGTAGTCTAATTCACAAAAATTGCAAAGCATACTTATCTAGCAAAGTGTACTTTGAGGGAGTAATAATTTACCTTCTCCTGAATTGCATTATTTCATATAGAACTAACGAATGCATATATTTGTTAATTAAAGGTATGCAGAATTATTATACTGAATGTATTACATGATCGCAGTCAAAATGGCTGTGATAATGTGATAAATTCAGTTATAATACAAATTAATACATTTATCCTTAAATTGAAAATTTGTTCCTCAAAGTGTACTTAGCAAGATATGTATACGTTGCAATTTTGGCAAAATAGGCTACATAACACAATTTCCTGTCCACATGTACATCCCATCGCCAAACTTTGATCCCAGGAATTAAAATCCGCTCCTGCGTTAATCTTGCCAATAATATCCAGGTTTCTGAACAGCTCAGACTCAGTCAGTCAATCTACTTGATTTCAACCACTATAAAAATGAATGTGAAGTCGCTATCATGCAATTTGATTGTTTGAGCCTGAGTTGTAGCACATCTCAGGCTCAGCAAATCAAGATACTTGATTTCAACCACTATATTCAAGTATTTTCAAATGAAGAAATTGACAAATATTGGCATGATTAGGGAAGTCGGTAGTGTGTTTGCTTATATTATTTTTTAGATTTCTTCTTGAACAACTATATGTGAATGCCACATTTGTGCTTTATGTTTAATCTTTGTATTTGCCATTAATCTCTGTGAAATAGTTTTACATCATGCTACGGTAAACAGAAAAACCCAGAATGATAAATGTGTCTGGAATGTGAATGTATCATTATATTTAGGACTTATTTTACTCAATCTTGAAAAACGATTAGGAAATAACGATTTGTATAACTGTGTGTTTTATAACTAAGTAATTATTTTATGTAATAAGTGCATTACATACATGCTAGCATATACAACAACTGCTGATCCGGCATCATCTGTGAATGATAATTTACGGCCATGGGTTATATTATTATTGTAAAATACACATCTATATCACTGATCTCCCTTCCCGCGTCAAGCCCTTTGCTTCATTTGGACGTGTTTGTACATCTAAATGCGTTTTCTGACTCGTTTCAACGCAGTTCATTTGGATCTACAGTGCAAATATTGGGATTGTGGTCTGTATTTCATTCAGTAACAGAAACCCGGGGTCAGTTTCACTAAACTTCGTACAACTAAATTGTTCGTAAGCGCAAAATTATGATAGTCTGTAAATTTTACATTAACAATGTTTTCTTGTAGACAATCATTGGATTTACATTTATTGAGCATATGCTGCATATGCAGCCTATGCTCAATAAATGTAAATCCATCGATTGAAATGTTCTGACGATCCTAAATTTGCACTTACGAACATCTTAGTCGTACGAAGTTTAGTGAAACTGCCCCCCCCCCCCGGTGGCAACTGACGTGCAGTGACGTGACGTCTCATGTACTGCGTCAGTGTCTTCGTTACATGGGTTTATGTGTCTCCTTTGGGTATCATGTTCCGTATTAGCCTTGCAGCTAGCCTAGCCACAGATGACATACATGTAGGCGCCATTTCTCCAGTCGCAGCTATACATCAAAACTCAACGCCTTCGGTATATTCCCGTCACATATTATGTTATTACCATGTCATTGACATTTGCCATTGACCTATAACCTAATATAATAGCGGCCATGCGATTGTACAGAGCCCCGCAGGGGACGTATACTTTTTTTTTATGAATTCGTTCCCACGAAACGAATTGTTAATTCGTGGGAACGAATTGTTAAACTGAGGGAACGAATTGCTAATTCTTGGGAACGAATCGTTAATTCGAGGGAACGAATTGTTATATCATGGGAACGAATTGTTATATCGTGGGAACGAAAAGTTATATCATGGTAATGAATTGTTAATCCGAGGGAACGAATTGTTTAATTGAGGGAACTAATTGCTATATCGTGGGAACAAATTAATAAAAAGAAATCCATGTCCCCTGCGGGGCTCCGTTGTACGATTGTACATGCCAAACACGGCGTGTCGTTATTATGATAATGTCGACGATGGTACTGTATACCCGTGACCGGAATGCACTGTCACATGTGTCACAGGGTACATATATAAGTGTACCTAAAACGGTGATATTTCAGTCATGTGACAATACATGTATGAGACAAGCCATGTGATTTTGTACATAAGAAGCTACACGATCCCTCATGAAACACATATACAGAATTCGCGATCTTTTCCGTAAATGACGTCGACGAAATGTTTCGAGCAATTGTGGAATATAATTTTGCATTTGCTATAAACACTTGTTTTCAATTTTCAGCGACATATACATAGCGTATCTTCTTAGGCCCTTAGGACCTCCCATGGTGTCCGGTTTAGAGAGGTTCTACTGTATTGGCAATATCAATTCGCAATCAAGCACCTTGATTGGCTGAACCTGAGCTGTTACACAGCTCAGGCTCAGCCAATCAAGCTGCGTATTTATTACACAATATGCAATTAATTAAAAAATAATAATTTGTTTTTACACATATCGGCAAAGTTAGCACAGGCGGTGGTGGATGTGTATTTCATAACTTACAGAGGCATGATAAAGCAGAGGAGCTTAATAATTACATACTATTGTTTACATAAACAAAGCCATACCGTAGTTAGAGCACCTGTGTATTCGTTTAACACCCACACCTGGCAAACAATTGTTCTCCCAATACGTTGTTTGACAGGGCGATGTGTGCCGGAATTAGCGTGCCGATACATGTACAATGTAGATAGATAGATATATTGTTGTTTATTGTCATCATATGTACACGTAAAACATATCACACAGTTATTTACAATTAATGATAAGTACACGTGCGATTCTAATTAGAATTACAAGACACAGTATCACCATATATCACATAGCGCTAATAATGAAACGCCATTAACGCTACTAGATTGTATATTCATAAACTTTTCAGAACAAACTTCACCGAAATCTGAAGAAAAAATCACATCCGCTATTTACGCTCGTTTTATGTATACATTTTGTATTTATTTATTACAACATAAGAACATCTTGAAATATAGTTGCTACAGTGTGCATGATCACGTGATTACAACAACAGTAACGTCGCCCACTCCAAAGTAAGTATTATTTGATATTTTCCTTAATATGCAACGGATTTTGATCATGAAATATGGCGCAGCAAACGCGTCTTCATGAGCTGCATTTGATTGTCTATGGAGTTTGGCACAGACTTATGTCGTTTTTGCGTAGAATCGATTTCCGTGTCGGAGAGACACGGAAATCGCTTGGTCGCAAAAAGGACAGTCGTTTGGGCGAAAATACAGAGACCACAAAATGCAGCTTAACAAGACGCGCTTGATGCGCCATATTTCATCAAAATCCGTTACGTAATAAGGACACTATAAAAGAATACTTACTTTGAATCGGTACTTGTTGTCGTTGTTAGTACCACGTGATCATACACCTTGGTGTGTGTAGTACATTCGTGTCTGTTTCACGAAACCTGCCCAAATTTTCCTGATATATCCACAATGAAGGCAACAATATTTGTTCAGTAATATTAAATCATTATAGCACAATTTAAGGACGAGCCTTCGTTTAATTTCCTCATGTTAAATCCCAATAGACACATTCACATAAAAAGATGCCTATGGCGAATTAACATGGGAACTATGTATAATATCAAAAAAATAGGCGACCGATTTTCAAAATTTAACTTTTGTTTTCTCAGTTAGATCGTTTCCAAGATTTCTAGCCACGTTTCGGAGTCAATATCCACAATGTTTCGTTTTTTTGGTATCCTCCCACAACACAGCTCCTCCACCTCCTCCTCCCATGTTAAATTCCCATACACAAATCAATATTGGACCAGATTTCGCGAAAAACAAGGCTCCCTCTTAAATTGTATTATTATCCAATAAAACATTGTTTTTGCATTGTTTATACGGCTGTAAAATGTGGGCAGGTTTCGTGAAACAGACAGTAGGATGTTTTATTGCGCCAGGCCACACTATAACGGCTGGACGGTCTGTGCAATGAAACCGTGGTATATCCTGGTTGTCAGGAAACATGAACCGTTAATGGAACTTGCGCTAAAAGAACATTCAAATCGCACGTTGATTATCGCGGAAAGGAGATAGAATAATGTATTATTACACAGCCAGTGGTATATCTGAGTATATTTATGCATGGTCACGTTGGCAGGAAGGAAATATGCTACACCGCGTATTATTGACGGGTCTAGCTAGCTTTTGTGTACTCACGTTTTGTTGTGAATAGGGACATGGGCACATTACTGAAGACGTGGAATTTTTCACCGTATGTATACCCGTGACAAAAACCGACCTGGTGGCGCCCGTCCTAGTGTTTCATTAGCGTAGTGTTGCTGATGTACAGTGGGGTCAGCGTGTAAGTGCACACACGAACGAACACGACAGGTTAGCACCAACCTGTCGTGTTCGTTCGTGTGTGCACTTACACGCTGACCCCACTGTATTTCATGTATAAAAAAAAAAGGAAATATTTTTCAGCATTTCTTTCTCATTTCGCATCAAAAGTGTATGACGTCTTTGTTTTAGATTCGGCTTATAGTTAAGGGTAGGAATTGGCTCGAACACGTTCCATACCCGATGTCTTTGTGGACATTTGAATCTATATGTACCAGTGCCTCATACACCACCGCTTGCGTTAATCGTGTCCAGATTCTCAACGGTTCTGAAAATATATTGGCAATGTCAAGTCGCAATCAAGCAATTCGATTGTCTGAGCTGAGGCTCAACCAATGAAGCTGCTTGCTATCAAACACTATATTCAAGTATTTTTGTTTGACGTTTCTGAACATCTATAGGTAAAAATGAATGTGAAGTCGCTATCAAGCAATTTGATTGTCTGAGCTTGAGTTGTATCACAACTCAGGCTCAGTCAATCAATCTGCTTGATTTGAAACAAGTATTTTGTAAATAAAGTAATTGACAAATATTTACAAGATTTACCCAGGCGGTGCTGTATACCAGCTATTTTGTCTCTTTAAAATGTATTTCCCTTCATCTCACATGATTGCAATCCGCCTACACAGATTAGTTTTATGCACTGATACACACTGCATATAGCCGACAAACCCATTAGCCGACCGGGATCACGGGCTTATGGCAGCCATAGAGCTCCGTTAGCAGACACAGTGTTATTGTTCAATTTGAATTCGTGGACTTTTTGCTACAATCGCAATCAGATAATTGCCGTGTGTGATACGCCATCTTGGAATTAGAGATATCACCTTAGCGACAAATTGCCGAAACAATAAATGGAGTGTCATTAGACACATAAACATCTACGGATTTCCCAGACATTTATATTAAAGGTGCATGCCCACCCAGTAAGTACAAACTGTTCTTTATATGAGATACCTCATCTGAGACATTTTATGGCAAAACAAACATTTTATATAATTTACAGACTTGCACATCAAAAATACGTACAGAGAATAAATAGTAATTTCCATGAAATGTTTAATGAAACACAGTTGTCGCCCCTGATATCAGTGTGGAAATTTACATCTCATATGAATACGTGGGGGTAGTGGTGAATGAATGTTTATTTTGCAAGAAAATGTCCCAGATGATGTGAGCGTGTCCCTTTAAACAATCGACAACACGTTTATGATGAAACACGTGCGCATTTTAAGCAATTAAACGTACGTACTGCGGATTGGGTATATATACTGATATATGTACATGTCACGAACACAACTGACTTTGGAAAAGGGAGCTACATTGTAACGCCGTCATGGAGCTAACATACGGAGCCTCGCAGGGGACACGGATTTGTTTTATTAATTCGTCCCCATGAAATAACAAGTCGTTCCCTCAATTTAACAATACGTTCCCGCGAATTAACAATTCGTTCCCTCAATTTAACAATTCGTTCCCTCGAATTAACAATTCGTTCCCGTGGGAACGAATTGTTATTTCGTATGAACGAATTGGTAAACTGAGGGAACGAATTGTTAATTCGTGGGAACGAATTGTTAAATTGAGGCAACGAATTGTTATTTCGTGGGAACGAATTAATAAACAAAATAAGTTTACGTCCCCTGCGGGGCTCCGTACTAACCCACATATTCCAGTAATACCTTCAATTTCGCACGACACACAATGAGTACCACTGAAAAGCAAATGCAGATGCAAATCTAGTTGGACGTGTCACGGGCAACATGCCATGAGTAATGACATTTATCCCGTCAACACAGTGCGTATATGCCGTGAAACATTTTTGATAACCGGTCAATACGACTTACTCACTGCGTATGAATATGTGCGGTGGCTGGGGTTAATATTTTTTTGCATTTTACAGCCATTTGTAGGTGTTGTCGGGATAAATAGCATAGTAGATTAGTGCCGTGAATGGGAACAAATATCTGGCGCGGCACGAAAACGGGATGTGCTCGGCAGAGCCTCGCCCGTCCCGTTTTCTGAGCCTTGCCAGATATTTTTACCCATTCACGGAACTAACCTACTATTCTCTATATGTGTATCTCCTGACAGACTGATAGCGATGCATAAGCTGATACATATTAACCACATTTTAGACACACCGTGCGATTTTCTTCCCAAGATAATGTCCACTATCTCATGAAAACTATTAACACGATTTACGATAGTTTTCGTACATGACGAAGAGAAATCCGTATTTGCAATGCACATTTCGCCAACTTATGACGTCATTTACAGAAACTATCATCGTTTCTGTAAATATTTTCTTCATGAAAAATCGCACTTCTTCTTAGGTACAAAATCAGGGGCCCGTTTCACTGAACTTCATACAACTAAATTGTTCGTAAGTGCAAACTTATGATAGTCTGTAAATTTCACATTGCCAATGTTTTCTTGCAAACAATTATTGGATTTACATTTATACATGCAGCCTATGCTCAATAAATGTAAAATCTGCAATTGAAATTTCCATAAGATCCTAAATTTGCACTTACGAACATTTTAGTCGTACGAAGTTTAGTGAAACAGGCACCTGGGGGACTAAGAAGTTCGTAAGTGCAAAATTGAAATACACAATAACTTTGTTTTGACAGTCGATTTTGTAAATTCTTTCGTGGATGCGCTACATTTACTGACGCGAACGCTAAGGTACAAAATCATGGCATTAGACAAACACGTTGATGTGAGAAGCAAATTCATAGAACTCTTCATACGAACATTTTTATCGTACGCAGTTTAGTGAAACGGGCCTAGATGTGATTGTCGTCTCACTGGCTTACGAACACATGGCGTTTCCGGGTATTTTATATATACATGTATGTATTAGACGATGTTGCAGGAGTGACGATTCCATAATATATTTATTAAACGAGTTTACTGATTTCATAAGAAACGAGTTTATGCCGAGTTTCTTATGAAATCAGTCAACGAGGTTAATACATATCATATTAAATCTACAAGAATATTAGATTTTATTTATTGCATAAGCAAAGAAGCATTAATTGAAGGTCAAGTTGTACTGATCACGCAGAATGTTTATTTATTATTTATTATACTAGTGTATTATTATGTTTAATGCACTATATGTATTATTATGTTTCATACACTATACATGTACGTAGTATTATGTTTAATACAGTATATGTGTTATTATGTTTAATACACTGTGTGTATTATTACGTTTCATACACTATACATGTACGTAGTATTATGTTTAATACAGTATATGTGTTATTATGTTTAATACACTGTGTGTATTATTACGTTTCATAAACTATACATGTACGTAGTATTATGTTTAATACAGTATATGTGTTATTATGTTTAATACACTATGTTATTGCACAACGGACACCCATTCTGTGTATCATATCTACATGTACATGCTGTTTTACTGTAACCTCCGTTTTGTCTATTTCAGAATACTTGAGCAGGAATTTGCTGTGTTCGTCCGAGCTGCATTGTGTAGAAGCACATCTTTATACGCGACTTTGCGGGACTGCAACGGACAAATGGTGCCCATGATGGTAAGTAATATGCATTGTACATAGTTATATAATATTCGCAAATACGCGTCCATATATGTGGCTGTTACTGGAGAAATGGGGCTTATGGGTTTTGCGACCAGTGTAGATCCAGATCAGCCTGTGCATCCGCACAGTCTGATCAGGATCTGCACTAGTACTGTTTGCCATTCCATCAATGAAGCCGTCATGCTTCAAACAAGCAATATAACTACTTACCAGGCCACAGGACTGTGCTATTTGACCAGTAGCCGATTTCACCAACATTGCAAAGTATACGTTTCTAGCAAAGTATACTTTGAGGGAGACATTTTCAATTTTGGGATAAATTTTTATTCTGCATACTTTTAATCATCAAATATATGCAGTCGTTAGTTCTATATGAAATAATGCATTTCAGGAAAAATAAATGGTTACTCCCTCAAAGTATACTTTGCTAGAAAAGTATTATTTGCAATATTGGTGAAATAGGCTACTGGAGCTATACTGGTCACATATCCCGTCAGCCCCATTTCTTCAGTCACAGCCACGTATATAGAAATAATGTTTCTCAACACGCTGTGGCTCTCTGCCGGCCACATTCCAACCAGTTACATGCACACAATGTAGGATAGGAACTAACAACATGGACAACGCGGAAGACTGAAACGGTCAGTGAGTCAAATCTTGCAGACCAGGGGCCCGTTTCACTAAACTTCTTACGATAAGAAATTATCGTACGAACTTCTTAGGCGCATTTTACCGTTTCACTAACGTCAACTTCGTGCGAACTTTCATGCGAAGTTCCTAACTTTCCTTGTAAGTCTGCGATAGGTATTGGGCTGTCGTACGAAGATTTTTTAGCTCAAGTGTCACGGCCGCCATACATGTATTTCATGAATAACATCACCATAAAATCGGCCGTACATATTTCGCCCTATAGGTTTCGCCCTATACTTCCGTCTGTTTGTCTGTCCGTTTATTTTTGGCATTACTTAGTAATATATTACCCTCACTACTGATTGTACGTCCGTTCGTCTGTTTATTTTGTTTTTAAGTGTTGGTCTATCCATCTGTCTGTTCGTGTGTTTATTTTTTGGAAGTTTTGTAAGTTTCTCAAATCACTTATAGGGGCCCTAATGCGTAGACAGACCGGATTATCTAGCTTTAGCTGCTTATCAGTTAGCCAGCAAATGCAAGCCAGATATAACGTGGCTTATAGAGTAGTGACTCACTATACTTGTAGCTGTTGATCAGTTAGTGCAGCAAATGCAGCCTGATATTACGTGGCTTATATAATAGTGACTCACTATACTTGTAGCTGTTGATCAGTTAGTGCAACAAATGCAGCCTGATATAACGTGGCTTATATAATAGTGACTCAATATACTTGTACCTGCTGATCAGTTAGTGCAGCAAATGCAGCCTGATATAACGTGGCTTATATAATAGTGACTCACTATACTTGTAGCTGTTGATCAGTTAGTGCAGCAAATGCAGCCTGATATAACGTGGCTTATATAATAGTGACTCACTATACTTGTAGCTGTTGATCAGTTAGTGCAGCAATTTAGCCTGATATAACGTGGCTTATATAATAGTGACTCGCTATACTTGTACCTGCTGATCAGTTAGTGCAGCATATGCAGCCTTATATAACGTGGCTTATGGAGTAGTTACTCACTATAATTTTACCTTCTGATCAGTTAGCCTGCAAATACAGCCTGATATAATGTGGTTTAAGGAGGAGTGATTCACTAGAATTGTAGTGTGGTGTAGGGGTGAAATGGATGAAAACACGAATCATATATTTTCAAAAGTAATATGTATGTAATGTGTTGTCATATCATTTTTTTTGTTACTGTATACTATATGGTACATCGAGTTGCCATCTCCGCCATCTTTGTATGTACAGCCATCTTACAGTTTCATCACTTCGACCGTTTGACACATACAGCAAATAATATGACAGAGAGAGTATTACAATGTGCTGCTACAATACATTATAGACAGATATGACAACATCGTGCTATAAATATTATGCCAGAAAGCTATACAACAGGTTAAGGTCATATAAGCCTGGCCAACTGGTTCGATCCCGTATTCAACCTGCTGCATTTCGGGGGGGGGGGGGGGTCCCAAAATCACAACGGAATATTTACATCGAAACAAATATATTTTCAGCCCTGAAATTAGAACCCGATCTGGTTCCAGGTCCATACCAAACCAAAGCCACTTGGCCCCTTCCCCTAAATGTAATAGGAAATCAGACTTTGTATATAAATGTGATGAAAACAACCAATAGGACGTTGCACAAACTTGTATTTATGGGTATGTCAAATTATTTGTGGTATGTGTAAAACGCCACAAGATGTATTGCATATACTAAGATGGCCAATACGGCAACTCCATGACCCGTATAGTATACAGTACAAACCAAAGCAAATACAAATCAAATTTGAGATCATCAAAGACTCAAGCACTTGAAACTTTGCAGACATTGGTTACCCTGCGCTGCCTAGCGAAGGGTGAGTTCTACTCAGAGGCTGGCGACATCCACGGTGTCTCTAGGGGTTCGTTTTCTCGGTGTATTAATGATGTTGTCTCAGCCATCAATAATCGACTGGACAACATCAGTTTTCCAACCGAGGAATAAGACCTGGCCAACAGTAAAAAAAGCCTTTTATTGTGTGGCCAGGATTCTGAACACCCTGGGCGCCGTGGATGGGACACTCAGTGTCAGTCCAATTCATTTTCCTGGTTTTCAACTTGCTGGACTAAGGCAGTTGATTTAACAGCTGTCGTCTGGTTGTCAAAGTCGGACCGGATGTTTACATTCAAAGGGCTTGATGGATTTCCAATACTGAAGAATTCTTAAGAAGTTCGTAACTTAAGAAATTTCGTACGCACATGTTAGTGAAACGCACGTAAGAAGTTCGCAAGAAGTTCGTACGAAAAGTATCGTAGACGTAAGAAAGTTCGTAGCGTAAGAAGTTTAGTGAAACGGGCCCCAGTAGCCGATGTCAGCACAAGTATATTTATCTAGCTAAGTATACTTCAAGGGAGTAATTTTATTTTGTATTGAAATATATTATTGCATATAGAACATACAGCTGTTTATATTTTGTGACTAGAATTATGCATTTTCCATGAGCTTTATTTAGTACATTACCATCACTATTGTTTTGAATAGTAAATAGTTTATTTCATTGACTACATGTATTACTGAATTATTCATACATTGAAATTACTCCGTTCAAAGTATATTTAGCTTGTCGGTGTTAGAAGGATAACGCATAGACGGAACTCCTCTAAATTTCAAAATACTTACTATACTGTCTCAGATATGTGACATTAAATAGTCACTGAACCATCGACCAATAAATGGAAAATTCATTCAGTCACAACAACGGTACATCTGAGACAATATCTCACTGACCTGCCGACATTTGCCGACGGATCGGCGAGACGAAATCGACTAAAAGTACCAGGATTGAATAAGAGGATCACTCAAAAACAGCGCAAACAAAAGCCGCTACAAAGCCTCATTGATGAGACCACTCGTAGATAATTTAATTTGAAGGCTTGTTTTGAAATCTCCAAGTGAGTATTAGATTTGTTGAAAGAAGTGTATTACGATGGACAATGCGCAAGTGCTATGCCTACATTTGTATCTGTGGCTGTGACTGGAGAAATGCGGCTTATGTGTTGTGCATCCAATGTATATCCAGATCAGTCAGTGCATCCGCTTAGTCTGATCAGGTTCTACACGGTTTGTCATTCCATCAATGAAACGCCCGTCTTGCTTGTAACAAGAAATGTATATTGTTATAAAGCTACAGGATTGTGCTATTTGTGCTATTTGATCATGATCTACGCTAGTCACAAATCCCACAAGCCAGTCACAGCCACGTTTTTTAAATGGCTATATACCAAGGGTACTAGGAATTAGATGGCCATAAAACAAGTTTACAATAATTGCATAATGTTAATGGCGCAATAATGGAAAATGTTTGGAAATGTCCTGCAAAAATGGTAAATGCATAGCACAGTACATGCACATGTACAGGTGTATAGAAAATATCAACGTACACAATACATATAGCGATGCGAGCACCATGATTCATACACAGTTGAAATAAAACGACGTAAACAGGATAAACCATGACACAAGCTGCAAGGGTATGTGGGGTGGTGATAAAATACTGACCTTTCGAATAACATGTAAACCGATACTGAAACATGGCACATTATCATCTAGCACCTGCGTGTTATGAAAGACAACGAGGATACACACACATAGAGAACATTATACGCAAATGAACACATGCAAATAAGAAACTAACGCGATACACCATGGTAAACACATGACACGCGCAGAGCGGTGATCGAGGAGCCTTCAACGTGGCACAGCCATGCTCTCTGCGACGAGCGGTACCGAAATGAATGTAACAGGACGTGAAATACATGAAAATAACACAAATGCAGCGATTGCACCATAGCAAGTATTTCCCAATTAACTACTGAGGACATAACAAGCTGAGCAGGAAAAATCACATCACAATGAAGTACAGCACACGAATTTATGACATGACGTGAACAAAACAATCCACTGTGGGTCTAAAGTCGCTAATTCGCTTACTATTGTAAGTCTATCATGCGGCAGTACATGTATTTACCATTCAAACATATGTTTGTCATTCTGTTTAATTAATTATTATTACGAAAAGCAGAATTAAGAAAAAACAATCAAATTCAAATACAAGTATCAATATTAGATCCAACTTTGACCACACAATGTGTGATATCCAAATCTGACATCGTTGCCGGTTATCTTACTGACCATACATGCCGTGTGCATGGCCAGTAAACTAACCGACAACTATATCAGCTTTCTGAACCATAAAACTGGAAACATTGACACTATCCGGTGTGGGATCGCCTTTATGGTAATAGTAGAATTACATGTATGGCAGTTATGTCCATTTGATTACGTTTCTTAATTAAACAGCAACAACGGGTCCACGGAAAATGGGGAAGATGGTTATACCTTGATGGGAATAGTGATTTATTGAAGCGCCGTGTCTCTCCATTATTGGACATCGAGTGGCCGGGGGTTCGGTATACAACAGCATATATAGTTCGATAACCTCGTATTACTTGAATTTGCTAACAAACTTATTGATTATTTGCATCATCTAGCGGATTAAGGACCCGTGGGGCCCCTGATCATGCAATGATTCATGCATATTTGCTTCATAAATGTGATTGGATAGAAGCATAACATACATATGAACATTTTCCCTTCTTGCTATATCCTACACAGCGCATGAAGGTGCCATATCGGCCATCTTATTGTATACAAGCCACCTTCCAGTTTTACCTCTTATTGCGTTTGACACATACCACTAATAATATGACGAATACATGAATAAAATGTATTTCAACATGATGGGGATACATTAGACTACAGCATGCTATGCTTTGTTTTCATCAAATTTATATACAAAGTCGGATATCTGAAGGGTTTGTTGACCCTTTGTTAATATTTTTGAGAATTCAATAAAGAGTGTGTAACAGTAACAGTGTTGTATATTTTACTTTTGAAAAAGTGACGATTGTATATGTTGTGAGTGATGATAGAACAGCTCAGATATCTAGCGTTTGTGTAGTCTGCTAAAAATATTTTATTTTTATTTTTGTTATTTCTCAATGAAAGTATATGTTGCGAACACTCATTTGAACCATGTCTATAACAACATACTAACCAAGTTACAATCGGGCTTTAGAGGTGGTGATAATATAACTAATCAACTTTCGGGAAGTTTTCTGCGACATTTAAAAGGCATTCAACCGAGTTTGGCATCGGGGATTACTAGTGAAACTCTCCATCAATAGGTAGAATCGACGCCTTTCATAAATCGGTCTCTTCCTATCTTTCCGCACGACAGCATTGTGTAGTAATACATAACACACGTTCTGAGTGAAAACAACATTAATGTTGGTGTACCACAAGGTTCAATCTCAGGGCCACTATTATGTTTGATCTCTGTTAATGACATAGTTAATGAGATTACAGACGGGTCACCTGTCGTGTTCGTTCATGTGTGAACTTACACGCCGACCCCACTGTAATTCCAACATACGATTATTAGCTTACGACACAAGTCTTTATTTTATAGTTGAGGAACCTATCACTGCTTCGTGTATTCGACATGACGACATAGCCATAATGCATACTAGTAACTGGTCGACGATTTGGCTTGTATACTTTAACCCAAACAACCCAGATGCTATGTTGTTATCTAGGAAACATAATAGACGTCTTCATCATCCCTTTCTTATAAATAATACCGTAATAAAAGAAGTTGAAACTCATAAACCGTGACTTATGTATCGTATTTTCCGATAGTGGCAAATGGCAGCCTCACATTTCATCTGTCATTAGTCCCGAGTGGCAACGCATTGGCTTGCTTCGTTGTTTAACCCTTTCAACCATAAGGAACTGGAATGGACTGTGATATGCTAATGTTCCGACCAATCCAATGGTCACAAAATGATTTTCAGATTCGTCTGTTTATGAAAAGGGGGTGTTTTTGTTCTCAAAAATATTAAAATTACTTTCAAAAAGTGCAGATCCTAATGAGACGGCTCGTTACGAGCCGGCTCATCTGGATCTGCACTTTTTGCATAAACCGATATAGCGGGATTTCGGGTTCAAAGGGTTAACGTTTACATTAGATAGAACGTCTCTAGAAAAAACATACTGTTCCCTCATACGTCCCTTGCTCAAATATAGTGATCACAGTACTTGGGATGAATTTGCAACACCTTGTAAATTACCAATAACAGGTGAAATGCTAGTTGAGTACACGTACTGTTATAACACTTCAACACTATGCCAATGTTTCGGCGCGCGTGTTTGAGATATCTTTTTCCCTTCAATTATTTAACAAATCACACAGGTATTCATTATATGCATTCTTACCAGATTCCTATTTACTGATGGTTTGCTCAAGGAGAAGAATTCACATAGGCTATGTGAGCTGGTATTCTAATACGTATTCACCGTTACTGTGTATGTATTGTGGTGCATTCATGTATACTATTTGAAATACAATATTGTTTAACGTACAATTGTGGTGGCGACAGATACTTCTAAGCACATTAAACACAAATATGTATCACTTTCCCCAATCAAAATGGCATACATCATCAGCATGAAATGGTTAAATAATGAATGCATGTACTTTAACAACAACGAGTATTCCCATATTGAAGGGCAACACATACATGTAGATAACACAGTACACAGTCCGTCTCACTTACAGTGTTACTACTATACTCAATTAATTCACTTGGCTTTTAATTTGGATGTATTGTCCTTGGTATAAAGGTTCAGACATAGAGAATAGTAGGTTAGTGCCGTGAATTGGAAAACATATATGGCAAGGCTTAGGAAACGGGATGGGCGAGGCTCTGCCTCGCCCATCCCGTTTCCTAAGCCTTGCCATATATTTTTTCCCGTTTCCTAAGCCTTGCCATATATGTTTTCCCATTCACGGCACTAACCTACTGTTCTATTTATCCCGTCAACACCTACAAATTGCTTTAAAATAGTATGACAACCGAACATATTCATATGCAGTGATTAGGTCGTATTGACATGACATCACAAATGTTTCACGGCACCGTGTTTCACTGCACATACGCACTGTGTTGACGGGATAAATATAAATGAATAGGCGGGAAGGTCGGAACATTCAAAGGGCAGACATGTAACACTATACCATTTTCGTCCTGTTTCATCGTCCGACAGGAAGTTGTGTATACAAATGTATATGCCTGTACAGATGACTGCACCGCCAGCTGTCACTCAGTTGCTGTGCTCCAGATAAGGTACTTATATACGTAATTTACGCACTTATCTTAGCAGAATATTCATTGATTATCAAAAGTGGGAGCACACAATTATCACAGCAATGTCAAAATACGTACTGATTTCCAAATTGAGAAGTGAAAATACTGTAATCAAGTTGAAATTTACTTAGTTGAGCTGCTTTTTGAAGCTCAAATAAGTGCATTTTTAAATTTGTTTTACTGTTTCGTCATTTATTCCCTATTTAATAAGGAAGAACATATATAATACATTTGTATTTGAATTTGACATATGGGGTATAATACTCTTTAGACACAAAGACGGTCACCATTTCTCATTATTCATCTATCATTATATCCTGTACCCATATGTGTTTTCTTTATGTTGTATCATTAATGTAATCCCTTACAGGGATTCCGCTGGGGAAAATAAAAAAATCGCCACTTCCAAAAAAATATAAGAAAAAAAATCATATTATTTCGTTTGTTTTTTGTTTTCGAAAATTGTAATTTTGTATCGCCAATTGTTTATTTTTATCGCCAATTGCGAAAGTGTCGATCGCCAGCAGAATCCCTGCCCTTATAGAGGAACTAAATAGTTATCTGGAGCTCTGCAGTTGTATAATACGTGGCTTTGGCCGAGTGACTAGCGAAATGGGGCTTACGAGATTTGTGAAATTTGTAGCTCGCGATCGAATATCGCACTCGTGTAGCCTGACCACGATCTTGTTGGTTAATACTAACTGGTATTTCATTGACGGAATAGCGAACAGTGCAGATCCTGATCAGAATGTGCGGATGCACATTCTGATCTGGATCTACACCGGTCGCAAATACCATAATCCCAATTTATTCAGTCCATCCACATATTGGATGTATAGGTTCAAAGAAAGAACACACAAGCGGAGTAATCGCCAACAATACTACAGCTGTTGTATCAGTGGTTATATTCAGGTGAACGGATACTTTGTCATTACTGTCAGTGTTGTTAAATATGTTGTTGCATATACTATTACATGTACAATACATGTATTACATATATTGATGAATGAACACTTGACATACATATCGCGACTGTAACTGGATAAATCCGGCTTCCGGACTATGTTTGACCCCAAATATTGAGATGCATAGTACGCATGTGTGGAACGGTAAATAGTCAGTTCGTTATTGTAAGCCTGCACAATCAAGATTATAAGTTATTGTGATTCTACACAGGCTATATGGTGTAATATTGCCCGTCTGGAGGTATGTTTACCCGAGGCGATAGCCGAGGGTGACGGGCTATATGGTGTAATATTGCCCGTCTGGAGGTATGTTCACCCGAGGCGATAGCCGAGGGTGAACATACCTTCAGACGGGCAATATTACACCATATAGCCTGTGTAAAATCACAATAACGTATTTGTCATACCGCAGATCCTGTATTTGGCCGTAAAAACATATCTCTTCTGTTGATCTTTGCGTTTTTTCAGGAAGAAAAATAATCCGAGATTCGATTTTCTACCGTCAGTCTTAATATAAAGGCGTAAATGAACATTTTTTTTTTTTACTAAACGAAAACAAACTAAATATGGAGTAAGAAATCCATCGAAAACGACTTTATGACAGTTTTTTTATATCGTGTAATTTAATTTATATTCCACTGCTCTATCGATCTGCTCTCCCTTTGGCGCCTCTAGAATAATGCGACTGATTCCCAAACATTCGCTGTCATTGCTACGCCGCGGTATCGTGCGTGGAACCCATAGTTTGTGACCTAAATATAGCCGTGTCACGAAGGCGAGCGTGTGGAGGTTCGAAAAGCAATTTTCGTTATTTTAGCTAATTTTTCGCTCATATTTTGATCAGCGAAGAATATTTATGGAAAAATAAACAACAAAAGACTCGTTTTGAGTGTACAATTTGTTACTTGTATTGATCAATTCGGGGTTTTATTGTGTTTAGTGAGGAATACAATTCGCAATCGGTAGACGCTTGCAAAATGTGTTTTCATTGGACGGCCTTGGCAGGTCATATAATATATATGACCAGGCAAGCTAGCCAATCAAAAGCCGAGAAAGTTATCTGCGGTATGACAAGGTGTAATATTGTTCGCTTGATGTCAGATATTAAAATATATGAGTATTTAAACATCGTGTTAATTTTCATACAGTGGAGCCTCTATAAGCCGGACGTCCTGGGGGTTCCCAGCGTGTCCAGTTTAGAGAGTCTCCGCTGTAAATCAGGCATATGACAACCTCCATACCTGTGTGTGTGTGATTTGTGATCACGAACATACATTACCAACGGAGATAAATGACTATAATCACATGAACAGCACGCATAACAATATTATATGGATGTTCGGTTGAGAGAGGTTCGACTGCATTTCGAAAAGGGCAAGAAATGTTACCAATTATAAATTATATTCATATGCACAATACCCATCTGTGCTTCAGACGGCATTTCCCACTACAAGTCATGTCGTCCTGGGGGCCGTTTCACTAAACTTCGTAATACTAAAATGTTCGTAAGTGCAAAATTATGATAGTCTGTAAATTTGACATTAACAATGTTTTCTTATAAACAATTATTGGATTTACATTTATTGAGCATAGGCTGCATATGCAGCCTATGCTCAATAAATGTAAATCAATCAATTGAAATTTCCAGACGATCATAAACTTGCACTTACGAACATTTTAGTCGTACGAAGTTTAGTGAAACGGGCCCCAGATGTTGTTAATAACATATTTCTTCATGACCTGTCACAGTAACTATAGTTTCCTCTTTGTGAAAATATACAGTGCCTCCATAGCGTCCTTTATTTCCCTGATTCCGGAATAAAGCTAACTTTGCTCCAGTTTCAAATCTGGGGACTATTCAATGGTGAACAATTATTATCTCGTTGCTTACCACTATTGTATTATCTCAAACACCTGTATAACTATGTTCATGAGCGCCGCCTCCTTACTTTTCTGCAATTTGGTTTTATGCCATTCCCGGATACCCGACTGTTAATCAACTAACATCTACACACTGTTCTCCGAAGCCGTTGATTCTGGTAAAGAAATTCGCTCGGTGTTTTGTGACACAAGTAGGCGTTTGATCGTATCTGTCTTATCTTGGCTATTGTCGTATCTTTCTCACAGGAAACAACATGTGGTTTTACCTGGTGGGATTTTTAAATTCCAATTCATAGCCACATGCTACTTCAGTGTGACTAAATGGCGAACTGCGTAGGCACTGAACAGACTGCCCCGATGCGCAGGCTTCATATCTACTCGTCATAATATTCATTTTCGTAGCAAATAGTCTATATACCATCGTTACACTATACAGTTTATTCCAATTCATGGTATGCAAATCACATAAGGCTGTCTAGTTCTGGACTTAACGCTATTTCCTGTAGCAAATTTAAGACCCAACACGTAAATAGAGCGATACACCGATGCTGACGACTGGCAAAGTGTACATTATTGCGTCGGTATCAAGTTGTCCTGGATTCGATGGACAAGTGCGCAATCAGATCAAGATCTGATTATGATCATGACGGCAGTGATGCATCCCCATTGAATAAGCATCAACAAACCAACGCAGATGCTTGTCAGACTTATCTGATACGTAGGCTGAACTCTCACTACCTGTACTCTGGTCAGCCACAAGCCATGTTTCGTCACTGATGTTAGCGTCGATGCCGATTTGGTTTACGTGTCGCTGAGAAACGGAATTTATTAACTGATGAAGCGATTGAATTTGGTTACGCATTTCGCCGATATCTCCCCATGTGGATGTGATGGGGATTATAGGGTTTGCGACCAGTGTATATCCAGATCAGCCTGTGCATCCGCACAGTCTGATCTGAATCTACACAGTTCGCCGTTCCATTACTGAAACACCCGCCATGCTTTTAACAAACTATATACATCGCTGTCAGGCTACAGTGTGTGCTGTTTGATTAATGTTACACTCGGTCACAACTCACAATAAGCCCCATGTATCCAGTCGCAGCCACATGTAATGAAGACGCTTCAAACACGCTCATTTACTAGAGTTTCCAGACGCATGCGACGACAGTGACGCATGTCCACAATCACGAAGAGAATAAGCGCACGTAGACGAAGTTGAAACATGCGTGTTGACTACATGTATATGTTCTAGTCTCGCTGAGTATGACCATCGAGTGCATGCATATCATGACATATGAGCATTGGATTTACATTTATTGAGCATAGGCTGCATATGCAGCCTATGCTCAATAAATGTAAATCCAATAATTGTATAATTAGTAAACCAGTGTCCAAGCATGTACATGGACGTGTACTCATTGTCTGAATTGAAAATATACATTATATAGTGTCTGTTATCTACACAATACTCTTTTATTAGTGTGTATGCATAGCATTTTTATACTCACTTGAAATACAATGCTGTTAAACTCATTTCAACATCAACCAAACAGTTTGATTATGTACTCAATGTTCACGCATCAGGGTATGTGCACAGGCATTCGCACACGACCTCGTATCATCACAAATTAACATGTTTAAAATTTTAATTGTCCATGCATTTTATGCATTTCTGCAGGATATCGATAATTCTCAAATGGTCATATGAACTTTCCACTACAATCAGGGATTCCGCTGGCGATCGCCACTTTCGCAATTACAATTTTCTCTTTGTTTTTTGATTTTTTTTACGAAAATTGTAATTTTTTATCTCCAATTGTTTTATTTCTTTTGAAGTGGCGATTTTTTTATTTCCCCCAGCGGAATCCCTGTACAATATTGACGTTATAGCCAGTTAGCATTGACACCATTAGGTCGACTACGACATGGAAACGAGAAAACATCACAGGGTTAATAAACAAAGAACAAGTGTCCGTTTCCTAAGTTGAATACCAATTAACGCGGCAAGTTACGACGGTTTTATTTGCCTATAAATATTGTCGAAGGGCGATGAACCTAAATCAACAAAACACCCAATATGAAAGTCAAGGAACTTTCCCGCCACTATAGACCGCGTATATCGCAAATTGGTTTCATGACGTGTAAGATTGAGTATATGAGTCCCGACGGGGACACGATAGCCGAACAAAAACACCAATAGCTGATGCGGTGACCAACCAACCAACATATATACTGGGTTCTCTCTAAACCGGACACCATGATATAATGTCCAGTTACAGAGTGTTCGTGTTATTCAGATATTTGAGTCCAATAAACTACCGCCTCCACTACTCTTGTCAATATCTGTATTTCTGTATTTCAAAACACTTACACATTGTGTTTGAAATCAAGCAGCTTAATCGACTGAGCCTGGGTTATGCTACAGCTCAGGCAATGACATTTCCTGATTACGAGTATGCAGGGGCGGATCCAACATTGGGGGGGGGGGATTGTCTAGTTACGAAGGTAACTCTTGCAATCTACTCCCGTACCGTCCGTCGGACGGGAGTAATTGCAAAAGTTACCGTTTGTCCTATTATTTTGCTCTTCGAAATGCACTTTCCTGTGTGTTACGGCATTTAAATTCGGATTCCAACATTCCAACTTGTGGTAAACTGTGATATATGTAAACTCCGTGACTGAACTGTGTGGGGGGGGGGGGAGGGGTGCAACACCGGAACACCCCCTTCAGATCCGCCCCTGGTTGGGATTGCCAAGAAATGTTCAGAAACGCTGATACTTTGGGCAGGATTAACGCAGGCTGTTGTGTACATGTGCGTACGTTTCCAATCAGGACGGGACTTTGTTTTTGAGATCCATCAGAGGAAAGGGACCTAATAGGAAGTCAGCACAGATAGAGAATCCGGGCTCGATATGGTCTACTGCACAGCTCAGTCTCGACAACGGAACTTATTGATTTACATCCTGAGGCATGAATACATTGTTGTAACTGATTGCAATTTATAGTCATTGAATTGGTCAATTTCATATCACGTGATCAAATATCCTACCGTGTCGGCATCTTCACAACGCAGCGGGCAATATTAGACGGGACTATTAGAGTATTTCCCTCCCGTCCGGAAAATTCCCGAATCGTAATTACGGAAACAGCCGAACACTGGTTGAACTGCCTCAGCGTTTATCCAACATAGAAACAGAAATACTTAATGTGGAGGCATACACATGAAATGGCAACACACCCCGTACTTGCCATTCCTACGGAACCCCGCAGGGGACATGATTTTTTTTATTAATTCGTTCCTACGAAATAACAATTAGTTCTGTCAGTTTAGCAATTCGTTCCCTCGAATTAACAATTCGTTCCCACTAATTAACAATTCGTTCCCTCGAATTAACAATTCGCTCCCACTAAATAACAATTCGTTCCCATGGGAACAAATTATTAATTCGTGGGAACGAATTGTTATATCATGGGAACGAATTGTTAACTCGAGGGAATGAATTGTTAAATTGGGGGAACGAATTGTTATTTCGTGGGAACGAATTATATATATATAAAAAAATCTACGTCCTCTGCGGCGCTCCGTACATTCCTGATGTATTCGAATATAAACCGAGTACCAGGCCAGCATTCTCAAACACTATGGCTGATTCTCGAGCCAGTCAGCGTTTTACTTCTGTTTCTCTTTCTGAAACAGCGACTTAAATCATGTTCATATTAAATATTCGGGAAAATATATTAAATACCGCCCTTGGTTGAGGGGAATATTGTGGATTATCTCCCCTCGAAAAAAATATCTCAATTGCCTTCTCGGGCAGATAATCCACAATATTCCCCTCAACCAAGGACAGTATTTATATAATGAGTAGAGTACATGTATATTACGGAGCCCCGTAGGGGATGTAGAGTATTTTTTTAATTAATTTGTTAACACGAAATAACAATTCGTTCCCACGAAATAACAATTCTTTCCCTCAATTTTAACAGTTCGTTCCCACGAAATAAAAATTCGTTTCCACAGATTAACAATTCGTTCCCTCAATTTAACAATTCGTTCCCACGAAATAACAATTCGTTCCCACGGGAACGAATTGTTATATCGTGGGAACGAATTGTTATATCGTGGGAACGAATTGTTAATTCAAGGGAACGAATTGCTAATTTGAGGTTGTTATTTCATGGGAACGAATTAATAAAAAAAAATCCATGTCCGCTGCGGGGCTCCGTACAAACATGCGGTATGACTACATTGTACAAGATGAGTAGTGTACATACGTACGCTGTATGATACATCGGTTCCTACATGTAGAAACATACTAGTGTGATTGGCCGAGACTGAGCTCAGTCTCGACCAATCACACTTGAGAAACAGAGTAGTGTATGCAATCAATGCTTGGCACCGATCACACTGAGCGCGCCTGCAGCCGTGCATTGTGTCGTCGTCATGGCGTCTTCTGCCTAATGGCCGTAATGCGATCAGTCCATTACGGAACACAGCTAACTCAATATAATACATATCTGTAGTATGTTCGCCTAACGCTTTTAAAGACGACTTTGGGAATACGTCGTTTCACAGTGCGTTCCTCGTATATAACACGCATTGCGGGTGGCGACGTCGACGACATATTTCAATATTGTATTGATTACACGGAGGGTGTGATGTTGACGGAAGTGAGTGAGTGTGTTACCGGTGGACAGCTGGAAAGATGTAAAACTAAAGCATTATACACTACCGCCTACGCTAATCTTGTCAACTATTTGTCAATTTCCCAAATATGAAAATATTGGAATAGTATATACTGTACACTTGGAATCAAGCAGCTTGATTGGCTGAGCTGTGCTACAGCTCATGCTCAGATAATCAAATCGCTTGATTGCGAGTGGGCATCGCTAGTATATGTTAGAAACGTTGATAATCTCGGAAAGAAAAACGCAGACGGTTGTGTACACATGAATGCATAGGTCACGTGGTATTACAGTATCGTGTCCTGTAGCCGATTTTACCAATTGCTAAGCATAATCATCTAGCTAAGTATTCTTTAACCCTTTCAACCCTAAGGAACTGGAATGTACTGTGATATGCTAATGTGTCCGACCAATCCAATGGTCACGCAATGATTTTCAGATTCGTCCATTTATGAAAAGGGTGTGTTTTTTTTCTAAGAAATATGAAAATTACTTGCAAAAAGTGCAGATCCTGATGAGACGGCTCGTTACGAGCTGGCTCATCTGGATCTGCACTGTTTGCATAAACCGGTATAGCGGGCTTTCGGGCATATATTTTTACCTGAAATACATTATTTCATATAGAACTAACGACTGCATATACTTAGTATGCATAATTATTATACTGAATGTATTACATTATCACAGCTAAAACAGCCCGGATTTGTTGCTGGTTCCACAAGCAAACATCAGTTTTCGTTGGTATAAACATGTCATGATGTAAAATAGGCACTACCTACGTTGATCAATGAAGAAAACGATACAACAAGAGTTGAAAAACATGACAGGCCTTTACATAGATGGGAGCCGGGTACTTAAGCGAAAATACCGTTTTCGCATATAGAAACAAGCAAACGAGATTCCTTTCTATGCATATCGTGGTACAAAACGACCAATTTGACATCGTTTTCGCTTGTGTTGTTTTCGAACCTTCAACAAATCTACACCGTATGTCTGTGTACACTACTGGGAGCGGTTTCACTAAACTTCGTACGACTGAAATGTTCGTAAGTGCAACATTATGATAGTCTGTAAATTTCATTAACATTAACACTGTTTTCCATTAAACAATTATTGGATTTACATTTATTGAGCATAGGCTGCATATGCAGCCTATGCTCAATAAATGTAAATCCAGTAACTGAAATGTCCAGACTATCCTAAATGTGCACTTACGAACATTTTAGTCGTACGAAGTTTGGTGAAACGGGCTCCAGAATACACATGGAGCTAAGAGGCGGGTAGAACCACCAACTTACAGCACTGGTTTGTACTTTGCATACAAGGATGCAATCGTGTATTTACTAACACATAACTCTGTGACATATCGGTATTGTCTCAGACAGTTGATGGCATTGAATCACGGCAGCAACCAGACGGGCTATTGTGTTATCATCTGCCTAAATGGATTAGTTTGGGCCTCCACGTTATATTGGTATGCCAAAGGGATCATGCGGCTAGCCAATCCGTTACACGTTACGAGACATGTTTACCAAATGTAGAAGTTGTCCAACAGTGTACATGTATATTGTATGTTCCACATGTTTCTTCCCGACGAACGTTTGGCAATTAAACACATTAAACATACAAACTATATAATTGTGTGTACTTTATCATCAATATAAAAGAGTCTATCCAACATGTGACCTTTTGTTGGCATTGACCTATTTTGTCCACGTACATGTACATGTAATTGACTTAGCCATTTTTAATGTTAAGTGTTCGTGGTTAGGTCCATTTCTCTGTTACTGTACCACCTAGTACCACCATACTTGCACAGCGTCATAACGAACGGGTGCCCACCACATATATGTACCACTATCCATCATATGACCTTTTTCACCTTTACCTGTTTTTTCCGCGTAATGGACTTCAATGTTAAATTGGAAAACACTCATCAGACAGCACAGATGTTCACTCATATAGTGTACTAATACACCACCACACATATGAGTCTCTTAATAAACGTTCTTCACAACACTTACCAAACCACCATTGCCCTTTCTATAATTCTCGATAGAACGCCATGGCCATCCATACCGTCCATATATAGACATGCCGATGCAAACAGACATTAATGTAAATGGTGCTATTGCGTGCTGAAAGCCATGCAGACAGTTGATAACGTCGGCTTCAGTGGATGGCAATTGATATTAACGGGCACGATAGTATCCCCCTGATGGGTAAACCGTATGGAAAAAAAATAAAATTACGCATTTTTTACCCTACCGCCTGCGCTAATCCTGCCAAAATATGTGTCAATTTCGTCATTTATACAATACATTGAATATCGTGTTTGAAATCAAGCAGCTTGATTGGCTGAGCCTGAGCTGTGTTACAGCGTGTCTTCTCGTAATTTCCGCGATACATGTACGTTAGAGACGTTGATACTTGGCTGAGAAAACACACGTGGTTGTGCAGCATCGAGCATCGCCCGATTGCAATGAGAATAGCCGATTGGATTCTGTTGATATGAATATTTCTAGGCTAGTTTTGGAACGGTATAGGAAATCTTCAGCGATAATGAAAACATGGTATGTAAAGGCCCTGTGCCTGGGGGCCGTGTCACTAAACTCCGTACGACTAAAATGTTCGTAAGTGCAATATGATAGTCTGTAATTTTCACATCAACCATGTTTTCGTGTAAACAATTATTGGATTTACATTTATTGAGCATAGGCTGCATATGCAGCCTGTGCTCAATACATGTAAATCCATCAATTGAAATTCCCAGACGATCCTAAATTTTCACTTACGAATGTTTTAGTCGTACGAAGTTTAGTGAAACGGCACCCTGATCTTCTCTATATTCGTGACCATATGTGTATCATCGAGCGGTCACGTGGCATGCTTTCATTTCGTTGATGACAAATGATCCCACGTGCGTTTACATGTACATGTACCATCATACATTATTTACATTTCAACATTATGTTCGATGGTCGATGAATACGCACGAACGCCAACGCATTATGGCATTACTCTCTGAATCAATGGCATTCAAGTAGTATTTGTTACTAACCTCAACCATATACGAGACAAACCATGTGGTGGCGTGCGTACATGTTTGAGGGATTTTTTTCATGTAAACTATTTATGAAAACAGATATATTTTTCTGCAAATGACGTCGAAAGGTGGCGAAATGTCCATAGCGATTTCGTATTTCCATTCCGCATTGCTCAGAGCATTTAGTCAAATTCCGAAGTCATTTACGGAAAATATGGTAAATTTCTATATATTTTTCCTATAAAATGGCAAATCTGCTTAGGCATAAACTGGCATGGCTGGTTTCATATTTCGTTCAGCAGTGTTGAATATATGCAATATAAAAATCATGAAATAAATGCTCAATATGACTAAATGTACTATGCAAACATATGAATTGAACGTTATTTCGGCTGTTATATCTGGATAATGACAACACAGGGTTGCATGACCAATATTCTCGCTTCTTGCAATACGCAAATGTACAATGTCGTAAAAAACAGTGCAGATCCAGATGAGCCGGCTCGTAACGAGCTGTGTCATCGGGATCTGCACTTTTTTAAAGCAATTTTTCATTTTTTAGACCAAACAATACGTACCCCCTTTTCATAAACGGACTAGTCTGAAAACCATTTTGTGACGATTAGATTGGTTGGAGAATTAACATATCAAAATCCATTCCGGTTACTTAGTTATGGAAGGGTTAACCTACATGTGTTATAAAAACAGATTTCAACTACAGCCCGAAATAGACGTGGGTGTGTCGGACAGATCGTTGTAGAATCCATAATTCCTCCAGTAACATCGCGTCCTGCTCCAGTTCGCTTAGCCCGTTGTATTATGTTTAATTGCCTCGTCAATTATATAATGGATATTGTGCTGTCACACTATTGCTGATTGGTAAAAACTCGTGAACGTTACGCGCGATGTTCCTTTCAGATGACGCCAAGGTCGCACCATCGCCGATATTGCTTCAGTAGAGCATTGTGTAATTTTAAAAGTTAAACATGGCATGAGAAAACTCAACTACTGTCTGTTCCACACACTAAATCTAAAAAATATTTAAATGAAAGTACTTTTTCATCAATAATAATCAATTAGTTTATGAAATTCCAACAACTATTGATTTTATTGCGAAAAAGCGATTTTCCTATGGGTGTCCGGCCTAGACAGGTTTCACTGTAAATCAGACAGGTGTTTTCCTGGTGTCCGGTTTATAGAGGTTCTACTGTAGTTGGGACTATTGTCAACGGATGTCAATATCAATTGTATTCATGATGAACTTGCTTCACATTCTCGTATAAATTCCAGTGGGCCGTTTCACTAAACTCTGTACGACTAAAATGTTCGTAAGTGCAAAATTATGACAGTCTTTAAATTTCACATTAACAATGTTTTCTTGTAAACAATTATTGGATTTACATTTATTGAGCATAGGCTGCATATGCAGCCTATGCTCAATAAATGTAAATCCACCAATTGTAGTTTACAGACTATCCTATATTTGCACTTACGAACATTTTAGTCGTACGAAGTTTAGTGAAACGGCCCTCATGTGCTTATTGGTGTCCGGTTTAAATACGTTATACTGTAGTTGAGACTGTTGTCAACGGATGTCCATATCAATTATCTTGATGGTGAACTTCCTTCACATTCTCGTATAGTATAGGGTATTTCCTGAACCGTCAATGTTGTCTCCATACATGTACATTGTAACAATGTCTAGGTTTCTCCAGTCGGTATTCATGCATCTATAAATTGCATGCATTTGCACAATTGAAAGCTTTAACGTGGCGAGTTAGCATAACTATCAATTACCGGACAGTTTGTTGATGTCAGTGCACGTAAGTGGCACCACTATGTGCAGTCTGGTCTGTGAGTCAATTGCCAGACAATGCTAATGGCATTGTATGGAAACGGACCTATTTATGTTTCAAATAGTACATAACCGGATCAGAACGCGAATACACTATCTGGCATAATCGATGCATAATTCGTGATGTGTCTTAAGGCGATTCATAACCGTTCTTAATGATATTATTATAGCAGACCAACGTCTGGGCTTGGTTACACCAAGCAGAACCCCCACCTTAGACGTAATACAGCGTGACAACCGTCGGCTTGTATAGGAAGTTCCGCGACTAATGTGTATGTTAAAATGTAGTAATTACAAACTCACGTTGTTCCGACGGATCCGTCGGCAGGATGCACTCCACTCCATGATGTTCCTCGTAATGTGACAGATAACTGGCAATTGACCGTCGGCTATGAAGCGGTGTATTAGCACATTTGGAACCAGTGGTGTCCTTGCAAATTCAACCAGTAGGTATAGGTTATGTGATTTGTATGTGGATATATATCAAGGTGCATGATTCATGTGGTTACAACAACAACAACGTCGCCCACTCCAAAGTAAGTATTATTTGATATTTTCCTTAATATGCAACGGAATTTTATGAAATATGGCCTAGCAAACGCGTCTTCATGAGCTGCATTTGGTGGTATATGGAGTTTGGCACAGACTTATGTCGTTTTTGCGAAGAATCGATTTCCGTGTCTCCGACACGGAAATCGATTCTTCGCAAAAACGACAGAAGTTCGGGCGAAAATAAAGAAACCATTACGTTACGTAATAAGGACACTATAAAATAATTCGTACTTTGAATCGGTACTTGTTGTTGTTGTTAGTACCACGTGATCATACACCTTGATATACGAGTTCCGCAGCGTGCGTTATTGCGTGACTTTATGAGCGTAATATCGTTGCGCGGCTGAACGAATGATATATATCCACATACACATCAAATAACCTTCTTAAATATACGTAAATCACTGGTAAATTAGTGGTTATTGAGAAGGAACTATTTTGCGCTGTGAAGTGTAGTTCCGGCACAGACTAATATGAACTCAGGAGACGTCAATATGGATAAAATAGACGTTGCATTGCATTGTGTTTCAATGGGAAACGAAATTACGTATATAATAAGAATAGACTATTGGTCATCGTATTGCAAGTGGACGTTATTCTGCTTCAGTGGCTAGATATTAAACAGCGTATGCCCGGAACACAAATCGTGGATGTACATACTGGTCTGACTTAAGGTCGTATGATCCATTTGATCCGCGGCCCATTTGGCCTAACAATAATGTTCCGTAGGCGATGCAACCGTATCATGCAAGTCAGACAAGTACATGTATCAATACAACGAAATGCAGCAAAGCGATGGTTTTCCCAGGTCGTATACTGCTTGTCATTCAATCACATCTCGAACTACTGTTGATACAAGTTCATGTCGATAACTGTCATATATTGGATATACAGTGGAACCTCTCTAAACCGGACACCCTGTGATGTCCCCAGGGTGTCCGGTTTAGAGATGTTTCACTGTAATTCCGATGTAAGAGCACTGAAACACATGGCTGTGTGCATTTCAATCACAAGGTGCATGATCACGTGGTTACCACAACAACAGTGTCTGAAAGTGTTGAAAGCGCGCCCACTCCAAAGGAAATATTACTTGATATTTTCCTTAATATATGTCGTTTTTTCGAAAAATCGATTTCCGTGTCAGTATTGACAGTAAACACGGAAAACGATTTTATCCCGTCAACACAGGGCGTATGTGCCGTGAAACACGGTGCCGTGAAACATTTTTGATATCCTGTCAATACGACCTACTCACTGCGCATGAATATGTGCAGTTGCTGGGGTTATTTCTTTGTATTTTAAAGCCATTTGTATGTGTTCACGGGATAAATAGAATAGTAGGTTAGTGCCGTGAATGGGAAAAATATCTGGCGCGGCACGGAAACGGCAGAGCCTCGCCCATCCCGTTTCATGAGCCTTGCCAGATATTTTTTTCCCATTCACGGCACTAACCTACTATTCTCTATATTCCCAAAATATGGCTGAGATAATGTAAATATTCAGTACATGTATAATAACAAAATAATAAATTCCATAAATTCAGTGATAATTTTTCCATCACAGTGTACTTAGCAAGATAGGTATGCTTTGTAATGTTGGTGAAATAGGCTACTGGCATATTGTCTCAACGAGACCAGTGTATTCTGCTGTTGTTGACAACAGGGTAACATGTAGAAACAACTGCGAGGGTAGCAATGTAACCCCATCTCTTTAATGTAACACATGAGAGAGTGATTTTTGCAATCGGTTATCCGGCGTGATTGATATGTTATAAAACTGTCAAAGCTGTATCAATAAACTTCATTTATCCCGTCAATACAGTGCGTATGTGCCGTGAAACACGGTGCCGTGAAACATTTTTGATATCCAGTCAATACTATTTTTTGCATTTTACAGCCATTTGTAGGTGTTGACGGGATAAATAGAATAGTAGGTTAGTGCCGTGAATGGGAAAAAATATCTGGCGCGGCACGGACACGGGATGTGCTCGGCAGAGCCTCGCCCATCCCGTTTCCTGAGCCTTGCCAGATATTTTTTCCCATTCACGGCACTAACCTACTATTTTCTATTTCGTTGTGTTGAATGTTGAACAACAACAACAAGAAGAGAAAAGATGGCTTCCATGGGAAAATGTTTTCCCTGTTCTTTTATTGTTGACAATTTACTAGTTCTTCATCAAAGATTATTTGTTTAAAGGTATAACATATACAGTTTACTAAAGTTTGACCTATATGTACATGCAACTTGTTTGGGTATGCACTTCGGTTGCTCACATTTTTTGAATGGGTCAAATTGTAGCCGTAGATAACATATCGGAGGCGAATTACTGTAGCTAGGTAACATGGACAGCTTGCAAGCAACGATTCACGGTGTCATGATTGATTGCATGTCAGCCAGCGGCATACAAACTAAAATATATAGTGGAATCGTCTTAAAACGTAGCTAATACTAATTGAAGTGTCATCTGAATGGATGGAATGGAACATCGAAAACATTCATCTTGAGATTTGAAACGGTGACAAGACCAAATACATCAACTATCTTTTCTTAAACACGGATTTGTTTCTTTAGATGTATGTAAATCCGATAATATAAGTGCATTGATCGTAGTTGAATACAGTTTCGTGGGAATAAGGTTTGTTCAAGTCGTGTAGTACTCATATACATTACAGTGAAACCTCACTAAACAGGACACTATGATAACTCTCTAAAGCGGACATCCTTGGAACCTCCCAGGGTGTCAGGTTGGAGCGTCACAATATTTTTGTAATCCGTTCATTGCAACATTGTAGTGACAAGAAAGCGATAGCTGTCTAAACCGGACATCCTGGCACTTCCCAGGGAGTCCATATTTGAGGGGTTCCACTGAATTGTAATCCGTTCCGTGTAAAACTAATATCGAACATATAGTGAAAGCTCTCGAAATCGGACGCCCAGCGTGTCCGGTTTAGATCGATTCCAGTAATATAAGTCGTTATGTGTAAAACTGGTCTAGACAATACAGTGAAAGCTATCTAAACCGGACACCCTGGGGACCTCCCAGGGTGTCCGGTTTAGAGAGATTTCACTGTAATATGTTCAATGTACGGCGGGCGTATCCTGCACTGTTACATTCTGCAGCAATGCGTTTTATCACGGCGGGGATTGTCTCCGACAGGCTGAAAATCGATCCCCAACGTCCAAGGGAAATCTACAAATGCCCAATCACAACGATACAGAAGTCAACACCGCCATTCAATCAACTTTGACAACGTGCAGATGAAAGGACATACCAGCGCCGCGCTGGAAACGTGTATATAGAAACGTGTCCCTCAATATATACAGTGGGGTCAGCGTGTAAGTGCACACACGAACGAACACGACAGGTTGGTTCCAACCTGTCGTGTTCGTTCGTGTGTGCACTTACACGCTGACCCCACTGTACACGCAGTATGATATATGCAGGTAGTTACGCAGCCAGGAAGGGGACGTAAAATTATTTTTGTATTAATTCGTTCCCACGAAATAACAATTCGTTTCAACGAAATACCAATTCGTTCCCATGACTTAACAATTCATTCCCACGATATAACATGTGTTATTTCGTGGGAACAGACTTGTTATATCGTGAGAACGAATTGTTAATTCGAGGGAACGAATTGTTAAATTGAGGGAACGAATTGTTTCGGGAACGAATTGTTATTTCGTGGGAAGGAATGGGAACTAATTACTATATCGAGGGAACGAATTGTTAAATTGAGGGAACGAATTGTTATTTCGTGGGAACGAATTGTTATTTCGTGGGAACGAATGGGAACGAATTACTATATCGAGGGAACGAATTGCTAAATTGAGGGAACGAATTGTTATTTTGTGGGAACGACCTGATAAAACAAAATCCATGTCCACTGCGGGGCTCCGTATAGGTAGTTGCGCGTCCAGGGAAATGCCCACGGTCAGTACATGATTATCGATATATGCACGGTGAAATTCAGAAGTCTATAAAAGGTCGTGTCAATTTTTACTAATGAGACACTTTAAACGCTTAGCACCAGTACTTCCCAATTCGTCCTCGTTATCAGGCATCAGGAAAACAGGAACTAGTATAAATTATCTGTGACCAACATACTGTTACAAGTACTGCTGTTACAAGTAACACTCATATGTGTCTGTGACTGCTGGAGAAATGGGGCTTATGGGTTTTGCCACCAGTGTAGATCCTGATCAGCCTGTGCATCCGCACAGTCTGATCAGGATCTGCACTATTCGCCATTCCAGCAATGAAACATGCGTCACGTTTCTAACAATGAATATAGATCGTTATCAGGCTACTGGAGTGTGCTATTCGATATTGAGCTACACAGGTCGCAAATCATATAAGCCCCATTTATCCAGTCAGAGCCACATATATATGCAACCACGAACTATTACATTATGGTTCTTCACGTGCATGTAACAATATGCAGTGGAAGCTCTCTAAGCCGGACACAGAGACAGGTTATTTGTGCTTGATTCTGATAGGTGTAATTACCCTTCATCTCCAATGTTAATGTATGTTAATGTATGTTCATGATCACAAACCACTCACGCGTGTCTTGAATTAGATATCTACCTGTTTTACAGTGGAATCTGTATAAACCGGACACCCTGGGGGCATCCCAGGGTGTCCGGTCTAGACAGGTTCCACAGTTACAATAGTAGGGTTTTTATAATATGGTACAGTATACCCCCTCCATTCAGGAAATCCCCAGCCAGTCAGTGCGCTTGTGCTTAAACGTACTTGCCCACTGAATAGACAAAATATATTCTTTATAGGAATTAAATAAGTGTATAATTGTGTCACTATTCCACCAGTTCTAACAGTTACGAGTGCCCGCTGTACAGATATAATCATTTACTAATATTGATTTTACTGATAGTGACGCGCGGTGGTATCAGGCTATTTCTATATGCAAATAAGGCATGACATTTTTTAATTAGTTATACTAATTAAATGCGTCACCTGAACAAATATTATTTTCGACAGGTTATAGAGTATGATAATTGCACATCAAAAAATAAACACAGAGTATAGAAAGTATATGTCCGTTAACATTTTAAGAGAACACTGTTATCGCCCCTGATATCAGTGTGGAAATTTACGTCTGATATAAAATATATAATAATGTCAATCAATACGTATGGTAATGATGAATGAATGTTTATTTTGCCACAAAATGTCTCAGAGTTGATGTCTCTGATATAAATAACAGTGTGTGCCTACTGAGCGGGCATGTACCTTTAATAACAGTGTGTGCCTACTGAGCGGGCATGTACCTTTAATAACAGTGTGTGCCTACTGAGCGGGCATGTACCTTTAATAACAGTATGTGCCTACTGAGCGGGCATGTACCTTTAATAACAGTGTGTGCCTACTGAGCGGGCATGTACCTTTAATAACAGTGTGTGCCTACTGAGCGGGCATGTACCTTTAATGTTGATGTACGTCACAGTATAGTATAATAAATAGAGGATATTCATATTTTTGCAACGAATATGACATATATGTTCATCGAGTGGTGTGGAATGTCCATAGTTCACGAGTGCCTAACCTAACGGCACTCGTGAAATATGGACATTTCACGCACGAGATGAACATATATGTCATATTCGTTGCAAAAATATGAATATTCTATTTATTATATACCGCTCCATGGAAATTAGCAGTTTTTTAGACTGTATACGGTAATGAATGCAGCCTATTTGCAGTCCGGCACTGCAGGTGTGCGTTATGAATATAGATAGCGGAAGTAGTCCTATTTTCACCGGAAGATGTTTATTTCATCGATGAGAACATATGACTTTTATTTACATCGCATAACTATGTATTTCATGGGTAGGTATATAATAAACTGTTGTATATATGTACATGTAGAAACATATGACTATCGAACGTTTGTTTTGTTTTATACATGGCCACTGTCAACACAAATACTATGAAACCTCTCTAAACGCGACACCCTGGGAGCTCCCCATGGTGTCCGGCTTAGAGAGGTTTCACTGTAAATCAGACAGTTGATCATTCCGAGCCATAGTTGTATGTGTGCTATGCAATCACGAACATACATATATCACCTGATAAAAATGACCGAACAACTCATCAAACATAAGATTACACGTGTTTGCTTAGTGTCCGATTTAGAGAGGTTCCACTATAATAATACAAATCATGACTACAATAGTATGTGTTTTTATAAATGTCTAAACCAGCATAGTACGTCCAGCATAATACGCGACCGTGTGTACTGCACGTATCCAGCGACCAAATGACGACAATGATCGATAAGGGCCAACCATTGCTTCAGATACCTTCCCCAACCAAGGTCAATTTCACGTAGCCTCACACATTCCCGGTTTCTCCGTCGTTAGTCCGTAGGCTATATTCAAGGGAATAATTCGTAATTCTTCGCCAATGTTATCCGATTTATATCACGAGATTTTCTCCTTCCTCTGGTGTCCCACCGGGATAAAATACGTTTGCACTGAATAGATAGAACCCTTAAGCAATCTCGAAGTCGGCGAATGATGTGTATATAGCCAGATATGATCGTACGTGTCTGCGCCCAGCTATCAAACAAACGCCCATCACAGGCCGCTAAACAGGCGGCGCTGCGATATAAGCAATTCATATTATTTAATTTTAGAATCATATACGTCATCCGTGACACGATGTTTTTGCATTAAATTGTTGTTCGCAGTGTGCTAATTACGGAAGCATGGAGGGGACATGTTTTCTCTTTTATTTATCTAGATAAATAAAAAACACCTAAATATCTCGTGGCCACGACATAATTATAGTCTGTTTCACGAAAGCTGCCCAAATTTTACGGCCATATAAACAATTCAAAAACCATATTTTTTTCGATAATATTAAATTAAAGGAAAATTTAAGAATGAGCCTTCTTTTTATTTCGTGAAATTTGGTCAAATATTGATTTTATTGCGAAAACAAAATTTCCCCATGTTAAATCCCCATAGACATCTTCAGTAAAGATGTCTATGGGGATTTAACATGGGGAAATCTTTTAGAATTTCAGAAATACTGGACCGATTTTTAAAATTTAACTTTTGTTTTCTTAGTTACATCATTTCCAAGCTATCTAGCTAGGTTTCGGATCGTGAAACAGACGGTAGGCGTGTATTTTTTATTTATCTCGTGGCCACGATCAATAAAAAACACACCTAAATATCTCGTGGCAACGACATAATTAGGGTGTCTTTTATTTATCTCTTGGCCACAACATAAATAACAGAAAAAACACACCTAAATAATCTTGTGTCAACGACATAATTGTCCAATCATAAACAATACTACCAATATGCGATCACGAACAGACATTATCATCTGAGATAAATGACCGATAACCTCATCAAAAATAGATCACATGTTCTCTTGGTGTCCGGTTTAGAGAGCTTCCACTGTATAAACAATATCAGTATACCATATTAGAATTATATTCACCATTCTAATGCACTCTATAAATATCACGCAATCTGATAGGCTGATGGCCATACACTACAGGTATATCATTGTTGATAAACGGTCGCAAATTATTTCAATATGTATTCCTACGCCAGTAGTAAAGAAGTGCATTAGAAATAGGTTAACCGCATTGTAATTTTGAAATTTGCGGCGTATATCAGAAAACGATAGGTCGGAAAATCTGTTTAATGGCGACGCGCTATTACAGTACAACACATCACAATACAGTTAACCCTATATTACAATGCAGTTAACCCTATATTAAAATACAATTAACCCTATATTACAATACAGTTAACCCTATATTCATGGTCGCAGATACATGATGCCCTGACGGAACTCCTTACCGTGGCAGCTGGTTATTCCTGGCACTAATTATAGGAGAGACCATAGTCTCCAGCCTCCACATGGTAAATGAGAAACGTATGTGCCCTTAACCCTTTGAACCCGAAAGCCCGCTATAGCGGTTAATGCAAACAGTGCAGATCCAGATGAGCCGGCTCGTAACGAGCCGTCTCATCAGGATCTGCACTTTTTGAAAGTATTTTTTACATTTTTGAGAAGGAAAAACACCCCCTTTTCATAAATGGACTAGTCAGAAAACCATTTTGTGATAATTGATTTGGTTGCAAAATTAACATATTAAAATCCATTCCAGTTACTTAGGGGGTGAAAGGGTTAATGATGGGTTTCATTGTCATTTATCGATGATCATAATGTGCACATCTACTCGCAATCATGTACTGGGCTGGTCAGTTGTCTGATTTACAGTGGAACAAGTTTACTAAACCATGCACGTTTGGAAATTACCATCTTTTTCCGGTTTAGAGAGGAACCCACTGGCATTCAGTGGGGTCAGCGTGTAAGTGCACACACGAACGAACTCGACAGGTTGGAACCAACCTGGCGTGTTCGTTCGTGTGTGCACTTACACGCTGATCCCACTGTACAGCTTCTATAAATAATCACAATGCCAATGTATGTGTCATTTTGGCCTAGTTTACCACACAGTTCCCGAAATTTGCAATTCTTTGCCATGAACGTCTTTTGTAAGACAGATGCTAGCAAGTACATCGTCACTGTAGTCACATGTGCTTTTGGTTCACTGCAACTCAATCTGACAATTCTAGTGAAAATTCACCTGTTATCGCTCACTGCTCGCTGAGGGTGCAATCACAGGTGAATAATTCGTAGCAGAGACTGCAGAGACATCCCATACTTATTATTATATGACTGAGAAGTTCACCCAATGCGATTGCCCAATAGAGGGTCACATGATTGCGGACATATATGATATTCTAAATGTGATATTCACCTTGATGCGCGAGTCACTGATCACGCAGCGGAAACATCACACGGTTCAACGACTAGCCAATTGAACAACAAAACTATGCAAATAGTATCATCCAATCAGCAACGAGCTTACAAATGTACTTCGCATTGACAGCAAAACAACAACAATGGATGCAAACTCAAGCAAACTCGTACATAAATGTCAGTCGGGTTTCAGCAAAACCAAAAGTCATATATAATAAAATAATGATTGTCTTTTGAGTCGGTGTACACGGGATTTACGGACATTCGAAAAGGCCTATTCACCGAGGCATTCGGCCTCGGTGAATATGACATTTCGAAGATCCGTAAATCTCGTGTACACCTCCTCAAAAGTAAATAATTGTATATTGTATGACGCCATTACACAGGTATCTAGACTATATACAGTGTATGATGCATATGGTATTGTTTGCATGGACTTCGTCAATAAATTACAACATCAAATAAAGTTCTGTCTTCTACCATCGATTTACTATTTTAATCCATTCAGTAACGGCTTTCATTATTTAGCCGCCAATTTCCGCGTACGTGACAACGCTTAACTTAACATGTCGGCGAGCTGTCCTATTCTGCTGGAGACATGCTCACTGACACCACTAGTCTATTCCATGTTTCATGTAGTTTCGAGAGCGTCACTATGAATTACTCCCGTAAGATCATAGTTACTCTCTCTCTCTCTCTCTATGTACACGGGCGTTGGTGTAAAAACGCATGTAATAAGTGTTCTGGGAGACGATTATAGTTGCCATCAAGTGAGAAAACAATTTCAGGCAGGAGATACATGTGCTTGTAAATGGTCAGGCGACGAAATGGACATGTGGTTGTAAGTGGGTCATGATGACACCAGTCCTTGCTCCATTATCCAGCTGGCGTTAAATGACATGTGTCGCATTAGGCGGTGATTTACTCATTTTTGTCAGGAGAAATTTCCCGAAGATGTCCTCGTTTCGGTTGACAGATCGTTCCTGTACATAGCTTGTGTGTTCAATGGATGCTAACAAATTGATAGCTGTCTGTTTTTCAATTGCAATAAAGCGAATACACTCTTTGGATTTACCAGTGGGTTGAGTGTAGAAAGTTTTCATTGGGCATGTATATGTACATTGTAGGCTATTTACGCTGGACACCTGGGGCCCGTTTCACTAAATTTCGTACGACTAAAATGTTCGTAAGAGCAAATTTAAGATCGTCTGTAAATTTCAATTGATGGATTTACATTTATTGAGCATATATAATTATTTACAAGAAAACAATGTTAATGTGAAATGTACAGACTATCATAATTTTGCACTTACGAACATTTTAGTCGTACGAAGTGTAGTGAAACGCCCCCCTCCCCCCGGTTTGCTGTCCTACGTCAATGCTACTATGAGACACCACCCGTATACCGACTTATTTCTTTGGCGTTTCCGGGCGAAATAGTCGACCTGCACACAATACAGAGGGTTCGGAATAGTTTATGCACATCTCACCTTGACCTTAGACCTTAGACAATAATGTATATATTACGGACGGTACGGGAGTCTTGTAGTGTTACTACCCGCAACTACGTGTATATTTTAATGAACACTCATTGTTGATATTAATAACAGGAACCACTTAGTCAGTTATTTTAAAAACGTGTTCCTACTGCGGGTTAACCTTATCATGCTGATAGTACATGAACATTGCTATCATTTAAATTCATTTTGAACTTCGCTGTTTTATGATATATCTGATGTACGCTGATTATATTCCGCACCAGGCTCTCAATTCTGCTGCGATTGCAGCTATGTGAGACGTATCGTGATGTAATCCGTTGATATGTGTCTACGTTTCACTATATCTGTCGATCGTATGACAGACTCCTGCATGCAGAAAAGCTCTGGGTTTAACGTATCATAATTAATCAGTAAACGAATGCGTAACTATGTTCACCATGTTCCGGGTACGATATCGTGTCAGTCATTGGTCTGGAGCAACTGTCTCCAGGAAAGTGGTAAATATACACACGAGAAGATACGGAGCTCCGCAGGGGACATGGATTGTTTTTATTAATTAGTTCCCAGGAAAGAACAATTCGTTCCCTCAATTTAATAATTCGTTCCCCCGAATTAGCAATTCGTTCCCACGATATAACAATTCGTTCCCACCAATTAACAATTCGTTCCCACCAATTAACAATTCGTTCCCTCGAATTGACAATTCGATGCCACGAAATGACAATTCGTTCCCTCAATTTAACAATTAGTTCCCTCGGATTAACAATTAACAATTCGTTCCCACGAATTGTCAATTGTTATTTCGAGGGAACGAATTGTTATTTCCTGTGAACGAATTGTTAATTCGTGGGAACGAATTGTTAATTCGTGGCAACGAATTGTTAAATTGAGGGAACGAATTAATAAAAAAAAACGTATACGTCCCAGGCTGGGCTCCGTAAAAAGGCGCTAACTCTTTGGAGCATGTTATCATCGTTGTGTTTAGAAGACACCAAATGGTGCGAAACCGCCCAGGGTGTATGCAAAAGTAGTCCGGTATAAAAAAATAGTGCGGGTGTTTTGAGGTCACAGACACCGTTTGCTTGCAAATCTTGATCCATTACTACCCAGTTTCACTTGAGGAACATTTTGGGGTGCCTTCAACACCAGTTTTCAGCATATTTGTAGCATTTAAAAGAAAACACTGACCCTGTTGGTCACTTGATGTAAACGGAGTTTCCGTGGCCAAAAAATGTACACAATATTGGAGGATATGACAAGGTTGGATTTTTCTTTCTTAGGAGTAAGTGAACCTATTGTTTAGTTCATGCAGAACCAGTACAGACTGGCTGCAGGTCATGTACAAGTGGGTACCACAGCATCCATACGAATAGTGAAAGTAGGAGAGACTGGCCTTATTGGATGGCATTCGGTTAAATTATATAGTAAAACTATTTGGTGGTGTCTAACCTTGTCACCATATATCGTTCAGCCAGACACGACTGTGCATGCGTTGACGTGGTCTATCTGTCTTGCTGCCTTGACAGTAGAACTAATTTAAATGACAAGGACATAAATCTGCGATGCGTATCAATGACAATGTTCAATGTATCTAACGAGCCGTCTCATCAGGATCTGCACGGTTTGCAAATACTTTTCATATTTTCAGAAAAAAGCACACACCGTTTTCGTAAATGGATTTATAAAATTATTTTATGGCGATTGGATTGTTCGGACAATCACAGTCCATTGCAGTTACTTGGGTTGAATGGTTAAACCAAATAATGTTCATTACTTAAGACTCCTCACATAGGGAACAATATGTATGTACATCAGGATCTGCCTGCGCGGATCCTATGATCGACTCAAAAGTAGTCCGGTCTATTTTGTCATAATGGCGACGACATTGTACCCAAGTACGGAGCCCCGCAGGGACGTATACTTTTTTTATTAATTCGTTCCCACGAAATAATAATTCGTTCCAAATAGCAATTCGTTCCCACGGGAACGAATTGTTAATTGGTGGGGACGAATTGTTATATTGTGGGAACGAACTGTTAATTCGAGGGAACGAATTATTATATCGTGAGAACGAATTGTCAATTCGAGGGAACGAATTGTTTTTAAATCGGGAGAACGAATTGTTACTTCGTGGGAACGAATTAATACAAAACTCCATGTCCCCTGCGGCGCTCAGTACGCAAGAGACACTTTCAGATGTAATGCGGCATAAATCCCGTGATTAATGTGCAATTGAACTGGCAGGCATAGAACTAAATCATTCGGATTAATTCTCAACGAATGCATGTCTTTTGAACGCCGTTAAAATGCGGTATATGTGGCACTGCCTTCTTTGATCATCGTGTACCGAATGCCTGACACTGTACTATATGACACGTACGTCATGTGAATATGGGAAACCATATTTGCGGTAAGTCTAGTTATACACCTGGGGGCCGTTTCACTAAACTTCTTACGACTAAAATGTTCGTAAGTGCAAAATTATGATACATGTAGTTTGTAAATGTCATATTAACATTGTTTTCTTGCAAACAATTATTGGATTTACATTTATTGAGCATAGGCTGCATATGCAGCCTATGCTCAATAAATGTAAATCCATCAATTGATATTTCCAGACGATCCTAAATTTCCACTTACGAACATTTTAGTCGTACGAAGTTTAGTAAAGCTTAGCCTCAGATCCGGACTTAGCAGACGCCCGTTCTGACTAAACTTCTTAAAACTAAAATGTTCGTAGGTCCAAATTTAGGATCGTCTGGAAATTTCAATTGAAGGATTTCCAACGATGAACATATGCTGCCTATGCTCAATAAACATCAAATCCAATAATTGTTTACAAGAAAACATTGTTAATTTGAAATGAACGGACTATCATACTTTTGTACTTACGAACACTCCAGACGTACGAAGTTTAGTGCAGCTTTCCCCTGGACCTACTCTGTGCTTTATGTTGCAACTGATTCATACGTACATGTACGTCGTGTGTCAGTGCATGATTGTTGCAAGCCTGATCATGTGACATTGGTCTAAAAGACAATACTCCGGTATTGTACTAGCATATACATGCAATGTATTGGAATATGTCATGGATTTTTTTTGTAAAAAGTATCCTGACAGCATTCCAGATTCAAAAGCGAAGGCCCTGGTCAGACTATATCAGTTTGTTAACCAACCAAGGCAGAGGGGGTGCGACACGTGTGTACGCACCCCATTTAACCATTTCAAGACCACATGCCTGTATAGTCGTATTGGCAAAACGTGTAGATCCAGATGAGCCGGCTCGTGACGAGCCGTCTCATCAGGATCTACACTTTTTGCAAGTCATTTTCATAATTTCGAGAACAAAAACACCACATGTTCATAAATGGACTGGTTTGAAAATCATTTTGTGATTTTGAATTGATTTCAAAATTAACATATCAAAATCCATTCCTGAGTTACTTTCATGTAAGGGTGAAATGGTGAATCTGCCGATGTCTGTCCGTGGATGTGAACAAAACAAATGTTTAGCCCTTGCGCCGTCGATAACGCACCCCGTTAAAATATTCCTACGTACGGACCTGGGGCCCGTTTCACTAAACTTACTACGACTAAAATGTTCGTAAGTTCAAATTTAAGATCGTCTGCAAATATCAGTTTATGGATTTATGCATATGCAGCCTATGCTCAATAAATGTAAATCCAATAATTGTTTACAAGAAAACAGTGTTGATGTGCAATTTACAGACTATCATAATTTTGCACTTACGAACATTTTTGTCGTACGAACTTTAGTGAAACGGCCCCCTGCAGGGTTTATACCGCTCGCAAGCTCAGGAAACAGCAACTTAAATATGTGGAGCACAAATGTGGCAGTGACTGGAGAAACGATCGTAGCTCCTAATCAAGTAGTACACGCATGTAGCCGGATGCATGTTAGGAGTATGACAAGTGTTTAACAGTGCAGATGCTGATCAGAATGTGCGGATGCACTGGCTGATCTGGATCTACACTGGTCGCAAAACCTCCAAAATCTCAATGTCTCCAGCCACAGCCACATATTGTTATGTAACGCACTGACAGATAGCGATAAGGTTAGAGGATACCAAATTGCGCAGATGTAGTCCGGTATAAAACAATATTGCGGCCGTTTTAAGGTCACAGACACAGTTTACTTGCAAATATTGATCCATTACTACCCATTTTCACTTGAGGAACATTTTGGGGTGCTTTTAACACCAGTTTTCAGCATATTTGTAGCATTTAAAAGAAAATACTGAACCTGTTGGTCACGTGATGTAAACAGAGTTTCCGTGGCTAAAACATGTAAACAATATTGGGGATATGGCGAGGTTGGATTTGTCTTTCTTAGGAGTAAGTGAACCTATTGTTTAATCATGCAGAACCAGTACAGACTGGCTGCAGGTCATGTACAAGTAGGTCCCACAACATCCATACGAATAGTGAAAGTAGGCGAGACTGGCCTTATTGGATGGCAGGTTAAATTATATAGTAAAACCATTTGGTGTGGTCTAACCATAAGCATAGCCGCTATATTACATGTAGCATAATGTCGAACATACTACATCGCCGGTGCACATAATCAAGGTATATGATCACGTGGTACTAACAACAACAATAAGTACCGATTCAAAGTACGTATTATGTTATAGTGTCCTTATTACGTAACGGTTTTGATGAAATATGGCGCATCAAACGCGTCTTGTTAAGCTGCATTTGGTGGTCGCTTTATTTTCGCCCAAACTTCTGTCGTTTTTGCGAAGAATTGATTTCCGTGTCTCCGACACGGAAATCGATTCTTCGCAAAAACGACATAAGTATGTGCCAAACTACATTGACCACCAAATGCAGCTCAAGAAGACGCGTTCGCTGTGCCATATTTTATCAAAATCCGTTGCATATTAAGGAAAATATCAAATTATACTTACTTTGGAGTGGGCGACGTTGTTGTTGTTGTAACCACGTGATCATGCATCTTGATAATATCAAGTTCATGTGCATGTAGCAATGCTTCATGGCGAATCAAGGCGCGGTTATTAATATTACCAAGAGACACATTGAGGAAGTAATCGGTATTTGAATGATGAAATTATCAAGATGGATTGTTGAAGATTACACCAGGAAAACGGGTTGTCATGCGTAATGTCACTATTGTTGCACTAGGCGCCGGCGTGAACTACTTCAAGTCAAAGTATACGTCGAATTACAGTTCAGTGGGTCACTTCACTAAAATTCAACATCATGAATGTCTGTAAATTTCATATTAACAATGTTTTTTTTGTAAACAATTTATGGATTTACATTTATTCAGCAGCATATTGAAATTTCCAGACGATCCTAAATTTGCATTGAAGAACATTTTACGAAGTCTACCGTCTGTTCCACGAAACCTGCCCAACTTTTAAGGCTATATAAATAATGCAAAAACAATATACATGTATTAAATAATAGCAAAATTTAAGACAGAGTCTACTTTTTATTTCGTGAAAGTTAGACACTGTCTATTTGAATATGGATTATTTTTCTAATTTCAGCAATAGTGAACCCATAGATAACACATTTGTCGTAATCAAATCAATATTTGACCAAAGTTCACGGAATAAAAAGAAGGTTCATTCTTAAATTTGGATAAAATTTAATAATCTCGAAAGAAAGAAGTATTGTTTTAATATTGTTTATATGGCCGTAAAATTTGCTGTCTCGTGAAACACACTATACTAGTGAAACGTCCCCAGCTACTTGTGGCTTATACTGCAATATGTCAATGTTCTTGGGTTTAGCAGGGTCCCAGAGTTCATGGGTTTGTTACAGCATGATAGATAACCATGAGAGGGATGCATGTGTGATAGAGAATAGTAGGTTAGTGCCGTGAATGGGAACACATATCTGGCAAGGCTTAGGAAACGGGATGGGCGAGGCTCTGCCGAGCACATCCCGTTTCCGTGCCGCGCCAGATATTTTTTTCCATTCACGGCACTAACCTACTATTCTATTTATCCCGTCAACACCTACAAATGGCTGTAAAATGCAAAAATTGTATTGACTGGATATCAAAAATGTTTCACGGCACCGTGTTTCACGGCACATACGCACTGTGTTGATAGGATAAAAGTATGAGCCGTTACGTGAAAGGAAACAGAAATGATAAGAAATGATCAGCGCTCCAGATAAGGTGCGTATTGCAATTATGTTAGCTGAATACGCATTGATTATCAAAAGTGGGAGTATAAAATATGCACAGCAATGTGAAAATACGCATTGAATTTCAAATTGAGTAGTGAAAATACTGTAATAAAGATGATAGTTCACTTAGTTGAGCTGCAAATAGAGAATAGTAGGTTAGTGCCGTGAATGGGGAAAAATATCTGGCAAGGCTCAGGAAACGGGATGGGCGAGGCTCTGCCGAGCACATCCCGTTTCCGTGCCGCGCCAGATATGTTTTCCCATTCACGGCACTAACCTACTATTCTATTTATCCCGTCAAAGGCTTTAAAATGAAAAAAAGTAACCCCAGTCACCGCATATATTCATACGCGGTGATTAGGTCGTATTGACAGGATATCAAAAATGTTTCACGGCACCGTGTTTCACGGCACATACGCACTGTGTTGACGGGATAAAAAGCAAACAATGTTTGCTTTATGCAGCTCATTTAAGTGAATGTTTAAATTTGTTATATTTTTGTTTATCATTTATTCCCTATTTAGTAAGGAAAACCATCTATAATCCATTTGTAAAAGTAAAATACGCAATGATTTTGAAATCAGGCGGTATAATTCGATTTATATACAAAGCGTATCTGGACCTCTGGAAATAAACCCGATAGTTAAGTTTCGGAGGTAGTTACGGGACGGACGTACCATTCGGTGGTGGGGGCATACACATATCGTCTTCGCAATGTTTATGGAAACGTAAAACACGGACATGAAGCAGACACTGTACACTATGTAGGTACATATTTTAGCCAGACGTGTATTCTCGAGTGGGCAATCTCACATGTTGGACGGACACATAAAACAAGCACGTTCGTGCACTGAGGTTTCGTACTAAATCGAACAATATGATTGTGTATGTTGTAATCGTGTAACACATAATTTCATAGTGTTTAGAGAAATAAAATTCTACAATTCGTTCCCTCGAATTAACAATTCGTTCCCTCGAATTAACAATTCGTTCCCACGATACAACAATTCGTTCGCACGAATTAGCAATTCGTTAACGAATTGTTATTTCGTGGGAACGAATTGTTAAATTGAGGGAAGTAATTGTTAATTCTTGAGAACGAATTGTTAAATTCAGGGAACGAATTGTTATTTCGTGGGAACGAATTAATAACAAAAATAAGTATACGTCCCCTGCTGGGCTCCATAGAAAACAGATATTTTTCGACCTCCAAAGAGAAAAATCGCATTAAAGTCAGTTTGTCCCCAATTTACATGTAGCGTACACAACCACTTCGTTCATTTTGCCCACAAGTCAATGTTTCTGAATATTCATTGTCAATCTCAACTCGCAATCAATCAGTTTGATTGACTGAGCCTGAGCTGTAGCACCGCTTAGGCTCAACAAATGAAGCTGTTTGATTTTAAATAAAGAAATATACTTATTGACAAGCTTAGCGCTGGCAGTGGGTGTACCGCACTAACAAAGTTCGGCCACTCCAGATGACTCAAACAAACGAAAACATACACATGCCCTGCAGCCAGCAATTAATGCAATCGGCCGAAGTTTAATTCTTATATATCCCTGTGAATGGAGAAATGTAGCTTATGAGATTGCTGATCAGTGTAGTTCCTGATCAAATAGCGCACACATGTAGCATGATGACGACCTATATCGCTTGTTAGAAGCATGTCGGGTGCTTCATTGATGAAATGGCGAACAGTAAAGTTCCTGATCAGACGGTACGGATGCTCAGGCTGATCTGGATATATTCAGGTCGTAAAAGCCATAAGCCCCATTTACCCAGTCACAGAACTAATGAAACATGTCAGCAGTTGAATTCCAGTATAACCGTCAGGGCTGCAGGGCATACAGCCATGTCTGCTTCTGACTTCGTGTCCATTAACCTAGTTGCCTGCTGAGGCCACCACTCATACATGTAGCAGGAACTATATTTACCCATATCAAAATGCAATATCACGTGGTTACAACAACAACGTCGCCCACTCCAAAGTAAGTATTATTATTAGCCGATCTATTTATAGATCGGCTATATATTGGTTATCAATTGGTTTGTGAAAAAGTTTGTAACCACCCTTTTCTCCTATATTCTGTAATCTACAAACGCGAAATTTGTTGTATCACTTCCAAATTACATCAACCGGATAATTTTTCATTTTTGGCCATTATCTCTGTTGAAAACTTTAAATATAGCGAAATAACACAATTTGGCTATAAATAAACGTTTTCACTACAAGAGTTCAGTAAACTAAAGTTAGGCGGTTTGCAATTTGGCTATAAATAAACACTAAAGTTAGGCTGTTTTTCTTTCTAGTCCAGGGGCAATTGTAGGTATATATATATATAAGATTCCAGCACCTCGTGTTAATTTATGGCACCCGGTGTTTTATAAACTTGAATGTATAAGGTTTCCAAAAACTCCAGGTGCTATTTTTTAAACCAAGTTGAAGGTCATTTCAAGGTCATTGAACTTTATGCTTGACGGATGTCGAAAATTGCCAATAGGTCATGGTCCTTAACTTGGAAATTGGTGTAAGTTGTTAAAAAACATTTCTGATGGATATATTAAAGAATTTACGTAAACTACACTAATATTCAGTATATAATTATCATATTTTCAAGATGGCCGCCAAGAATCTGGTATTTATGAGATTTCGGTTGACTTGCTACATATTTGTGTAATGCTAAACGCCGTCACCTATATACAAATGTTAATTCTTTCAACTGGAATAATATTGTTTACATTTGACTACCACAATATTGCTATGATCAGATATTAATGATAACTAAATATAGCTGGGAGAATTTGGTTGGGGAGGAAATCAACACTTCTCTCACTTTTCCCTGAGATTCCGTAACTACTAAAATGTGGACATATATTGAACCCTGATTTGATCGGCTAATAAAATAATGCTCTGCATGCCTTTTCATTTGATATTTTCCTTAATATGCAACGGATTTTGATGAAGTATGGCGCAGCATACGCGTCAACTCTTCATGAGCTGCATATCGTGGTCGAGGGAGTTCGGTACAGACTTGTGTCGTTTTTGCGAATAATCGATTTCCGTGTCGGTAGAAACGGAAATCTATTCTTCGCAAAAACGACACAAGTTTGGGTGTAAATACAAAGACCACCAAATGAAGCTTAACAAGACGTGTATGTAAAATAATACGTACTTTGAATCAGATGGATTCTGGAAGTTTCATTACGTGTTGTCGTTGTTAATACCACGTGATCATACACCTTGGATATTAGTACGTGTATAATTTGATTTGATAGTGTACTTATATATTCAGTGAAACCTCTCTAAACCGGACACTTTGGGATGTACCCAGGGTTTCCGGCTTAGAGAGGTTTCACTGTACATCAGGCAGTTGATCATTCCGAGCCATAGTTGTGTGTTATGCGATCACGAACAGACAGCATCACATGATAAAAATGACAAAGTATCTCATAAATAATAATATCATAGGTGTCCGGTTAGAAAGGTTCCACTTCGTATAAGATTGGCACCGTTCAATGTTGGTGTTTCGGATTAGTAATGACATACTCTCGGTATATTAGATGTCCAAAATATCACGTTTTAGTTTTTTAAATTTTGAAACCTATTTTACTGTGGGGTCAGCGTGTAAGTGCACACACGAACGAACACGATGGAACCAACCTGTCGTGTTCGTTCGTGTGTGCACTTGCACGCTAACCCCACTGTACCACAGGTGGTAGACTCGGACTTAGTACCGTGTGAATGACCACATTCTGATAGACTATATAGAGTGTCTGGCGACTGACTTACATGTAGGGTCGTGTTTCGTTAAAATTGTGGCAATGGCGGAGATAGGACTAGCCCGACAGCATCGGCGGTCTTCTGTTATTGTGGCTGTGTCTGCAGAAATGGGGTTTATGTCTGTGACTGGAGAAACGAGCTTATGGCTATGACTGGAGAAATGGGATTTGTGGTTGTGACTGGATCAATTGAACTTATGGCTGTGACTGGATCAATGGACTTATGGCTGTGACTGGATCAATGGGACTTATGGCTGTGACTGGAGAAATGGGACTTATTGCATTCGTTGTTCAATCATCAGGGGGCCGTTTCACTAAACTTCTTACGACTAAAATGTTCGTAAGCGCAAATTTAGAATCGTCTGCAAACTTGAATTGATGGATTTACATTTATTGAGCATAGGCTGCATATGCAGCCTATGCTCAATAAATGTAAATCCAACAATTATTTACAAGAAAACAGTGTTAATGTGAAATTTACAGACTATCATAATTTTGCACTTACATGTACGAACATTTTAGTCGTACGAAGTTTAGTGAAACGGGCCCCTGATCTTCAAGTGCGATAATCATCACCGTTATAAGTTTGACACAGCCAATACGCGTGTTTCATTGGTGAACAGTACAGCCCCTGATCAGACTGCGCTTATGCGCAGGCTGATCTGGGGCTGCACTGGTCGCATAACCCATACGTCTTAAATGTTCAGTCACAGCCACATATCCCATACGAATCAGACACCCGGGGATTGCCAGTGTCTGGATAAGCCACGTCTGATGGAAATTATTAGCCAAACATATATAATGCATTTGAAGACGGCACGATATTGTCTACTTTGATATGAATGTAATTTATATTTATTACATAATCCGTTTCATCGTCTATCGGTTATGTTTTACAATCGTTGCTGTTTAATGGTCTAACACACGCATTTATAAAGTCGTATCCGTGACGGAATTCGGGCCCGAGGGATTACACTCACGTTATTGTATAGCAATAGGCTTTTGTATAATAATAACATGGCGTATTAAATCATAATGCATGAACATTGGAAGACGAGTATTCACTGTATCAACACGGAGAAAGTGAAAGTGAACAGGGATGGCTACATGTCATTATTCGAGAGCGGTTTGTTTCGTGACTGTCGGCGTCTGTACACAAATGAGGACTATGTGTTCCAGCAGGATGGTGCATCATCACATACCAGCAGGGCAACACAATCATTTCTGTAGGATGCTACACCGAGTGCATCAGTGGCCGCCACAACGTCCGGACTGTAATCCAATGGACTACTACTGTCTGTTACACGTTTTGGTGCGGACGAACTTTTGGCTATTAAATACATTCAATCTAAATAATATTTAAAAGTACTTTTTTATCAATAACAAAAAAGTCACCGTCCCCAAAAATATTTATTTGATGAAATTCCATGAAATATTGATATTATTGTGAAAAACCGATTTTCCTATGGAATTTAACATGGGTCCGAGTAAATTTCCAATTTTTTCGTTTTTTGATCCTGTTTCCAAAACGTTTCGTTTTTTGATCCTGAAGGATAAAAAAACGAGAAGTTTTGGAAATTTACTCCGAAACCTTGCGAGATAGCTGGAAAATGATGTACTTAAGAAAACAAAAGTTAGATTTTGAAAATCGGTCCACAAATAAAAAATAAATATTAAAAACAAATCTATTTTTAGCCCCCATGTTAAATTCCCATAGATTCGCAATAAAATCAATATTTGATGGAATTTCATCAAATAATTTTGTTTAGGGAGGGTGACTTTTTGTTATTGATAAACAAGTTCTTACTGTTAAATAATTTTTAGATTTAATGTGTTTAATAGCCAAAAGACAGTAGGTGTGGGATTCTCTTAGTGAGAAAGTTGACATTCGTCGACAAGATAAGTTCACTGAAGCGGACCTCAAAGCAGAGATTCAGAGATGTTGGAAGAAAGTGACATTGGTTGAGATCAGAAGCAGTATTTCTTCATGGAAGAAACGTCTGCGTACCGTGGTAGAAGATAATGGTAGGCCGATCGACCATTGTGTGTAGTCACATATTGCATATAAGATTAACAGCGATTTGAACTCTATACCGATATTGTACATTTCTACCCACCATATTGCATAATTGGTCATTTGTAAAGTGTCTTGTTTATCATGATGATATTTATACAAGTTATCTACACATCATGATGAACCATCATGCAATTATCAATTAGTTATGTTGAGTAGTGTATGAAATTAAATTTGGGAACGTTTTTTTTTTGCTCACCCGATATATAGAGAATAGTAGGTTAGTGCCGTGAATGGTAAATAATATCTGGCAAGGATTAGGAAACGGGATGGGCCAGGCTCTGCCGAGCACATCCCGTTTCCGTGCCGCTAGATATTATCCCCATTCACAGCACTAACCTACTATTCTATTTATCTCGTCAACACATACAAATGGCTTTAAAATGCAAAAACATAACCCCAGTCACTGCACATATTCATACGCAGTGATTAGGTCGTATTGACGGGATATAAAAAATGTTTCACGGCACCGTGCTTCACGGCACATACGCATTGTGTTGACAGGATAAATGGTAAATTTCACTGCGCGGACAATACGTGTAATGGATGAGGATGGCCGTACGGAATATCAGCTGACAGTCTGGGAGCGGTCAGATAATACGACGACGGGTGCAGCCTCGGTGAATTACACAGTGGACAGGCCCTCCCCAGACACATCAATCAAGCAGTGATGAATCGATTCAACGGACCCATTTTCATTTTATTAACTGTATCAATCATACCATTCATTGTACGGCGGGGTCTGTATATAGCCGCGCGTGTGAGACACACCGCTCCTGATCAGTTCCCATAATGAATTGCCATTTCTTTGATTAGGATTTCTGCGAATGCAACAAGCGGTATTTAGCACCGTCTATTCCCTGTAGAGAAACGCGTCAAGTACTGGGAAAAAGGGTCTTTAAGACGTTTGCGGCCAGTGTAGGCCCGGATCAGACTGCACGATCAGTGCCACACTGTTCGCAATTGAGTCAATACATTGGCTTCAATACGATTTGATCTTAATGCATCTGTGCTACGTGTAGTAGGTATGTAAGCTTCCTGGTGTCAATGCTACAATATATATATCTCCTAATTAGGAGATACTAACTCCTAATTACGATATACTATCTCCTAATTAGGACTCAGTATCTCTTGATTAGGACTTACTATTAGGAGTTAGTATGTCCTAATTAGCAGTGACACATATAGTAAGACCTACTATTTAGGAGATAATAAGGAGAAACTAATTTATAATAATTCCTAGTGATTCCTAATTAGGAGGTAGTAAGTCATATTTAGGAGATAATAAGTCCACATTATGAGATAATACGTTATAATTAGGAGATAATAAGTCCTAATTATGATATACTAAGTCCTAATTAGGAGATATTAATTCCTAATTAGGATACAATATCTACTAATTAGGATTTCGGTATTTTGTAAACTAAGCAACGGGATGTCAAACCGACAAATTCCGTTAATTTGAACGCCGACTATTGCTTCGGAAACAGTTCTAAGGCAAGTGATTCGTGATTCTGCAACGCACACGTATCTATATGTACATGCACGAGGTTTGTTAAAAATAACGTATACTTTCTCTCTCAGCGGTTTATTATTTACAATATGACTTGAAATATAGTTTACTAGAAACCGCTATCCATTTTGCAATAATCAGAGTGAGTGGTGGTTCACTCGCGTTACTTGGTTTAAAATAACGAACGCTTGATTTGCCATAATAACGCATACCCGGCTCACGCAGTTTCAGTCACAGAATAATAATTTAGTTGCTTGCGGACGTGAGAAGCAATTTGTATTAAAAATGGCGGCAATGGAAAGGACAGAAACTCGGATTATCATAAGGTTTTGCACATACATGTATCTTGTATCTTGTGAAGACGCCGGCGGAAACATATACAATGATGCTGCATTATATGCATAATACTGGTTTATGGAACAGACAGAGACGTCCCTGTAGTATCCCCCAATTACATCGCGTTCATTTTGACATTAAGCCCTCGTCGCATTTCCTGGTTCGATTCCCACTGAATCCGTAGTTTTATATGTATTTACAAGTGTAAAACTGACAGCTGTCGTCGTACGTTCACTGTGTTTGGTATTTCCAATTTCCATGTTTGCTATTGCTTAGATTTGCGACCGGGAATTAGCTGTCTGATTGTCCGTGTTTATATCCATGTTCAGGGGGCCATAAATATACACCAGTGTCTGTTCCATGTTAATTTTGGAATATTTCATTAACCCTTTAAACCAGAAATCCCGCTATAGCGGTTTATGCAAACAGTGCAGATCCAGATGAGCCGGCTAGTAACGAGCCGTCTCATCAGGATCTGCACTTTTTGCAAGTAATTTTCATATTTCTTAGAACAAAAACACCCCCTTTCCATAAATGGACGAATCTGAAAATCATTTTGTGACCATTGTATTGGTTGGAACATTAGCATATCACAGTCCATTCCAGTTCCTTAGGGTTGAAAGGGTTAATAAAAAAGGTTTCTGACAACAATGACAAATACTGCATTATGCGCCGGCTCATCTGGGTCTACCGCGTTTGCAAATGTTGGCTTTATGGTCGGTTGAAAGGTCATCTGAGAATCGTTGTAACGTAAATTTATACAGAAACGAATCAGCAGGGGACAATTTCACTAAACTTCGTACCACTAAAATGTTCGTATGTGCACACTTATGTCAGTCTGTACATTTCACATTAACAGTCAATGCTGGTCAATAGCGTGACGTGATTGACAACGACGATGCACGTCATGTATTTAATGACGTAAAACAAACTTTATCGGAACACCACGTGAGGCTAACGTATTGTGCTAGGATACAAACGCAATACATTGAATGGGCGTTTCCAGTATGAACCTAAGGACAGTATAACTATTTGTCCTGATACGAGTTATCATGCTTTTTCTGTTAGGCAACATGGTCGATGTTCATGGCGTATGTTATATGTCACATGATATGGGCAGACATAGCAGTGCTATCTAAAGACTTATCCGTTTGAGCCATATATATATTGGATACAATTATAGTAGAACAGTTGAGGCAACACACATGTCTGTATTCTTTATTGCATGTCACAGTTATACAGTGGGGTCAGCGTGTAAGTGCACACACGAACGAACACGACAGGTTGGTTCCAACCTGCACTTACACGCTGACCCCACTGTATGGTGAAATGTTTTAGTGACGGCATTAAACGCAACATACAACGTTTTGATTAGCTCAATAGTTTACTATGCATGAACATTACATGTCGCCACGTACATGTAATACACAACATTATACATGAACATTACATGTCGCCACGTACATGTAATACACAACATTGTGCATGAACATTACATGTCGCCACGTACATGTAATACACAACATTATACATGAACATTACATGTTGCCACGTACATGTAATACACAACATTATACATGAACATTACATGTCGCCACGTACATGTAATACACAACATTATACATGAACATTACATGTTGCCACGTACATGTAATACACAACATTATGCATGAACATTACATGTTGCCACGTAACATGTAATTCACCACAACATTAACATGAACATTACATGGTCGCCACGTACATGTAAACACAATTACATGAACATTACATGTCGCCACGTACATGTAATACACAACATACATGAACATTACATGTCGCCAACGTACATGTAATAACCAACATTATGCAATCAACATTACATGTCGCCACGTACATGTAATACAACATTATTACAGAACATTACATGTCGCCACGTACATGTAATACACAACATTATACAATTACATGTTGCCACGTACATGTAATACACAACATTATACATGAACATTACATGTCGCAAAAAACCATAAGCTCATTTCTCCAGTCACATCCAAATTTTCGTTCAATTTGGTAGCTAGATGCAGCAGTATATATAACGACTATCGGATCAGATGACTCTATTTGTTATGGCTTGTCAAATGTTCGCATAAAAGTACGGACCAATTATTTCCACCTCACCAATTTGGGTGATGTATCCCCGAGCTAACCCTCCCTGGCCTGTCATTGACTTGTCCTAACCCCTACCAACACTGTAATCAAGACCGGTTTGTTTTTTTGTTTTCCATATTTGATTGGCGGGTGCTACAGCACATATACAGTCGAACCTCACCTCTCTACAACAACACCCTCTCTGTAACGGTCGCTATTTTATATCCCAATTGATTATTTCCTCTATATCTAACCCTTAGACTGCTGAGTACGAAAATTGTCGTCTGCTATTGCTTTTGCCTTCTCTCTCAATAAAAACATGTTTTGACAGCACTTTAGAATCATTTCCATGGGAAATGATTCTAAAATGCTGTCAAAGCATGAGAATTATCGAAGAAAATAAATAAACAGCAGACGACATAATTTAATTCAGTGTTAACCTCCCTACAACAGCCACCTCTCTACAACAGCCAGTTTTGCGTCTTCCCATGAGTGGCTGTTGTTGAGAGGTCGCACTGTACATTATATGTGCTGTACAGTCCGCCACGTGAAACGTGCACTGGCAAATAAGCTGTATCCGAATATCAACAGAAAACATATATGAGACGAGCCATGTGATATTATACATGTACATACGAAGATGTACACTATCTCATGAAAAATACTTACGAAACATTTACCTGTGCAGTAAGCATCGTTACAACATCGTATGTCTTATTGTTAAATGGCTAACCACGCAGACCAAGACTCGGGGCCCGTTTTACTAAAATTCGTACGTCTGAAATGTTCGTAAGTGCAAATTTAGGATCGTCTGGCAATTTGAATTGATGGATTAACATTTATTGAGCATAGATATAGGCTGCATATGCAGCCTATACTCAATACATGTAAATCCAATAATTGTTTACAAGAAAACATTGTTAATGTGAAATTTACAGACTATCATAATTTTGCATTTACGAATATTTTAGTCGTACGAAGTTTAGTGAAACGGCCCCCAGTAGCCTATTTCACCAACTTTGGAAAGTATACGTTTCTAGCAAAATATACTTTGACGGAGTAATCATTTATTTTTCCGAAAATGCATTATTTCATACAGAACTAACGACTGCATATTTTTAATGATTACAAGTATGCATAATTATTATACTGAATTTATTACATTATCACAGCCATTTTGGCTGTGATAATGTAATAAATTCAGTATAATAAAAAATAATAAATGTATCCTTAAATTGAACATTTCTCCCTCAAGGTATACTTTGCTAGAAAAGTATACTTTGTAATTTTGATGAAATCGGCTACAGGCTGATAATGTGTCAGGTTCATGATGTTTCATGATGTATCCCCTTTAAATGAGATATTTGTTTGACATTGTGATTCACATAGCTGCCCGTTATATGAAGTTGTTGTTTGTTATCTGTAAACATGTACATACTATATGAGGGAACATTCTGTCGGCGTCTCTAGAGACGAATTTGCATGAGTGAGGATTTAATATGATGTGTGTTAACCGACTTTACCAGTCACGTATTTAATTGACAATTGACAAATTGACAAAGAAGGGAAGTATAACTATAAGATGTACTAATAACATAACGTGTTTCTGTAGTATGCAATGCCAACTATACATGAACTCAAATTATTAATGCTAGCTCTAAATAGCATTAATTATTCATAGTTAGCTCCAAATGATTTGAGGAGCTCTCTAACTCACTTGGAGCTAGCTCTACATATTAAATACTAGCTCTAATGATTTAGAGCTAGCAAACATTATTTGGGTTTACGTAGATGTGACGTTCCATCAACGCCAAATATACATAAACCCAAATATACATAAACCCAAATATACATACACAATAAACCCACCCAAATATAAACTATAAACCCATACATAAACCCATAAAATACATAAATGATTAATGCTTGCTCTAAATATATATTTAATTCTAGCTCTAAATATTTAATGCTAGCTCTAATTATTTACAACTGCATGTAGCAATACTTATTTGACTTTATGTAAGTTTGGCGTTCCATACTGTAGCGGTGTCATTAACTGCAGCGGTTTCATTAACTGTAGCGGTGTCATTAACTGTAGCGGTGTCATTAACTCGTGCATTACATGTACTCCCGTGTATTATGACGTTTGATACACTGTTTGTTCTCCGCGAATGAAGATCATGTTCAATATAATTCCAGCACAACAATATGTACACAATTCCCTAACATTTGATTGGCCCGTAGCAATTCTCTGTCCAAAATTTATATCGCGGGAATACTGGACGAGGCCTTAACAAATTACAATTTTCGAAAAAAAAGAAAAATAAAAGTTTTTTTTTTCTTTTTTGATTTTTTTTCGGAAATTGTAATTTTTTATCGCTTCGTCCAGTATTCCCGCGACTTTTCCAAGTTTATACCCCGATAAATTCCACAAAAAGGCCATTCATTCCTATAACATACGCCCCAACGCGGCAAAGACATGCACCATACACCACTCGCATGATTCGTCCAACACGTTCATAAACAGTCAGTGTCCTGTGCAACACCTATATCCCTACAGTAGCCTGAGAGAACGGCATAATCTCATTGTACCGTGGTTGATCGGGGTTTATGTTGGTCTTTAATTGCCCAAGGTGTCCTGATGTGGCTCAATATCAGCTCATCGGATCCCGCATCGCCTGTAAATAATTTACAGTCTCCGCTCGCGATTACATTAGACTCGCTATTGATTGGAGCGGCTATGGAAGCACACGGAAGTTGTTCGCTCCAATAGGATAAAGGATATATATATCTGGCTGGAGCAGGGACACTGGGGTATGTGGTCTTTGTGATCAGTTTAGTCCGAAATTATCCTGGATGTTTGTGCACTGTGACCAGGGTCCGATTCATTCGTCATTCAGTATATGTGTCACGCGGTGTCACACAGTATATGTGTCACGCGGTGTCACACAGTATACATGTACATGTATGTGTCACACAGCATACCTGTTCACTACATGTAATACAAGTAAATCATTAGGCCTATCAAAAAACTGTGGTGCGGGCAACGGTCCGGAAACGTATACATGTAGGTAGGGAGGGTACATGGCTTTTTTATTTTTTATTTTTGTTTTAATACTACTATCCATCTGTATGTGCCAATATCAAGGTGTATGATCACGTGGTACTAACAACAACAACAAGTACCGATTCAAAGTACGTATTATTTTATAGTGTCCTTATTGCGTAGCGGATTTTAATGTCATATGGCGCATCAAACGCGTCTTGTTAAGCTGCATTTGGTGGTCTCTTTATTTTCGCCCAAACGTCTGTCCTTTTTTCGAAGAATCGATTTCCGTGTCTCTGACACGGACATCGATTCTTCGCAAAAACGACATAAGTCTGTGCCAAACTCCATAGACCACCAAATGCAGCTCACGAAGACACGTTTGCTGCATCATATTTCATCAAAATCCGTTGCATATTAAGGAAAATATCAAATAATACTTACTTTGGAGTGAGCGACGTTGTTGTTGTTGTAACCACGTGATCATGCACCTTGAATATGGTGGAATAGGTTCACTATTCTTTAAACGGCCAATAATCTCTAGGGTCGGCGGCATATTCATAGGTAGGGTCGATCGGGTTGCCCCCACCACAATACTTGTTTAGGCTTTATCAGTCGAATCTATGCACTCTGACCAGGGTTCGATTCGTTCGAACTTTAGTCACCCCTGTGTTTGAAACTGTGTTTCAAACACACACGATTGAGATCCCCAGACAAATTGTGGATACGCATGGCTAGCACTTTTCGCCATTGTATTACAGCAAATGTGATGCTGAAGTGTACATTGCCGCCTCTATAGAGGGTTGATTATACAAGAAATCCATCCCGGCGCTAACCTTGCCAATATATACCAACTGAATGTGTTTATTTCAAATTTTCTTGAATATCGTGCTTGAAGTCAATATATTCTCGCTAAAGCTTGCCCCAATAAAGCTCTCTTAGGCTCAACCGAATATAGTTTATATTCGACGTCACAAACCATGTATAACTTACAGTGGGGTCAGCGTGTAAGTGCACACACGAACGAACACGACAGGTTGGTTCCAACCTGTCGTGTTCGTTCGTGTGTGCACTTACACGCTGACCCCACTGTACTAATGAGTCCGACACAAATTATCCCGTATTGTTGAATGGTAAACTACATTTGCAGTGGAACCTCACTAAACCGGTCACCTTAGGGGTCCGTTTTGAGACGTTCCACTGGGAATTAGACTCTTGACTGAGTACTTCACAAGGTAAGAAAGCATCATAGGACAAACGTGAATGAAAGTACAGTCATCCCGCCAACATTCAAAACAAACAACAACAACATCAATGCTGTTTACTTAGCAACTGAAGGAATACTCAATTATTCATAGCGCACTTATGGACAATTAGTCCGCGCAAAGACATCATATACCACGCGTATGGATTTGTATATAAAGTTATTAAATATCTCTTCTGTCATTGCGGCATACCTGAGTATGTTTCATTCAACAACTGGGCCATGTGTTACATGTACCACGCGTATGTTACCTGTGCTATTTAATAAACTTGCTGCTGAACAACAGACCAGCATATGTACATGTATCTACATCTTATACGGATGATATACATTGACGTTACAATGTATATCCATCCATAAAATATGTTGAGTTTTCAATATGGTTATACAGTGAAACCTCGCTAAACCGGACACCCTGGGAGATCCCCAGGGTGTCCGGTTTAGCGAGGTTGCACTGTAAATTAGGCATTTGATTATTTCGAACCATAGTTGTGTGCTATGCGATCACGAACAGGCATTATCTCCTGAGATAAATCACCAAGAAATCCATCAAGCTTATGGTCACAAATGCTTCTTGCTGTCCGGTTTAGGTTAGAGGACACCAAATGGTGCGAAATCGCCCAGGGGGTATAATATATAGTCCGGTATAAAAACATAGTGAGGGTGTTTTGAGGTCACAGACACCGTTTACTTGCAAATCTTGATTCATTACTACCCAGCTACACTTGAGGAACATTTTGGGGTGGTTTTTGTTTTCAGCATATTTGTAGCATTTAAAAGAAAACACTGAACCTGTTGCTTTCCGTGGCCAAACAATGTACACAATATTGGAGGATATGACAAGGTTGGATTTTTCTTTCTTAGGAGTAGTGAACCTATTGCTTAGTTCATGCAGAACCAGTACAGACTGGCTGCAGGTCATGTACAAGTGGGTCCCACATCATCCATACGAATATTGAAAGTAGGAGAGACTGGCCTTATTGGATGGCATTCAGTTAAATTATATAGTACAACTATTTGGTGGTGTCTAACCTTTAGGGAGGTTCCACTTTTAAATACAACTACACAATGGGTGAATAAACTGACTAACAATGACTCAATTCAGACAAGCTATGTGATTTTGTACCTAAGAAGACGCGATATATCTCCTGAATAATATTTGCAAAATTGGTGTAAATGACGTCGAATGTTGTTGAAATGTTCATGGCATTTCCTATGAACATTTCATCAACTTTTGACGCCATTTACAAAACAAATCCAATTTTTTTGCAATAATATTTCATACAATATCGCACATTTAATAGCATGGCTTGTCTCCCTTGATTAGTATCTTCACATAAATATACATACATTGTAAATATAACGTCATAACTTATGTGTACAGTATGTGCAAACCTACTGTCTGTTCCACATTTTTGTGCCAACAAACTTTTGGCTATTAAACGTTTACATTAAATCCAAAAAATATTTAAATGTAAGTACTTTTTTACCAATAACAAGAAAGTCACCCTCCCCAAAAATTTACGTTGGATGAAATTCCATCAAATATTGATTTTATTGCGAAAAAACGATTTTCCTATGGGAATTTAACATGGGGAGTCAATTTCCAAAACTTTTCGTTTTTTGATCCTGTTTATTTTCCGTTTTCTTAACAATTATTTTAACTGTGCCTCACGGTTACGGAAAGTAGTTCGGCGTGGGAGTTTACTGGGATATAAATTTTGGACAGAGACTTGCTACCAGCCAATCAAATGTTAGGGAATTGTGTAAATATTTTTGTGCTGGAATTATTATGCAGAAACAGGACAACCTTTCATATGCCACAGATACAAGTACGTCTCCCTTTTCATAACATAACAATGCTGTTTTCATATTCTCGCCAGATTGATTGAAATACGTTACTAACATATAACAAATACCGCTATATGATTCCTGTACGCCAGTGCATGACCCACTAGACCCATGACTCTTCGGAAGCCGCGATTGCATTGTAATAATGAAGGAAAGTTATCCATTGCCGCAATTGAATATATAATTAATCACAGGTCAGCATCTGCCAAGTTTCGGTGTGGCGTTGCGCCACTAAGGTTGGAAACCGGGCGGTATGAAGGCATTGTACTAGAGTCAAGACTCTGTCTATTTTGTGATGCTAATGATGTTGAAACTGAAATGCATGCGTTATCAACATGCGAACTGTGCTCTGATTTTAGACATGAATTGTTCGGGAAAGCGTGTATTATTCGTCCATAAGTCATGCCTTTGAGTGATATTGAACAGTTTTGTTTTTTATTCTCTAACGGTGATATTATGAAAGAATGTGCCACAACCTGCTTTCGTATTTTGAAAAGAAGGTGTGCCTTTTTATATCGATGAGTAGCGTGTTTAACTCTATTTCAATATACTATATGTATTGTAGTGTGTAAATAACGTGTTATACATAATCGGGGTGTTAACATTGATATTATGATACCTGTTTTTTATCGTAATTATTTTGACCCTTTCAACGCTAAGGCACTGGAATGGACTGTGATATGCTAATGTTCCGACCAATCCAATGGTCACAAAATATTTTTCAGATCCATTTATGAAAAGGGGGTGTTTTTGTTCTCAAAAATATTAAAATTACTTTCAAAAAGTGCAGATCCTGATGAGACGGCTCGTTACAAGCCGGCTCATCTGGATCTGCACTTTTTGCATAAACAGATATAGCGGGATTTCGGGTTCAAAGGGTTAAATCATTTTACGATTAGCAATGGCTACTTATCGTTAGTTTTAAGCTATAAACAAGGGCTTGTTAGTATGGTATTAGATGTTGACATCACGGTTGTTTTGGTTTATTTTTGTTTAACCAGGCTATACACACAGTGACATAAACTAGTGTACCAGTACCAACGGTCTAACGTAATTCTACTGTAAGGTAATATGTATCTAGCTATTTGATCTATATTAGTCTCTTATAATTCTTATAAATGATTAAAAAATAATAATAATTAATTTACAATTCCTATATAAATATAATTAGATACATATACGTATGTTTACTACATGAGTATCGTGTTTGTCAATGGAATCCAAGACATGTTTTGTGACAGAATTATAGGAGATTCTCAGAAAATGGTGATTCCCCCGATCTGTACTGTTTAGTACGGTTTTGCAATGAGACCATCGACTATTGATCGCTGATCGACACGGAGTTTGCATGTATTATATATGTAAGCTATGTCAGCTCTGGCGGTTTTTTTTCTCAGACTCCTAATGATCGGTGATATCTGACCCGGCTAGCGTGATTCGGTTAACAGGCGGGAAACTAATATTGTCATCTGATGCTAGTCTGTTTTGTATATTGCTTTGACAAAAACAATTTGGCAGCACATCAGAATCGTCTCCGTTTGAGACGATTCTTATGTGCGACCAATTGTTATTTGTCCGATGTACTCCGTTGGAGACGATTCTTATGTGCTGTCCAAACATGTTTTGCTGAGAAACAATCAATACAATAATGAAAAAATAACAGCAGGCGAACGGTTACATGAAAGTACTCCTCGATTCAAAATCAAAAGTATCCATATTCAAGTGTGTCAGATACATGTCCAGAGTAAGTTCAATACACCATTTAGTATTTCAACTCACATTGCTTTTATTTCTGAACGACACTGCGTATTAAAACTGTCGTATCCTCTGGCTTCGAAATATTCCTTGGTACACACACGCCTGAGTTAGTGTTGTCCATATTCTGAACGTTTCAGAACATCTACTGGCAATGGCAACTATAAATCAAGCAATTTGATTGTCTGAGCCAGAGCTGTAGCACATATCGTGTTTGAAATCGAACAACTTGATTGACTGAGCATGAGTTGTGATACAGCTCAGGCTCAGTCAATTAAATTGTTCGATTTCGAACACGATATTAAAATATTTTGAAATAAACAAATGGACACGTGTTGACAAGATTAGCACGGGCGGTAGGGTATTGCATTTAATGAGTATATGTCTGTGATTGATCGTTCAGAGTATACAAGTTCGCGTTCACGTCCGTTTCCAAGATGTGTACGGTACGGAACTAACGCGGGTCACGTAGACAGATTATATCGGTATTTCCACAACGAGTCGCCCGTCACAGTAGCGGGATTTATGCTCACTCAATTAATGAAATGACGTAGTTTTTTTCTCGATAACTGCCACGACATGAATATACAATGTGTATGTACATGCATCGTATGTTTCACTAATTTGCTTCATCACGTGCGACCAGCTCGGAACGTGACTTGCCTGTCCATACAATCCCGGGGGTGTGCTGTGCATATCGTGAACTGACCGTGATCAATGTCTTATATTGCCTGTATGTCAGTGGTACCTCACTAAACCGGACACCATGGCTGTAAATGCCACAATATTTTCTCCCAATGGCACAATTACTATATAAATGACCCTCCGAATAAAGACCACCTGGGAACAAAGGCCAGATTTTTCACTTCCCATTGCTGGCCTTTATTCACAGGTTTGACTGTATATTGTTTAACTCATTTTCCTAAAAGACATTCCATACAATCCCCGGGGGCCGTTTCACTAAACTTCATATACTAAAATGTTCGTATGTGCAAAAGTATGATAGTCTGTAAATTTCACATTAACAATGTTCTTGTAAACAAGTATTGGATTTACATTTATTGAGCATAGGCTGCATATGCAGCCTATGCTCAATAATGTAAATCCATCAATTGGAATTTCCAGACGATCCTAAATTTGCACTTACGAACATTTTAGTCGTACGAAGCTCAGTGAAACGGCCCACAGTTTGCAGTGTATATCGGCAAATCATGAAACCTTACGACACCTCCATGTATAAATACCACTAAATCTGGATGGTGCCGTATATGTCTTCTTAATGGTGGTGACGTAGACAGTGAATTTGCGGAATTGATACCTGCTTATCAGGAAACTGGAGACAGACAGATATGGCATAGTGTCACAGATACTAAATAAATATATAAATGAATAAATGACTACCAATTTCCGTCATGTTGCTACCTTGTAACCTGATTTCTTTCAAATAAAGGTATGTTCTGTAAAAAAATGACAGTACATGATGCAGTGCTCCATATATACAATGTACATGTACTTTTACAAACAAACACAACATTTATTATATACCTACCCATGAAATACATAGTTATACTATGTAAATACAAGTCATATGTTCTCATCGATGAAATAAACATCTTCCGGTGAAAATACGACTACTTCCGCTATCTTTATTCATAACGCGCACCTGCAGTGCCGGACTGCAAATAGGCTGCAAATACTCATTCATTACCGTATACAGTCTAAACAACTGCTAATTTCCATGGAGCGGTATATAATAAATATAATATTCATATTTTTGCAACGAATATGACATATATGTTCATCTCGTGATGTGAAATGTCCATATTTCACGAGTGCCGCATCACGAGATGAACATATATGTCATATTCGTTGCAAAACTATCAATATCCTCTATATTCTCAAATGCATAATTACATGATGTAATGCAATATCATACTTGCCTATTTTTAATTTGAAGCAATTATATAGATTCATGACTGTAATATACGTGTTAGAATTATACCGATGTCACGAGTTCACTTTCATTTGTACGATGATACAGTGGAACCTCCTTGAACGGCCACCTCTCTACAACAACTCCCTCTCTATAACAACACCCTCTCTACAACAACTCCCTCTCTACAACAATACCATCTCTATAACAACACCCTCTCTACAACAACTCCCTCTCTACAACAATACCCTCTCTATAACAACACCCTCTCTACAACAACACCCTCTCTACAACAACTCCCTCTCTACAACAACTCCCTCTCTACAACAATACCATCTCTATAACAGCCGCTATTTTATATCCCAAATGGATTATTTCTTCTGTATCTAACCCTTAGACTGCTGAGCACGAAATTGTCGCCTGCTGTTGTTTGTGCCTTCTTTCTCAATACAAACATGTTTTGACAGCATTTTAGATTGGAAATGATTCCAAAATGTTGCCAAAGCAAGTTTTTGATAAGAATTATCAAAGAAAATAAATGAACAGCGCACGACACAATTTAATTCAGCATTAACCTCCCTTCAACAGCCACGTCTCTACAACAGCCAGTTTTGCGTGTTCCCATGGGTGGCTGTTGTAGAGAGGTTGCACTGTATGTAATGTGATATTGTACTGACACTACAGTACATCATGTACGTATAACTATAACATACGCACAGTAGTATCCTTTAACACAATTGCTGTGTCCACATGTAGATGTGTCTTCCTTCGTCTTGTGAATGAACACATTCAAATTGTGGTCGGGTGGGGGTGGGGGGTGGGAGTGTAAAACCACTAGAGATTGGACATGTTGTAATTTTCCTCATCCTGAATTTAGATATCTGTCTAATTCTAGGGTGGGTAGTGCTTCTCAATTGCGTTTACAAAATAGAAACTAGTTGACAAAAGTTTCAGAGTTTCAAATTGTATCAACTGTTGACGCTACATGTATTTACGGAAAATATTATACATTTTGTAAACGTATTTAAGAAAATTACGCAAATGTAAATGTAATGTAAATGCTTTGATTTAACGACGGCACTGGTTCGATGACCTTGCATGTCGAGACCGACTATTTAAGTCCCCATCCGATAGAACTAGGCTATCACGAAGGTGTCTTGCCCAAGGAAACATTACGCAAATGTAAATGTAATGTAAATGCTTTGATTTAACGACGGCACTGGCTCGATGACCTTGCATGTCGAGACCGACTATTTAAGTCCCCATCCGATAGAACTAGGCTATCACGAAGGTGTCTTGCCCAAGGAAACGCCGAATCGGCCAGTGTCGGGATTGGAACTCAGGACCTTTCGATCCGTAGTCCTATACTCTCTATGAAATTACGCAGATGTCCGAAAGCACAAAATCCCACGTGGTTTCTCAATATTATTAGTCCATAACCCGGCATTACCACACTAATTATAAATGTTTAACGATGTCTATGAACCTTGATGACACGTCGATGTTACATGCACTTTGAATAGTCTTCGATGTTATTTTGAATTCTTCATTTTTTGTACACTTCTTTCCTACAGAAAATATCTTTTTCCCATCCAAAAGATAGCTATATTGATAAATAAACATATAACCGATTTACGCATGAAAGAGTACTACGCAAGCGATGCTAATACACCACGATTATGATTAATCGAAATCGGACGAGCTTGTTATATTATGTGATAGCGCTAGCAAATTTTATTTAACTAGTCAGAACATAAAATTGAGTTATCGCAATTCTTGATGGCAACCACTGTCCAGAGACCGTCATTGCGCTGTAGAAGGCAATGCTTGGCGATAACAACATAACGTATTTGCAAACTCATGCAAGCCAGCCAGCCAGCCAGCCAGCCAGTATTCCATATATCGGTCTATGAACAATTCTGGCCTATAACCAATTTAACCCTTTGAACCCGAAAGCCCGCCATGGTGGCGTTTGCAAACAGTGCAGATCCAGATGAGCCGACTCGTAACGAGCCAGCCGTCTCATCAGGATCTGCACTTTTTGCGAGTAATTGTCGTATTTTTGAGATCAAAAGCAAAAGGACTAGTTTGAAAAGTTTGTTGTGACAATTGAATTGGTTGCAAAATTAACATATCAACACACAATTGGTTATATAAACACTTTTATCCCATCAACACAGTGCGTATGTGCCGTGAAACACGGTGCCGTGAAACATTTTTGATATCCTGTATCCTGTCCTGTTAAATATCTCTGTATGTTTATAGAGAATAGTATGTTAGTGCCGTGAATGGGAAAAATATCTGGCGCGGCACGGTAACGGGATGTGCTCGGCTGCTCGGCTGCCGAGCACATCCCGTTTCCGTGCCGCGTCAGATATTTTTCCCATTCACGGCACTAACATACTATTCTATTTATCCCGTCAACATCTACAAACAACTTTACAATGCAAGAAAAATAACCCCAGCCACCGCACATATTCATACGCAGTGATTAGGTCGTATTGACAGGATATCAAAAATGTTTCACGGCACTGTGTTTCACGGCACATACGCACTGTGTTGAGGGGATAAAATTAAAACACAATACGCTATACCAGTGTTATTCGCATTGCAAATTTTAACAACATATGCTATATCCGAGTTGCGAGTTTTCACGTGTATTGTCTCAATTATGTTCCGTGTGCAGAGTCATAAATTACAAATGAGGTCTCATAGGACTTGCCATACAAGTCAATAACGGTAATAAATAACTTATTTCGAAAAACATGCATTCCTAAATGCTATATTCAGACGTTGTGTGCATGTCAGTTCAGAGAATTTCCTGGTGTTTATACATGTATGCTATTTTCTTCTGTGAGCGGCCGTTCTAAGCCGCTGGAAATTTCATATTTACTTGTCTCGTCGGGGTAATGCGAATAAGCTGCATGGCTAGGGATATAACTATACCAAAGTGTACGATCACGTGGTACTAACAACAACAACAAGTACTGAAACTTCCAGAATCCATCTGATTCGAAGTACGTATTCTTTTATATTGTCCTTATTACGTAACGGATTTTGATGAAATATGGCGCATCAAACGCGTCTTGTTAAGTTGCATTTGGTGGTCTCTGTATTTTCGCCAATACTTCTGTCGTTTTTGCGAAGAATCGATTTCCGTGTCTTCGACACGGAAATCGATTCTTCGCAAAAATGACATAAGTCTGTGTCAAACTCCCTGGACCACCAAATGCAGCTCATGAAGACGCGTTTGCTGCGCCATATTTCATCAAAATATGTTGCATATTAAGGCAAATATCAAATAATACTTACTTTGGAGTGGGCGACGTTGTTGTTGTTGTAACCACGTGATCATGCACCTTGTATACTAGAGTGTAAGCATGAAGTGGAACATGTACCTCTCTAATCAGGACACCCTGTGGGTCGCCAGGGCGTCCGATTTAGACATATACCACTGCAATCCAGGAGTGACATCACTCATGTGCTTTCCAATCGCGTGCACATATGTGTTCTTTCCAATCGTGAGCGGATATGTTGCAAGATGCATTACTAAATCGGGCTTATGTGCTATGCGACCAGTCTAGCCACAGATCAGCCTGCGCATCCGCGCAGTCTGATCAGTGTCTGCACCGTTCGTCATTCCATCAATGACACATCCTTCATGCTCCTAAAACACAGCAATATATATCGCTATCATACGGTGACACGCAGGGATCGTATAATTGTTGTCTTTATTGATTCGTTCCCACGATATAACAATTCGTTCCCTCCATTTATTTAGCAATTCGTTCACACGAATTAGCAATTCGTTCCTACGAAATAAAAATTCGTTCCCACGGGAACGAATTGTTAATTCGTGGGAAAGAATTGTTATATCGTGGGAACGAATTGTTATATCGCGGGAACGAATTGTTAATTCGAGGGAACGAATTGTTAAATTGAGAGAACGAATTGTTATTTAGTGGGAACGAATGAGCGTGCTAAATTGACCAGGAGCTACACTGCTCACGTATCCCACTTATCGAAATCCATTAGTGATGTCTTCTTAAAGTACTTACTTGTTTTTTTAGAGGTTTCTCTGTTTGGTAAATAGAGAATAGTAGGTTAGTGCCGTGAATGGGAAAAATATCCGGCAAGGTTCAAGAATTTCTTTATTTCTCATCAGAAGTATATGTTGTGACCACTCATTTGAACCGTCTCGCCGAGACGGTTCAAATGAGTGGCCACAACATATACTTTGGTTCAGAAATAAGGAGAATAGATAGAGAATAGTAGGTTAGTGCCGTGAATGGGAAAAAATATCTGGCAAGGCTCAGGAAACGGGATGGGCTAGGCTCTGCCGAGCACATCCCGTTTCTGTGCCGCGCAAGATATTTTTTCCCATTCACGGCACTCACCTACTATTCTATTTATCCCGTCAACACCTACAAATGGCTGTGAAATGCAAAAAATTGTATTGACTGGATATCAAAAATGTTTCACGGCACCGTGTTTCACGGCACATACACTGTACTCACTGTATTGACGGGATAAATAGCAAAACTGTAATTTGATAGAATACAGCCTATATTTCCGCCGAGTTACAAAACGCACCATTAGCCTTTGGTAGCTTCCATTTAGAAATTTAAAAAATGGATTCGATACAGTTATCTGCTGTTCAATGTCAAACATAATTGCACTCGTCAAGTTGCCGCTACATTAGTTTCAACCACATTTCCCAAATTACTCGGCTTACATTTCACAGACAGTGCATACTGATTAATTAAGCAGTTAATCCCGTTGCCACAGAGAGGGGTATGAAATGCATTACCAGATTGCTGTACATATCGAAACGATTTTACTTTACAAACACGGTTCTCAATTGCACAACGTACGCACCCTCCAAGTTCAACGTGTTTTTATTAACTTCAGAGCAGTGCAGTCGCTGGTGCCTTCGTTTCTACCAGGGTCACTGTTATTTGATTCTGTCGTGTACATGTATTTTTAAACTCATATCGGCGAAGGTTTGGTCTCCTCGTAAACTTTTCCGGTGAGGTTATTAATATAAGTTATTGTTCACATATTGGATTTTTAAGGAATTAAATGCGAGGGAGCGCCAGCGACCGCAGCATTTAGTTTCTTAAAAGTTCAATATGTGAACAATAACATATGTATAGTTCATATACCTGTCATGACCATCACCAACCAGCTAGCCAACCAACCAACCAACCACCAACCAACGAACCAACCAACCATGCTGAGCATTCACAGTGAAGCCTTTCTAACACGGATACCCTGGGAGATCCCCAGGTTATCCGTCTGTGTTCGAAAGGGTCCATTGTCAAATGTCTGTCGTGGGGACAGAACAATTGTGATTGATTGCGCTCGGTTCGGCAACGCTATGACTTCATTGCTAGCCTTAGTATTGCATTGCATGGTAACATTTAAAGTTAAGGAATAGCAATGAAAACGTGGTGTTCGTTCAAATGGACGTGGTGTTCGTTAAAACTTGTGTCATTACACTCACTTAATGTTGGTAATATCACAGGATGTCATTCAATCAATGAAACGTTAATCAGTGGCAATCCCTAACACAGCAATGTAGTATCGGTCAGCACGTGTATGATCAATACGAAGCTACATACCCGATGTGTTGTTGTATCGGGTCTCATTTGCACATTCTTTTCGTAGAGGGTAAGCACCACATTCGCTGCAGACATAATTAAAACTCGATCTGTTTTCATTATATAGCGTAAATTACGGTTACGCTCATTAAAAAGCTATACTTTCTAATTATAAACGGAAACATGTTCACAGATGTTTCTAGTTTGTATCGGTGATAGATGAAACTATTGGGCCCATAAAACATTAATTGTAATTATATATTAATGAACATTTGCCCACCACCTAGCAACAAACGTCAGCTATAGCCAATTTCACCAAAATTGCAATGTATACTTATCCTGCTAAGTACACTTTGAGGGAGAAATTTTTCAATTGAAGGACACATTATTAATATTTATTATTCTGAATTTGTTACATTACCACAGCCAAAATGGCTGCTCATCTTCGGCGTTGTCTGTAATATACCGGGCAAACTATAATTAAACACTACTACTTTCAATGTGTTTGCTGAATCACTTCACATGATGGTGCCCAATGGAAAAGTATCAACTGCACCCGGTTATTTCGTTTAAAATCAGTAATATTATAGGAATGAATGGCCTTTCTGTGGAATTTATCGAGGTATAAACTTGGAAAAGTCGCGGGAATACTGGACGAAGCGATAAACAATTACAATTTTGGAAAAAAAAATAACATTTTTTTTTTTTTTCGAAAATTGTAATTGTTCAAGGCCTCGTCCAGTATTCCCGCGACTTTTCCAAGTTTATATCCCCGATAAATTCCACAAAAAGGCCATTCATTCCTTATAATTCCAGTATTTGAAATAAATTCATCAAGAAAATGTGTTTATTTTGACAAACTGCAGCCATTTGTTTACATTGACAGCACTGACAGCGCACCTGTAGAAAGTAGTTCGGCGTAGGAGTTTACTGGGGTATCAATTTTGGACAGACTTGCTACGGGCCAATCAAATGTTAGGGAATTGTGTAAATATTTTTGTGCTGGAATTATACAACTGATATACTTGCTCAGCGTATGGGCGTCAATGACAAATTGCATAAACTGACTCTATCCAGGCTAGTTGCCAACAGTAAATCTTTAGATATATACTATCGTACGGGAGTATAATGCAATAGTTACTGTTCGCAACTATATGCCGGTATTCTCTATTCATAAAATAATAGTTCGGCTCGGGAGAATGAGAACTACTGCCTGTCTCGCGAAACGTGTGCAACCAATGCAAAAACAATAGTTTTTTCGATAATATTAAATTTTAGCAAAATATAAGAATGAGCCTTATTCTTATTCAATTGTCCAATATTGATTTTATATCCACATGTTAAATCCCCATAAAATCTTCACTCTGTCATGGAGAACTTTTTCTAATTTCAAAAATAGTGGACCGATTGGCAAAATGTAACTTTGCTTTCTGAGAAAGCAAAGTTACATTTTGCCAATCGGTCCACTTTCTGATCATTTCCAAGGTATCTGTCTTGGTTTCAGAATCAATTTACAAAATGTTTAGTTTTTCCACTCCTCATCCACCTCATTTTTCCCCATGTTACATTCCCATAGAAAACTCATTATTCAATATTTGACCAAATTTCACGAACTAAAAAGAAGGCTCATTCTTGATTTTGATAAAATTTAATAGTATCGAAAAAACTATCGTTTTTGAATTGTTTGCATGGACGTACGATTTGGGCAGCTTTCGTGAAACAGACAGTACACTTTGAGCCTCTGGATTCATACACATTGAACATCCATGCCTGAAAACGTGGTAACCAAGTAAACGCACGTGACATTCTCTGTGTCCATGGCGACACGACCCGTGTCATCAGAATGCGAAGTGTTCCGTTGCCAGTGGGCATATCTTCAGACATCCGTTCGATAGCACAGACTACTTCACGGATAATGCCGTCGACTTGTATAACACTTTAATGGGTATCATTCTTCAATGTCATACCTCATGCCAACTGCTTCGCTTTCCGCAGCTTAACCAACGTATACCCAGACATACGCAGCCCAGCCGGGGATTTCATTTATTAATTCGTTCCCACGAAATAACAATTCGTTCCCTCAATTTAACAATTGGTTCCCACGATATAACAGTTCGTTCTCTCGAATTAACAATTCGTTCCCACGAAATGACAATTCGTTCCCTCAATTTAACAATTCGTTCCTCGAATTAAGATTTCGTTCCCACGATATAACAGTTCGTTCACACGAATTAACAATTCGTTCCCACGGGAACGAATTGTTATTTCGTGGGAACGAATTGTTAAATTTAGGGAACGAATTGTTAATTCGTGCGAACGAATTGTTAATTCTTGGGAACGAATTGTTAAATTGAAAGAACGAATTGTTATTTCTTTGGAACGGATTAATAAAGACAAAATTATACGTCCCCTGCGGGGCTCCGTACGGACCGGTGCAGTGTACATATTAAATGTCATAATGAATGTCACTCGGGTACATGCATATGACACTGTGTATCCATTTTCAAACTGCAATGTAATAATACTCTTATATATAAACCTGCATTTAGATTACAAAGCTCGTCTTGTTTTCGGAGCCGCGCAGGGGACGTATAATTCTTTTTGTTTTAATTCGTTACCACAAAATAACAATTCGTTCCCACGAATTCGTTTTCACGAGTTAACAATTTGTTCCCTCAATTTAACAACTCGTTCCCACGAAATAACAATTCGTTCCCACGATATAACAATTCGTTCTCACGATATAACAATTCGTTCCCTCGAATTAACAATTTGTTCCCATGATATATCGTGGGAACGAATTGTTAATTCGTGGGATCGAATTGTCAATTCGATGGAACGAATTGTTATTTCGTGGCAATGAATTGTTAATTCGAGGGAACGAATAATTAATTCGTGGGAATGAATTGTCAGATCGTGGGAACGAATTGTTATTCGTGGGAACGAATTAATAAACAAATCATTGTCCCCTGCGGGGCTCCGTACGTGCTAGTATGAAGACAGACAGAATGGGAACATTTTCAATTCGACCTCATACTGAGAAAATGCACCTTATAACATGAAAGAATATGCGACCAGTGGGGATTCAGCTTATCAAATGTTCGACATGTAATTCAATCATACATTGATAGAAGCAGCAATTCAGGAACACACAATGTTCAACTGACGGTATGACGACTAGTGTAGCCCCTGACCAGACTGGATGATCCAGTCTGATCTGGGGCTGCGCTAGTCGCACACTTACTCGGCACATTTTCCCAGTACGCGACCCATTTCGTCTTATCAACTCCTTACGCAATTTAGCGTTAATCACCATTACGTTAGACCTCTCCATTACGTTGGCGACGAGTCGGATTTGAAGGAGCCCCGGCAGACATACTTCACTCAATATCCTGCACTAGAGATACAATTCCTATCCTTGGGTCATTATTAACATTTCGCCCCTAAACATCTCGTCCATGATTATTTGTGAACTATTCTGATAATAGCACAGTATTTTAGTTTCAAATATGTCTGCAAATACGTGTATGAGGACATGGAAAGTTACCGATGATTATAATACATCTCAGAATCAATACACTCCATTTGGTTTACGAGGCTTGAACATGTCGCACATGTTGGTTTTATAGGCTACATGTACATGTATGGAGTTAATAAATACATGCAGGGACGATGTTGTGCTGGGCCGAGTTCCAGATATGTGGATGTTCCTCTATTACTTACGGACCCGTTATATACATGTACCTTATCAGCATTGATTCGAAGCTAATTGAATATGATAGAATATATGTATAGCAATTAATTATGTGAACACTGCCTCGTTACTTTATCCTATACGGCACGTGGAGTGGCCAACTCGGCCATATTTGTGTGTTTCAGCCATCAGACAGTTTCACCTCATGCGCGGTAGAACACATATAAAGGCCAGGGCAAACGACTCTTATCAATTGTATTACACCAAACTGGTGAAAAGTGTCAGTTTTCTGGAGTCTTTCGTGCCTATTTTTTTAATAACACGAACCACCGTTGCACGTTGCAAATAGCCTCAACATAGAAAATAGCATACTGTGTCACTTTTACCTGGCTAACCACACACGAAGCGATAAAAAATTCCATTTTTTTTTTCGAAAATTGTATTTTTTTAATGGGTACCATATATACCACTTTTACCATATATGTCACTTTTACCTGGCTAACCACACAACACATACCATATATACCCACTACTGTACTCTGTTATTAGACAATATATTACTATAATGGTGTTTACATATAGAGAATACCAGGCTAGTGTATTTTGATATCAAGTTTATCAGGCAAGGCTAGGAAACGCGTAGGAATTCAGAGGCTTGTCGAGGAATTCCTACCGTTTCCGAGCCGAGCCTGATAAACTTGATATCAACACACACTAGCCTGGTATTCTATTTATCAGGTAACGTTTTATGCTCGAAAATGACATTTGATGACGTCGTATTCTATGGACAGAACGCGGACTTGTTTACGTTGCGTCACTATACTGACGTCATTCGGTAACGTCACGTGACGTCATCTGACCAATGGAACGTCAGTTTTCACTTCGTTGTAACCCGGATGTTTATATCAGGGCAATGCCAGATACAACAATATGTTATCAGTCAGTACGTATTCGGTCAATACAGGGCAGGTTACCTGATAAATAGCACAGTACAGTATCTAGGAAAAGTGTACACGTCAGCCATAGCTTACAGTATATGTTTATTTTAAGAATGTTGGCAAACGTACACCAATATATGACTTGTCGTATATCTTGGTGTAATATAAGTGATAGGAGTCCGTTGTCCTGGACTTACTATGTGTGATTAGCTATATTGTATCAGATGTTCTACTTTACGTTTTCCGTTCTTTGTCAACCGCCAGAAGAGGTGAAACTGTCTGATGGCGGTAACACACGGATATGGCCGAGTTGGCCACTCCATGAGTCGCATAGTGTTCACATTATATGTTTTCATATATTCCAGCACATTTACGAAGCAATTAACTTTGAAGTATGCGTTGATCAGGGGCCCGTTTCACTAAATTTCGTACGACTAAAATATTCGTAAGTGCAAATTTAGGATCGTCTGGAAAATTCAATTGATGGATTTACATTTATTGAGCATATGCTGCGCATGCAGCCTATGCTCAATAAATGTAAACCCAATAATTGTTAGAACATTGTTAATTCGAAATTTACAGACTATCATAATTATGCACTTACGAACATTTTAGACGTTATAACTTTACTAAAACGGGCCCCAGGTATATAGCGTGTCCTGAATGCAGTACAATAGTGGCGTTAACGGAATTACAATTTCCTAGAGCATGTGGATCCATCAGCGATATGTCTTCACGCTGATATGATCAATAGCTGCATGTACTATTGCTATAACCGCTATTCAGAGTATAGTGCGTGTATATACTGCTCTAGACCACTTCATTACAATGTCTATTATATCAGACGAAAAATGTATTTCCAAAGGAATTCAAAGCCGCGCCAGGGGACCTTCATCGGTTTTCATCCGTGGCTGATGTACTTGATTGTATTAAACTGAAAGTAACATAGACTTATATTTATCAAGCAATGTTCGACGTATGTTGACATGTTTATACAAGCAAAGACTGTGTATGACATAGCACAACTGGATTATTGTAATTAACGTACTATTTTTGACTTCACCGCGCATGAATATCTGAATATTTAGTGTGGTTAAACCTGTAACATAGACGTACGTTCCTAAGAACGCGCATCTATAGTTGCCCAGGCCAGCTGTAGTTAGCTCGGTCGTATATTCGATAAGGAAGTTCAGTCTCACATATACAAATACGTAATGTATGCTACGCAAAACCACATGCCTGTACATGTATATTGGTATTGGCAAACAGTGTAGATCCAAATGAGCCGGCCCGTAACGAGCCGGCTCATCAGGATCTGCACTTTTTGCAAGTAATTCTCATACTTTTAAGAACAAAAACACCACCCTTTTCATAAATGGACTAGCCTGAAAATCATTGTGTGACGGTTCAATTTGTTGCAAAATTAAAATATCAAAATCAATTCCAGTTACTTAGGGGCGAAATAATTCAAAACTGAACGCGTTCTGTTTTATCTTCAGGCACGCGCAGATCGCGACGGCATCACTGACCAAACAGACAGCGACCACATCCAGTCGGCGCCATTCAACACTAGTACAGTGATATGGTACGTATGGACACACATATTTATGTTCTAACCACCACACATACATTCATTCGGCAGACATCCCGTGTCCCATGTATATTATCAACATACGGTTAAGTATGGCTACTGATACATACATGGATACATATAGGTTAGTTACGGGCAGTACATCTGGAAAACTCCGTACCGTCTGTCTGCTATGTAGCAGCTACATAAATGTATTCGTACGCGTCACTCATGTATAATACAGTACATGATTCATTTTGCCGATTTCCTATTGCCTGTAACTGTCCACTTCAAAATCTACTTCACGCTCCATTGTATGCATACACGTACATGTACAACAATATTCCGCCGTCTTGTATATGTGCGCACATGTGCATGTATATACGACATGGACTTTAACAGTGCAAGTTGAGTACTACGATATGGCTGTTTCTTCAATCGATATATTGGAAAATTGCATCATAGCTAATTTGTATTGTATCGGACTTGGGGAAATCTGCGCCTTTAGATTGACAAGTGCTGCCATCTATGTTGACCTGCATTGATTGCGTTTGCACTCATCTCGGAGGTCTCGTTTCCATACGGGTCGGCACACTGACTGACTTACTGCAACCGATCCATATGGAACGCCACATCTATATAAACTCTATATAAACTCTAAAATAATTACAGCTAGCATTAAATATTTAGAGATAGCATTCATTATTTGAATTTATGTAGATTTGGCGTTCCTGGAACGCCAAATCTACACAAAATCAAATAATTATTGTCAGCTGTAATAATTAGAGCTATAGCATTAACTGTTTAGAGCTAGCTCCAATGACTTAGAGAGCTCTATACATGATTTGGGCTAGCTCTAAAGATGTAATGCTAGCTCTAATTATTTAGAGATTATGTACATTTGGTGTTCCTGGAACGCAAATTCTACATAAACTCAAATAATTAGTGCTAGCACCAACTACTTAGAGCTAAAATTAAATATTTAGAGCTAGCGTTAATTATTTGAGATATTCGGTCTACCAGCTGACACAAGACTCAGCATGTTCGAGACGTACACGTTGTGTCAACAGCCAACGTAACTTAAAGTTAAAGAAACTAAGCAGGCTCCATATATAGTATCGCATTTCGGTGTATTTTGTATTTTGCCCAAGGATCGTGCTTTTTAAGGATTCCTTCGGGTTTGTATCTAATACCCCTATATTGATTCTGTGTGTCGTGTTACTTTTATTTCTCTGGCTAAATGGTTTTGGAATGTTATGGAAGACTTCAGCTACTGAGTTACGTTATCATAGGTTTCGACAATCAACTAGGCACGCCACGTGGTTTGTATACATCCAGATATCTCATGAAATACCTTTACAACATTTACGATGTTTTCCGAAATGATGTTGAAAGTGATGAGATTATCAAAGCAATGTCGGAATGTAATTTCTCATTTGCTATTATGACAATTTCGTCAATTTTTGACTCCATTTACAGAAAATACCATCTTTCCTGTATATTGTTGTCATGATAAATCGCGCATCTTCGTAGGTACACACTCACATGGCGTGTCTCATTAATGCGCTAGAAGTTTTACGTTTTACTGCCTTGTTGTTTTTGGCTGGTTCGTTGATCCCTTTGAATATCCGATGTAACTAGTTTGGGCTCCATTGAAAACACTCCAAAGATACATGTACATTTGGTACTCGGTTATATAGGTGGACGTGCACTAAATGTGTGCACATGAAATTCAGCGGATCTGTGCGGCATAATTGTGGCTGTGAGTCGGGACTGGGACTTATGGGTTTTACGACCAGTGTAGTTCCTGATCAGACTGTGCGGATATCCGCACAGTCTGATCAGGATCTGCACTGTTCGCAATGTCATCAGTAAAACAGCAGGCACTATGCTAACACGCAAACTAGATTGTTTTATCAGGCTACAGGAATGTGCTATCCGATCAGCAGCTACACTTGTTGGAAATCTCATCAGCCCCAATTCTTCGATCAGAGCCACAATTAATGCGCTGATCCATGTTCCCACGACCCCATTGACGCGTTTACGATTCATTACCATGGCATCGACGTAATTTCCGTTTTAGGTCAGCATCAATGAGCATATACGCAGTGAAGTGTAAAATGGCCTCACATGCTCAATGACAGACCTGGCAATTTGGTTTCATCTCTGTTTCTTATAGGTTCCAACGCACAAATATGTTGTTTGCTTATCGACTACGTCGGAAACTGCCAAAACATGTTTTCGATCCAGAAAAGAATAACCTGCACCTAAATAAATGTTTGAACAATTGTATAAACAGTTTGTTGTGTATCGTTGCAGGGCTTGTTGGTCACTTGGTATATTTAAATCATATCATATATACAATAAAGAAGGACCTCTTAACTGGCTATAAATGTACAACAATCGGTAAGGTGCGACCAAATGGGTAATGCTGTATGGTTCCGAAAAAGACGGGTGCGGAAAAATTATAAAACTGTTATTTAATTTTTACCTACAAAAGCATAAACTAATTAATAACAACACAAATTTAATGAATATTATATAAAAACAAACATTTCTGTCAGATGGGAGGCCCGAGCTCGCAACCTTCCGGTTAACGCCACACGTGTCGTTGTATGGTATCTCCCCCTAAACTTGGACTCGCCCGTTTGTAGCCTGTCTAGCTCCCGATCTGCTATTGCAGTCATGCGACATGTTAATGACATATATCCGTTGATAGAAGCATGCCATGCGTTCATGAACTGAGTGGCGAACAGTGCAGGCCCCGATCAGATCGGGGGCTACACTGGTCGCATAACCAATAAGCCCATTGTTCCAGTAACCGCCATATTTCGGTCGTTTATTAGCTAGTTGAATGATCCACAAACCGTCATACTTGTATCGCTATTGTCACATGACAAGGCCATGGAATTACCTCCCTTATCTCGTCGACGTATTTTGCTTATATGTATTGTTTACAATCGTCCATATTTCCGTAAACGATGTCAAAAGTAGGCATACTTTTGCAGCTCATGCCGCATGTGCTCTGAATGTTATGTCTACGTGTGTTATAATTTAAAACAAATATATCCCTTTGTATACGCCCGTTGCGGACGGGCGGGCGGGCACAGCTTGTCCACGCAATAACTAGAGTCTACTTGACAGATTGTAACCAAATTCGGTATACATGTTTATCACGGCAAAACGAAGAAGCCTATTGATTTTGAAAACAATCCGATAACTTATTTTTAATTTTCTAACACTGTATCCTTGTCCACGCAATACCTCAAGTTCTGCTTGACGGATCGTGACGTCAGTGAGTCATCTCCCCTTGTTAACTGTCCTTGCTTCGACGGGCGTATATTGTGATCTTCGGCACTCGTGTTCAATTGGCGATGCGATAAGGATGATAATGCCAGAGACGGCCCAGTTACGTAATATTGTCAATTCCACGCTTTCTACATTTTGCCGCATGTTGTAGCTTTGATTGTCCTTACGTAATTAAACGCCACATAACTCTATGTACCGAGACGTGTGGTGCATCCGTGGTACATACAACGTTTTGTAACATCTGGGGGCCGTTTCACTACACTTTGTACGACTAAAATGTTCGTATGTGCAAAATTATGATAGTCTGTAAATTTCACATTAACATTGTTTTCTTGTAAATAAATATTGGATTTACATTTATTGAGTATATGCTCAATAAATGTAAATCCGTAAATTGAAATTTACAGACGATCTTAAATTTGCACTTACGAACATGTTAGTGAAACGGGCCCCTGATGCGTTTGTCATGCGTATATCACTGACATAACTCTAATTACATTTCAACGTATCATACTCACGGAGACATAACTCTAATTACATTTCAACTGTATCATCACTACACGGAGAATACATAACTCTAATTACTATCAACTGTATCATCATACTCACGGAGACATAACTCTAATTACATTTCAACTATCATCACTGTTTCATTTCACTCTCATACGGAGACATAACTCTAATTACATTTCAACTGTATCATCACTCACGGAGACATAACTCTAATTACATTTCAACTGTATCATCACTCACGGAGACATAACTCTAATTACATTTCAACTGTATCATCATACTCACGGAGACATAACTCTAATTACATTTCAACTGTATCATCACTCACGGAGACATAACTCTAATTACATTTCAACTGTATCAACACTCACGGAACACATAACTCTAATACATTTCAAACTGTACATCAATACCACGGAGACATAACTCTATCATACTCACGGAGACTAACTATAATTACATTCAACTGATATCCATCACTCACGGAAGACATAACTCTAATTACATTTCCAACTGTATCATCACCTCCACGGAGACATAAACTCTAAATTACATTTTCAACCTGTATCATCATAACACACGGAGACATAACTCTAATTACATTTCTAACAGTAATCATCTACTCACGGAGACATAACTTAATTACATTTCAAACTTGACTATCATTACTAACGGAGAAATACTCTAATTACATTTCAACTGTATATCAACTTCGGAGACATACTCTAATTACAATTTCAAACTGTATATCACTCACGGAGAACATTAACTCTTAATTCATTTCAACTGTATCAATCTATACTCACGGAAGACATAAATCCTAATTACATTTCAACTGTTCAATCACTTCACGGAGAACATAATCTAATTACCATTTTCACTGTATCATCACTCACGGAGACATAACTCTAATTAACATTTCAACGGTATATCATTTCAACGTTATCATACTCACGGAGACATAACTCTATTACATTTCAACTTATCATCACTCAGGAGGACATAACTCTAATTACATTTAACTGTATCATCACTCACGGAGAATTACTCTAATACATTTCTACTGTACATCATACACACGGAGACATTTAACTCAATTACATTTCAACTGTATCATCATTAATCAAGGGAGACATAAACTCTATTACATTTCAACTGGTATTCTTCACTAAACGGAGACATAACTCTAATTACATTTCAAACTGTATCATCATACTTCACGGAGACATAACTCTAATTACATTTCAACTGTATCATCACTGTATCATCACTCTCGGAGACATATCTTAATACATTTTTCAACTGTATCTATCATATCTCACGGAGACATAATCTAATTACATTTCACTTGTATCATCACCCACGGGAGTAGACATAACTCTAATTACAATTTCAACTGTATCATCACCTCACGGAGACATAACTCTAATATACATTTCAACTGTATCATCAAACTCACGGAGACATAACTCAAATGACAATAATACAACTGTATCACATACTCACGGAGACATAACTCTAATTATCAACTGTTATCATCAACTCAGACATAACTCTAATTACATTTCAACTATCATCACTCACGACATAACTAATATCATTTCAACTGTATCTCATCACTGGAGATAACTCTAATTACATTTCAACGTATATCATCACGGAGACATAACAATTACATTTCAACTGATCATCACTCGGACATAACTCTAATTACATTTCAACTGTATCATCACTACGGAGAACATAACTCTAATTACATTTCAACTGTATCACACTCACGGAGACATAACTCATTACATTTTAATATGGTTTTCAACTGTACATCACTCAACAGACATAACTCTAATTACATTTCAACTGTATCATCATACTCACGGAGACATAACTCTAATTACATTTCAACTGTATCATCATACTCACGGAGACATAACTCTAATTACATTTCAACTGTATCATCACTCACGGAGACATAACTCTAATTACATTTCAACTGTATCATCACTCACGGAGACATAACTAATTACATAAACTATCATCACTCAGGAGACATAACTCTAATTACATTTTAACTGTATCATCAACTCAGACATAACTCTAATTCATTTCACTGTATCATCATACTCACGGAGACGGATAACTCTAATTACATTTCAACGTCTACTCACTGACAAACTCAATACATTTCAACTGTATCATCACTCACGGAGACATAACTCTAATTACATTTCAACTGTATCATCACTCACGGAGGCATAACTCTAATTACATTTCAACTGTATCATCACTCACGGAGACATAACTCTAATTACATTTCATTACACTACATTACATTATAGTTACATGTACGACGGAGTAATCTTTCCAAATGTGCGTTTGAAGCGTTATTTGTTTACTGTCTTCTTCGTTAACAGTGTTTCCTTAAAATGTTAACGGACATTACTATTTATTCTCTGTATTTATTTTGTTGATGTGTACTGATCATAATTTATAATCTGTCGATAATATATTTTTGTTCAGTATGTGAAAATAGCCTCATACCACCGCGAGTCACTATCAGTAAAATAAATATGACTAAATTATTATATATGTATAGCGGGCACTCGTAATTGTTAGAACTGGTGGAATAGTGACACAATTATACACTTGTTTAATTTATATAAATAACATGTTGTGCCTACTGAGTGGTCATGTGCCTTTAAAATTGGAGTTACGTTCATGTGTGGCGACGGGTTTGTCTGTCCGTGTGTTCGTTCAGTGATGCAATTACGTATGTGTACGCCGATCGTCATCCTCATCAATGTTAGTATGTAGTATGTAGTGAACTGTATTCCGATCGTCATGTATCAGTTCACTACATACTAACATTGATGAGGATGACGATCGGATGATGATCGGCGTACACATACGTAATTGCATCACCATGTTCACATGCGAAGCTATAGCGTCAACTCCTTATTTGGCACAGTTTTGTATTGACCCGAGCTATATCCATCTCGCCGGCTGTACAGCATTTCATTGCAGGAAATAGATAACTCGCCAGCCGTCGGAAACGGCAGATTGTGTTTCTCTGATTGCGAGCATCGTTATTATTTATTTATTACGATAATGGCAGACACGTTCCGCTTGAAGTTGGTGTCATAATTGAGTAAACAAGCACAATAATGTCGCTATTTGTATCACTACCAACTATGAACATTCATATGATATCATTGCGTAAAATGGACATTGCCAGTTGCATGTAATAACACCGTGTTTAAATCAAAGTACTGAAAGTACTGAAATATGTTATCTCCACACAAACTGATCGGTGTGTGGGGTAAGTTAACTTTGTAAAACATACCGGTGTACAGTGGGGTCAGCGTGTAAGTGCACACAAAAACGAACACGACAGGTCGTGTTCGTTCGTGTGTGCACTTACACGCTGACCTCACTGTAACTTGCAGAGACAGTACTGAACGATATATAAACTCGTCCACCCCCTTTTACACTGCTAGCTCCGTACTGTCCCCGAGACCTAAAGATAACAGCTGCTGTATGCATACGTAGTCTTGATTGATATCTTCCAGATAATCTGAGCACAGACTGTGAACACTATAGAGACTAGTATATGTAGAGTTTTAGATATCAGACACACATTGCCTATCTGTGATTAAATGAGTGGTCACGGTATCATACTGAGCCCCGCAGTGGACATGGATATTATTTTTCATTAATTCGTTCCCACGAAATAACAATTCGTTCCCTCAACTTAACAATTCGTTCACTCGAAGTAACAATTCGTTCCCACGATATAACAATTCGTTCCCTCGAATTAACAATTCGTTCCCACGATATAACAATTCGTTCACACGAATTAACAATTCGTTCCCGTGGGAACGAATTGTTATTTCGTGGGAATGAATTGTTAATTCGTGCGAACTTATTATTAAATTGAGGGAATTGTTAATTCGTGGGAACTTATTATTAAATCTCGTGGGAACGAATTAATAAAAAAATATTCTACGGCCCCTGCGGGGCTCCGTAGTATCATACTTCCGCGCATAAATAAGAGAAACGTTACATTTTAGCGAGTACATATGTAACCTCGTCGAACAAGCATACATGGTTGATCTTACATGAGTGATGCTTTCATATGATATTTATTAAACGAATTTACTGATTTCATAAGAAACGAGGCTATGCCGAGTTTCTGTAGAAATCAGTCAACGCGTGTAATAAATGTCGTATTAAATCAACACAACTGTTATATTATATTTATTGCGTACACACGTCATCATAATGTGAAGCTGCATTGCGTACCTAACATGTTTTCTGTAGCTTGATAATGTGAATATGTATTGCAATATGAATGGTTGAATGGTGAAATTGTTGTTATGACAGTGTGAACACCCACTTTATGAAATATAAAGATTTACAGTCAAATTCACTAAAATTGTACAGTTTGGTCAGCGTGTAAGTGCACACACGAACGAACACGACAGGTTGGTTCCAACCTGTCGTGTTCGTTCGTGTGTGCACTTACACGCTGACCCCACTGTAGGCTACATCCGCGCATGTAGTAGGTTCGTGTGCACGTATATGTTTACAATAATACCAAATGGTGACGTCAGTGGTAATCAAATACAGCTCGAGTGTCATGTACATGTACTTGATTATACGGTTACGAACAACCGATTGCATCTAATTGCGAGTTTATATGGTATCTCCTTGAGATAGCATGTTGTGTCACGCACATTTCTATGGGGGCAACCATCGTGTTACGCCTAAATGGCGAGTACGACCAAGAAAATAGGGCCCTGTGCCAAATTATCTTATGGCGTTTTGGTCTGTCTTTGCTTTGTATCTAAAACTCTAAATATAATATTCTCTATAGTTTTCACAATGTTGTGCTCAGTTTATCAGTTAAATTTTGGAAGATACGAATCAAGACAGTTCATGCGTATGCATATAGCAGCTATTAACGTTGTGTCTCACGGGACCGTACGGAGCTAGCAGTAAAAGAGGGTGGATGATTTTCTATATATTTCAGTACTGACCCTGCAAGTTACACACGTGAGTTTTACAAAGCTTACCCCACACACCGATCAGTTTCTGTGGAGATAACATTGTTCAGTATTTTCAGTACTTTGATTAGTATTAATATTTGCATTATTGATCCTGGGGAATTGTACGGAAGCCCATTAGGGCCACTTCACTTTTTTTTAATTTTCATCTATTTCGAGATGTTTTCTTGAATTTTCAAGATACTTTCTTGAATTTTCGAGATGTTTTCTTGAATTTTCAAATTCTTTTCTTGAATTTTCAAGATCTTTTCTTGAAAATAAATTCAAGAAAAGATCTTGAAAATTCAAGAAAAGAACTTGAAAATTCAAGAAAACATTTTGAAAATTCAAGAAAACATCTCGAAAGTTCAAGAAAGTATTTTGAAAATTCAAGAAAACATCTCGAAAATTCAAGAAAAGATAAAAAAATGGGCTTCCGTAGAATTGCGTAAGCGATTGGTTATTTAAATATGTACATGCATACATATCCATTTTATTCGTGCTTTTATCCGTACTTTATCTGTTCACGTCAGACGTTGACACGTGACATGACACGTGGAGCATGAAGCTTATTAGGAATTCATTTGAAATGTCAGAGATAAATCAGATGTAAAGGGAATACCATTACTAGATCGCAGCATTCGCCGTGCCGCCATGCCAATCACCATGCATACACGAGCACAGTTTACAGCAACTTTAATGGGCACGAAAATGGCTACAGTCTACGGAGCTCCGCAGGCACGTAATTTTACTTTTTCTTAATTCGTTCCCACGAAATAACAATTCCTTCTCTGAATTTAATAATTCGTTCCCACGATTAAGAATTCGTTCCCTCAATTGAACAATTCGTTCCCACGAAATAACAATTCGTTCCGATTGAGGGAACGAATGATTAAATAGAGGGAACGAATGATTAAATAGAGGGAACGAATTGTCATTTCGTGGAAACAAATTGTTAATTCGAGGGAACGAATTGTTATATCGTGGGAACGAATTGTTAATTCGAGGGAACGAATTCTTAAATTGAGGGAATGGATTGTTATTTAGAGGGAACGAATTGCTAAATTGAGGAACGAATTCTTACTTAATAAAAACAAATCCATGTCCTGTGTGGAGCTCCGTCACAGTTTAACCCTTTCACCCCTAAGTAACTGAATGGGCTGCGATATGTTAATTTTACAACCAATCAAATCATCGCAAAATGATTTTCAGACTATTCCATTTATAAAAAGGGGTATGTGTTGTTCTCAAAAATATGAAAATTACTTTCAAACAGTGCAGATCCTGATGAGACGGCTCGTTACGAGCCGGCTCATTTGGATCTGCACTGTTTGCATAAACCGATATAGCGGGCTTTCGTGTTCAACGGGTTAATTAGCCACGAAAATGGCTACATTCAGTCTGACCAGTATTGTCCAATGTTGATTGCATAAACTGCTCATTTATCAGGTAACGAACTTTGTATTGGCCGAATACGTACTGACTGATGCCGTATTGTCGTATCTAGCATTCACCTGACACGAGTAACCGGGTTAAAACGAATTGATAACTGAAGTGTAAATGGTCGAACGGCGGGACTGCCATTACTGAATGACGTCAGTATAATGATGTAACGGAAACAAGTGCGCGCTCTTTTCAACGCAATCCACGTGCTAATTGCATATTCCGTAGACATTATCTTATAAATAGAATACCTTGCTAATGTGTTTTGATGAACAGGCAATATTACCTGAGATAAATGGCCAATACACCCATCAGAGATCAGGCGTCGATATGTGATGAAATGTTCATAGCAAATGCGGAATTTCCGCATTTCCGCATTTCCGCATTTGCTATGAAAATTGCATCACCATTCGACTTCATTTACCGAAAATATCGTATATTTTGTAAATAAGTTTCATCAGATATCGGACATGTTCTTATTATAGGTACAACATCACAGGCCGTGTCTCATTGGGACTTTTGAAGTTTAGACCCCAATGAATTCTCCCAGAATGACGTTTACATGCATTTATATAGTGAATTCTTCCCCCATAGTGAGCCATAGTGCGCCGTGTCCTTAATGACATTTCGCCGTGTAGATTTAGTCATTAATGTTCATCAGTAATTTGTCGGTGTACAAAAGCAGCCTTATCGGAACACATTTCCGCTTCAGACGCATACATTTGCCTGCGTGACCCTCTCCAAAATCGTCAAAGAATAATTATTATCTATTGGTGCGATTTAAGGTCGGCTAACTTGCTGGATGATTCGCGACAGTTTCAGAAAATCTTGGAGGCCGTGTTTATGTGGTGTTTTGCGACACTTATTGCGTTAATGCGTGCACCGTGTATGTTTCTCAGTTCATGTTTATTCGTGACGGAACATTGTCAATTGGCTGAGCGGAAATTGTTCGTTGCCGCAAATTGGATAATAACGTTATTCCTATAATAGCAGTTTAACCACTTCCTGTCGTACTAGCGAGCGTACGAAACGAACAAACACGGTACACAGCGTGTAGCCAATGTGGAGCCATACCAATGTCCACACGGCTCAGACAATTACCGTCATCGTACACTGCCGCATGCTAAACTTAGCAATAGTTTTCAATTTCTTTATTTCAAAATACTTGCATATTGCGTTTGAAATCAAGCAACTTGATTGGCTGAGCATACAGGCTCAGACAATCATATTGCTTGATTACGAACCGACATTGTCAATATATTTAAACTTCTCCAAACCGGATATCGTGGGAGGTCCCCAGGGTGTCCGGTTTACAGAGGTTTCACTGTAAACCATGCATTTTATCATTCTGAGCCATAGCTGTGTGCTATTCGATCATGAACAGGCCAAGAAACTCGTTAAAATAAGATCACATAGGTTTTGTTCGGTTTAGAGAGGTCTCACTGTACATGTTCATAAACGTTGATAATCGGGACACAATTAGCGCAATTAGCTGTGTACTACTCAGTGGACTTGTCTTAATGAATCTGTGTCGCCCGATGGCTGGTGTAAAACGGCATGTCCATACGTTCCTTCACTGGTCACATAGTACGTCATTTCATATCGATGTTGATCGATACCCAACACCGGTATTTTGTCTTACATATGTATTATATGTGTCTGGGGAAATGGGGCTTATTGGTTTTGCGACGTACAGTCTGATCGGGATCTACACTCTTCGCTAGTGTATCATTAAAACACTCGGCATGCTTACAAAAAGCAATACAGCTCGTTATCAAGCTACGGGAGTGCGCTATTTGATCAGGAGATGGTCACAAATCCCACAAACCCCGTTTCTCCAGTCACAGCCAGAAATGTGTTTCCTCTTGTACATTGATTTTCGCTTATTAATAAGCTGTTTATGGAATGTACTATGACGAACTGACGCAGCCATGGAACCAAATGAACCACAGGCATTCGGTGTGTTACAGCTTTCATCGGTATAACTATGTATGAATAACAAGGCTTATAACTTGGGTCCGACACGGCCTTCTATCATAACAAAATAACATGTTCGATGCATTCTATGTGTTTCTGCAGGCTAACGATACTTCTCAAATGAGCATAATATTATTATGAACTTTCCACTACAATATTGACGTTAGACGTATTTCACTTTGGAAATACTATGAAAGTATATTGATGTCTGAGGCGAGGTTTGAATCCACAACCTCCGGATTGGACGTCAGGTGCTCTAACCCCTAGGCCACACCCCATCATTCGTCGTTTGACGAAAGCTTCCGAGGACATGGGAATGTATATGCGGCCTATAAGCATCGCTCCAGATAAGTTTAGTATCTAAAGAGTATTATACCCACTGCACATATTTCAATTCAATGAGTATTTTACTTTTACAGCTGCAGTATTGATTTTCTTCCTTATTAAATAGGGAACAAACGATAACAAATAAAACAAATTAAAAACATCACTTATTTGAGATGCTGTTTGCTTTTTGCAACTCAACTAAGTAAATGTTTAACATTATTACATTTATTATATTCACTACTCATTTTGAAATTGCTGTAAGTATTTTGTACTTTCAATGTAAAATAAATGCGTGAAATACGCTAGTAGCTTTCTGGAGCATGTATAATCGGTTATGGAACATGTTTCGAAATCAATACGACGTAAACGGCGAGGGAGCAAATTCCAATTTATTTCTGACTGTTTGACTATGATTGGAGAAGTGCTGTCTATTGACTGTAAGGACATTTGTCAGGTAACTCGCTGTGCATTGCGCGAATACACTCTAAATGATAACACATCATAGTATATTGCATTGACGAGATACACATAGCACGGTCGTGCTACGTCATATGACGCTACCAAACGACGGCAGTGTAGTGACGCAAAGTAAGAAAAATAGCCACGAAAGTTACATCATGTTTGTTTTCTCATTCCGAATCATAACACGTTACCAAATATAATAATACCATGCAAATTATATATTTTTTTTAATTGATCTGACGCGGCTTGGAAACAGTAACAATTCCTCGGCGAGCCTCATATATCCCTACTCGTTTCCTAGCCTCGCTTGATAAACTTCATATCAAAAGACACTAGTCTGGTATTCTCTATGTCAGAAATATAATATTCACCAGGCTCGGCTCGGAAACGGTAGGAATTGCTCGGCGAGCCTCGGAACTCGTTTCCTAGCATTGTCTGATAAACCTGATATCAAAAGACACTGGCTTGCATGCTGCTTTCATATATATAATAATTCTGTGTGGCCGCTTCTAACTGAATATTCCGTCGCTTTGTTCCGTGTTTGCGTGAATCCTAAGGGATGGCATGCGCTTTGCTCTCGGAATGAAATCGAAACTCATTAACTGAATATGTCATATTTTCATTAAAAGATCAAGCGCCATAGTTAATATGGCGGTCCATTGATGGCTACACGCTGATATCGTGGCACGATACGTTATATACATTTCTTACATTTCAGCCATTAGTTTACAGAAATATAACGGTGAATTACACCACTCGGCAGCAGTAGTTTACACCACTTTCGTGCTTACCATATATGGAGAGCTGACGTCAGTAGCGTAGCAATGACGTATTTCCTTCGACCAATCAAATCATGTTCTCGGACACACCCTCCGCATCTTTTACGACATATTTTACGCTTGATTCGCTTTGTTTTTATGAAGAAACATGTGTCAAGTGTACGAAATTGTGTATGTAATCAGGTGAGCTGATTATCTTGAAATACTGCCCTCGTGATTGAGTCCTCCCGCTAAACAAGCTCGGTTCGCTACGCTCACTCGTTTGTTGAGCGTAAGGACACAATCACTCGTGCATTATTTCAGATAATCAGTTCACCTTGCTAAATACACACTATGTAAGTACATGTGGCTGCGTGGTGACCACGTGTGCATGTCCTCATTTGTGAAATATTGCTTGACATTTCGAAATTTGCTTACTCCGACGCTTCAGTAGATGGTTGGCGACATACTTATGACCTACTAGCTAAATTGGATACCACCATCTTGGATATATATACCTCTTAGTTGCCGCGATGGTCGAACGGTTGTGAGTTGTCAATCTTAAGCAACACGTACGCCATTTACGACCAATGATAATTTACAATGTGGTAAAATGCGAAGTCATATGTGGCTGTGACTGGAGACAAGGGGCTTATAGGTTTAGCGACCTGTGTAGATCCAGATCAGCCTGTGCCTCCGCACAGTCTGATCAGGATCTGCACGTGTCGCCATTCCATCAATATGACACCCGTCATGTTTCTAACAAGGAATATAAATCGTTATCGCTATTTGGTCAGGAGCTACACTGGTCACACATCACATAATGCCCATTTTTCCAGTCACACCCATATATTACAAGTTCAATAGGTACCATATACAGAGGCAGTTGCCACTGTCAATGCGAATTGTATAGTACAAGTCATCTGAAGACAATATACAGTGGGGTCAGCATGTAAGTGCACACACGAACGAACACGACAGGTTGATTCCAACCTGTCGTGTTCGTTCGTGTGTGCACTTACATGCTGACCACACTGTACATACATACTTGTCATTTACAATTCGTAGCTACAATGTACGGAGCCCTGCAGTGGACATGGATATTTGTTATGAATTCGTTCCCTAAATTTAACAATTCGTTTCCTCAAATTAACAATTCGTTCCCACGAAATAAAAATTCATTCCCTCGAATTAACAATTCGTTCCCACGAAATGACAATTCGTTCCCTCAATTAAACAATTCGGTTGCTCGAATTAACAATTCGTTCCCATGGGAACGAATTGTCATTTCGTGGGAACGAATTGTTAAATTGATTGAACGAATTGCTATTTCATGGGAACGAATTACTAAAACAAAATGTACGTCCCCTGCGGGGCTCCTTAACAATACTACTATAATTCCAGCACAAAAATATTTACACAATTCTCCTAACATTTGATTGGCCAGTAGCAATACAAGTCTCTGTCCAAAATTTATATCCCAGTAAACTCCCACGCCGAACTACTTTCCGTAACCGTGAGACGCAGTTAAAATAATTCTTAAGAAAACGGAAAATAAACACATTTATTTCAAATGCTGGAATTCTAAAGAATGAATGGCCTTTTTGTGGCATTTACCGGGGATATAAACTTGGATAAGTCGCGGGAATACTGGACGAGGCATTAAACAATTACAATTTTGGATTTTTTTTTTATGTTTTATCGCTTCGTCCAGTATACCCGCGACTTTTCCAAGTTTATACCCCGATAAATTCCACAAAAAGGCCATTCATTCCTATAATACATGTTATTTTCAGAGCCCTCAATTTTTTATTGTGCTGCATTTTCACAAAGTCTCATAATAAGGACTATACACGGTTCGGCATACACTGGACTGACTCTCTATTATGAAACCAGCGAACACAAAATATGCTGTCAGACTGGCGCATTATGTCTACGGAGCCCCGTAGGGAACGTATAATTATGTTCTTAATTCGTTTCCACGGTATAACAATTCGTTCCCACGAAATAACAATTCGTTCCTTCATTGTAAATTTCGTTCCCACGAATTTAACAATTCGTTCCATCAATTCAACAATTCGTTCCCACGATATAACAATTCGTTCCCACGATATAAAAAGTGTTACTTCATGGGAACTGAATTGTTATTTCGTGGGAAATAATTGTTAATTCGAGGGAATGAATTGTTATTTCGTGGGAACGAATTGTTATATCGTGGGAACGAATTGTTACGAATTGCTATATCGTGGGAACGAATTCTTATTTCGTGGGAACAAATTATTAAAAATTAATTACACGTTCCCGTATTATGTCAACTTCATCATGTTCATTATCTACGCTGGGCAGAACTGATATTATGTGGCTGTGACTGATGAAATGGGGCCTATGACATTTGTGACCGCTGTAGCCCCTGATTAAATAAGACACTCCTGTATCCTGATAATGATGTATATTCCTTGGAGCATTCCGGGCGTTTTGTATATTGAATGGCGAACAGTACAGATCCTGAGCTAATACGTGTACAACACTGGATAAATGGGGCTTACGTGTTTTGCGACCAGTGTAGATCCAGATCAGACTGCGCATCTGCGCAGTCTGATCTGGATCTACATTGGACGCACAACTCAAATGCACTGATCTGGATCTACATTTGTCGTAAAACCCATTACCCACATTCTCCAGTCTCGGCCATGGATTAGCCCATTTATTTTTTTTATGAAACTATTCATGTATCAAATGCATTGATTGCGGTATCACGATATCGGCATGGCTGCTTTGCGGCTGGTCTATGCGATATATCGACCGCCTCGTACGCACTACTACAGCGTGTCAACTGCCATTATGAATTATTTTTGTTACAGATGATTTTCATTAAATTAACAAGAGTAATTTTGTTTTTCAAATTGAAAATCCTCCCTTGGCATTCACTTTTACACTTGCGCCGTAATTTATTCATTAGTTTACTAACTTGGGCGATTTCAAGGACATGTGTACATGCTCGCGCCATTGCCCAGTCTACGTGCAAATGCACAACGTTGCTTCTAAATCACCCTGCCTTTCAGGGCATATACATTTGACTGTTGTAGTGAACTGATATTACGGTACTATATGTAATGTAAACGTTAGCAACACGGTATACTGGGATTGTTTTATGATGTAAGAATATACAAGCATGCACTGTTGTCTTATTCGACTAATACGTCAGAACCAATTTGGTGCTGCAGTTGCCGCATGTCCGTGATAGTCTGTCGCGCTGAGCTGGTACACAATTAAAATACAACGTCAAGATATCCGCAGTAATTGCTGAGCATGAGGATAGACAGACATGCGGCAGAAATGGGGATTCTTGGTTTAGCGAGCAGTGTAGATCCGGATCAGACTGTGCGTCCGCACAGTCTGATCCGGATCTGCACTGTTCGCTATTCCACCAATTGAATACATGGTATGGCATGCTTCTAACAAGCAATATCGTTATCAGGCTGCATGCGTGTGTTATTTGATCAGGTCACAAATCCAATAATCACAATTTTCCGGTTACAGCCACATACATGTACATTGTATAGAGCCAAACTGAATACAGTTTTATTGCAATTTGTCTGTTCCACGTTTTGCTGCCGACGAACGTTTGGCTATTGAAAGTACATGGCCACTCAGTACGTTATAATATAGGGAGACAGATAGTTTTGTATATTCTATAGATATGACATTTTCTGGCAAAATAAACATTCATTCACCATTACCCCACGTATTGATTGGAATTATTATACATTTTATATCAGACGTAAATTTTCATACCGATATCAGAAGCGATAACCGTGTTTCCTTAAAATGTTAACGGACAGTACTATTTATTCACTGTATTTATTTTTTGGTGTTCAATGATCATACTTTATAATCTGTCGAAAATATTATTGTTCAGGTGACGCATTTAATTAGTATAAATAATTAAAAATTACCATGCCTCATTTGCATATGAAAATAGCCTGATACCACCGCGAGTCACTATCAGTAAACAACTATTACTAAATGAGTTTATCTGTAGAGCGGGCACTGGTAATGTGTAGAACTGGTGGAATAAGTGACACGATTATACACTTCTTTAATTCCAATAAAGAACTTGGGGGAAAAGGAGGAGCTGTGGGAGGAGTAAAACAAATGAACAATTTTAGAATTTGACTCCGAAACCTAGCTAAATATTTTAGAAATGATCTGACTAAGAAAACGAAAGTCAAAATTTTGAAAATCGGTCCAGTATTTGTGAAAGTCGAAAAAATATGCCCCATGTGATTTAACATGGGAAATTGTTTTTTTCGCCATAAAATCAAGATATTACTAAATTACACTAAATAAAAAGAAGCCTCATTCTTAAATGTTGCTTTTATTTAATATTATCGAAAACATATTGCTTTTGCATTGTCTTTATAGCCGTAAAAATTGAACAGGTTTCGTGAAACAGACAGTCTATTGGGTTTTATTCCGTCAATACAGTACGTATGTGCCGTGAAACACGGTGCCGTTGAAACATTTTTGATATCCTGTCAATACGACCTAGTCACTGCGTATGAATATGTACGGTGACTGGGGTTATTTTTATTGAATTTTAAAGCTATTTGTAGTGTTGACGGGATAAATAGAATAGTAAGTTAGTGCCGTGAATGGGAAACTGGCGCGGCACGGAAACGGGATGTGCTTGGCAGAGCCTCGCCAATCCCGTTTCCCGAGCCTTGCCAGATATTTTTTAGCGGAAACCACAGGACTGATTGAACGTGTAAGTTTTAATTTAGACAAGTAGACCGCGATTCTGATTCAATCAAGATTGTACATGCTGATATAATTAGAGAGCAGCGTGTTTGTTTTACTTTGATTGGATGCCATTATCGAAGACACGAGGAGAATTACAGAAACTGCGATCAGCACAAATGGCATCTTCCTGCAGCTGCGTGTGCCAGCATTACTGATATCTACGGAGCCTCGCAGGGGACGTAACATTCTTTTTTTGTATTAATTCGTTCCCAGGAAATAACAATTTGTTCCCACGAAACAACAATTCGTTCCATAAATTTAACAATTTGTTCCCACGAATTAAAAATTCCTTCCCTCAATTTAGCAATTCGTTCCCACGTATTAACAATTCGCAAGAATTAACAATTTGTTCCCTCAATTTAACAATTCGTTCCCACGAAATAACATTTCGTTCCCGTGGGAACGTATTGTTATTTCGTGGGAACGAATAGTTATATCGTGGGAACGAATTGTTAATTCGAGGAAACGAATTGCTAAATTGAGAGAACGAATTGTTAATTCTAGGGAACGAATTGTTAATTCGAGAGAACGTATTGTTATATCGTTTAAACAGTTAATTCATTGGTTAACGAACTGTTATTGAAGTACAGTGGAACATCTCTAAACCGGACACCCGGGGAGGTTGAATTTACATTTATTGAGCATAGGCTGCATATGCAGCCTATGCTCAATAACTGTAAATCCAACCCCAGGGTGTCCGGTTTAGAGATGTTGCACTGTAAATCAGACATATGACTATGCGGCTTTTCTTTGCGACCTTCAGCCGGCATTATCATTATACACATACATCAATCAAGGATACACAGACTGCCTGAGTGTCCGATTTAGAGATGTTCATATGACTATGCGGCACTATCATCATACATATACACCAATGTGTCCGGTTTAGAGAGGTTCTACTGTATGTAACAAACACGTTTGACTTATCTCTCTATCACTGTATAATTATGGTGCATGTAATTTATAAAGAGCTACCGTCATCAAACATACAACAAGCCCCCGTTTGTCACGGCGAGCCATGATTACCGAGAGGAGAATCGAACGAAGCAATTGAATGTTTATATGTACGGTTGTGGCTGTGCCTGAAGGAAAGGGGGTCCAATTGAATTGAATACGAGCAGAAAAAACGGAATTGTGTTGTTTGTCTGTCTCCTTATCTCCAATTCCTCTCGTGCAACCTGACAATGATTTGTACAATTTACTAGAATCATGACCGTTATTTGTCTGATATAATGACGTACAGTGCAGACCTAAATCAGTATGCGCGGATTGGGTCTACACTGTTCGCAAATTGCATACGGCCCATTTATGCAGTCACAACCACATATGAGACACGCCATGTGATTTTGTACCTTCGGACATCTGCATAACGTCACGAAATACGTTTACCCAATTTACATTATTTTTCATAAATAAAGAGAAAAGTTGAAAACTTCATGTACTGTGAACATTTTGTAAATTTTTGACGCCATTTAAGGCAAATATTGTAAATTTTGCAAACGTATTTCATGAAATTACGCAGATGTCCGAAGGTACAAAATCGTGTGTCCGTTTGCTGTTGTTCCGCTTTTACCATGGGTATCATGAATCTTGATTAATGTGTGTATTGCATGCTATGAAATCCCTATACGTTAAAAGTACATGCACATGTATAATGGAAGCGTCCTGGTGCCGATGCTAAACTATTTGTATCTCCTAATTAGGATATATTAGCTCCTAATTAGGACTTACTATCTCTTAGTAAGTCCTAATTAGGAGATACTAACTCCTAATATGGAGATAGTAAATCCTAATTATTATATATTAACTCCTAACTAATTAGGACTTAGCATATCCTAATTAAGGGATAAATATATTTTAGCATTGGTACTAGGACGCCTCCATACATGCACGACGACTGGTTGTATAAGTGTAATCTGGAATGTGTTACATCTATTACCATAAATGTTACACCATTCGGGTATATACTTATATGTTCCACAAAGCAAGACATTACTGATATTTGATGTCAATGTTTGGTGTATGTTAAGGTTGTTGTACCCTTCTTGTGGCTCTATGTAAAATATATGGAAATCTAATACAAAAACCTACTCATAAACCAATATATACTTAATCTAGTAAACTATATATATGTGTGTGTGTATAGGAATGAATGGCCTGTTTGTGTAAATTATCGGGGTATAAACTTGGAAAAGTCGCGGGAATACTGGACGAAGGCCGGAAGGCCTCGTCCAGTATTCCCGTGACTTTTCCAAGTTTACATCCCCGATAAGTTCCACAAAAAGGCCATTCATTCCTTATAATTCCAGCATTTCAAATAAATTCATCAAGAAAATGTGTTTATTTTCTGTTTCCTTAAGAACTATTTTAACTGCGCCTGACGGTTACGGAAGTAGTTCGGCGTGGGAGTTTACTGGGATACAAATTTTGGACAGAGACTTGCTACGAGCCAATCACATGTTAGGGAATTGTGTAAATAGTTTTGTGCTGGAATTATTGTCCAATCAGTCTCGTTATGCAGATGATACCAGCAAGGTACCATGTGCTGTAGCTAGACTATAATAATCACATTTTGGTGTTTTACATGTATAATTTGTAACCCCTCTAAACACCTGTGATCTTATTTTTGATGTCTTTCTTGTTAATTTATCTCAGGTGATAATGTCTATTAGTGATCGCAAAGCACAGTACTATGTCTCAGAATGATGAAATGCCTGATTTACAGTGAAACCTCTCTAAGACGGACACCCTGGGTACCTCCCAGGGTATCCGATTTATAGAGGTTCCACTACTGTAGTACCAATGGCATAATGGGTAGCTCATTGTGCTGTTCCTACAGTGCAAGTCATTGCTCTCGTAATGGCGACATGTACATAACATTGTTCAGTTATCGATGGGTGAGTTCATTGTTTTATCGAACACACCCGTTACTCTTAATGAACGGTCTCTTGTGATTCCGGAAGTTTTTTAATGCATTAGATGTTCGTGATATAAGTGTCAGACATAAAGCACGCGTTGTCATAAGGATCAGCAAAACAGTGGAACCTTTCTGAACTGAACACAGTGACAAGTTAGTTGTGCTACAATTTGATATATTTCGTGTCAAGTTATCTCCGAATATAATGTATGTTCATGATCGCAAAGCATCCACGCGTGTTTTGAAGTAGTGATATAAATGTTTCACAGTGGAGCATCTCTAAACCGGACACCCTCGGATGTCCCCAGGGTGTCCGGTTTAGAGAGGTTCCACTGTACAATTACAGCCATATACGGTTGCGTTCAGTCGCAATATCTGCACTGTTGTCTATTGTACCAACAACATCCATGATGCATAGAACATACAATTACATATAGAGAATCAGCATGCTACATGAGTGTACTTTTTCATCAGGAAAGCCCCATTTGATAAAAGGAAGTCACATGTCTGTGATATCAAGTTAGTTAGTTATCTTGTATTTAAGGGTGGGAATTGGCTCGCAGACCTTCCAAAACCGTAGAAAATGAGAGCCTTGCAAAATGTATCCGTTGGCCCGTTTTTCTTCCGAATTTAGTATTAGTTGCAATACAGTCGAAATGTGTGCTTTATATTAAGGATATCAGGAGACGGTTAATTTAACCTAGCTAGTTCATTCTCCTACCGCACTGTGCCGGTATGTCAGACCGTGTTATGGGCTGAGTATTGAGTGCATATGTACTTACTTACTTACTGGCGTTCATCATCTACACCATCACACCAGCCACAGCAATGAAGGACGCTGTCTTTCTGAGCTCCTCCATCTTTCCATACAACTTCTCTACTAGGTACATATGTCATATGAAGACTCACCCGTACCAGTGTTATATCGACGTATGTGCTGGTCTTATATTCCTGACGAGTTCTCATTCAGTTTCATGCAGAAACTACTGCATAAACACATTTTCGTCTGGTAACCGGCGCAATAAATTTGCGCCGGTTACTAGACGAAACATGCGTTTATGTGAGTGTCATCTAGTCACGAAACCTGTGAATTCTTGCCGTGAAACATTTTACAAGCAACAGTAACAATGGGTAAACCGAGCACGAGTTGCGGGCAGTAACTTGGCAAAACCAACGGAGAGTACGGGAGCTTTGCTGTCCGCAACTAAGAGAGCACATGATAATTCCCGAATACGTGGCTGTCTGTCATTTTGCGAGCTACTGCTATTCATGGCGGGCGTAATAACAGGGACATGTGTGGTAATTACTGGCGTCACTAGCTAACATACATCCACATTGTCATTTCATTATTCCTCTGCACAATTAAAAGAAACAAATGTGCCACACTTCCAAAGCAGTCTTTCGAAAGGTCACATCCGATGTGCATTTATAACATATAAGCACAGAATGGCATCTTCAATTAATAACTATAAAATGGAAGAAACAGGTCCACACAGAAATCACAACGTTTAGCTGTATGTATACGTTTCATCAGGTACCAGCTACATGTAGTATGTCCCTTAACCGTTAGACCGCTATCTTAATTTTTTTGTGTCGTCTGCTGTTAATTTTCTATTTTCCATTTTTATCATAAAAAATATGCTTTGACAGCACTTTATAATTATTTACAACATGCATTGACAGCACTACAGAATCGTTTCCATTGGAAATGATTCTGAAGTGCTGTCAAACCATGTTTTTATTGAGAAATAAGGCAAGATATAAAAGCAACAGCAGACGAAAATTGTTGTGAGTAGCGGTCTTAGGGTTAATAGTTTTTAGCACATGCACGTGCATCAATGCCGACGTTCATGTAAACGAATCTGTTGTCATGGATTTTATACACTCGGTAGTATGTATCTGTTATGTATATTTGTAATACGGGTAGGACTGCGGGGCGATCTAGAACCACCCCAGTAATATAAGGAACATCACTATTGCAACACTGCCCCCACTCATATTGCCAATGTTTGTCTTCTTATTTCGAAATACTGAATTTTGTGCTTAAAATGAAGCAGCTTGATTGGCAGAGCCTGAACTGTGCTACAGCTCAGACTCAGCCAATCAAGTGGCTTGGTTGTAAGATTGTACAGATGTTTGGAAACGTTAACTTTTTTACAGGATTGACGCAGGCGGTTGTGAAATAAACAGGAAAAATGGCAATGCGATTTTTTTGTTGATTTTTGGAGAGAGGGCTTAATGACGCGTGAACTTACCTTATATCATTCAAAACATGTGTGTATTCACATCTTCTCCCACAGTTAACATAATATGGTGATACCTAATTGTTTTGCTGACTTTAATTATGTTACTGCATTCAATCTGTCTGAATGGCAAACAGCGTAGACATTGATCAGACTGCGCGGATGCGCAGACTGATCAATGACTTCGCTGGTTGCCAACGTCCTAATATATCTTTTCTCAGCCTGCATCTATAAAAGTTTGTATATGTAGATAAGACGCAGTTACGCCAGCAAAACATCGCAATTGACGATCACCACTCACCGCACAAATTCTAGTGCGGAAACTAATCACACGGAAACGCACTAGCTGCGTATGAAATTGCATGAACGTGACATTGTATGATGGTATGTCTTACACTCTTGAACATTTACGAGGGTACTACACGTATGCAATGTAGCACTTTCGTCAAGATGAACTTCCATTGAACTGCAGAGCACGTATTGACAATAACACGTGTCGTATTTAGTTGGTTATCTTACAAGAATATGCTGACATTGATTTGAAGATTTTCCATAGACCTTCGTCAGCCTATTGAATCAGACGAATGCTATTGTGTGTTGATGCATCATTCGACGACGCGCGTGCTGCAGTTGTCGATGTTGAATGTGTGCACTTATATACTTAATATGTAGTAAATGTATTTAGGATTAATGCATAATGTAGTATGTTGTTCTGTCTGGACATACATGTAAATACATGTATGTCTTTAGTCAGTAACTGTCGCAAACTGTCTCCAATGACAATCATTGATTTTCATCATTTGCGACAGTTAGAAGGATCTCTACACCAGAAAGCATGGGGACATCCATCCCATCATGTCCCGTTTATAGAAAAATGCCTTCCCAAATATAAAGAGCGCTCAATCTTACTTGACCAAACTGGAGTAATATATTTGAACATGCTGATATAATTATTCATATTTAGTATATACCTACCCATGAAATACATAGTTATATAATAAATAGAATATTCATATTTTTACAATGAATATGACATATATGTTCATCTCGTGGTGTGAAATGTCCATATTTCACGAATGCCGTACACGAATATGACATATATGTTCATCTCGTGGTGTGAAATGTCCATATTTCACGAGTGCCGTACGGCACTCGTGAAATATGGACATTTCACACAGCGAGATGAACATATATGTCATATTCGTTGCAAAAATATGAATATCCTCTATTTATTTAGCATAGTACGTGTTACATGCATATTCATTGTGTTCACGTTATATATACCTCGTGTTGTCATATCTATATGACGACTTGAGTGAACAAATTAAGTTGACAGCCCCTGTTCAGTCACTAAGTAACTTATTTACCACCGCTATTTGTCATGTTGGCTATCAGCAACGGACCTCTTGATTGCTCCTAGATTGACGTTGACTGGGGACAACATTAATTGAATATATCGTCACATGCTGGCAGTTCAGTGATGATTACAATGATTACTAGTGTCAGTAAACGTCGACCAGCCACGGAAACGACCGTATAAAACTAGCCGAGCGCAGGAGAGACAATATCACCGACAGCCTAATTGTATGTATAGAAATTAAGTTGTACGTCGTGCGTTGTACGTCATTATTAGTACGGCTACTGGAATTAGGTTATCTAAGAAACATCGGTTGTATACAGGAAACACGTAGCCATTTACTGTAAATTACCTTTTATACCGTAATTTGTAAAGTAGTTGACACAGTCATATATAAATACATAATTCCAGCACAAAAACATTTTCACAATTCCTTAACATTTGATTGGTCCGTAGCAAGTCTCTGTCCAAAATGTATATCCCAGTAAACTCCCATGCCGAACTACTTTCCATAACCGTCAGGCGCAGTTAAAATAATTATTAAGAAAACGGAAAATAAACACATTTTCCTGATGAATTTATTTCAAATGCTGGAATTATAAGGAATGAATCGCCATTTTTGTGGAATTTATCGGGGATATAAACTTGGAAAAGTCGCGGGAATACTGGACGAGGCCTTACAAAAATACAATTTTCGAAAAAAAAAAAAACAATTTTTTTTTAATTTTCTTTTCGAAAATTGTAATTTTTTGTCGCTTCGTCCAGTATTCCCGCGACTTTTCCAAGTTTATACCCCGATAAATTCCACAAAAACGCCATTAATTCCTATAATGTACATAGTTATATGGTACTTTTTTGTTCGCCCTACAGTCAAAGACAATCGCTGGACAGTATTGTGCTCCACTTATTTCACATATTGCAAGTTTAACCCCAATAAACTTGGAAAAGTCTCGGGAATACTGGACGAAGGCCGGAAGGCCTCGTCCAGTATTCCCGCGACTTTTCCAAGGTAATATTACCAAATTTAATGATCAACTGTTCGACACGAAATGGAAAATCCATACTCGGATGGGTCGTCTCATTGTACTCGTGACTGAACTACATGTATAAGTCAGTTATTGTTCACATATTGGATTTAAGGAATTAAATGCGAGGGAGCTCTAGCAACCGCAGCATTTAGTTTCTGAAATTCCAATGTGTATCCAATAACTTATACTTAATTGTGTCTGTATGCCTTTATAGGGCTTGTTTGTATTGTTCGGGTATGCATACTTATGTCCAATTTACAAGGTTATAATAATAATAATAATAATAATAATACATGTAATAGTCTATATTTACCGACGGTGACACCTTTAGTTGATAATAATCTTCCATGTGGCCCTCATGTGGCTATATTGTACATGTACGAGATCTATATTGATACCTCATGTATTCGTATTGTTTGTGCTGTCATTTGTGTGTGTATCTGTCGTTGTTATATGGTATATACGGTGCGTATTGTGTTAGGTCTATGATTTTCGAAAAATATGACAGTTTCTGTAAAATTTACATTTTTCATGAAAAAATCGCACAATTCCTAGAAACGAATTATACCTCGTACATCACTGGTCTATAATACAACAGTTTATCATAAAACATCTTATATACATTGATAAGAACAGGCTAAATACACTATACATGGATTAATTACATGTAGCTGTCACGCAATATGAAAATAGATTAGTTCCGCCCATTCGTGATTAGATATCCGTTTTTGTTTGATTAAATATATATATGGCGGCTAGCGGATATGGTCTGGGCATTTGATGAGCACTTTACACGGACACAGCTTACGTGTATACGTACCTCAGTTCTACCTGGTAATGGACTGGGAACCGTTTCACTAAACTTCGTAAGACTAAAATGTTCGTAGATACACAATCATGATAGTCTTAACAGTGGTTTCTTGTAAACAATTAATCAATTTACATGTATTGATCATAGGCTGCAGCCTATGCTCAATAAATGTAAACCCATCAATTGAAATTTTCAGACGATCCTAGATTTCGAACATTTTAGTCGTACGAAGTTTAGTGAAATGGGCCCCAGGTTCCAATGTCAGAGTGCAAATAGTTTACCGTTGACAATTGCTATGATAGTCAGGCGATCTGGCTAGTTACTAGTAGTTACCTTAATATATTTGAGGGTGGGACTTGGCTGGACAACGCCCGCACATAAAATCCATAATTCCGGGGCCAAGCCAACACCTATACGTACATGTAATGCATGTGTCTCATGACGTTACTAAAACGCGCCATTCCGTCACCAGACCATTCTTTTATCAGTGATATCCACAACATTCTACGGCAGTTGACACCAATGTCAGGCCGTTTATATGGCGGTGACTGGAGACATGAGGCTTATGAGTTTCGCGACCAGTGTAGATCCAGATCAGACTGTGCATCCGCACAGTCTGATCAGGATCTACACTGTTCGTCATTCCATCAATGAACCACATGTCGTGCTTCTAAGAAGTAATTCAGATCGTTAGCAAGCTATCGGCGTGTGTTATTTGATCAGCAGCTACACTTGTCAAAAACTCCATTAGCCCAATTTCTCCAGTCACAGCCATATAATTCCAGCACAAAAATATTTACACAATTCCCTAACATTTGATTGGCCCGTAGCAAATCTCTGTCCAAAATTGATATCCCATTAAACTCCCACGCCGAACTACTTTCCGTAACCGTGAGGCGCAGTTAAAATAATTCTTAAGAAAACGGAAAATAAACACATTTTCTTGATGAATTTATTTCAAATGCTGGAATTATAAGGAATGAATGGCCTTTTTGTGGAATACTGGACGAGGCCTTACAAAATTACAATTTTTTATCGCTTCGTCCAGTATTCCCGCGACTTTTCCAAGTTTATACCCCGATAAATTCAACAAAAAGGCCATTCATTCCTATAATATATAATACGTAAGCTACACCACCGCCTGTACAATCTTTCCAATTTGTGTCAAGCTAGGTACTTCAAAATACTTCAATTGTGTGTTTGAAATCAAGCAGATTGATTGGCTGAGCCCGAACATTGCTACAGTTCAGGCTCATGCAATTTAGTTACTTGTCATTGACAATATATGTTCAAAAACGTTCATAATCTTGGCAAGATTAAGGCAGGCGGTCGTGTAATTTGTTCACTCAAATTTCTGTAAGTTTTCCAAGTTATTCATAGAATCTCATGCGAAAATGGCGGTGGTTCCAGAGCATGACCAGCTGATGACTGTATCTTGCATATTTTCAGAATCTTCAAGCCAGGAAGTGCAGTCGTTAAGACGGGTTTAGTGAGCTAGCTTCCCGAAGACCGGACTCAACATTGCAGTCATGGAGGTCAGTACTGCCATCAGCAACTACACGACGTTCAGTCCAGCTGATGTGAATACCACAGACTGGATAACCGGCAATGACTCACTGTGCGCCAACATCAGCGCATGTAATGACACGAGTAACGCCACGAACACGACTGGGAATGGGACGGTTGTTGGGGATGGAGGGATCGAGTTGCCGCACTCCCTCTGGCTCACCATTATCCTTGGCACGGGCGCGGGAATCGTGATTATCGTCACTGTGCTGGGAAATATTCTGGTGCTTCTTTCATTCATTCTCGAACGGTCCATACGACAGCCAACCAATTATTTCATCGCATCCTTAGCCATGTCCGACCTCCTTATTGGAACGTTTTCTATGCCTTGTTTTACCTTATACCTCCTGCTAGGGAGGTGGCCTCTAGGTGAGATAATATGCGATCTGTGGCTATCACTGGACTGGACCGTGTGTCTAGCCTCTCAATATACAGTGTTTTTCATAACAGCGGATAGATTTTGTAGCGTAAAGATTCCAGCAAAATATCGAAACTGGAGAACAGAGAGGAAAGTTAAAGTGATGATAGCTCTTTCCTGGATAATTCCAACCCTAGTGTTCTTTACGTCCATCATCGGATGGCAATATTTCGTTGGGGTACGGACAGTGCAGGAAGGCAGTTGTGAAGTGCAGTTCATGAGCGACCCGCTGTTCACGTTTCTTCTAACCATTGGATATTACTGGACGACGCTCTCCGTTATGATTGGTCTATACGGCGGTATATACCGAGTGGCATTGATGCTGCAGCATAGAGCGAATGAAAAACATAAGAAAATGAAACACGCGATGCAACTCGGTAAGGATAAAGCTAGCAAAGGCGGGGGCGCAGGAAAATCTAAAGAAGGTAAGAAACGCGCCGAGAACAATAATGCAAGGTACCTACGGGGAGTGACTGAAAACAATACACTAACTACTAGTTTTTCTAAGAATTCAGACGCAGAGTACTCTAAACCTTCAGAGGAAGACAGGAGTTCCAGCCCTGCATTTGCCTCTGATGAAGAAGAAGGCAGTAGCGATCAGCGAAAGGAGGGATGTTACGTGAATAGTGCGGTCCAGACAGAGCCCACGTTAAAGGGAATGCTTGGAACGTCCTTTAACCACATGTCTCGGTTGGCGTTTTCTATATCTGGTACGAGCGTTAGTGCGTCTCAGGCGTCCGGTAGTTCCGACAGAGAAACGTCGGATGATCATCATAATCCCGAATATGACCAACAGAAGCCGCTTATTAATGAATCTAAGCAAGCGTTCAAACCCGTGTCGTCGTCGCCACCACCGTGCTATAACGAACTCAACAATGGTAACGTGGACGCTGATGGGACGAAGGAAGCGAATGAGGTCCTACCAGCATCGCCTCTGCTAGAGAACGATATACTGGATGGGTTGAGATACATCGACGAAGACAGTTTGAAGTCATTGCAGTCTGCGGAGAATGTCAGGCTGCTATCTGAAATTAACGACAAAAATTTCAACAGTCCGGCGAAACATGAAGCCGACTCGCCTGTTTGGCGGAAGCGAGTAACTGATGACGACAACTCATTACAAGTGCCCATATCTGGAGATTCAGCGAGCTCCGACACTCACTCGAACGTTACATCTGTTACCAGAGTGCCGGAGAGACAGGCGAGCAACAATTCCGCGCATAGGAAACGAAGTGAAGGATCGAAACATCACAGCAAGCACAGGACGGACAGCACAGGCTCGAAACGCCGCCAACAGCCACATGCACCAAATAATACCGATTCAAAATCAAAAGACCATAAGAATTATGGTAGTCCTCTGCAGTCATTAGTAAAAACACTGAGACCATCTCTTAATAAAGAAAAGAAAGGCAAACCTGTGCAATCAAAATCGGAAAATCGGGCAAGAAAAGCTTTACGGACGATCTCAATTATTCTTGGTGCGTACGTGTTATGTTGGACACCTTATCATATCATGGTTTTCATTATCGGCGTATGTGGGAATTGGAGTTGTATTAATCTCCAGCTCTACTACTTCACATATTGGCTTTGCTACCTTAACAGCCCAATCAATCCATTTTGCTATGCCTTCGCAAACGCACAATTCAAACGGACTTTCATAAGAATTCTTAAAATGGATTTTCACAGAACATAACGACGTGATCGTCCTAATTGTATATGTGTACGTGTATAACTATGTATATAGTGAAAGTAATGTTCCTGGACAAATGTACCTGTAGGTTTAGGTAGACAATAAGGCACACAGTGATATTAGTGTATGTGTTATATTAACCCTTTCACTTCAGTCAACCTCGGATGGACCTGCTTCATGTAATTTATATCATTTCCATAATGGATATTGTGAATACTTTTGTAAATGGTATGTAAAATAGAAAATACTCAGAACAATCTTTTTATATCATGATGAATGGCGTTTTCCAAACGGGATCGTCCGTATATACACTGCTTAAATGAGGTGTTGGAAGGGTTAGATGTACTGCATGAGGAGTGTGTGAATGTAAAATGTATGCGAAACGCACATAAACCGTTGCATATGTAGCTATGTAGAACGTAACCATGAATATATTGGGCCACAGGCTGAGAAAATGTGTATTATAACATATGCAACAAGGTAGACAATTTCCATTAGTCACAGTTACCCTGCTGATCGTAATGTGGTATTTGTATACTGACGGCAATATTCGTGCCTGCCCGATATAATGGTGAACTGCGTAAGCCCGGATCAGACCTGGGATTACGCTGTCCGCACTCCCCACAAATTACCGTTTCTTAGCCATGGTTTCATATTAATGAATTGGTGATGTCAAGGAATGTCTTAAAGCACGACCAGACTTCACTGGGCTTTATATATGTGGTAGTAGAATACTGTTCATGACGACATGTATGTCATATATATAAGGTATGCAATGAGCCAATTGATGTCTTGTTATAGCCATTATACAAGCAATGTAGTCGAATTATGATACACACATATGTGTGGCTGTAACGGAAATGGGGCTTATGGGATTGCAACCGGGTATCGATCTGTATTGCGTATCAGAATCAGGACGTTCGTTTCGTTGAGCATACTTATGTAGCTAAGTATACTTTGAGGGAGTAATCATTTATATTTTCCGAAATGCATTATTTCATATAGAACTAATGACTGCATATATTTGATGATTAAAAGTATGCAGAATTATTATACTGAATGTATTACATTATCACAGCCAAATTGATAATACAAATTAATAAATTTGGCCTTAAATTGAAAATTTCTCCCTCAAAGTATACTTTTCAATTTTGGTGAAATATGCTACAGGTTCTACAGTAGTCGCAAACCAATAGGCCCTATTTCTCCAGTCAAAGCCACTTATATACATGACCCCCAGCTGACAAAATGTATCTTACGACATTAGAACCCAGTCACAATAATTCAGCATGCAGTGGCCCGTGCCACTAAGCTTCGTACGACTAAAATGTTCGTAGGTGCAAATTCAGGATCGTCTGGAAATTTCATTTGATGAATTTACATTTATTGTGCATAGGCTGCTCAATAAATGTAAATCCAATAATTGTTTACAAGAAAACAGTTTTAATGTGAAATTTACAGACTATCATAATTTTTCTGTTACGAACATTTTAGTCGTACAAAGTTTAGTGAAACGGCCCCCAATAACTGTTTAGCCCAATAACAATTGAACACATTGGTCCACTAGAATGCTCACTCATTGGGGTTAGAATGCTATCGGGTTGCCACCAGCAACTGGATAGCATTCTAACCCCAATGAGTGAACATTCTAGTGGACCTCTTCAATTGTTGCAACGGTCGTTAGGTAGATTTTCTCAGCCGTGGGCCCACATGTAACTTGTCCACACATCGGTTCCAAACAGTGTAGGCCCTGGCTAGAATACGTGCACTGCTACGCCTTCCAGGTCGTTGTCTGTGCCAGGTGCCGATTTCACAAGAATTGCGAAGTATACTTATCTAGCAAAGTGTATTTTGAAGGAGTAATCATTTATTTTACCCGAAATGGATTATTTCATATAGAACTAACGACTGGATATAGTTGATGATTAAAAGTATGCAGAATTATTATACTGAATTTATTACATTATCACAGCCATTTTGGCTGTGATAATGTAATAAATTCAGTATAATACAAATTAATAAATGTATCTTTAAATTCAAAATGTCTCGCTCAAAGTGTACTTAACAATATAAGGATACTTAGCAATTTTGGTGAAATTGGCTACCGTTACATTTTGTAGTAGGATTATTATGAAAAAACTGCCCGGATGTTAATGTACAACGCGCGTACCTGATACCATTTTCACTACTAAACTTCGTACTTTTCACATTAACGTGGCTGACTAATGCTACTAGTTCTCGCATCTATGTACACTTCATTACATGTGAACATATCCACAAAAAATTACCAAAATCGCCTATTGGTGTAAATGTTTATTCTAATTTCCAAGTTCGCACTTACGAACTTCTGAGTCGTACAAATTTTAGTCAAACCCAGAAGCCCATTTCACTAAACTTCATACGACTGAGAAGAGAGTAAGTGCAAACTTAAATGTAAAACACTATTCGCATTAACGACATATTATAGGAAATATGTCGTGTATTCGTTCAGATTTAAGGACACACGTGTAGATGGAACATAATAACAGTGTCGAACCACATTTCTGTGCAAGTTCAATTATAGATATTTTCGTACGAAGATTTTGTCCTACGAATTTAGTGAAAGCGGTCCCTGTATTTTAAGTCCGCTGTGAACTACATTTGCGTGCATATATTGAGCTTATTATGATGCAAATCAACGGCATATAAGCTTATGTCACATACAGTGGAACCTCTCCAAACCGGACACCCTGGGAGGGCCCCAGGGTGTCCGGTTTTGAGAGGTTCCACAGTACGTATGGTATATGAGTGTTGCAATGCATATATGCATACATTGCGATCACGAACAGGCATTGCCAATATAAGTACACTACAGTTAAAGCACAATTAAATAAACCGATACGGTATTGTTGTCCGGTTTAGAGATAGTTTACTGTACCCGTAAGAACGTACTCATACCCTTTTTTGTTCAATTGACATTTCTGTATACTTTCTTAAGGTAACATCGATGCGGCTATGAGGACGGCGTCATGTGAGGTACTGGCATACACGTCATGTGCTCTCTCCGCTTAATGTGCTCCACTACAAAGTAGTCACTTGTCCCTGAGATATGTAGGGATCTGGGGCTCGTTTCACTAAACTTCGTACGACTAATATGTTCGTAAGTGCAAATTTAAGATCGTCTGGAAATGTTAATTGATGAATTTACATTTATTGAGCATATGCATGCAGCCTATGCTCAATACATGTAAATTCAATACTTATTTACAATAAAACTTTTTTCACTTACGAACATTTTAGTCGTACGAAGTTTAGTGAAACGACCCCCTGTAGGTCGACTCGGATATAACGCGGGATGCGCGATGTGCGTGAAGCATCGCATTTAATATGTGATTTACCATAATTAGTGTAGAAAAGATCCCGTTGCACATTCAGAGTTTGAACTGACTGCTAAAATTCCGTCAGTCCCGTTTTGTCAGAACTTTTCTGGTGCATGCGCTGATCAGAGAATATACACTGATCGCCATTCCTTCACTGTAGCTGACTTACTACTTTCACTAAATCGACTGAGTGGATGCACTAGAGAATCAGAATCTGAAAGTATTGTCATATGCCGTCAGGTCTACTTTCTGAGCCGAAGGCCCAACTGTGCATTCGCTTGGATAGTTCAAACCGTGTCTTGTATGCACAAAGCTGCATCATTCTTTAACTATTTACTAAACAATGTTATTACTGCAAGTCATTAACAAATTGAAATACGTTGCATTTGCACGTCATAGCATGACATGCACATGCAACGTATTTCAATTTGTTAATGAACTTTTCAATAATAATGCGACTTGTCATCCATACTGAAGTATTGAAGAGGTTTTTACACTCTTAATGCACCTACTGATTACTAGCGTATTAATGTTGTAAATTCAAGTAACTCTTGACATTTGAAATGATATAAAAGAAGCGACAGTTTGGACCATTATGAATCCCATTAGTTAAACTAAATGCAGATTTGTACACAATTCTTGCTCCATTAATCCGAAAAATGCCAGCTTATAAAAACAATTAATGCAGTTATATTTGTTTCCTATATTGCACGTGCCAGTAAAGTGTACCGTGTATGCACAGTATTTAGTCATATATTTAAGAAGAAAGTACGTGTTAAACACTAACAGATGACAAGTGTGTATGCTTTCTTTTATTTATCTCTATAAATATCATGAACATGTCTTGGAATGTCATCAGAATTACGTCCGGAGGACACAATTCTAATGTAATTCCAACACATTGTTACAGAGCGAAATAAGAAACTAATTCGTAATTTGGTGGATGTTTTTATGAGTTAATATATGATATACAATCTAAGCTTAAATGAGTGGGAGGCAGGTGGGAGCATGTGATAGGTAATTTAACGATTGGGGTTCATCCTTGCCGGAATTCCGACTTGAGACCTGGGAGCCGTTTCACTAAACTTCGTACGACTAAAATGTTTGTAAGTGCAAAATGATGATAGTCTGTAAATTTCACATTAACAATGTTTTCTTGTAAATAATTATTGGATTTACATTTATTGAGCATATGCTGCATATGCAGCCTATGTTCAATAAATGTAAATCCACCAATTTATATTTTCAGACGAAATGTGCACCTTTTTAGTCGTACGAAATTTAATGAAACGGCTCCTTGGTTTGGCCCTCACATACCTGTAGGTATTTGGCATTTTGTATGTGACAGTTGAATCTGGTTATACCCATTATGTGAGTATAACGATTATTCGTAATCCTATTTTAGGGGCAGGGGGCAAGTGATTTGGTGTGGTATGGACCTGGCACCAGGTCAGGTTATTCTAATTTCAGGGCTGAACATATTTTCTCTCGATGTAAATGTTCCGTTCTGATTTTGGGATCCCCCCTCCCCAGTGTAGCAGATTAACACGGGATCGAACCCGTTCATGTGCAGCCTATGTTCAATAAATGTAAATTCATCAATTGAAATTTCGAGACGATCTTAACTTTGCACTTACGAACATTTGAGTCGTACGAAGTTTATTGAAATTTACGTATTGCCTTTCCCATTCAGTCCCTGGCTTGTGATTTTAAACATTTCAGAAGTACTACCGTTATACTCGGTATCACGAAGTTCGATTCGTCGAGACTGGCATATGCTTAGTATCGACAAATCTGCGCGAATTGAGTAACAAGTTGAGTAACAAGTTGGATACATATTCAGAAAATGCTATATCTAAGAACAGAAGGGGCCAGCATTCGCAATTACCTACATTGATAAGTCATTGATAAGTCAGCAATATACCATTTGTGTAACATGCTATACATATTAGAAACGAATATCGTTTGATGTTTTTTGTACCAAACAACGGCATTTTCGTTTGAATACCCGGCTTACAACTGATGTTTCTTTCAGTGAATGTCGTTTCATTTACACATCGTTTACTTCGTGTTCGTTGTTTTGATTAGAAAACGATAGTTTCGTTCGTTTAAACGTGACACGTTTAAACCAACGGATATATCGTATCTAATTATAAATGAAAACGATGCGAAAACGAAGTTAAATTATAGGCAACCGTTCGTTTGTTGAATCAAGATATATCTGGGCTGTATGATGGCTGTCTCATGTGAACCATTTTGAAATTGACAAAACCGGACAGAACACACATTGAACAGGTGTAAATGTAGACGATGACTTGCCGTTGTCCTATGACAATACTCGACTATGATCAGGTGATACAGTGGGGTCAGCGTGTAAGTGCACACACGAACGAACACGACAGGTTGGTTCCAACCTGTCGTGTTCGTTCATGTGTGCACTTACACGCTGACCCCACTGTACATATACTACTTTCGAACAGTGAAGACGCTCACCAGAGCAGGCGCATTCACACTCTGGTCCTCTAGGTTTTCCTTGGTCGCAGATATATTGTTTCAGAAACATATAGCTGTGATATGCACGACCAGATGTACAGGTTAAATACACATTTACACCTACACGTAGTTAGATTCCCTCAACTACAATGTACATGTAGAAATAGAGAATAGTAGGTCAGTGCCGTTAATGGGAAAATATCTGGCAAGGCTTAGGAAACGGGATGGGTGAGGCTCTGCCGAGCACATCCCGTTTCCTTGCCGCGCCAGATATGTTTTCCCATTCACGGCACTAACCTACTATTCTATTTATCCCGTCAACACCTACAAATACCTTTAAACTGCAATCAAAATAACCCAGCCACCGCACATATTCATACGCAGTGATTAGGTCGTATTGACAGGATATCAAAAATGTTTCACGGCACCGTGTTTCACGGCACATACGCACTGTGTTGACGGGAGAAAAAAAAAAACCTTGTCAGTTCGTTATAAATTCCACATATACACTACCGCCTGCACTAAGCTTGCCAATATTTATCAATTTGCATTTCATTATATTTGAATATCGTGCTTGAAATCAAGCAGCTTTTTTGACTCAGCCTGAGCTGTAACACAACGTTTATAACCCGGGCAATTTGATTGTCTGAACCTGAGCTGTAACACAGCTCAAGCTCAGACAATCAAATTGCCCGATTGCGAGTTGGCATTGCCAATATACATGTTACAGCTCAGGCTCAGACAATCAAATTGCTTGATCACGAGTTGACATTCCCCATATATGTTATATTATAGGAATGAATGGCCTTTTTGTGGAATTTATCGGGGTATAAACTTGGAAAAGTCGCGGGAATACTGGACGAAGCGATAAAAAATTACAAATTTCGAAAATTGTAATTTTGTAAGGCCTCGTCCAGTATTCCCTCGACTTTTCCAAGTTTATATCCCCGATAAATTCCACAAAAAGGCCATTCATTCCTTATAATTCCAGCATTTGAAATAAATTCATCAAGAAAATGTGTTTATTTTCCGTTTTCTTAAGAACTATTTTAACTGCGCCTCACGGTTACGGAAAGTAGTTCCGCGTGGGTGTTTACTGGGATATAAATTTTGGACAGCGACTTGCTACGGGCCAATCAAATGTTAGGGAATTGTGTAAATATTTTTGTGCTGGAATTATATGTTGATAATCTGGGCAAGACAATCGCGGGCGGTTTTGTAACCACTGCGATCCATTAACCGACTGTATACTATACCGACTGTGTGGAATCCGAGACGTACATGTATGTATACACCAGCTGTTGTTGTTGTTGTAAATATGCTAATAATAAACTGAACACAAAGTGGTAATCTGAGCAGATTTAGTTTTACTTCTAGCCCATATACATGTAGTAAATATTAACAAGTTATACACATGCTCGTGGGTCGTTGGTCGGGAGCACGCGAAGGGAAAATTAACAGTTACGGTAGGGGTTCCTCCTTATAGGAATCACGATATGCCTGTAGCCGATTTCATCAAAATTGCAAAGTATACTTTATAAGCAAAGTATACTTTGAGGGAGTAATCATTTATTTTTCCTGAAATGCATTATTTCATATAAAACTAACAACTGCATATATTTGATGATTAAAAGTATGCAGAATTATTATACTGAATTTATTACATTATCACAGCCAGAATGGCTGTGATAATGTAATAAATTCAGTATAATAAAAAATAATTAATTTATCCTAAAATTGAAAATTTCTCCCTCAAAGTATACTTTGCTAGCTAAGTATACTTTGCAATGTTGATGAAATCGGCTACTGGTTTGGCCCTCAGGTACGGTTTTATCATTGGCTCTTTTGTTACCTGGGATTTGGATTGGATTATTGCCCATTATAAAAGTAGCAAGATTATTACTGATCCTACTGCTTTTGGGAGGGACCCAAGTGATTCCGGTGCGGTGAGGACCTGGCATCAGGTCAGGATTATTATGATTCCAGGGCTGAATATATAGTATTGTTTTATTGTAAATATTCAGTTTTGATTTTGGATTCCACCCTCCCCCGTCATTTGTACAATGTACTTGAACATGTACATGTACTTGTACAGGTAATATATGGGATTTGGTAATAAATCCATTGACCCGGCCTTAAATGAAGTTAGCTGTTGGCCGTTAAACCCCAACAAACAAACAAACACACATATACACATGTTTATATTTTGTTAGCATTTAGTGGACTGAAATCGTTCTGGAAATATATGCGGACAAAATCAAAAACAAAGGTGACAATTTATGACCTAAACGATGAACAATATAGCGCATCTTCGTGTATTTAAAAATTATGATACTTCCAATAAACAAATCGTAATTCACATACATAGAGAATAGTAGGTTAGTGCCGTGAATGGGAAAAAAATATCTGGCAAGGCTCAGGAAACGGGATGGGCGAGGCTCTGCCGAGCACATCCCGTTTCCTTGCCGCGCCAGATATTTTTTCCCATTCACGGCACTAACCTACTATTCTATTTATCCCGTCAACACCTACAAATGGCTGTAAAATGCAAAAATTGTAGTGACTGGATATCAAAAATGTTTCACGGCACCGTGTTTCACGGCACATACGCACTGTGTTGACGGGATAACAACATATAACCTGTTTACAATATACCAACATGGAGGTCGCTCATTAGTAACACGACCTACCAGATTTCAAAAACGCATTCGATACTGATCGCCAGCAGCTACTGCTAACGCAATTAAAATGGTACAAAACAACATCTTAGATCGGATATAAATATTCTTAAAAATCGCAGACTACAAACAGTTGTTGTGATCGGAAAAAATGTTCTGAATGGCCACAAGTACATTGACATGTAGTCAGCATATACATACAGTTCATACAATGTTAGAGACCAGATATAAACATTTGCTGATACACTTCGTCAGTTTCTTCAGCCCTTTTTGTAGTTTGTTACCGTAATTGATGATGCAACATAATCACATGCACATACACTCAAATGCAATCAAGGCTCTCGGTAATTAGTCGGTACCCATTTACATCTGGATGGACTGAATCAGGGTACATGTAGATAATGTGTCTTGCTCAATGCTCGAACCCACGACCAACTGTCCGACGCCCCAGACCACTCGACCACGCGCTCCAAACAGATAGTGTTATTAATGCAGAAACTGTAAATATACTCAAGAGCAGACTAAACACTGCATGGAAAGATAGCCCAATAAAAGTTGAGTCAGATTGTAATAAAAACAACGGGTAGTGGGTTGGCAGGTAATTTTCTGTCGCCCATGTGTAAATATTGTTTTCATTTAGATGTTCAGTCCGAACGTAAATTTAAATGGACAAAGAGATACATCTACAGACTGGAATTGCTTACACCGACGTTTAATACCACTAAATACAGGTAAATGAAGTGCGTCTGTAAATTGCGTTACTGTATATTCGTACGTATATATATATGAGGCCAAGTGATATTGGTGTAGCGTACGTGTGTATTCCCATCTGTACATGACTGTTAACCCTTAGTGCTGAATTAAAAATTTATCGTCTGCTGCTTAGGTTTTATTTTCCATTTTTCTCATGAAAAACATGATTTGACAGCACTTTAGAATCATTTCCAAAGGAAATGATTCTAAAGTGCTGTCAAACCATGTTTAACAACAACAGACGACACTTTTCGGTTCCCGCCGTTTAAGGGTTAAAGGTTAAACGGAATTAGAACTCCATTCAAAATCAATCTAATGGAGGATGGAAGATGCATACACTGTAAATCCAGAGTTAGAGCTGGTGTTTAACGAGCCGTCTAATAAATCCCCATGCTACTGCACTGAGCATATGATTGGTCAACTGTAATTACAGCGTATACAATATGAACAATCACAGGATATAAAATCTACGTTTTACCAGTCTGTGCTTTACAACTGGCCATATTTATGTAGCACTACGCGGTGTTGTAATCATTCAGCCACGACGGGGTCAGTCTGATACATGCATGAACGGATCGGACATAGCGAATAGTAGGTTAGTGCTGTGAATGGAAAAAACATATCTGGCAAGGCTCAGGAAACGGGATGGGCGATCCCGTTTCCGTGCCGCGCCAGATATGTTTTCTCATTCACAGCACTAACCTACTATTCTATATATCCCGTCAACACCTACAAATGGCTTTACAATGCAAAGAAATAACCTCAGCCATCGCACATATACGCAGTGATTAGGTCATATTGACAGGATATCAAACATACTTCACGACATCGTGTTTCACGGCACATACGCTCTGTGCTGACGGGATAAACATGCATGAACAGATCGGACACGTGAGTTTGATCATCGAACTCCGGTTTCCTCCTACATTACGGACCGTCCATATACGCATATATGCTTCATGAAATAATATGTACAGGAACTGTGATATTTTTCGGTAGATGACGTAGAAAGTTTCCGAAATTGTCAGAGCAAATGTGCTATTTGTATTTGCCCCCATTTTCATCAACTGTTGACGTCATTTACGAATGATATAACAGTTCGTGTAAACATTTTTCGTGAAATATAACACGTTGTCTTATGTACGCACTCATATGGCTTGTCTGAAATAAAGTCCAGACGGTATCGGCGAACACTAGATGTGATGGGATGATTTTGTGCTCGTCTAATGTTAGTGTCCCGATCGCTGTTCCACATACTACACAACAATTTTCTCTATTCGTGATATGGGCCTTCGTATTAGTATTGACCACATTTTAATAACTACTGGAGCCCGTTTTAAAACCTTGCTGTGACTGGAGAAATGGGGCTCATGGCTTTTGCGAGCAGTGTTGATCCAGATCAGACTGTGCGTCCGCACAGTCTGATCAGGATCATCACCTTCGCCATCCCATCAACGAAACACCACCCATGCTTTCATCAAGCAATATAGATCGTTGTCAGGCTACACGAGTGCGCTATTTGATCAGGGGCTACATTGGTCACACATCCTTTACATATCATTCTCCATTCACAGCCTATGCGTCAAGATGATATAACCTGACATGTAATAATGCGTTCTAGACTACTGACGCTAAGGCATTTAAATTCAGTATGGAATTAGATTTCGCAATTACATTTTACTTCGATTTTGTATTCTGTCCGCGCGTGTTTTTTGTGTTCTGCCGCATTAATTCCTGTCGCAGTTTGTTTGAACAAAAAGTGCATTTAGAATAACGTATTGCAATATGAAAATATGTATAGCACGGTATTACACCATGTCCCGCCTGTATTAGACCACGTCCCGAGCGGTTTCAGAGGTAATTGCTTCTTAATGTGTCCATGTAAATGCACAGGCATTCGGTGTGTTTCGGGTTTCATTGGTATAACTCTATATATATGAACAAGGTCGGACACAACCTAGTATCATAACACATTCCGCCATTTTATTAACGCTAATGTGAATAGATTTGGGGAAAGTGCACATGTTCGTTTGAGAATTATTCCTATCTTGCTAAAATAACATAGTTACAACATATTTATGCAAATAATATCGAATTACAGCGCTTTTACCTAGGTCGGACACGACATCGTATCATAACAAATGAAATCATGTGTTTAAGGTTCTAACGTCAATATTGTAGTGGTAAGTTCATATGATCGTTTGAGAAGTATCGATATCCTGCAGAAATACATAGAATGCATAGAAAAATATAATTTTAAACATGTTATTTTATTACGATACGATATCGTGTCCGACCAAATTTAGAAGCCTTGTTTATATATAGAGTTATACCGATGAAAGCCGAACACGCCGAATGCCTGTGTGTAAACGTATAGTAACTATTTATTGCATACAAATGGCTTTCCAAGTGTAATGCAATAACACAGTGTAATAAAAATCATAATACATGTACAATAGCGTAATACAGTGCAACCTCTCTACAACAGCCACCCATGGGAAGACGCACAACTGGCTGTTGTAGAGATGTGGCTTTTGTCGGGAGGTTAATGCTGAACTAAATGTTGTTGTCCGCTGTTTATTTATTTTCTACGATATTTCTCATCAAAATCATGCTTTGGCAACATTTTAGAGTCATTTCCAATGGAAATGATTATAAATGATTATACAATGCTGTAAAGACATGTTTGTATTGAGAAAGAAGGCAAAGCAACAGCAGACGACATCAGTGGGTTATATACTGAGGAAATCATCCATTTGGGATATAATATAGCGGCTGTTATAGAGAGGGTGTTGTTGTAGAGAGGTGGTTCTTATGAAACCGGTGAACATGTATAATACAGATCGTAGTAAATCATCACTCATATAAGATCACATATATAGAGAATAGTAGGTTAGTGCCGTGAATGGGAAAACATATATGGCAAGGCTCAGGAAACGGGATGGGCGAGGCTCTGCCGAGCACATCCCGTTTCCGTGCCGCGCAAGATATGTTTTCCCATTCACGGCACTAACCTAATATTCTATGTATCCCGTCAACACCTACAAATGGCTGTAAAATGCAAAAATTGTATTGACTGGATATCAAAAAAATTCACGGCATCGTGTTTCACGGCACATACGCACTGTGTTGACGGGATAAAAAACTATATATTCCGCATTTGCTGTGGTAATTTCGTCAACTGACGATGTCATTTACAGAAAATATCTCAATTTCAGTAAATACTTTTCGCGAGATATCGCACATGTTCTTAGGTACACAATCGCTTTGAACATATTTGGAATGACGCAGGCCATGCGTCCTTCATTACTATCGACATTGTTGAATGCTTTCAAATGGGCTCTCTATTGCGTTGACCAAGATAAACAGTGCTACTGTTTGTTTTTATGCAACCGAAGCTAGGACAAAATTGAATTGTTTTCGATAAGTCGTGATTAAAATTTAGAAAAAGTGACGAATGGGCCTTCTTATTACTTTATGAAATGTTGGTGAACCATTGATGTTATTACGAAAATAATATATTTCTCTATATACATTTAACATCGGTGAAAAGGAGCTGGAGGAAATGCATGAATAGACGAAAAAAACATTGGAAATTCACTGCGAACCTAGCGAAATGCAGTTGTAGTTTGGAAATAGTATATTAATTTTCATTTTATTTTGGAAAATGTATATAAACTAGATGACCGCGGCCACCATTCAGTGGGGTCAGCGTGTAAGTGCACACACGAACGAACACGACAGGTTGGTTCCAACCTGTCGTGTTCGTTCGTGTGTGCACTTACATGCTGACCCCACTGTATCACGCCCGCGAGGCATTTGATGGCCCCAGTATGTACATACATGTGGTTACAGCAAATGGAGTGTGTGGGTACCTAAACACATTAACGTAGATTTTCCTTTAACCCAAATGTTAAAGTAATTTACAAAGTAATATACAGAATACAGTGAAACCTCTCTAAACCGGACACCCTGGGAGGTCCCTAGGGTGTCCGGTTTAGCGAGGTTTCACTGTAAATGAGGCATTTGATTATTCCGAGCAATAGTTGTGTGCTATGCGATCACGAACATGCATTATCTCCTGAGATAAATGACCAAGAAACCCATCAAAATCATGATCACATACATTTATTGTTGTCCGGTTTAGAGAAGTTCCAATGTAACATAAAATCGACAAGTCTATGCGAACCTGATAGTAATGTCTGTAACGAAAAATGCTGTTAACGGGTGATACGTGTAGCTGACCAGAAGCTACACTGTTCAAAATCAGTAAGCCCATTTTTGTCACAATGGGGCTAATATAATACATATTACGAACAAACAGGAAACACTGGCAACTTTGTTAAAATAAGATTCAGCCAATGTCGACAAACTGCTTGGCTATGGCGGCTGTGTGAGATATATGGGTAATTATTCTTTTCTGATAATATCTTATCTTTACAAGGGTTGGCAGATCTGACAAACCATTAGATGTATCAAAACATTCAGTTGATGTAAGAAACGCTTGAAGGCAGGCATACGTGTAATATGAATAATACTCACTCACAGACGTGGCGTGTAAATCCTTGGTTAACGCACAAAGCGCAAATAGGTCGTACGTCGCCGCCAGCATTAATGTTGACAATATTACACGTATCAACGTTTTTGAACATCTAATAACAATGCCAACTCGCAATCAAGTAATTAGATTGTATGACCCTGAACTATAGCACAATTCAGGCTCAGCCAATCAAGCTGCCTGTTTTCAAGCACACTATTGAAGCATTTTGAATTAACACTATTGACACATATAGCCAAGGTTAGCGCAAACGGTAGTGTATGTATACGACACGGTATGACAAATGCGAATGTTGGTGACTGCGAGTATTTATCGCCAACCAAATGCAGAATGATTTCTCAAACTCAGGTCTGAGGTCCAAACCCCGTTTTGAGCTCCTCAAATGAGGGTTTGAATACTAACTGCCGATCGAGATCCCACACGGCATGGTAGGTTTGCTTAACCCTTTCAACACCACGTCGTTAGTGGTATTGGCAAAAAGTGTAGATCCAGAATGATGAGCCGGCTCGTGACGAGCCGTCTCATCAGGATCTACACTTTTTGCAAGTAATTTTCATATTTTAAGGAACAAAAAACACACCTTTTTCATAAATGGACTAGTCTGAAAATCATTTTGTGAAAGTTGAATAGGTTGCAGTGGTGGTGGTGGTGGTGGTGGTGGTGGTGGTGGTGGTGATGATGATGATGATGGTGGTGGTAATGATGATGATGACGACGACGTTAATTGGCAATGAAGACCCATTTTACAACTACAACTGGATGACACGGTTAACGCTTCGGAATGATGTATTGCTCACCTAACTTTTTATGTAGACACAGTTGAATTGACACTGGATGCCAGAATAAACAGAGCTGTAACATATTGCTGTATCCAATTACTACTGACATTGTTCCCTTAAAATTGTTTTATGGAAAACATTCAAATGAATACAAAAAGTGATAAAAATGACATTATAACAATACATTATGTTTATTGTCGTTTTTCCTAAATACACGGAACGTGTGAATGCCATAATTGTGCGTATTGACAACTTCACCTTAACAAATAGCCGATTATTAATTATGCAGCCGTTAGTATTACTATTACACCGATGTAATACTATACCCAATAATAGTTTATTTATTGAACATATAAAACACAAAGTCAGTACATTGTCATTCTGACCAATAATTATAAGAGACTATATACGGGAGTTGAACCAAATGGAAACTACCGTTAATCGTGACAGAGAGGTAAACCAATACGTATTCACTGCATCTATAAACTGTAAAAAAAAAGCAGGCATGTGTATTAAACCTCTTACGATCAAGGTGCATGATCACGTGCTTACAACAACAACAACGTCGTCAACTCCAAAGTAAGTATTATTTGATAGTTTCCTTAATATGCCACGGATTTTGATGAAATATGGCGCAGCAAACGCGTCTTCATGATCTGCATTTGGTGGTCTATGGAGTTTGGCACATACTTATGTCGTTTTTGCGAAGATTCGATTTCCGTGTCAGAGACACGGAAATCGATTCTTCGCAAAAACGACAGAAGTTTGGGCGAAAATACAGAGACCACCAACTGCAGCTTAACACGACGCGTTCGATGCGCCATATTTCATCAATGTCAGTTACGTAATAAGGACACTATACAATAATACGTACTTTGAATCGGTACTTGTTGTTGTTGTTAGTAGCACGTGATCATAAACCTTGACGATCGAAGTATGTACATGTATGCTACAAAATGTATTTAAAACACATACATTTGTATACATGTAACCTGAAATCAGATGTGAAATTGACAGACCGTCAGCACATATTATGCGAGTGAGTATATAGAGGATATTCCATCGTTCATGTTTGAATAGCGTGCGTTAATACACGAGCGTACGTCGACTTTCCCGTAAACAACGAGTAAGCGAAGCGAACGAGTTGTTTACGCGGAACCCAACGTACACATGGAATACCCTCTATACATTCACTTGCATATGTAATATTAATATAAGTGTGGATATACTGGGTACCTAAAACATTAACGCATATTTAGCTTTAACCCAAATTTCAACTTAATTTGCAAAGTTATATTCTTAACAACAATTTCGAACAAAATGCATTTTATAACGTTTCGGGGGCTTATTTGATGTTATAACGACTGCGGGAGAGTGCATGTTGGTGATTACGCGTGTTCCTTTCACGGGGTATTAATTGTAAGATGATAATTACTGGTTTTCTCACAGATAAATCCATGCATAAAGCTTTAAATTTAATCAAACATGATCTACACACGTATAAAGCACGTATAATACTATCTGCATCGCGTACATACAGTGGGGTCAGCGTGTAAGTGCACATAAACGAACACGACAGGCTGGTTCGCTACCCACCCAAAGTGTATGTTGTTACCACTCAGTTGAACCGTCTCGCCGAGACGGTTCAACTGAGTGGTACATGTAACAACTTAAACTTTTGATGCGAAATGAGAAAAAATGCAGACAAATATTTACATTTTGTTGTATACATGAAATACAGTGGGGTCAGCGTGTAAGTGCACACACGAACGAACACGACAGGTTGGAACCAACCTGTCGTGTTCGTTCGTGTGTGCACTTACACACTGACCCCACTGTACATGTACATGCAGTTAAATAGGCAACCATATCATTATTCGACTGTACGGTTTCGTTTGTCACTTAAAAGTGGCATGAGCGAGCTAGAAATAACAAATTAAACATATAACAATTCCATAAATATTCCATGTACATGTATTTAAAATAAGCACGTTATCTCTTCAATTGAGTATACAAGCGACCAGACAACGACACTGCAACTACACATGTAGCGTTGCTGTGCATTATCGCAAGATTGCTTCTTTACTATTGTAAAAATACTAATACAAGGACTTGTCAAGGGAAGGTAAAGTGGGATGTACGACAGTCATGGGACCGTGCAAATATGTGACTGTGACTTGAGAAAAGGGGCATATGGGTTTTGCGACCAGTGTAGATCCAGATCAGCCTGTGCATCCGCACAGTCTAATCAGGATCTGCACTGTTCGGTATTCCACCAATAAAACACCCATCAAGCCGCTAATAATAAATATACATCGTTATCAGGCTACAGGAGTGTGCTATTTGATCAGGAGCTACAGTGGTCACAAATCTCATAAGCCCCATTTCTCCAGTCACAGCCACACTTATCAAACTGCAGGAGGTTGAAGTTACAGACCAACGATGATGGCATACATTTGTATCAGCTGTCATTTCATCAACATTTTGGAACAGAAAGTAACACTTCCCTATCGCCATTTCAGGGATTCCGCTGGGGAAAATAAAAAAATCGCCACTTCAAGAAAAATAACGAAATAAAACAATTGGCGATAAAAAATTACAATTTTCGAAAAAAAAAAAAAAATCTTTTCTTTTTTTGTTTTGATTTTTTTTTCGAAAATTGTATTTTTTTTTCGAAAATTGTATTTTTTTATCCCCAATTGTTTATTTTTATCGCCAATTGCGAAAGTGGCGATCACCAGCGGAATTACTGCATGATTGTAAGTATTAAATTAATCGAAACAGTTGGTGTAGTTGTTATAACGAACATAACAGAACATGTCCTTTATTTTGGCATCAGTCTCAGACCACTACGAAATTAATTTATTAAAAAGTAAATATATTTACTATAACTATTACATAATATTTTCATTATCAGTAATATAATCCGGCGCCAGTTCCATGTTCTAAAGACAATAGTGCATGTGTTTTGTTCAAAATGATCACGTGACTGTTTAAATATTCAACCAAATAATGCCATACTATTCTCGGTAACTAGAAGAAGATGCTCACATGTATATAATGTTGATTAGTCTATACATGTACAATCATGTGCACTAATCATAACATGACAAATGAAGTGATATTAAGTTTACATTATCTCAACATGATGTGACTGTCCTCATATGTTCCCGTATGACTGGTATTACATTGTCAAGAGTGTGATTAAGCACAACAAACGTATTGAATTCACATTACTAAAGCATGTCATAGAACATCAACATGTGACGTATGATTTGAAGACAGATGCTAAACAGTATACATGACAATGTAGTATATATGTACAGAATGCGGCAGATCCAAACAACGTCATGCCATCAGCTCAGCTATATACAACCCGTATTTGGTCCTGATTCCTGTAACCGATTTCACCAACATTGCAAAGTATACTTTTCTAGCAAAGTATACTTTGAGGGAGTAATCATTTATTTTTCCTGAAATGCATTATTTCATATAAAACTAATAACTGCATATATTTGATGATTTAAGGTTTGCAGAATTATTATACTGAATGTATTACATTATCACAGCCAAATTGGCTGTGATAATGTAATACATTCAGTATAATAAAAATTAATAAATTTATCCTAAGATTGAAAATTTCTCCCTCACAGTATACTTTGCTAGATAAGTATACTTTGCAATGTTGGTGAAATCGGCTATAGATTCCACAAGCGAATAATTGCTTATCTTTTACAGTTCGTTTCGTTACCACATCGTTGTCGTATTTGTATTAGCAACTGTACTGGCAGGTGCAAATGTCGCAAGGTTAATGTCCCATGCATACAGCTATAATTCCAGCACAAAAATATTTACACAATTCCCTAACATTTGATTGGCCCGTAGATAGTCTCTGTCAAAAATTCGTATCCCAGTAAACTCCCACGCCGAACTACTTTCCGTAACCGTGAGGCGCAGTTATAATAATTATTAAGAAAACGGAAAATAAACACATTTTCCTGATGAATGTATTTCAAATGCTGGAATTATAAGGAATGAATGACATTTTTGTTGAATTTATCGGGGATATAAACTTGGAAAAGTCGCGGGAATACTGGACGAGGCCTTAAAAAATTACAATTTTCGTAAAAAAATTAAAAAAAAAACAGAAAAAAAGTGTTGTTTTTTTTTCGAAAATTTTAATTTGTTATCGCTTCGTCCAGTATTCCCGCGACTTTTCCAAGTTTATACCCCGATACATTCAGCAAAAAGGCCATTCATTCCTATAATGTATGTTAAGGACAGTGTGCTTAAATGACATTTCAAGCATCCATACGTTGTGCGACAGTAATGGAGTCAATTATATTTCGGATTAATAGGTCTTCTATTTTTATTTTTTTATAATTTGCTAATACTTCTATAATGCAATGTTATTAGAATCCACATGTTCGAACAACTTTTGGTTATACATCACATGCGTAGTTCCAATTTATGTTCGTCAACAAGTATGAGTATTTGTTTGAAGGATAGAAGTGGGTTTCAATTTTTATGTTTACCGCCATACTGTGTCAAATATTGTTTAAGATCTACAAATGCACAAACTAATTTATTTGTATGATGTCTTAATATTTCTAGGAAGCTGTATGAAATAAAAGTATTATCAGTGCATCATATATGACATACTGAAGTGCTGTTAATTAAATATGATTATTGAATATATCGTGTTTGTTGTTAAACTCAGATAAGCCAGTATTATCTGACTGTGCGGCTTACTTTGTCGCTGAATATCGTTCACTTCGCTTGATGTTATGACGACCGTACTGCAAACGATGTCCGATGATGTATGTTAATATGATGAGACAAGCCATGTGATATTGTACCTAATACAATGTGCGATTTGAGATATTTTATTTTAATAACCGTCGAAAGTTGACGAAATGTTCATGGCAAATGATGAACTATTTGGACGTCATTTAATAGCAAAAAATTGCAAATATTTTTCATGAGATATCGTTGGTAAAGCTTGTCTCGTATAAGGAAATATCGTCGTAAAGATAATTGATATTGTACCTGAATTCAAATACCTAGGGTTATTCTTTAATAAAAATGGATATTTTACCTCAACCAAAATCACATACTTAGCAGATCAAGCAGTAAAAGCCATTACAGTCTCCTAAACAAATCCAGTAGCCTATTTCATCAACATTGCAAAGTATACTTTACTAGCAAAGTATACTTTGAGGGAGTAATCATTTATTTTTCCTGAAATGCATTATTTCATATAGAACTAACAAATGCATATATTTCATGATTAAAAGTATGCAGAATTATTATACTGAATTTATCACATTATCACAGCCAAATTGGCTGTGATAATGTAATAAATTCAGTATAATAAAAATTAATAAATTTATTCTAAAATTTAAAATTTCTCCCTCAAAGTATACTTTGCTACTAAAGTATACTTTGCAATGTTGATGAAATAGGCTACTGTTCATTACATTTGCCAATACAAATATAAATTGAATTAGTTAACAAGATGATAAACCAATATTGTCATATGGAAGTGAAGTATGGGGTTTTGGAAACACAGATGTGATAGAACGAGTTCATTTAAAATATCAAAACTTATATTTAATATGAAAAGAAGCACACCAAACGTGTTGGTATATGGTGAATCTGGCGTGGTAGCTATCCAACAATAATTCCAGCACAGCAATATTTACACAATTCCCTAACATTTGATTGGTCCGTAGCAAGTCTCTGTCCAAAATTTATATCCCAGTAAACTTCCATGCCGAACTACTTTCCGTAACCGTGAGGCGCAGTTAAAATAATTCTTAAGAAAACGGAAAATAAACACATTTTCTTGATGAATTTATTTAAAATGCTGGAATTATAAGGAATGAATGGCCTTTTTGTGGAATTTATCGGGGACATAAACTTGGAAAAGTCGCGGGAATACTGGACAAGGCCTTAACAAAAATTACAATCTTTTTTTTTTTTATTTTTTTTTTCGAAAATTGTAGTTTTGTATCGCTTCGTCCAGTATTCCAGCGACTTTTCCAAGTTTATACCCCGATAAATTCCACAAAAAGGCCATTAATTCCTATAGCATTGCATTACTAGTAATCTATGTATTTACATTGGCATTCTGTTGCCTCGTATAATTATGCTATTTACATACTCTTCATGTTACCATGCACAATGGACTGAGTGTAACATACTAGTTGTATTGTATTATTGTATTGTAGAGGTTGAATACATACAGTGGGGTCAGCGTGTAAGTGCACACACGAACGAACACGACAGGTTGGAACCAACCTGTCTTGTTCGTTCGTGTGTGCACTTACACGCTGACCCCACTGTAATTATGTTAATTCATTGACCGAGTGTTTGATTGGTGTTTAACGGCCTATCCACAGCTAAGGTCATTTAAGGCCGGTCCGACGGGTTCGACCCTGTGTTTAACCTGCTGCATTGGGGGAGGAGGGTCCAAAAATGAGAACGGAATATTTACATAGATCAAATATATTCCGCCCTGAAATTAGAATAACCCGACCTGGTGCCAGGTCCATAACACCCCAAAGTAACTTGGCGCCTTCCCCTAAAAGTATTAGGATTACAAATAATCGTAATACTCACATAACTATGCACGGACCGCAAATGATAAAACCATACTTGACATGTGATTATTCAATATCAATCGGCATAAAATATATTGTATCAGCTCAACATTTTCCTCTAAAAGTAACTTTGATATTAAAAAAGTGTTAAACATATTTTAGAAATATAGTAGTGCTCATATAAAAACTGAAAGGTTTATTTTGTCGCTGAGTACACAAAGACGTCCAGATTGAATAGAGTGAGCACGTGGTCAGGAGATATACTTGTCGGAAATGAATCCTGCACACATTGAGGAGATCGCGGCTTAGTTATAGTATGCACTGTTACTGGAGAAAAGGGGAGATAGAGAATAGTAGGTTAGTGCCGTGAATGGGAAAAAATATCTGGTAAGGCTTCGGAAACGGGATGGGTGAGGCTATGCCGAGCACATCCCGTTTCCGTGTCGAGCCAGATATGTGTTCCCATTCACGGCACTAACTTACTATTCTAGTTATCCCGTCAACACTACAAATAGCTTTAAAATTTAAAAAAATGATAACCCCAGCCACCGTACCTATTCATACGCAGTGATTAGGTCGTATATACAGGATATCAAAAATGGTTCACGGCACCGTGTTTCACGGCACATACGCACTGTGTTGACGGGATAAACATGTGTATGTGGAACATTCACACAGTCATTAACCCTTCGAATCCGAAAGCCCGCTATATCGGTTTATGCAAACAGTGCAGATCCAGATGAGCCGGCTCGTACCGATCAGTCTCATCAGGATCTGCACTGTTTGAAAGTAATTTTCATATTTTTGAGAACAACAAATACCCCCTAAAATATGGAATTTCCGGTCACCGTAGTGCCGGATCAGTCTGCGCATCAGCCTACCCTGTTTGCCGTACATAGTCGACATATACGTCATACGTCTAACATTGTGTATAACGCGTTCCATAGCAGACCAGGAACCATACTGGTCACACCATCCATAAGCCAAGTTTCTCTAACCACGACCACATAATTGAGAAACGCCATGTGATGTTGTACCGTTGGACATATGCGTAATTTCATTAAATAAGCTTACACAATTTACAATATTTTTCATAAATAAAGTTAAAAGTTGAGAAACATTTCAGAGTACATGCGGAATTATATGTTGTAAAGTTTTGACACCATGTACGGAAAATATTGCAAATGCAAACGTATTTAATGAAATTACGCAGATGTCCGAAGGTATAACATCACATGACGTGTCTCGTATGTGGCTGTGACTGGAGAAATGGGGCTTATGTGTTTTGCGACCAGTGTAGATCCAGATCAGATCTGCACAGTCTGATCAGGATCTGCACTGTTCGTCATTCCATTAATGAATCACCCGTCGTACTTCTATATCTAATAAGCAGTATAAATCGTTATCAGGCTACAGGAGTGTGCCATTCGGTCAGGACCTACACTGGCCACAAATCCCACAAGCCCCATTTCTCCAGTCACAACCACATACATGTACATGTATATTTCATCGACAAGCCGGCTAGACGATCTATTCCTGCAGGAACTCCTAATTAAATCCAGCTCGTTAACCATTAAGCAGCTATATTAACCCCTCATTATAGATATATAAACATGTCACATCAAAGGCGAGTGAACGTGTCTTTTACCAATTCTGTTGTGCCACGGATATAAGCAAGCCCTCGTAAACTGTATTACCATTATAATGCTAATATAAATACGTAATAATGCACAACACGACATATGGCATGCGCGGGCAGGGCATCGTATACGCCTCGCTGTGTTACAATGGCTTCCAGGAAGTTTTAACGGATGGATAACAATAAATGTACGCATCTTTCAAATTCTCATGTCTCAGAAAAATAAAGAATGAAGGTTTGGTACAAGGTTCTTTCTCTGTTAAGCATCAGCGTACGGGTAGGTTTTTAGAATTGTTGTGTGAAAAAACAAACACACTATGTATGCTATTTGACATTATTTACTGGCGAAGTAGCATGAAAACTGATTGGAGACGTGTGTACGTTTTTTATCCGTTCATGAATTTACACTTAATTAGAGTAATTTCTTATTTTTTGGTGGCGGAAATTTAAATTTATGCTAAAAACTTCCTCAATCCTTTGCAGACTGCAAAGGGTTGAGGAAGTTTTTAACATATATTTGCATTCGTTTTATCTCAATATATTGTTTGTTTTACCGGATACTTAGGTAGGTTTTGGCCATCTTGGTGGACGCTTAACAAATAAAAGTAATGGCATGGCCTAATGTCTCATACTATCATTTCCGTTGTTTCTGCTATGTAAAAGTTAAAATTCCGTACCTTTGTACCCTGTGGTGATGAAATTGCAACTCATGGTCCAAAACAATAAAATGCTGTGGGCGGTTTCACTAAACTTCATACGATTAAAATGTTCGTAAGTGCACATTTAGGATAGTCTGGAAAGTTCATTTGTTTACTTTACATGAATTGAGCATAGGTTGCATGCAGCATATGGTCAATAAATGTAAATCCAATAATGGTTTACAAGAACATATTGTTATTATGAAATTTACAGACTATCATAATTTTCCACTTACGAACAGTTTAGTCGTACGAAGTTTAGTGAAACGGCCCCCAGAAGTTAATTTGATGAGGGTTAATTAGTGAGTGAGTGAGTGAATAGGGTTTAACGTCCGCTTTTCTGACAGAGGTACAAGCCTCAGGGAGTCTACACGCAGACGGGTCAACGGGGTCGTGTCCCGTATCCACCTGTCCGAGGGGGGTAAATCCCAACTTCAGAACTCAATATTTACAATCAAAATATATATTCAGTCCTGAAATTAGAACAACCTGATCTGGTGCCAGGCCCTCGCCACACCAGCATCATTTATCCCATCCCCTAAAAGTAATAGGATTAGCGCTAATCTTACTTTTATATATGGGGCATAGCCTGACTTAACTCTCACATACAAGAAAGCCAAAAATGTACATGAGGGCCAACTCCGGTATAGTGGGTTCCGGAAAGTATGAACCCAATCGTTAAGCCAGTTTAGTCGCCTTTTACGACAAGCAATGGCTACTGCAGCACTATTCTCAGGATCAGTTGATCCCGCCCCGGTGCCTGCACGGGGCGAGGGTTAATTAGAAAGTGCCAGGGCACTTCAATAAATAATGGTGTCAGTTGCGTTCCCTCAATTTAGCAATTCGTTCCCACGAAATGTCAATTCGTTCCCTCAAATTAACAATTCGTTCCCACGATATAACAATTCGTTCCCGTGGGAAAGAATTGTTATATCGTGAGAACGAATTGTTAATTCGAGGGAAAGAATTGTTAAATTGAGGGAATTCATTTTTATTTCGTGGGAACGAATTAGTATAATAAATCCATGACCCCTGCGGGGCTCCGTAGGATTCATTGTTGGAACATACACTCGCTTGTATATGTACACACCAACATAGCAGGGTGATACCTTCAGTAGTTTGTGAGCTGTTTGGAAAATATGAATTAATAATAACACAACTAGAAAATGTGGCCTGTCGACGCACTTATTGCCCCTATTTGAGAAACTCTTACAAACACTTTCAAAAAATGGAACAGACAGACGGACGTACGTACGATCAGTAGCGAGGGTAATTGTATTAATGTGGAAGGATGTATCGTTACTAATTAATGCATGTGTGCAATATGAAGATATTAGTTGAAGTCAACAGAAATTATAGATGAATTGAGAAACTCTTACATAAATAAACAGAAAGACGGACGACGGACGGACGGACGGACGGACGGACGTACGATTCGTAGCCAGGGTAATTGTATTAATGTGTCAGGATGTACCGTTAGTAAGTAATGCATGTGTGCAATATGAAGATAATAGCTGACGGCTACATAAATTATAGGTGAATTGAGAAACTCTTACAAACAAATATCAAATAAATAAAGAGAAAGACGGACGGACGTACGATCATCTGTAGCGAGGGCAATTGTATTAATGTGGAAGGATGTATCGTTACTAAGTAATGCATGTGTGCAATATGAAGATAATAGCTGACGGCTACATAAATTATAGGTGAATTGAGAAACTCTTACAAACAAATATCAAATAAATAAAGAGAAAGACGGACGGACGTACGATCTGTAGCGAGGGAAATTGTATTAATGTGGAAGGATGTATCGTTACTAAGTAATGCATGTGTGCAATATGAAGATAATAGCTGAAGACAAACAGAAAGCATATGTGATTTGAGAAACTCTTACAAAACGTTTCAAAAAATAAACGCACGGACAAATAGACGGAGAGACAAGCGGACATATAGACAGGCGGACAGACAGGGCGAAACATCAGACTATTTAAAAAGGTTAACTGAGTTCATATGTAAATGCATGTCAACACATAAGATCATAGAAGAATACAAGAATACATGTATAATCAGTGTCCAAATTGCTCGCTTAGCGACATACACTCAACTTGGCTGGTTCGCCGGTCGGATACACGTGTGGATGCATCGAGACGCCGTCTGATAGTCTGAGCAATGGTGCCAACCAGTAGCCATTTCATCAAAATTGCAAAGTATACTTTTTAGCAAAGTATACTTTGAAGGAGTAATCATTTACTTTTCCCGAAATGCATTATTTTATATAGAACTAACAACTGCATATATTTGATGATTACAATTATGCAGAATTATTATACTGAATTTATTATATTATCACAGCCAAACTGGCTGTGATAATGTAATAAATTCAGTACAATAAAAATAATAAATTTATCCTTAAATAGAAAGTTTCTCCCTCAAAGTATACTTTGCTAGATAAGTATACTTTTCAATGTTGGTGAAATAGGTTACAGGAACTCTGAGATGTAGGCTAATTACACTATACGCTCGATTGTGTGCCAACAAAGTATGATTGCAAAACGACTACATGTACGTTGTTCGTCTTAGAGAGGTTCCAGACAAGGTGCAGCTCAGGAATCACAAGAACGTTAGGCTACAGGGGGCCGTTTCACTAAATTTCTTACGACTAAAATGCTCGTAAGTGCAAATTTAGGATCGTCTGGAAATATCAATTGATGGACTTACATTTATTGAGCATAGGCTGCATATGCAGCCTATGCTCAATAAATGTAAATCCAATAATTGTTTACAAGAAAACATTGTTAATGTGAAAATCATAATTGTGCACTTACGAACATTTTAGTCGTACGAAGTTTAGTGAAACGGCCCCCAGGAGTGTGTTATATGATCGGGATCTAGACTGGTCACAGATACCATAAGAAAAGTTTCTCCAGTCAAAGCCACATACAAGTAGGACGTGTGTATGCAGCACATTATCTGGTCATCTCAAAATACATGTATCATCTTGATTAATTAAAACATATATTCCATTTGGCAAGAACGCCTCCAGCGACATTCCATCGTTGTGAGAACATGGTTTCGGTTTCGGTGGGAGGGTAGGAGAAAATACAGGATCATGTTGATATGAACATATTCGCACATGTTTTCAAGCCAATCATTGAGGTACGTAAGTTATAGGAGAATGGAGCAACACATCGGAATCTTCGGAAACAACATGTCATTTGGCGTTCAACTTGGACATGGAGGCACCCTGCATATGGCGTGGAATGAATACATGAATGGCGATAAACATGCATATGAAGTTAAACAGATCGTGCCTTTGGTAATGACGTTATAGGATACTTTACGAAACGTGTCTACATGTACTGAACCCAACTAGCGGAATGGGAGAGGTGACGGGCAGACGGACGACCTTTGAATGTATATATCCCATTTTTGCAAAGTTTCCAAGCGATGGAATACAATCTCCAACCACTTGACCATAACGGATTCATGATCAAAGCCCATTGAACTTAATATATATCGAAGTAGCTCAGGCGATCTATGAGAATATCTGGTTTGCAGAATGAAACCTTCATTGGATTAGGTGACGACTTCCATAATACAAAGCACCCAGTGTACGTCCCTGTCGAAAATGCTACACTACAGATGTAGCCCTGTGGTTAGATAGGAGAAGGTGTTTGGAAATGTTAATTAACTGCCGACAATGGCAGGCCATGGACAACGGGCGAAAACCGATACAGTAAAAGTCTCTAAACCGGACACCTGGGAGGTCCCCAGGGTTTCCGGCTTAGAGAGGTTTCACTGTAAATCAGGCATTTGATCATTCTGAGCCATAGTTATGTGTTATGCGATCACGAACAGACATTATCACCTGAGATAAATGACCAAAAAATAAGATCACATGTGCTTTATGTCCGGTTTTGAGGCGTTCAACTGTATCCATACATGCTAGCACAATGTGACTGCGAGAAGAGAAATGGGGCTTATGGGATGTGCAACCAGTGTAGCTCTTGATGAAATAACACTCTCATATAGCCTGATAACGATCTACATTGTGTATTACTTATGCGAAGCAATGATGCTTCATTGCAGGGATGGCGACCAGTGCAGATCCTGATCAGACTGTGCTGATGCACAGTCTGATCTGGATCTACAGTGGTCACAAAACAGATAAACCCCATTTCCCCAGTCACAGCCACATGTAACGGCTGGCACCTGCATCTTTAATACATATTCTTAGCATAATTCTAGAGACGATAACAAATGTTTGGTCATAAAACATATATTTCAAGCAGATGTTAAGTCAAATATTGCACAACCGCCTGATATGTAGTACAACTCTGGCTCAGCCAATCGAGTTTGTTGATTTCAAACACAATCATGAAGTATTTTGAAATAAAGAAATTGACAAATACTGACATGATTAGCGCAGTACATGGGAGTACATGGATTATGAAACGACACTACCGTGAGGAGTTGATGTATTTGATTTAATGGTGTTTAACAGCCTGTCAACGGCTAATGTCATTTTAAACCGGATCAATGGTGTCGAATCCCGTACGTTATCTGTTGTGATGCGGGTAAATCCCAAAATCAGAACTGATTATTTACATACATAAATATTTGTATCATAGCCCAAAGACCTTCAGCATTATAAACGCACCTGCTATAATTTACAATACCAAGTTGTTGTTCTGTGTGGAACTTAGAATGTGGTGGTGTAGCTAAAGGGGTGGAGCCTAATTTAATGAGATGCTGTGCAATAATTGCCGTGCGTGTATCTGAAACGTATGGGCACTAACACACACGGCAATTATTGCACGGCTGTTCCTCTCAATGACTGAATGATCTCAACAGGAAATGTGCCAGACAACGTGTATATGACGATAGCAACGACCTTCACGACGTAAACATGGCAGGTGAAGTGACTTCCCCCTCCCCACCTGGCACTATAATTCTGATTGGACTGTGTTAATTCCGTGGCAGGTCGAGCGATCAAAAACGGCTCCTGTCATTAATGAGCCGCGCCCACATAGAATTGCGCATGTGCCAATTTTCCATATTTGGCAAATGATACAAATCAGTTAGATCATAAAATTGCACGTGCATTTGATTTAAACTCGGCCTTACGGCCTCGTTTAAATCAAATACACTTGCAATTTTATGATCTAACTATTACATATTCAGCTCTGAAATGAGAATAACCTGACCTAGTGCCATGTCCATACCACACCAAAACAGTTACAAGGCCCCTTCCCCGAAAAATAATACCGACCGGATTCAACTCTCACATATCAGAAAGCCAAAAATGTACCTGATTGTCATACGAGGGATATCGGGATTCCGGAAAGGACGACGAATCCCACCGTTAAATGTACCTTTCGCATGTTCCTAACCCAGCGCCCAACCACTAAAGCTAGGTAGGAGCTAACGCCCGTAGTAGACGGGACATAACTCCTGCTGACTTAGTATTGCTTTCTACAAGCGGTTGTGCTACGTGGATCAATTGCATTTCCACATGCCATTGAGGAGGCAAGCACGTGTGGAACAATTAATAAATAAAACCACGGGCTGTTTCGTGTACTGTGGTATTGAACACATTTGCTATATTTAACATATAGACAGACCAAATGTTTTGCATATCCACAGTACATTGTAACCACAACATCCAATGGTACATGTATACGTTGGTTTGACTGAAGAAACGGGGCGTATGGGTTCTGCGACCAGTGCATATCCAGATCAGCTTGTGCATCCGCATAGCCTTATAATGATCTGCACTATCCGTAGTTCCATTAATGAACCACCCGGCATGCTTCTGATAATCATCATAGATTGCTATGAGCCTATGTGAGTGGTCTATTTGATCAGTAGCAACACTACTAAACAATCACATACGCCCCAGTTCTCCAGTTACAGCCTCATATATACATGTACATTGTATTTCTGGTAGTTTAAAAAAAGCAAATAGCCAAATGCATGGCGTTAATATTAAGAAGCATTATGGCGTTCCGTTATTTACGGTGGCACAGAGGGGACATGGAAATATATGTTTTTCTTTCTCGTGCGCACGTGATAGTTGTGCGTGTGCACGTGATAGCCTTTGTGTATCGCATGCGCACTCGATAGTCTTTGCGTGCGCACGCGATAGGCTTTGCTAGTGTGATCAGTCACCAGTATGTATAAACACTAGACTAGCATGTCACCAGTATGTACACAAACCAGCATGGGATGTCATCAGTATGTATAAACCCAGTATCGTGCCTATCGTGTGCGCACGCAACGAATATCGCGTGCGCACGCGAAAGTATTTGCGTACGCAAAGAAAACATATTTCCATGTCGCCATTGTGCCACCATAGTTATTGGCAACGTGGTGGAGATTATGGTGTCAAACTAGCAATGAACAAAGTGGGGCTAACATACATGTATATATCGAAACGTTAGTGCAATTTGCTGGATATGGACTCAACATGTAAAGTGAAAATTGAATATGTCTCAAAGTATGCACTCTATTAATAAGCATCTCGTATTAAAAAGCATGTCGTATGCAGTTGATACACATTTCTCATAAGTGATCGTCCGTCCGACTGTCCGTTCAGTCTGATGATCCATAACAGTGTAATATGAGTACAGTATCTTAGCACATCTCCTCCACCATCACTTGGCCCCTTTCCCTAACAGTAATACAATTACGAATAATCGTAATACTCGCATAAGGGGTATAACCAGATTCACCTGTCATGCCAACGACGTACGTACGTACGTACGTACGTACGATTCCAGCAAGGATGAACCCCGATCGTTAAATTACCAATCGAATGCTCCCACCTGCCACCCACGATGTATTGGTGAAAACATTTAGAGAAAATGCATGACTGGTATAACTTTATTTTTCTTATATTTAAGCGTGGCAAATGGCTCGAAGACCTTCCATACCCGGTATACTTGTATAACTTGTCTGACTTGTGCTATAACTGCATCTATGGTTGCATATGTTTGTTAACGTGATATGTAAGTCGTCTTAATACACCTTATACGTCGTCTTAGCTACATAAATATCACGTCAATACGTCTTACTGACTGTCAGGACGAGAGTATGGGAACGCGATAACTAACACGAAATCTAGTCAAAGACGTGATACTGCTCACTTATGACATCGACTTTTATTTTAATTTCCACAAATTTGCTCGTCGAATAAAGATAATATGACCATTTACTACAGTTTATCTCGTCTTGACCAGTTAGTAAGACGCCTTGACGCGATTATTACTATCGCGTCAAGACGACTTACTAGCTGATCAAGACGAGATAAAATGTAATGAAATTAATGTAGTGGTCAGTATCAGGTTGTTGACGAGATTTTGTGTTAGTTATCGCGCCCAGTTTACCTGTCACTATCACGTTATCACGTTAAGTAGATGGCAGAAATATGCCACCATAAACATCTATTTAGCAATGTACAACATGAGTAAAGCAAATTGCTAAATAATTTGAACATGACATTGAGCACAAATACCACATGGGTGGGTTGTTGTTTAATATACGGATGGTAACAAATAAAGATAATTATGAAGCTTCAACCAATCAATCTTACGTAACAGGGAGTAGTAGTTCGCTCCAAATGCCGAATAGACAGATGCCCAGACAAACAGGTGAACGGACGAACTGGCTGACATAATGGGCACTATCTGCACCAAGATCATACTGTCGGGGTACATAATAAATTTGTCAATGCATTCAGCTATCCAGGTGCCCGTTTCACTGAACTTCGTATGACTAAAATGTTCGTAAGTGCACATTTAGTAATGTCTGGAAATTTCAATTGATGGATTTACATTTATGGAGCATAGGCTGCATATGCAGCATATGCTTAATAAATGTAAATCCAATAATTGTTAATGTGAAATTTACAGAATATAATAATTTTCAACATTTTAGTCGTACGAAGTTTAGTTAAACGGGCACCTGGTGTATACCTTCTCACGAATGGAAACTGTGCCCAGATCACAAACTGTTATGCACAAGCGTCAAAGAGAATCCAAATGAAAAGCCGTATGTTTTCTATTTTATCCGTTTCTATATGAATTGATAAATTATTTGACGCGTACTATTTTAAAGTACTCGTCAGAGACATGATTGTGCCATATGGGAAATATATTGAAAGTGTTCATTCCACGAGTATTCGCATATATATTCGTATACAGAGGTTCTAAATATTACAGATATAATCATTTAGTAATCTTTATTTTACTGATTGTGATTGCGCGGTGGTATCAGGGTATTTTCATAAGCAAATGAGGCATGACATTTGTATAGTGATTAAATGCGTCACCTGAAAATAATCTACATATTACATAGTATGATCATTGCACATCAAAATAAAATTAGAGACTAACTAGTAATGTCCGTTATAAAATGTCTGGGGTAATGGTGAGTGAGTGTTTATTTTGCCAGAAACTGTCTCAGATGATGTCTCTGATATAAAGAAAAGTTTGTGCTTACTGAGTGGGCATATACCTTTAACATTTTTTTCTTGTAAACAATTATTGGATTTACATTTATTGCGCATAGGCTGCGCTCAATACATGTAAATCCACCAATTTAAATTTTCAGACGATCCTAAAGTTGCTCTTACGAACAGTTTAGTCATACGAATTTTAGTGAAACGGCCACCAGGGGCCGTTTCACTAAACTTCTTACGACTAAAATATTCGTAAGTGCAGATTTAGAATAGTCTGTAAATGTCAATTGATGGTTTTAAATTTATTGAGCATAGGCTGCATATGCAGCCTATGCTCAATAAATGTAAATCCAATACCTGTTTACAAGAACACGTTGTTATTGTAAAATTTACAGACTATCATAATTTTGCACTTACGAACATTTTAGTAGTACGAAGTTTAGTGAAACGGCCTCCAGGAGCATAACCTCACAGCAGTACATGTACTGTCCGGCGGCCTCGGTCAGATCGCATTGATTTGAAGTAATTATAACGTGTATCCATGTCAAATAGCACAACGTTTGCTAGTATTGCTGGTATCACGTGGTATCACGATGTCCAGCAAAGTTGTTGTCATTCTCCAGTTTCTACCAAACAATTGCAGAAAGAGACAATTGGATATTTAATGGCCGCCGGTGGCTCTGATATATGAATAAAGACCCGTACATACATGTATGTATCATGAACATCTTTTTATACCTGTATGTTTGCAATGTGAAATAAGTCACATTGTTATCAATTGCTACATATACATATGTGTATAACTATGGGAGTTTTCATACAGGATATTCCATCGTACATTTTGAATAGCGGGAAATAATACACGAGTGTGCTTCGGCTTCCGCGTAAGCAACGAGTGAGCGTAGCGAACGTGTTGTTTGCACGGATGCCGACGGACACTAGTGTATTATTTCCGCTATTCAAACATGTACGATGTAATATCCTATTTATTACACTTCCAGGGCGGATATATATGCACATTTAGTCTATTGGTGAGATAGATTAAAAACAATGAATTGTGATGCGCGCATGAATAGTTACACAATTAAATGTTTTCCCGCGTTTTGACGTTACGTTGTATGACGTCTAATGTGACGTCATGCAAACTTTTTGAAATCCAAATTACGCACCTGTTTCTATGAACCAGATATATTTGACTGCATGTTTGGAATGTGTTCACTCACATTAACATTCTATATTAGTCGAAAACCTTTCCAAGTTTTCAAATAACATTATTTTGACTGTAATAAAAAGTAAAACAATTACATGGTAGCTCGTGGTTTCCAAGAAAACAGGCGCGAAATTATGGGTGTTCTCTTCTCTCACGGTGTATTATTTGTAAGGAGTTGATTACGGGTTTTCTCTCACAGCGAAACCCATGCAAAGAACTGACAAAAGTGTAATAAAGTAGACTCTTCATTGCAGAAATATCGTCAAGTCAAATGCTATCCTTTCTGCCAAAACCATACAATCCAAAGTCCAACGCTTTATGGAACGAGGACAGAAATGCCATCTTGGATTTGTTGCCGAGAGGGATTTTCAGCCGTTGTATACAGGTAATGGCCTCTGGCAGCTCGGCCTTGGGGTTGGATCGGTTGAATTCCACCTCTATGGGAATCTCCTCCACAGGTAACTCTGACATGCCCGTTATAAAGTGGAACAGCATCGTCGATTCATCATCTGTAACGAAATTGGCGAAGACTGATTTAGGTCACATGCGTTGCAATTCGTATCGGCGTAAGATGTTCCACATAGAAAAATGCACCAGTTTCCCGAGGAGATGCCACTTAGCGCTACTTGGAGTTATCGTCTAGTAACCGACACAAATTACTTGTGCTGTTAATACACGAAGCTGTGTTTATACAGTATCTTCTGCACGTACAGTCATGTAACTGGAAGGGAATTCGTCAGGAAACCGTCGCCTTTTTCGACGTGAAACATTTTGCGTTGGCAGCATCAGTGAAACCGTGGTTACATGCAGCTATGGCTGTGCTTGGAGAAGTAAAAGGTATGCGTATTTTGCAACGAATATAACACATGAGACATGCCATGTGATATAGCACCTTCGGACGTCTGTGTGATTTAATGAAATACGTTTACAGCATTCACAATATTATCCGTAAATGACGTCAAATGTTGACAAAAATCTCAGAGTACATGCGGAATTATATTTTACTTTTAATTTTATTTATGAAAAATATTATAAATTGTGTAAACATATTTAATAAAATTACGCAAATGTCCGAAGTTACAAAATCTGATGGCGTATCTGAAGTATGTGGCTGTGACTGGAGAAATTGGGCACGTGTGACCAGTGTATCTCATAAGCACACTCGTGTACCCTGATAACGATGTACATTGCTTGTTAGAAGCAGCACGGGTGTTTCATTGACGGAATGGTAAATACGTTATTTGGTTGGGCACTACACTGTTCACAAATCCCATCAGTTGCATTACGCCAGTCACAGGCACACCGTAGTAGTCTGTACCTGTCATCAGGGACATACACGTCAATGTGAACTCTTTAGCTTTCTTCTCTTCATCATTTTTTGGTGTGAGTTCGTTGATTTCCTCCTTCAGGGTCTGTTGTAAGTAGTTCGCTGTCGTTTTCGCTCCATCAATATGCATGAGGTATTGAGTCACCTGGGTGAATTGAAATGGACACCGTTTTGGTATTACAGTGGGTGTCAGCGTGTAAGTGCACACACGAACGAACACGACAGGTTGGTTCCAACCTGCCGTGTCTTTCGTGTGTGCACTTTCACGCTGACACCACTGTACTTCCAATGTAGTACAGTGGAACCTCACTAAACCGGACCTCAATAAAACACCTGCGATCTTATTTTTTATGAGTTTCTAGATTATTTATCTCAGGTGATAATATCTGTTCGTGATCGCATAGCACACACATGTGGCTCAGAATGATCAAATACCTGATTTACAGTGATACGTCTCTAAGCCTGACACCCTGCGACCTCCCAGGGTCAGGACCTCCCAGTTCAGGGCTTCCAGATAAGGAATTAGTAATTGAGTATTGTCACTCCATCATTTCTGACGTAATTGGGTATTTAAACATTTTAATTGGGTAAAATAAAATCACAGTACTGTTTACACATCAACAGACAGCAATTATTGAATAGTCTGCTTCGAAATGAAAACATGTCTTGGCGTTTCATTAGAATTGTCTCTTTGGAGACAATTCTAAAGAAATACCAAGATGTGTTTTCGTGGAAAATAATAAAACCTATACTATATTTGTGGTCTGTTTATTGTTTTCTGCAGCTTGGTAAAGCTACCACAAATGTTTTATTGCTTTTTGGTACTCGCTACTTCTGATTTCAATTGGGTTTTTGGCAATTTTAATTGGGTATTTAAGCAAATACGCAGCCTATATGGACCCCTAACAGGGTGTCCGGTTTAGAGAGGTTTCACAGTAGCACTGTGTTTCACCGATATCCATTTGTATACATGTATAAATTAAACATTCCAAAAATGACCGGAAGTCGATGCATGCATGTAATTGAACTTCGCATGAGCTCTTAAACTTTAAAAAGCGGGAACCGAAAACTGTCTTCTGTTGTTGCATATTCCGTCTTCTGTCTCCATTAACATATGGTTTGACAGCACATTGTGCTGCCAAACCATGTTTTTGTTGAGAAATATGGAAACTATAAAATAATCAGTAGACGACAGCATTTAATCGTAAGGGTTAATTTTGTGTTAACTTCCGAAATCTATATCGACGACAGTCAGCGATGCGGCAAGGGTGTTAACTCCAGTGACTCCACAATGAGGGATCTTAGTCAGTAATTTCCCTTTGCAAATCTATTTATAGAGATTAGGTCTTATGCTATTTCAGCGTTACAACTTTATTGACAGGCCGTTACAACACAACAACCAAACAAACAAACGAACCCTCATAAATAATACCGCTATACTACATGTGTGGCATTTGAACGTCTGTTCTTATGTCCAGTCGTCTTTTATATCCAGGATAAATAATTGTTTTCGAATCAGTAATTTCCAATAAACTCCACAGGGAAGCACATTTAATACTTATTATTGTAAATAAAGTCACTATTTTTATTAAATTTTCCACACAATGGTCTTTAAATATCAAAATAGTTAGACTGTATTGGCAGTCGTATATGACGTCGATATTGACGTACTGAATCGTCGATGCGGATATGTATAGTTAATAGTACTGCTATACTATGGCATTTGAAATGCTATCCTTATGTCCGGTAGCCGAATTAATCAAACTTGCAAAGTATACTTATCTAGCAAAGTATAATTTGAGGGAGTAATCATTTATTTTTACCGAAATGCATTATGTCGTATAGAACTAACAACTGCGTATATTTGATGTTTCAAATTACATGTATGCAAAATTATTATACTGAATTTATTACATTATCACAGCCAATTTGGCTGTGATAATGTAATAAATTCAGCATAATAAACATTAATGCTTTTTTCCTTTAATGTCTCCCTCAAAGTATACTCTGCTACATACGTATACTTTGCTATGTTGGTGAAATAGGCTACTGGTGACTTTTTTCTCCAGGATATAAAGTAATTACGTTTTTCGTTCGGTGAAAACTACGTTTGATGACGGTTGCGATGGACAATGTCACGCAATTACCCACAGCTGAATAACGCGTAGCGGCACAGTGAAATGGGTACGTGTTGCCATGACACCAACAACAACAACTAAAGGCCTTTAATGCCAGTCTTTGGTTGTCACGACAATTTATTTCGGTGTTTAGCCATAATTAAGAAATGTGTAGCCATTGCATCATCCCTGGTAGGCGTTATACCCCGGTGACACTTACAACATCTACATTACGTGCCCGATCGAGGAAGTCTAGAGTGTTGAGGCCTGTCTTGAGCTGGTCGAATGCAGCCAACCGTTTGCCGACGAGCTCCCACTTGAGCAATGTCTGTGTCAGCAATAGACGGTTACCCATCTGTGTACATGTAAACACAATTGTAATATTAACCCTTTCAACACCACATGCCTTTTAAACATTTACATCACCGAAATGCAGCATATATTTGCCTAAATAAAAATATTGGTGACAACTGGCGGCCATCTTGGATTTATGCAATTCTACAAAAATGCTCAAGGTTTCCGAAGTGGCACTCAACGGATTCGGAATCAGCGCGGCAAAGACATGTAGCAAAAAAACGTTGTGTATCTATAACACAACAAGGTTCGGTGCCTTTATGGTGGTATTGGCAAAACGTGTAGATTTGTATACAAATCCATTCCAGTTACTTAGGGGTGAAAGGGTTAATATGTGGTCAGGATATGCAGTGTGCATATGGTCGTACCTGTAATGTATTTCGTCATAATGTTTTACAGCAGTTACTATGTGGCTGTATACCGGAACGTTATATTTTTTAACGTAAGCAGGAAAGCATTGTACACGTCAACATGAATCCAAAAACACAGGCACAAACATGTCTAGAAAACTAACATTTTACTGTTTGGTGTAATATCATTTATAGGGGTCAGTTGTCCTAGCGTTCCTACATGTGATTAACTACATTATAGAATGTTCTACTTCACATTTTGCGTTTTGTGTCAACGCCAGAAGAAGTGAAACTGGCTGACGGCTGGAATACACAGAGATGAACGAGTTTGCCTCTCCATCTACAGTGGGGTCAGCGTGTAAGTGCACACACGAACGAACACGACAGGTTGGAACCAACCTGTCGTGTTCGTTCGTGTGTGCACTTACACGCTGACCCCATTGTACCCTACAGGGCACAGTATCGAGGAAGTGTTCACATATATGTTATACTTATGTTTCATCACATTTACGAAGTACTTATATTTTAATCAAACGACGATCAGGTATAGAACGGGTCCTTAATATGTTAAAATGTACCAAGTCTGTGGAGGCAGGACCGGTTTCCGCATTTTGATAATGTACCGATGGTTTTATTATAGGAATTAATGTCCTTTTTGTGGAATTTATCGGGGTATAAACTTGGAAAAGTCGCGGGAATACTGGACGAAGGCCGGAAGGCCTCGTCCAGTATTCCCGCGACTTTTCAAGTTTATATCCCCGATAAATTCCACAAAAATGCCATTTATTCCAATAATTCCAGCATTTGAAATAAATTCATCAAGAAAATGTGTTTATTCTCCGTTTTCTTAAAAATTATTTTAGCTGCGCCTGACGGTTACGGAAGGTAGTTCGGCATGGAGTTTACTGGGATATAAATTTTGGACGGAGACTTGCAACGGACCAATCAAATGTTAGGGAATTGTGTAAATAGTTTTGTGCTGGAATTATACTCGTATATTTCTGCTATCATATGAGGGGTGTTCATAAAATAATAGAGGGCCATCATAGTGCTGTATTTTGGTTGGCTGAATTGACCGTGCTTCCTTTTCCGTTGCTGGTAGATCCTTCATGAAGGTTTATTTGTGTCGCTTAATAATTTTCACTTCCTCCATCCACACCCTTCACACTTGTGGCACTATGTGAATTTCTTTTCACACACACTATCACACTATGATACTTGTGGTCATGTATTTACAGGATGGGATATATGCCCCACTTACATTGCTGTGCATTAGATGTATTATATTATGTACATGTAGATGCAAGTACATGTATTGCTAAAGTATTCAATCGTAGGTGAAAATTATGCTTGTAAATATTATATCAATATGATTCATCAGACCTGTGTCTACATTAGTAAAATGTTCAACAGCCTTAACTAAAGGCTCTATCAGCATGTACATTTATATTTGGTTAATACATTGTATATATGGTGACTTATTCCCGCCATCAACATTAACGTGATCACGTGATACATTCCGGGGTTGCAACCCGCCCCCGCCCCCATTCATCCACAGATTTTACATATATCACAGTTTACCACCAGTTGGAGTCTGAATTTAAATGCCGTAACACACAGGAAAGTGCATTTCTGGACATCTAGATTCCAAAAGTGTCCTGTGAGGCATGCCCCCGGATCCTCCTAGCATACTCGCATCACTCCGTGGAGGACAGATCCCCCCCGTTCCCAAAATGCTGGATCCGTCCCTGAATTGGACGCAATAAGCAACACGAACTATTGTCAAAAACGTGATACTGCCCACTTGTGAAATTGAGCCATATAGTAAATACAAGGGTAGTGTCGTCTAATATAGACTATATATTAGTTGAGCCGTATACAACTGTTACCCTATAACGTTGGCGGGGCGAAACCGAATATGTTTTATATTCGACGGCACTAACCATGACTGTGTTCAGCCAAGGGGAAAAATACCAGTTTGGTGAACATTATGGAGTTGGGTTTTTATTCTAAATCTCCAAAATATCTTATTTTTAAAGTAAACTCTAAATGTATGGATAGCTAACATCACTAATGGGTTTTAATGGCGTTACGTCATGACGTCAATCCCTGTCGAATCATGACGTTGTACACTATACATGTATGCTAAAATCCACGTAACATGGAGTAGGCAAGCTGCATCTGCTGATATAATGTGGTATACTGTCTGTTTCGCGAACCTGCCCAAATTTTACAGCCATATAAACAATGCAAAAACAATATTTTTTTCGATAATATTAAACTTGATGAAAATTAAATAATCATCCTTCTTTTCATTTCGTGAAATTTAGTCAAATATTGATTTTATTCCGAAAAATTGATTTGTCTATGGGAATTTAGCTTGGGGGAAAAGGAGGTGGAGGAGCTGGGGGAGGAGCCGAAATAAATTACAAAAATAATAACCTGGCTACATGTAGATAGCATGGAAATGATCTAACTAAGAACACAAAAGTTAGGTTTTGAAAATCTGTCCACAAACTATTGGGGATTTAACATGGGGAAATGTGTTTTTCGTAATAAAATCAATTTTGGACCAAATTTCACAAAATAAAAAGAAGTCTCATTCTTAAATTTTCCTTTCAATGTAATATTACCGAAAAATATATCGTTCTGAATTGTTTATATAGCCGTAAAATTTGGGCAGCTTTCGTGAAACAGATTTGGCAGAGTGTACGACAAAGCCATTCGCAATAAGGGTTCCAAATTACTATAGGAATGAATGGCATTTTTGTGGAATTTATCGGGGATATAAAGTTGGAAAAGTCGCGGGAATACTGGACGAGGCCTTCCGGCCTTCGTCCAGTATTCCCTCGACTTTTCCAAGTTTATACCCCGATACATTCAACAAAAATGCCATTCATTCCTTATAATTCCAACATTTCAAATAAATTCATCAAGAAAATGTGTTTATTTTCCGTTTCTTAATAATTATTTTAACTGCGCCTCACGGTTACGGAAAGTAGTTCGGTGTGGGAGTTTACTGGGATATAAATTTTTGACGGAGACTTGTTAGGGAATTGTGTAAGGCCAATCAAATGTTAGGGAATTGTGTAAATATTTTTGTGCTGGAATTATAGAGCTATACATCATATTTGCTCCGAAAATCGGGGAGCATAGTATGTGACGTCGGTTTGAGAATATTGCGTCTACAACTGACGTTGACTGCATGCTATTACATATATGAACATTATTACAGGGACCATTCTTCCCAGGTTATACCAACTTCAAGGTGTATGACCACGTGGTTACAACAACAACAAGTACTGAAACTCCAGAAGCCCTCCGATTCAAAGTACGTATTATTTTATTTCGTCCTTATTATGTAACGGATTTTGATGTAGTATGGCCCAAAACTTCTGTAGTTTTTGCGAAGAATCGATTTCCCGGGACCACCAAATGCAGCTCATGAAGACGCGTTTGCTGCGCCATATTTCATCAAAATCCATTGCCTATTGAGGAAAATATCAAATAATACAGTAGCGCTTTTCTGCAGGTGAACTATACGTACTATACCAATACTATACGCATACTATACCAATACGATATGTTTTCTAACCGTACATACCAACCAATATCGTATAGATATACCATTCAAATCGTATGTTTATACGATTTTTATACATGTGTATAATTCTGGTACGTTTGTATCGTACACACATACCAGATTTGTGTACGGTATAAATGTACCATACTTAGTCTACCGTATATTAACGGTGTTGCCGTGTACTATTTGCCCTAATATTTGGTCCCTAATATTTGGTCCGCCTCGGCAGTTTTTTTTCATAATATTCAGAAATTCGTAATATTACTAATATATCTCTGTGTTTCATGAAATATATTTAAAGAAACTGTGGTATTTTCAGTAAATGACGTCGATATATATCCACAAAACCAGAAACAAAATCCATTTAAATAATGAACAAGAACAATTATAACATGAATGATCATGTTATAAAAGAACGCTTTGAGTGTATGTTATTATTATTGAGGCCAACTACATGTTTGCAAGTAGCATGTAAAGTACTAGATATCAGGGTATGGGATCAGTGGTTTCCGAACCTGTTTTTCCGACGTGACGTATTCTGTGACGTCATTTTTACAGTAAATTTTCTTGAAACTTTTCCAAGCAAACGGACGGAGGTTTCGATGATATGTATCACACCATAGAAGTGACATACCGGTTCGATGATATGTATGACACCATACATTCACGTTCTTTAGATTTATATTCACATCCATGGTAACCGATTCTTCGTCAAAACCAGAAAATTGTTAGATTAAAGCAAACTATACCATAATGCAAGAACTGGCATCATTAAACGAAGCTAATCCCCTCGCACTGGCATCATTAAACGAAGCTAATCTCTCGCTGGCAGCCTTGATAATAAAAAAGTACTCCGTGACCTTGGGCGGTCGAACGTGGGTCATATGAGTCTACTCATAAGCTAAACCATGCTCCATCCATACACACATTATGGTCAAATAATATCAAAATCGTGGAAGCAGTTCACAAGTTATTGAAAAATGAAATGTGTTACTAGCGTACGTACATACGTACGCAGTACATGGACTAACGATATACCAGCTCTTGCCTATCGGCGAGGGATACTAATTGGCAACCTGTTAAGCATTACTGCGTTATGTTTCATTAAACTCTGTCTTTCCATTATAAAGATATTACATTCAACATCCTGCACCAACTTTAATTGACATGGCGCAATTTTAAATATTGCGCGGGCCCAATTTCCCAATTTTAGTACTTTCCCCTAACAAAAAAACCCGACATCTAGTCGTACGCTGACTGAGCCGCGACTATAAACTTACCCAGGGAGATTACATTGCAAAACTAGTGTAACGCGTCCACTGGCGGTTTGTTTCGGTGAGTCCGCACAGTACAACTGTTCAACAGTCCGACTTGGCAACGCCACCTAGCGACTTATCACCGGCACTGCAGTGCATGATATAAAAATCCTAAAACCATCAACTTCTAAAACTGGCGTTTTGAAGAAAGTCATGAATTCGATAAAATTGACGCAGTACAATTTGAACGACGTTATAAGCCAAAGATATGAGTGCCAGAAATAATCCACATTCAGACACATGAAAATGTTTTGCCATTTCTCCATTTCATTGTCGAAACTCCAGACGGTTTTACAGAATGTGAAAGCCATAGAAAATGTATACTGGATATAAAATACTCCTACAAGCACCAATATGAACTTGTGAGTGAAATTCACGACAGGTCATACATTACATCGAAACAGAAATCATTGCCTTGAAAAAGTCTGAGAAATATTACACACACACAAGTACACATTCAAACGGCTGTATGTCAAAAATTGTTCTGCGACTTTGCACTGCAGTGGAGTATCCAGATTCATGCAGAGGGGGTGTGAATTGTGAATGGAGTTTGGAAGGGGGTGCGAGAACATACATTCAATTTCTTCCATTGTAGTGATTTTCACATATATTATACAGGTAGTTATTTCCCCCAGAAAACGTAGGTTAAAGTAAAAAAATACACACTGACCAAATGTTACGGGATGCAATTACACACCATGTCACTGGACTTTGTACTGTACACCCACTGGTGAATCCATGTGACAAGTGTTTTGTATGATGTGGTGTTTGTGAATGAGCTGATAAGACAAGTGTCGTGCCTTTGCACTTAATGACTGGGTGCCAGACATTCCTTCAGCAAAGTTGCAAATCATGATTTGAATTGGGGTCCCATCTGTTTGGCACAAAGTGTTCTTTATAGGAATTAAATATTAAATAATAAGTATAATTGTGTAACTATTCCAACAGTTTTCAAAAATACGAGTGCCCGCTACACAGAAATATTCACTTAGTAATATTAGGTTTACTGATAGGTTGTATCATCGTGCTATTTTGATTGTAAATTGAGGCAGGTCATTTTTAAATTATTTATATCAACTAAATGTGTCACCTGAATAAATATTTGTATTGACTTGTTACAAAAATATGATCATTGCACATCAAAAGATAAATAGAGAGAATAAATAGTTGTTTCCATTAACTTTTAAAGAGTCAATGTTATCGCCCTTGATATCAAAGTGGCAATTCAAGCTTGATGTAAAAATAATAATAATGTAAAATTAACATGGTTGATATGATTTTTTTAAGAATTTTACCAATTTTCTACGACGGCCATCTTGGATTATGCGACAACCTCCATTTTAACAAATATGAAAATGCTTCACCCACGCACCACAACTGTGAAGTCTGACCAGCGTCGGCCAAACGGTACATGAGAAGAAGACGAAATCTATAATTAAAGGATGACCTGTCAGCGGCCATCTTGTATGATGTATCATCCGATTTTGACAATACCCACGATACCTTCGATTTGATATATATCGGGACCATATTAGGTCAAATTTGAAATATCGCCATGTGCCAAATACAAAATCAATGCGTGAAAAAACAAAAGGAGAACACTGGAATATTAGTGAGGCAAGAGTTGTGATAACTATACAAAAAGGAATTCCAGTTATGCTCGGGACACAAAATCAGTACATGTATCCGAAAAAAACAAAGAAATCAGTACATGTATGGTAAGATATGTTATTCTTGCTTTTAAGGACTAGAGCAAGTGAGCGGGGTCTCACACATACCCTCGGCCGTAGCAGTCATTTGGCCTTGACCTTTGGCATGAAAGCCGCTTAGGTGAGATATAGAATGAAAATATGGCTGTTGATAAAGAAGTATGTGACATTTCCAGTTGATCCAACATACGGTTGCAGATAAATTGTGTACTTAAAACTTTAATGCAAATATTTCAAAACATTTAACACAATTTGACCTTGGGCATGAAAGTCACATGTGTGGGCTATAAATGAAAATATGGATGTTGATTGTTGATAGACAAATATATGAAGTTTCAATTCAATCTGACTTACGGTTGCAGAGAAATTGTTTACTTAAAACTTTAACGCATATATTTCAAAACATTTAACGCAAGTTTCAAAGTAATTTCACCTTCACTGTGTGCATGAAAGCCGTATGAGTGGGCTATAGAATGTTTGTTTAATGGTGTTTAACGGCCTATCAACAGCTATGGTCTAATAATAATTTCATCGAGTAAAAATAAAGTCAGCCCTGAAATTAGAATAACCTGACCTGATGCCAGGTCCATACCACACCAAAGTCACTTGGCCCCCTTTCCCTAAAAAAGGATTGCGAATAATCGTAATACTCACACAAGAGATATAACCAGATTCAACTGTCACATACAAAATGCCAAAGACGTATGTGAGGGCCAAACCAGGTCTCCAGTCGGATTTCCGGTAAGGATGGAATCGCGATTGTTAAATTACCCATCACATGCACCCACCAGGGCTATAGAAAGAAAATATTGATCTTCTAACTTCATAAAGAGACATTGTGTACTTAAAAACTTTGACATGTTTGATGCAAATATTTCAAAACTTTAAGTAATTTGACCTTGTGCAGGAAAGCCACATCGGTGTGCTACAGTATAAAAAATATGGATGACGATAAAGAAGTACATGAAGATTCAACTCAATGCGATTTACGGTTGCAGATATAATGGGTACCCAAAAACCTTTAACGCAAATCTTACGGATGGACGAAAATACAAAAACTATATACACCTCGACATACTTTGTATGCCTGGGTATGAATCATGATTGAAGGCACTGTGTTACAGATGATGCCTCAATATGTTGTTTTTGTCACATCATGCACTGCAAATGACCAATATCAACCAATTGCACCATTTCATTCGAAGTCAAATTTCGAAGTCGAAATTTATTGTACACATGTAATTTGTTACAAGTTTGACCATTGGGCATTGATTTCAATTATAATCATGATAATAGCACAAAAATACATCATTAATTCGTAAATTTTCGTTTCCCTTCGAAAGTCTACAAAGTTTGTCTTTGGTCTATTCTGGATGTTTCAAGTAAAATCCTTTATTGCGAAGATAACTGAAACCATGTGAAACCAACCAAATATAGACTTTATAGACTGTGGACGTTAAACAGAAATATATGAATCAAAGATTGAATGCAATACCTTCTTAAATGTTAATCATTCTAGGTTGGCGGTAGGATTTTTAAATTTGCTCAAATATGTGTCTGTGACTGGAGAAATGGGGCTTATGGGATTTGCGACCAGTGTAGATACACATATCCGCACAGGATCTGCACTGTTCACCATTGCATTAATGAAATCTCCATCATGCTTCTAACAAGCCACATCATTATCAGGCTACAGGAGTGTACTATTTGATCAGGAGCTACACTGGTCACAAATCCCATAAACCACATTCTCCTGTCACAGCCAACGGTTAAAGTAACGGACCAATACCTATAAATACATTAAATATACCTAAAAGCATCAATAAGTGAAATAAAATAGGCTAAACAAATTATTTACTCCCATATATCACACATGGAGTAAATACATTTTGTTAAGCTTATTTTTCTCTCTCACTTATTGATGCTCTTAGGTATATTTAATGTATTTATAGGCCATGGTCCGTTACTTCAACCTGAGGTCACAGCCACATATGTGTAAAAGCATAGTAAATATCATGCTGACCATTTCAATATCTAGTCCTTCGAGTGTCACATAATCAGAAATGTACAAATGTCATTCTGTCCACCACAAGACAATGAGTCACCGATTCAAAAAATATTGACAAATCTTAAAACTGCACAAGTCAGATTTGTGTGAATAAGATTCATTCTCAATTCCATCAACACAAGAAGTAACATGTCTTCACGACACATCCTTTTCAACAGGTTGATTAGATGATTAGAACAGAAATCAGAGTTAAGAACCACACAAACACTGCCGCTGGCATGGATGGTACTCCGGTTAAATGGTTAATAATTTTTTGTAACTGAACTTGTCTTTCTCAAGCTCTTCCTCGAGGGTTATATTTTCAGATGTCGCTGATCTTAAGATGATGACAGTCTGTCATGGCGACACTATATTTTGCTTCGTGTAGGTCAGGAACTGGATCAGTTCCCATTTCGCGAGTGTTTGGCAACTTGTTGCCCAGGTGGAGTTGTGTCTTCGGGCAGCGATTCTTCTGGTGGCCTTTGTCCTTCAACAGCAGAATGAGAAACAATTTCCGCCTTATCTGCTTCTTCTGAAACCGCCCATATACTATCTCAATAGCCCTGCTGTGTCTGCCTCGACTGCAGGTGAAGTTGAAGAGGCTCGACGAATAATCCAGATGGCTAAGATCTGTAGACGGCTTCCCTGAAACAAACAATCAAACACTATTATGTACATGGTTAGCCTTTTATTGAATTTCTTACCAGTATTAACCATTACTCAGCAAATGACTCCGCAACTTTCCAACATGAAACAGTGCTTACAGAACTACATCCCACCCGGGCATCAAACTCACAACACTTGGATAAATGTGTAAGCGAGTAAGCCACATTGTTGATAGTTGTGAACAGTAACTCTTGAAATCTACAACCGTACTGTCCGTAGCAGAGTTACGTTTCCATTCATAGTCTTCCTCTGCAGAATAGTGAATAAGAGATCTGGTTCGCAAATTACATGTAGCAGCTAAAGTTGGGGTCCTATCCACAGGTTGAAGTAACGGACCGAGATATATATATGTGTGTGTTATAGAGGGAGTAACAAAACTTTTTTTAGCTTTTTGTTTCGTTTTTATGGACGCTTTTAGGCGTATTTAATGTATTTATAGACCTCGGTCCATTACAATGTACTTCAACCTGTGGTCCCATCTAGTAGGCATAACAGTTTGCCTATAAGAATTAAATAAGTGTATAATTGTGTAACTACGGTACATGTATTCCGCCAGTTTTAAAAATTACGAGTGCAGGCCCACTATACACATATAATCATTCAGTAATATTGATTTTACTGATAGTGACTCGCGGTGGTATCAGGCTATTTTGATATGCAAATGAGACATGACATTTTTAAATTATTTATACCCATTAAATGTGTCGCCCGAACAAATATTTTATTGACACATTATAAAGTACGATCATAGTGCACATAACAAAACTAAGCAGACAGAATATAGTTTCCATTAACCTTTAATGGAAACACGGTTATCGCCCCTGATATCAGTGACGAAATTCACGTTTCATACAAAAAGAAAAAGTACATGTATATTTTCACGTACATGTACAAATGGGGGGAAAATCCCAAAATCAGAACTGAATATTTACAATAACAAAACTATATATTCAGCGCTGAAATCAGAATAATCCTGGTCCGATACCAGGTCCTCGCCACACCAGAATCACTTGGCCCCTCCCAAAAGCAGTAGGATAAGTAATAATCTTACTACTTTTATAATGGCAATAACCCAATTCAACTCCAAGGTAACAAAAGAGCCAAAGATAAAAATGTACTGAAGGGTCAAACCAGGCAAATAGTGATTCCTATATGGAGGAACCACTACCGTTAATTTAAGTCGTCTCGTTCTCCCGACCACCACCCACGTAAAGTTTTGTATTACTTTTATAATAGTTTTTTTTTCAGATGGAAAATATACAAATTAGGTCACAATTAACAACTAAAGTGTAAATCAGATCTGATTAGCTATTCTGTAGAGGAAGCCTACGTATATCATTTATTTGTTTGTTGGGGTCTAACGGCCTATCAACAGATGCGGTCATTTAAGGCCGGGTCAATGGGTTTAGTAATAAATCCCATTACCTGTACAAGTACATGTTCAAGTACATGTACAAATGGGGGAAAATCCTAAAATCAGAAATTAATATTTACAATAAAAGAACTATATACTCAGCCCTATGAAATCAGGATGATCCTGGTCTGATGCCAGGTCCTCGCCACACCAGAATCACATGGCCCCTCCCAAAAGCAGTAGATCAGTAATAATCTTACTACTTCTATAATGGGCAATTACCCAATTCAACTCCCATGTAACAGAAAGAGCGAAAGATGAAAACGTGCATGAGGGCCAAACCAGGCAAATCGTGATCCATACGTATTACTTTTATAATATTTTTTTTCAGATGGAAAATATACAAATTGTGTCACAATTAACAACTAAAGTGTAAATCAGATCTGATTAGCTATTATGTAGAGGAAGCCTACATGATGAATGGAATAGTAACTCTGCTACAGACGGTACTGGAGTAGATTGCAAGTTATTGTTACGCAACTACAATAACATGGTTCAATAATAATGAGACATCAGTGATTCGATATTTTATGTACATATTGGTGTCGTTTTTCTAGTTTCGATGTAGAACCAATAATTCATTAAACTGTGTTTATTCCATTGGGTGACAGTCCAGTTGTTACATTTATAACAGTATAGCCAATTGTTCTCGTCATTTTTTTAATTTTATTTCCACTTCAAGGGACCAGGGGTCTCAGAAATGTAATTTCCGTTATGTACATTTACATGACGTAAATATAGCTTTACATTTACATTTTTTTCTTTTCAACGGCATAAAACATACAACTGAAGGGGCATCTATTTAGAAAAGTGTCAAGAATATGGTAAGCTAATTGTATTAGTGCGAAACAGAGAAATGTAGTAGCAAGTCGTGGAATTTCTCATTTATGGCAACCCAACAACATGTATTTAATATGAATCAGTAAAGTTAAGCAAAACAAAATAGCTTGGCAACTAACAGAATGCCGTGTTTTACCACATGTACCAAACATCGTTATATACATGGTATTATACATAGTTTCTTTACTGAAAAAAAAATATTTCCTTATAAATTGTGTGATTTGTCAGTAAATTACACGGGACACCAGATGTACATAAAAATATAGAATCACTGACATACATATCTGTACGTGTATCAAACCAATGAAAACTGACATTCTGATCTGCATATAAAAAATGTCATTTCGGCTAATTCTGCGCACCGGCTAATGCACAATTCACGTAATGTTTTGCCCAGCTTTAATTACGTCAGAATAAATTATGTTGATTTTGGAATAAATCAGCTGATTAACGGTATACTAAGTCACAATTTTATCCCATTCCGATAGTTTGGTAAAAAGTTATTCAGAACATGGTCAAAATGATTAGTGGTCCTGCTTACTAAATTAATAGATCAACAACAGATCTGTTAAAAAAAGCTTCATAAACCAATAATACACATGCAAATATACCGACATTGGTTATTATTTTATTCCCGTATTATTCGCAAAACTCAAGGACAAAATGGACTGATATTTTGATCAAATTTGGCTGGGTCTCCGCTAGGCGGATACAGATAATAGACGACAGATGAAATAGTAAAAGCCATCTGTTTAGCCGTGATTATCTTGGCTAAGAACTGCCTTGAATGTTCAGGAAATTTAGACTGAATATGGACATTTTCACGAAAATTATTATTAGGTGTGCAGAATTAACAGACAGATTGTAATCCCAACAAACATACAGTCTCCACCCCCGCCCATATTTTCGCGAGGTCACCCCAATGAAGCAAAGAAGTCCCTCATCACCACCCCAGACCAAACATGGGTACCCTGTGTACAAATAAATTTTAGGAAGCCCACCACTGCAATACAAATACTTAATACAAATACTGCATTTCAATTTTTTTACTTGTTTGGTCACTGTTGTTTTATTTTTCTAAATCGTGTAAACACGTGACTTTCTGAAAACACTTGTCTTAAGAAAACAACATGAATAATCAGACATGTAAAATATTGGTGTGTGCAAAGCCACATACACGGTGCGAAGCCGGGTACACTTACTTAATAGAAATACTGCACCGGCCTACATTCATGATATTTCGGGGAAAAGTCACCGCTGTGCAAATGCAGTGTACCTGGATTCGCACACCTCAATTTTTTACTTATTTCATCACTGTTGTTACAGTTTTTATAAACACATTTTACTCTCGTGGGGGGGGGAATGAAAGTAGTGTCTTTTTTAAGTGGCTAAAAGCCTATACTATATAGACATAGATAACAGATAACAGATAACAGATAATAGCCTAAATAGATAATGAATTGACTTGTTGGACTGAAAACATATAATTCAAAGTGAATCTACAAGTATCGAGGTGCCACAAACACACAGAGTCCGAGAGATGCACCATAAATTCGCTATTTAAACAACAATTGTGGAAACAACATTGGTCGCGAAAACCAATGACTCGGCACATGCACAGGCAATGTTGAATATCCCCCACCCACTTGAATTCATGTTAGATTGAATACAATGGAATTATTTTAGTAGCCCTGTGGTTAAAAGTGCTGTCGAAGTCAGCACGATTCAAATATTGGTCAACAGTAATAAAGAAATAATTCCTACCTGAAACGAATGTTTCGTGTCTGGCAGCTGGTAGACTTTAAATGTAGGTCAATTATTGATGCGTCTTGGCTGTCGCCGTATTGTCCTCTCAACTTTAGCAAATTTGCAGAAATGTACGTCTGTAGCATTCACAAATCGTCGAGTACACAATGAGTATCTGTATTTCCGTAATTAGAGCTTATCAACAATGAAGGACAGCAATAATGACACGATGGCTTCGACCAGTACGTGTAATGGCAATATGACCAATCATTGTATTATTACGCGTTTGGCAGGACACGAATAGTATGACGTCACAATGAAAATAAAATCGCATTTAACAACAAATAGCTGACTTTTTAAACGTAAATTTGTTATTGGTTGTATATTACATTAAAAAAAAGTGTCCTGTGTCCAATAAATTGGACACATGACACAATGGCGTTTAGTAAAAAGGTTCAAATATTGACTCTATATGTGCCGGACGTTCTAAATGAGGCTCCATACGGGATAATCTATTTAAACTAAATTTCATTGGGAAGCTATTTTTTTGCAAATTACATGCGTATTATTATTTTAATATAACCTATCAATGTTTACAGGTGTTAGCATGTTTCAATATTGAACTAACATATAGCTTGTTGTTATTGGCACACTTTCATTTTACGAAGTTTCCCGCAGCGAACCCCATTCGGCCCATCGACCGATTGTAATTATAGAACGCCTGTAACTATTCACGAGAATATAGGCGTTCTATGAAAACTTGTGATTGCATAGGCGTAGGAGTGTTTCAATTATTGGGGTGGGGGGGGGGGCCAAAACTATTTTGCTACATGTAAACTTATATATGTTCGGTATGTCTTTGCTTAATATGCTACAGTACACTGTCCTGTACTACATGTATGTATATATAGGAAAGATATACATGCTGTAGTGATGCAATTAAATATACCGCATGATTGTGTTAGTTTTATGTTATGCCCTTATAATAGCGTAACATGTAACCAGAAATACAGAGTACAATTTTACATAACCCATTACACGTAATAAGATAAGGCGTAAAATGGTCAGCTGACACTTACACTCCAAAAAATACATAGAATGTAAGCTTTTTTATTTTGTAAAATACCGATGATGTTATACACATTATCAGTTACATACATAAACTGATTGTAATTCCCTCTAACGATAAAATATTGGATGAATAAACGTTTGCAGGCTGTGACATTGGTCAATGTATGACATACCGAGAGGGTACGTTGTAATGAATTGGTGCCCGAGTGAGATGTTTTGTGACAATGATACGTTATTCTATTTTGATTAGCGTTTGAGCAGCAATCCTGCTAGAAAAACCTGCTAAATGGATAGGTACAAAACCGTAAGGACCCGTTCTATACTTGATCATCGTTTGATTCAAAGATAATTGCTTCGTAAATATGATAGAATATATGTGAATACTGCCTTGTTACTGTATACTATACGGCACATACAGTGGCCAAATCGGCCATCTTTGTGTGTTCCAGCCATCGGCCAGTTTCACCTGTTCTGCCGTTTGACAAAGAACTCAAAATGTGAAGTAGAACATATGATATAAAGTAGCTAATCACATGTAGAAAAGCCAGGAGAACGGACTCCTATCAATTATAGTATACCAAACTGTAAAATATATCAGTTATCTGGACAGGTTTGTGCCTGTGTTTTTTTACAGCATAAACCACCATTATAAATAACTCATACACAGAAAATCGCACAGTGTATCACTTTTACCTGGCAAACAACACAACACATACCATATATACCCACTCCTGTACTCTGTTATTAGCTATCAAATCAACTGACATGTACGCAGTTACCTGAGTGTATTGTCCCTGGTGTCTACTCGCTTACTATGCAAGTAAATATGGCTTTACCTATGGTACATGTAGCATGTACAATAACATAGACGGCGCATCAGATTGAGAAGTTTACACATCAACATTTGTTTTGATATTGATGGGAGAAATGCTCAGATATATCGTATTTTGTATAATTTGCTGGCAACGCTCATGAATTTCTTTAATTCTCATCAGAAGTATATGTTGTGACCACTCATTTGAACCGTCTCGCCGAGACGGTTCAAATGAGTGGTCACAAGATATACTTTGGTTCAGAAATAAGGAAAATAGATAGAGAATAGTAGGCTATGTACAATAACATAGACGGCGCATCAGATTGAGAAGTTTACACATCAACATTTGTTTTGATATTGATGGGAGAAATGTTCAGTAGCCTATTTCGAGTGTTGCGTCCCTTGGAGAACATAATCGCCATTTGTTTTTTCCGAATGGGCGAATGGAAAAAATGTAAACGAAGAAATATCGATTACAATAACTTTCTGACACGTTGGTTGTCAAAGGAACACTTTCCCTCTTCCTGGTGAAACAAGGGCTGTGCCAGCGACATGGCATGTGTGCATCCTGTAGCCTATGTCATCAACATTGCAAAGTATACTTTACTAGCAAAGTATACTTTGAGGGAGTAATCATTCATTTTTCCTGAAATGCATTATTTCGTATAGAACTAACAAATGCATATATTTCATGATTAAAAGTATGCAGGATTATTACACTGAATTTATTACATTATCACAGCCAAATTGGCTGTGATAATGTAATAAATTCAGTATAATAAAAATTAATAAATTTATCATAAAATTGAAAATTTCTCCCTCAAAGTATACTTTGCTACTCAAGTATACTTTGCAATGTTGATGAAATAGGCTACTGATATATCGTCTTTTGTATAATTTGCTGGCATAATACATGTATGTATAGCTTGCCGTTGTCATATGTTTATATTATGTATTGCATCAATGTGAATATAACATATGTGAATATGGTCTTGTTACTGTATACTATATGGAGCATTGAGTTGCCATCTCCGCCATCTTTGTATGTACAAGCCATCGTAAAGTTTCACCACTTTGTGCGTTTGACACATACAGCAAATAATATGACAGTAAACCAAATAAAATCTGGTGCAATACATAATAGACAGATGTGACAACGCCAAGCTATGCATATAATGCCTGTACAAAAGACGAGATATCTGAGTATTTTTCTCATCAATCTCAAAATAAATTTTGATGCGTAAACTTTTCAATCTGATGCACAGCCTATTGTTAGTGTATACATTATACATAGGTAAAGCCATATCTACTCGCATAGTAGGTGAATAGACACCAGTGACAAAACACTCGGGTAACTGCTTACATATCACTGGATTTGATAGCTAATAACAGAGTACAGTAGTAGGTACATGTATATATGGTGTGTGTTTTGTGGTTATATATGGTATGTGTTGTGTGGTTGGCCAGCCAGGTAAAAGTGATACACTGTGCGATTTTCTGTGTATCAGAGTATTTATAATGGTGGTTCAAGTTTTTAAAAAATACAGGCTCAAACCTATCCAGAAAACTGACATATTTTACAGTTTGGTGTAATATAATTGATAGGAGTCTGTTCTGATGGCTTTTCTACATGTGATTAGCTACATTATACCATATGTTCTACTTCACAGTTTGAGTTCTTTGTCAAACGGCAGAACAGGTAAACTGGCTGATGACTAGAACACACAAAGATGGCCGGCCGATTTGGGCATTCATTCCATGTGCCGTATATGATACAGTAACAAGGCAGTATTCACATATGTGACGCGCCAAGCGAAAAGCTCCCTTATCGGAAAACAAACGTAACGAGTTATAACGTTACAAAGATGGAGTAATTTCCGCTCGGTTTTGACAAAGTAAACGTCACATTTAGCGTCATTGTCGCGTCTATGTATATTTTTTATTTATTTCCATAAATACGCCTACTTACTTTGTTCTTTTATTTTATTTCGAAGAAAGCGGATACTACAGTAAATGTTTCTCACAATAAAAAAATACCTCACGATGTATGAAAATCTACCTGTGTTTAATAAATCGGCAATGAAGAACGTAGTTTCCTTTTGTTTGCCTTTTTTTACCACTGGTCACGTTATCTACCTAGTGGAGCGCCGTGGCGTAATGGTTAGTGTGTCGGACTACTGATCCAAGGGTCGTGGGTTCGAGCCTGACTAGCGGCGTGCGTTGTGTCCTTGAGCAAGACACTTTATCCACACTGCTCCAGTTCACCCAGCTGTAAATGGGTACCGATAATTCGTAGTTGCTCTGTAAATACGAATTACCGGCTTCTCTCAAAAAGTCTCTACCTCCGTTCATTCTCCCATTCTTGGGAGACGGCATGCAAGGTCCTAGAGCCAGTGCCGCCGTTAAATATAAGCAAAAAAAACAAAAAACGTTATCTACCTTGGACTGCTCACGTCGTTCTCAAGACAATTCGTACATAAAACAACATGCAGGTGTGCCCATCTGGGCGGTAGGATATAATTGGACTACGGCGGCGGAAAACTTACGGCTAAATATATAAAAGTTAAATAATCCCACCTCTCTATTTAGTCTAATTGGGATATGATCGACCCTACCTCATAAAGGTGTATGTGTATTGCAATAATGCGGACATGACAACCCAGGTCTGGGAAAACATATTTACATATCACATAGTTTATTGTCCCGTTTACATCGACAGTTGATTCAAAATTATACGAAACTGTAATTGTTAAACGTGTGTATAACTCAGTTGGATAAAACATGTCCTACATGCGTTTCTTTATATGTTGGCTAGTTTTGTTCTCGCGACGTAGGCGTGTTTGGCATGTTTTCAACTTCTGACAAACATATATTACTGCTGTGTTACACGCGACGACTCCTCTGTAAGGAATTTGATACACGTGCACGCAACGGCCGTCATAAAGGATATTCAACTTTATTCATAATTGATGATTTAAAATTTGAATCATTGTGTTGACATAATTTAAGGTCGCGTATTGCAGATATTTAAAATAATTTCCTTTGAAAATCTTCATACAATATAAAGCCTCATACATTTACAATGATTATCACAAGGACGGGGTTCGTTTATAGATATAATTATAGTACTTATAGGTTATTATGTTTTCTATATGTGGATATATGCACGAGCTACGTAGCATGCGATATTGTGCGACTTTAGTAGTCAGAACGAGTGGCAATTATATCCACATACAAATCAAATAACATTTTTATAATATATGTAAATCACTCACAACTAAGATGCGCCTAAATATATATAAACTATCAATGAAGTAAACAAATTACTGATGATTTAGAAGGAACTATTATACAATGTGAAAAGTAATTTTGGCACTGATCAATATGGTAAAATATTGACAATTTACTTTCCATTGTGTTTCAATGTCAAACAAATGTACATATATAATAAACATATATGTTTTATTATCTGATAAAGTATCAAGACTATTTGTATTCCTTTCATGTGCTGGACGTACGGACGCCGGTAACACTATATGCCCGCCTCACCATTCGGTGGCGGGGGCATAACAATACAAAACTATATACTCAACCCTGAATACTCCTGAATACTCAGAATACTCCTGATCTGGTGCCAGGTCCTCGCCTCACCAGAATCACTTGGCCCACTCCAAAAAGCAGTAGGATCAGTACTAATCTTACTACTTTTATAATGGGCAATAACCCAATTCAACTCCCAGGTAACAAAAGAGCCAAATATAAAAACGTACCTGAGACTTTGTTTGTGACCTTGACCTTCGGGTAAGGGTTGAGTGCTGGGACATGCATTTGCTACAGCTCGATGGAGGGCCATCTGAGGAATGCATGTATGAAATAGCAAAGTGTTCCATGAAAGGAAACATAAGTTATAAGACATTTACCCCTACGTTAAGTTTGTGGAAGCCGACGCCGACGACGCCGGGGTATGCCATAAGTAAGCTCTTCCGCACTTCGTGCAGGCGAGCTAAAAACAGATCGTTGAAAATATTCATCCGAATCTCCACAAAAAGTAGTCCTTCGATCTGGTTCACACGAACGAAACTATAACACAGGCTGTAAACATCCTATGTAAAACAAATGGAAATAACTCCAAAAGAGAAATCTCACATCTTTGACACGATATCTATGAATGTGTGAATTATTTTTTAAATATTTCATACGATATTCAACTTATGTTCTGGACAAGAAATAATTACGCAAACATTGTATTAGCGAGCCCACCTCACCAACCCCGGTTACCTATGTAAACAGGGGGTTTGATGAGGTTGCCGCGCAATAGGTAATGCGGTCAAATAGGTCACGATGCAGTGACTATTTTCAATCAATAACTTATGTTGTAAGCGATTGTAATGTGTATTTTCAATATTTATATTATTAAAATGTATCATATCGGTACCCCTTTAAGTATTATTTGTATATTTTAAATGTAATGATGTTGTCATGAAGCGCATGAATATAAGTATTAATTAATCCAGTTTATATTGAGGCAAATCACACAGCCTAAAAACATAGTGCTGGAGTATAAACCATAAACCATAGTATCGTATATTATTCATAAGTATATCACTATTAAACATTAATTACAATATGTATGCATATTATTACAACAGTAGATGCTACCGCTGTTTCGCTGTATGTGATATTTATAACAAAATATTTTTTTTATTCGTCCGCGTACGGATTTCTGTCACACAAAGCGCCATTTTCAGTTCATATTTTGACCTGTGCATATGAACCGGACTAAGCTTAAACAACGCTCGATTCCGTCCAATTCAGATTTCTCTGCAGAATGTTCAGACTAACTACATATTAAGTAATGTTGCTAAATAAGTGTTAACGGCTGGAACATGGTTATCACTAAAAGGAAGAAACCACAGTCGTATTATTGAAAAATAAGATTTACCTGAGACCTCATGGAGGCCGCCATTAATCCAGTGTAAACAATAGACCGTGTGATCCCATTTCCTGAGTAGCCCCCGCTTAGTGAAACGATGTGCTAATCATGATATTATGTTCCCCAATAATTGGAAACGGTTTGAATTTCTCGGTAGAAAAACTACGAAAGTCATAAAAAAAATAACGATGTATATTTAACATTGGATACGCTTAAACGGTATTACTCTCTCATCGGATCGTCAGTTGTCGTCGATAGCGATTTAACGTACTGATCTGGTCTAATTAATTTATTGTCAACTTTCAACGCCATTTACAGAATATATGGTTAATTTTGGAAATAAATAACGGCAAATTACGATGACGTCTGCTCTGAAATATCTGTCAACATGCGGACGTAATTTAAGGAAATCGATTATATTTTAAGGCTATATCTGTGACTAATTACGAATTTATGTATGGTCTTTGGCTACACCCGACACATTACACAGATCTAGTTGTAAATACACGTCGCTTTGTGTGGGGAAAAAATCGATAATGCGTAGTTGTGTGTGACGAGGTGTTGATCTGATGACACCACACAGCTGTGACCCTTAGGGAATGTTTTGAAATTGACGTGTCCTTTTGATGTGTGCCGCAACACCTCACTGTTGGAGACAACATGACAATTAACGATATACTCTCGATTATACACAGATCTATTAGACGGCTGGTTATTTAAAATAAAGAGTAGTTCAGTACACCTTCGCCGATATTGTTTTTAGAATTTCAGTAATATTTTCCGGAAATGGTGTTGAAAAGTTGACAAAAATTATATCACCGTATTTAGTTGTGCCGATATTGTTTTAAAAAATCAGTAATTTTTTTCCGTAAATGGTGTTGAAAATTGACAAAATATATAGCCGCATTTCTCCGATATTCGTTTAGAAAATCACCAATATTTTCTGTAAATGGTGTTGACACAAAATGCAGCGTTCACGCGGAATTCAAATAAAATACAAAATAATAATTTAATAAATAGACGCCGATGGCTACTGTGTTTGCGGCCAGTGCATTCTGGTCGTGGTAGCCACAGGCGCAGTTCGAACAGTGTTGTGAGCAGATGGAGGACAATAATTATTTCAAATTCATAAAAAAATGTTTGCTGTCCGAAAATTAATTAATTGTGACAGCAAAAAAAAAGAAGATTTTGGGACAGTAAAACATTATATGGTATAGACAGTATAGACAGTACCTCAAACTTAAAAAAACAGTAACAAACTGTCTGTGTATATATTACTTAAACTTAAAACATCAGTAACAAACTGTCTGTGTATATATTACTTAAAGACAGACACTTTAATTGTTGGTAAGTTTCTATCAATTTATAGGTATTTTTATTAAAATCATAAAATTGTGAAAATATTAAAAAATATTAAAATCACAAAAATAATATATATGGAGAATTTTTTTTTATACGACGTCGATGTTTGAACCCCCGACCCTTTCGGGAATCGGTAATTAAATCATTGAAGTCGGCGACCTTAACCTCACGACTGTTGCGCCATTTATGACAATCACAGTTATACAGAAGTGCTATCAGTATTACGCCACCATTTGAACGTAATAATTATTAAATTATTTGCAACTCCATCTACAACAATACCGTTACAGAGATACGCTATTGAAACAACATGTATTAGTACCCATAACATAACAAAGTAATGTATCATTATATATCACAGGAGATAGCTTAAAACTTTATATACTAATCATAAACAGAACAATCCGCTTGGCTCGTATGAAAATAGTTCGCGTGATATTGATTATCTCCCTTGCCGAAAGTAGTTCAGTGATTTATTAATTCCAAATAAGACGTGTTTGCGTAATGATACAAAAATAACGATGAAATTATACAAATTAGCGATGCTAGAATAGTCATTCTTGCGTACGACACACCTTTGACTCAATATCTTGTATGAGTGTGTGAAGTTTTATTAAAATATTGCACACCCTATTCAACTTAACCCTTACACCGCTATCTTAATTTTTTGTCGTCTGTTGTTTATTTACCAGTTTTATCACCATGCTTTAACATCACTTTAGAATAATTTACAACATCATGTTTTTACTGAGAAATAAGGCAAGATATAAAAGTAACAGCCGAAAATTGTTGTGCGTAGCGGTCTAAGGGTTCAGATGGTCCAGACAAGAAACTGTCTCCAGGCGTGACTGCTTGACCACGTCAAATTCATAATATTTACACTGTCCTTAAATTCATAATGGAAACGCCCATTCAACGTATTGCCTTTATATCCCAGTTCATTACATTAGCCCCACGTGACGTCGCATCCGTGTTCTATGAACACATTTTCAAGTTTGCTATTGTTGTTATAAAGCTACCAGATAATCCTTGTCTTATGTTATCTTGCATGCAAATGGTCTAAGTAAATACTTACTACAAATTTGGCTGCAACTGAGATTCAGGCGCGGATACAGAAATATGTAAATGCCAGATCGCCGCAGATGCGATTTCCTGAAACCTAGGCCACGAATTCACACTTTAAAATGTCCTGGAACCTCCCCCCGCCCCCCTGTTTATCCGCGCCTGAGATTTGTAAAAAGCATAGGCCTAAAATTGATCTAAAATCAATTTTTTTTTGGTTGTTGTAGAGATCTACATGACTGTGTAAAACCCGCAATTATTATTCGCGGCACCAACATACTTCCAGTAAACGCTTGCTCTCTTGTGTCAGTCTCTGCATGATACAAAGAACTTTCACACGAACTTAGGGTGAAATTATTCACAAACTCTAGCTTGAAATTGTCTCATATATATATACTGAGCAAAACTAGAAACGTCCCTCCATGTTTAAGGAAAGATTCATCAAAAACCAAAAGGGTTACTTTTAAAAATCAAAATGGAAAAACAAGTTCATTCATTTCTGTATCAAAGCCAATAAATTGCATTTGGATATCTTGTTAAATATTCGAGAGATAACCGGCCAAGGGCGGTAGGGGTCAAAATCAAAAATCACAAAAACTCAGAAATGTGTTACTTAATGTTTAGAGATGGAATTTCAATAAGTAATGTGGCAAATTCAGTAAATCTCGTTAGTACCGAGTGTGGCCACCATTTGCATGAATGCATGCAATGATCCTACGCCGCATCGACGTGACGTAACGCAATACCAGTGCGTTGGGCAAATTCCTCCATTCCCGTTGTAACGCCCGTGTAAGATCGCGAGCATTGTCAATCTGATGGTTAGCTCGTGCTTTGCGGCCCAGCTCATCCCATATGTGCTCAATGGGATTGAGAGATCCGGGGAGACCGCGGGCCATGGCATGACGTCGACGTTGTTTTGCTGTAAGTATTGAGTGGTGACCCTGGCTACGTGAGGGCGGGCATTGTCGTGCATCAATGTCACACCAGGACCATGCTGACGGATAAATGGTAAGGCATGTGCATTTAGCACATCTGCAACATAACGTTGTGCATTGATGTTGCCCTGTACAACAACCAAATCTGTCTTCCGGTTTCCCATGATCCCACCCCAGACCATTACGCTCCCTCCCCAAACCTGTTCTTCTCAACAATGCAACAATCGGTGAATCTTTCATTTTTACGCCTGTATACCCGTAATCTTCCGTCAGCATGACTAACTGTGAACCGAGATTCATCGGTGAACAAAACTCGGTTCCAGTCAGCCCTTCTCCAGTTCAGATGACGTCGCGCCCATAACAGTCTGGCAGCACGGTGACGTTGGGTCATTATCTGACCAGTGTACGGGCGGCGTGCCCGGATTGGTTGGGCGTTACGACGTAACCGGTTGTGAATGGTCTGCCCTGAGACACCGTATCGCCTAGCAGTGACTGTGGCTGCCAATCGACGTTGACGTAAGTGCGTCAACGTAATGTAACGATCGGCTCTAGCCGTCGTTACACGAGGCCTACCAGGTCGCTGCCGGTCGTGAACAGCCCCAGTCTGCTGGTACCGGGCTGCAAGACGATCAATCGTCTTCCGACAGCAACCAAACCGAGGCGCGACCGCCCTGGCGGCCATCCCACCCGCAAGCATCCCAATTGCCTGATTTCGCTAGTTTTCGGAAAGCCGTGGCATATCGAAAACAGTGAAAAATTAAAAAAGTTTTTTAATTTTCCGAATAGCCCCTATCGCATGAATGGTACGACTTGAACTGAATCACCTTATCGATGACAAGTATAGCGTGCATGTGCAAAACGTGGAAATCAACGTTCCGGTTACTGGCCGCTATGTAAACCGTGTGTATCGGCTAAACTCTACACGATCGTATTCCGAACATCGCCACGGTTTGAAATACATGTACTTTGAACATGTGGTACATACATAGACAGAGCTACACCGGCTATAAAACAGGGACGTTTCTAGTTTTGTTGAGTATATATAAACAGTATAAATACACACAATTTCGTGCAATTATTGGAGGGGCCAAAACATACTCTGCCCCCCCCACCCACAATCTCAATATTGGGATGCCTGCCCCCCCCCCCCCTCCCCCCCCCCACCACCTGCTCTTATGGATTGTTTACGAGATACGATTCGATATGCCTAGCTAGAGCTTAATCTCTCACCCGGTGTCGTTACATGACACTACTATTATTTAACATTATTTCGACATGACAATTTCCGAGATCAACACAACTTTTCATGTCTTTCAATTTCAAGCTGCAAGGAGACTATGAATTGATATTAACCATAATAACATGGTGAACATATTGATAATAATTTTAAAAGAAATGCATATTTTAATTTTCAAAAACTGATCATAAAAAAAATAAAATATTTTGGAATTAGATTTCTATTAATGCAAACGTTCTGCTCTGGCTGTTGATTTCTATTGGCCCGAATCTAATTTTGTGAAGATAATATTTGTTCCGGTGATAGCCATTTCTTTAAAATAAAACGGTTTACTTGTGTCACAGAGTGAGAAAGATAAATAACGGCCCGGAATCGAACCAGGGACCTCATGTTTACCGTACCATGCCCATGGCTCTACCGAGCAAGATAACAAGGCACAGATCATACACACTTCATCCCCATAGTCAGTTGCGTACTGTGACATTCTTCTCCTCGAATTCCATGTTTAATTTTGTCTCCGAATTCCATATGTTTGGGTACAATTTTGGGAGTATTTAGCAGAAATATGTCCACCCTGAATTTCATATTTTCGGAACATTTATTCATCAGTTACGACTCCACGTTGGGAGTAGTTGCGGCAAGTTAATTGTGAAATATTTTTTCTGTACTTATTACACAGAAATGAATAAGTATAATACTGACATTTCTTTCAATTGAAAAATACAGAAAATATGTCGCAATTAACAGTTGAAGTGCAAATCAGATGTCACTTGGTACTTTGCAGGGGAAACACTACGATGGCGCATGGAAACATCATTATTCTGGTACTTGGAATCAAAATGGTGGATATTAAGATCAATATGTGAGGCGCTGACAGAACCTTTAACATTTTTTATCACGAATGCAGCTACATGGATTGTTAGGCGCATTTATTTAGAGAAACAAGAGATTACTACCCGCATTGGATAATACACTAAGTGACATTTTGTTCTAACATACACCAACATAGAGGATTAAATTTGCGACAATGTTGGATTCTGGATTTTGTGGACAGGTGACAGAAATCGGAGCTGGATAAGAACCGACAGACGTGATTCTGAATATGCGTGCTTGGTCTGTGGTTATTCTTCCAGATCATGTCATGCATGTTTTAATTTCACGTCATGTCAAAGCATCACTATTGAACATAATGAATAACTTTAATATTCTACACCAGAATTAAAGTTCATTCATCGTCTGATGTGTAACTGATGAATTAAGGTAAGTTACTTGTATATGACAACTTTTGCCTCACTAATTTGTATGCCCCACAACGATAGTGGAAGGGGCATTTAGTGTTACCCTTGTCCGTTCTTCCGTCCGTCACCAACCTAGTAACTCGTAAAACGTTTAAACCGTAATAGTTACAGACCTGAAACTTGGTACATGCATGTTTGATTCAACCCCATGGTCATGGATTATCTCCCCCTTTTCAAGTTAGAGTTTTCCAATTTTGGCTTGTAGCTCGTAAAACCTTTAAACCCTAATAGCTACACACCTGAAACTTGGTATGTAGCTTCCTTATGATGAGTAGATTGGCAAAGTTTATTTTGATTCGACCCCGAGTCATGAATTATCTCCCCCTTTTTTACTTAGAATTTGAAAATTTTGACTTGAAACTCGTAAAACTTTTGTAATAGCTACAGCCCTGAAATTTGATATGTAGCTTCCTTATGATGAGTAGATGCGGAAAGTTTATTTCGATTTTTGATTCGAACCCCGTGTCATGTATTATCTCTCCTTTTTGGACACTGGAATTTTGCCTTGTTTACTATCAAAGCGATATGTGGGGTATCCGTGTTCTATGAACACATTTTCTAGTTTTGTTACCTCCCTTTATTTCTCGCGCACTGATTTGTCCGAAGCATAACTTTATGAAACTTAACACATGCATAGGTCTCACGGGACAGGGCGGAGCTAGCGTTAAAGGTACATGCCCACTCAGTAGGCACAAAATGTTCTTTATGTCAGATACATCATCGGAGACATTTTCTGGCCAGATAAACAATAATTTACCATTACCCACGTATTCTTTGGCATTATTATACGTTTTATATCGGAAGAAAATTTCCACATTGATATCAGGGACGATAACCGTGTTTCATTAAAATGTTAACGGACATTACTATTTATTCTTTGTATTTATTTTTTGATGTGCAATGATCATACTTTATAATCTGTCAATTATTTTTTCAGTTGATGCATTTAATTAGTGTAAATAAGTATAAGTTAGATAATGTGTTCGAGTCGAATATGATTAGTTAACAGCGCATGGGGGAAATTTAGGGGGCCGGAAATCACGTATTTCGGCCGCCTTAAATTACCCCACGCGCTGTTAACTAACCATATTCAACGAGACGACATTATGTAACTAATTTATTGCACGGATACGTCGAAAGCCTGAGATAAAATTATATATTTTGTCGAATTTATTGTAAGTTTAATACAAATACTATAATTACACAATTTAATTCCAGCCATTCCTCTTGGGTACCCCACTTTTATTTACATTTCCGCAGACATGTCCTCAATACCCTGCGGTCACGTGACCAGTTAAAAGTGACAAAAATATAGCAGGCGTCTGTTATCTGGTTCACAATCTTACCGAGGCTGGATTACTACGTTTGCATGCAATCAGTGTATAACCAACACAGCATGCACACCTGCGCTGCTTTATCAGTGACTACGGTGTTCGTGGTTCTATAACAATTATATCACTCCACGAGCTGTTAAGTGTTATTGGCATTTTCATAGCACTAATTAATAGTATTTTTGTATGTTCGTAACACAGCGCCATGAAACTTCATATTCGGGGTATCGATCCGAATGTCGCCCAGTCACTTGTAGCCTGTCGATCATGAATGGGTCATGTTATCAGGGCATGACTGGTTAAAGGTTACGCACCGGTATTGCTCTACTTAATTGATTGCTGATATGTGCGCATGCGCAGGTTATCCTGACATGTATAATAGGCGTTAATCTCAAGCATATAACACACGCTAGACAGTGTATCTCCGTGAATTAACATACGGGGGAAGTGGGCCAGACAGGTCCAGACAGTGATCTCCGGCAGTTAGCCCACTGTGGAGATCAAAGGATTTCGCCGCATCCGTGCAATAATATCATGCCCCATTTGCACATGAAAATACCGATACCACCGCGCGTCACTATCAATAAAATAAATATTACCAAATGATTATATCTGTATAGCGGGCACTCGTAATGTTTATAACTAGTGAAATAGTGACAATTATACACTTATTTAATTCCCATAAAGAGCATTTTTAGCCTACTGAGTGGGCATGCACCTTTAAAAAGGGGTTGGACAATTTTTGTGGCGACCGCCTGCGAACAGTGCGATATAGTCTGCGCATTGACGTTCATCCGTAGTTTTTTTGCCGAGTCTGCTTGCGGAAAACGATACTTAGTGATCACAATGACGTCCGTGCGTCAGTCCGTGCGTCAGTCCGTCCGAAATCGGTGTATGTTTTTAAATACCATATCCTAAGTCACATTGACTTGAAACATCAAATGATTATTAGTTATCATCCATATATTCATTCTGTGTCCCACTCTGTGTCACTCTGTGTTCTGTGCCCCAAAGTCAAGGTCAAATGACTTCGAAATTTGTGTTAAAGTTTTTTGATACCTTATATCTCCACATCACTTACTCAGATTTGCTTCAATCTTCAGATAAGTGTTTATTATCATCCATATTTTCATACTATAGCCCACGCATGCGACCCACATGCCCAAGATCAAGGTCAAATGACTTTCATATTGGCGTAAGAGCTTTTACATACCTTAATTGAAACTTCAAATAAATATACTCTGAGACCATCAAATGCCTCGGTGGGCTCGACATGCGGGCCACGGCCATCTGGTTTTTATTTACCGCAGGTTAAAGCTTTTAAGAACACTATATCTCAAAAACCGCTTCGCCAATTCACTCGAAGCATTCACATGTGTATTTATTATCATCAATATTTTCATCCTATGCTCAACCCCTGCAACCCCTATGCCCAATATCAAGGTCAAATTATTTTTAAATTTACCTCAAAGTTTTTGACATGCCTTCATGTGGACAGTGCGATATAGTTGTCACATTGGCCTTTATACGTACGTACATCCATATGTACGTCACTTCGTGCGTCCGGTTAAAGTTTTTTTTATTTAAGGTTAAAGTTTTTAAAGGTACATGCCCACTCAGTAGGCACAAACTGTTCTTTATAGCAATTACATAAGTGTATAATTGTCACTATTCCACCAGTTCAAAAAAGTATGTGTGCCCGCTATCCATATATAATCATTTATTAATATTTATTTCAATGATAATGAATAACGGTGGTATCAAGCTGGTATCAAATGAGGCATGATATTTTTTTATTATTTATGCTAATTAAAGGTACATACCCACTCAGTTATTTGTAGGAATTAAATAAGTGTATAATTGTGTCACTATTCCACCAGATCTAAACATTACGAGTGCCAGTTTTATGGATATAATCATTTAGTAATGTGTATTTCACTGATACCTTTAAGGACACTATATCTCTGAAACCGCTTCACCAATTAACTCTAAACTTCACATACTGTGTATTTGTCACCCACATTTTCATTATTATTTATATGTGCCCAATGTCACGGTCAAATTACTTGAAATTTCCATTAAAGTTTTTGTTGGGCCCGCTTGCAGACAGAGCGATATGGTCGGCACATTGGTGTGCATTCAGGATACAGTTTTTGGTTAAAGTGTTTTTTTAGTTAAAGTTATTGGGTATACTATCAAAGCCTCGACGGGTGCGGCATGTTTTTACGTCAACGGGCTAAAGCTTTGTTGCATTAAACAAATTGTTTGCACATCAAATGCCTCGGCGGACACGACATGCAGGCCATGGTCATCTAGTTATTATGGCATGCGATTTGATCAGACGGCCATCGCACCATGACTAGTTTAGCACTTGATCAGTAGGCAGTAGGCCATCGCACCAGGACTAGCTTAGAACTTGATCAGTCAGCCATCGCACCGGGACTAGTTTAGCACTTGCTCAGTCGGCCATCGCTCCAGGACTAGTTTAGAACTTGATCAGTCGGCCATCGCACCAGGACTAGTTTAGAACTTGATCAGTCGACCATCTCACCAGGACTAGTATAGCAGTTTGATCAGTCGGCCATCGCACCAGGACTAGTTTAGAACTTGAGCAGTCGGCCATCGCACCAGGACTAGTATCGCACTTACTCAGTCGGCAATCGCACCAAGACTAGTTCAGCCCTTGATCAATCGGCCATCGCACCAGGACAAGTATAGCACTCGATCAGTCGGCCATCGCACCATGACTAGTTTAGAACTTGATCAGTTGGCCATCGCTCCAGGACTAGTTTATAACTTGATCAGTCGGCCTTTGCTCCAGGACTAGTTTATAACTTGATCAGTCGGCCATCGCACCAGGACTAGTTTAGCACTACATTGTATATCAGTCGGCCATCTCACCATGACTAGTATCTAACTTGATCAGTCGGCCATCGCTCCAGAACTAGTTTAGCCCTTGATCAGTCGGCCATCGCACCAGGACTAGTTTAGCCCTTGATCAGTCGGCCATCGCTCCAGGACTAGTTTAGAACTTGATCAGTCGGCTATCGCACCGGGACTAGTTTAGCACTTGATCAGTAGGCAGTAGGCCATCACACCAGGACTAGCTTAGAACTTGATCAGTCGGCCATCGCACCAGGACTAGTTTAGCTCTTGATCAGTCGGCCATCGCACCAAGACTAGTTTAGCCCTTGATCAGTCGGCCATCGCACCAGGGCTAGTATATAACTTGATCCGTCGACCATCTCACCAGGACTAGTTCAGCCTTTGATCAGTCGGCCATCGCACCAGGACTAGTAGAGCACTTGATCAGTCTGCCATCGCACCATAACTAGTATAGCGCTTGATCAGTCGCCCATTGCATCATGCCCAGTATAGCACTTTATCAGTTGGCCATCTCACCATGCCCAGTATAGCACGTGATCAGTCGGCCATGCCGAGTATAGCACTTGATCAGTCGGCCATCACACCAGGACTACCTTAGCACTTGATCAGCTGGCCATCGCACCAAGGCTAGTATATCACTCGATCAGTCGGCCATCGCACCAGGACTAGTTTAGAACTCTATCAGTCGGCCATCCCACCAATACTACTTTAGCACTTGATCAGTCGGCCATCGCACTGGCACTAGCTTAGCCCTTGATCAGTTGGCCATTGCACCAGGACTAGTTTATAACTCGATCAGTCGGCCATCACACCAGGAGTACCTTAGCACTTGATCAGTCGGCCATCGCACCGGGACTAGTTTAGCCCTTGATCAGTCGGACATCGCACCAGGAATAGTATAGCACTCGACCAGTCGTCCATCTCACCAGGACTAGTTTAGAACTTGATCAGTCGGCCATCGCACCAGGACTAGTTTAGAACTTGATCAGTCGGCCATCGCACCAGGACTAGTTTATAACTTGATCAGTCGACCATCGCACAAGGAATAGTTTAGCCATTGATCAGTCGGCCATCGCACCAGGGGGGAATGATAGCACTCGACCAGTCGGCCATCGCCCAAACTAGTTATAACTTGATCAGTCGGCCATCGCACCAGGACTAGGTTTAGAACCTTTTGATCAGTCGGCCATCGCACCAGGAATGTATAGCACTCGACCAGTCGGCCATCGCACCAAGGACTAGTTTAAAACTTGATCAGTCGGCCATCGCCACCAGGACCTAGTTTAGACTTGATCAGTTTCGGCCCATGCACCGGACTAGTTTATAACTTGATCAGTCGACCATCGCACCAGGAATAGTTTAGTCATTTCAGGTCGACCATCGCAAGTATAGCCCTTGATCATCGGCCCATCGCACCAGGACTAGTTTAGCTTGGATCAGTCTGCATCGCACCAGGACTACTGCGTACCTGCCTAACCCTAACCCTAACCCTTGATCAGTCGGCCATCGCACCAGGACTAGTTTAGCCCTTGATCAGTCGGCCATCGCACCAGGACTAGCTTCGCCCTTGATCAGTCGGCCATCGCTCCTGGACTAGTTTAGAACTTGATCAGTGGCTATCGCACCAGGACTAGTTTAGCACTTGATCAGTAGGCAGTAGGCCATCGCACCAGGACTAGCTTAGAACTTGATCAGTCGGCCATCGCACCAGGACTAGTTTAGCTCTTGATCAGTCGGCCATCGCACCAAGACTAGCTTAGCCCTTGATCAGTCGGCCATCGCACCAGGACTAGTATATAACTTGAATCCTCGATCTAGTGGCGATCCATCGCACCAGGACTAGTTTAGCCATTGATCAGCCGGCCATCGCACCAGGACTAGTAGAGCATTTGATAAGTCTGACATCGCACCATAACTAGCATAGCGCTTGATCAGTCGCCCATTGCATCATGCCCAGTATAGCACTTGATCAGTTGGCCATCTCGCCATGCCCAGTATAGCACGTGATCAGTCGGCCATGTCGAGTATAGCAATTGATCAGTCGGCCATCACACCAGGACTACTTTAGCACTTGATCAGCCGGCCATCGCACCAAGACCTGTATATCACTCGATCAGTCGGCCATCGCACCAGGACTAGTTTAGAACTCGATCAGTCGGCCATCACACCAGTACTACTTTAGCACTTGATCAGTCGGCCATCGCACTGGGACTAGCTTAGCCCTTGATCAGTTGGCCATTGCACCATGACTAGTTTATAACTCGATCAGTCGGCCATCATACCAGGAGTACTTTAGCACTTGATCAGTCGGCCATCGCACCGGGACTAGTTTAGCCCTTGATCAGTCGGCCATCGCACCAGGAATAGTATAGCACTCGACCAGTCGGCCATCTCACCAGGACTAGTTTAGAATTTGATCAGTCGGCCATCGCACCAGGACTAGTTTAGAACTTGATCAGTCGGCCATCGCACCAGGACTAGTTTATAACTTGATCAGTCGACCATCGCACCAGGAATAGTTTAGCCATTGATCAGTCGGCCATCGCACCAGGAATAGCATAGCACTCGACCAGTCGGCCATCGCACCAGGACTAGTTTATAACTTGATCAGTCGGCCATCCACCAGGACTAGTTTAGAACTTGATCAGTCGGCCATCGCACCAGGACTAGCGTATAACTTGATCAGTCGACCATCGCACCAGGAATAGTTTAGACATTGACCAGTCGGCCATCACACCAGGACTAGTATAGCACTCGATCAGTCAGCCATCGCACCAGGACTAGTTTATAACTTGATCAGTCGGCCATCGCACCAGCACTAGTTTAGAACTTGATCAGTCGACCATCGCACCAGGAATAGTTTAGCCCTTGATCAGTCGGCCATCGCACCATGACTAGCTTGGCACTTGATCAGTCGGCCATCGCACCAGGATTAGTTTAGCACTTGATCAGTTGGCCATCGCACCAAGACTAGTTTAGCACTTGATCAGTCGGCCATCGCACCGGGACTAGTTTAGCTCTTGATCAGTCGGCCATCGCACCAGGACTAGCATAGCACTGTATTAGTTGGCCATCGCACCAGGACTAGTTTAGAACTTGATCAGTCGGCCATCGCACCAAGACTAGCATAGCACTTGATCAGTCGGCCATCGCACCATGACTAGCTTAGCACTTGATCAGTCGGCCACCGGCATGACTAGTAGTCTGCCTGTAGCTGAAGTCATGCAAGTCATCCTGCGTTACAGACAGAAGTTGTGGTCGGGGGTGTAGTGTAGTCATAGACAAAAACTGGTGGTGGTGGTGATACACATTGTTCCCACTGTGGGATATATGCCGGAACTTTTAGGACGCCAAATGTAGATGGCTGGTGTGTGTGGGGGATCATTGTTTTGTGTTCCCGGCGGTGGTGTGGAGAACAATGATGAATTACTGATGAATTATTGTATTGAACACACATATTATATGATCATACGATATTCTCATTAAATATACCAATACTATACGATTACGATATGTATACGATATTAGTATATACAAATAGGTAAGGAGCAGAAAAGCGCTAATGTACTTACTTTGGAGTGGGCCATTTGTTGTTGTTGTTGTAACCACGTGATAATATACCTTGAACTTGTGCAAATGTTTTATATCTTCATTGTTATACATGTATTGAAGTACACAACTGCTTGTGTTAATCTTTCCAATCTTGAAAACGTCTTTGAACTTCTATTGGAAATTAACAACTCGTAATCAAGTAATTTGATTGCACGAGCACGAGCTGTAGAACAACGAAGGCTCATGCAATGATGCTGTTTGATTTGAAGCATAATAGTGAAGTATTTTGAAATAATTAATTCGACACATACCGTGGTGTCAGCGTGTAAGTGCACACACGAATGAACACGACAGGTTGGAACCAACCTGTCGTGTTCGTTCGTGTGTGCACGTACACGCTGACCCCACTGTATTGGCATAATGAGCGTGGGCGGTTCTCTAGTACATACCGTTATCATCTGTTTGCGGGGCCAACCACAATGATCTATGAAACGCTCTGTGTCCTTATAAATGACGACTTCATCCAGAGTTTCTTGTGTATCCGCGTGATTAATCTGTAATACACACACCGTTATTTGTTTTTGCAAGCCATCTTGAACGCCATCTTGGATTATGGAAAATGCACAAGGGTGAAAGAGTGTCATTCGTCTGATTACAATAATATAGATATTGACTTAACCCTTTGAACCCGAAATCTCACTATAGCGGTTTATGCAAAAAGTGCAGACCCAGATGAGCCGGCTCGTAACGAGCCGTCTCATCAGGATCTGCACTGTTTGAAAGTAACTTTCATATTTCTTAGAACAAAAACACCCCCTTTTCATAAATGGACGAATCGGAAAATCATTTTGTGACCATTGGATTGGTCGGAACATCAGCATATCACAGTCCATTCCAGTTACTTAGGGTTGAAAGGAGTTTACGTACAAGCATGAAACTTCGCATGTTTGTAGACCACGTCTGTCATGTTAACTTAGGGATATGGAGCCATCTCGGAAAACTACTATGGGAGGTGTGGCAGCCATTTGTCAAAACGACCGCCAAAAATGTCTACAGTCAGGTCAGCGTGTAAGTGCACACACGAACGAACACGACAGGTTGGTTCCAACCTGTCTTCTTCGTTCGTGTGTGCACTTACACGCTGACCCCACTGTATTAGAGAACAGGTATAGTATATACAGTGCTGGGTATCAAAGTATCATTATATGTACACATGAGTGTACTAACATCAATTTATGCTCACCGATGGCAGATTTTTAAGATGGCCAAATTTAAGTTTCTTGATAAAATGTATAACTAATGAGTTTTCAATATCGTGTACTAGCCGGCCTTGTGTTTTTATTGGTGAACCTTTCAATGTTGAGTACCACACAGTTTTTTTATGGAAATGTAATATATGGATATAAGGGATTCATAAACTGTCGGATGCCAATTTGCCAATATGTGTAGTATTTTTCGTAATTTATCTAATTAATATATTAATTAGGTCAAATCACAAACTCGGCAATAGCCACATTAATACGTCAGGTAGACACTTAATTTTGGTGTATACACCTATGTTTCCGATACCAAGGAATACATCTAACATAATGGCAGTGACTTAATTCCATTCCATGGCAGTACATCCAAAATTGCCGCCGTATATGAGCAAAGTTGTCCTAAATTCGTCATAAATCTTCTTTTCTAAGTATGTGTGCATATATGGCAATAGTATAATCATGTGAAGTGTATATTACAATTTCAGTAATATCATCCAACTGCATTAAATCCAATATATAATTAGTTTTAAGTTGAATTAAAGGCTCGTCTATCGTCTAGGATATTAATTATGTCAAATCACACATTTAGGAATAGCTCGCTTAGTGAGTCACCTAGTAACTTTGTTTGGTTTCTACAAATACATCAATATGACGGCATTATTAGCAGAGCCTCGCCCATCCCGTTTCCTAAGCATTGCCAGATAGTTTTCCCATTCACGGCACTAACCTACTATTCTCTATATATCTTCATTTAAAACACTTTAAACAGAGCCGTGATGAAAACACGTTTCTCATTGTTTATATTATTACATTATTTTGTTCAAAGAGTCCTGAAATAAAATAAGTCCAGCGGTCCTAGTATCGTCATATAGAGAATAGTAGGTTAGTGCCGTGAATGGGAAAACTATCATGCAAGGCTTAGACAACGGGATTGGCGAGGCTCTGTCGAGCAAATCCCGTTTCCGTGCCGCGCCAGATATGTTTCCCATTCACGGCACTAACCTATTATTCGATTTATCCCGTCAACACCTACAAACGGCTTTAAAATGCAAACAAAATAACCTTAGTCACCGCACATATGCATACGCAGTGATTCGGTATGTATTGACAGGATATCAAAAAAATTTCACGGCACCGTGTTTGGTTTAACTCAAATGTCATTTGACATAGGCCTTCAAAACGGGGGCCGTTTGTGTGGGCTATAGAACTAAAGTATCGATGATGATAATTAAGGCTATACAGTTTGAAGGCAATCCGACGTTCGGTAATCGAGACACTTTGACATGTAATAGGTAACTGAAACATTTCACGCAAATCTCGGACAGAAATATGGAGGGTGGCGACAATACGTACCACAGACTTTCTTTCGGGGTACATACATGTATACATAAACATGGACATGTCGGTTTTATTCCCAAAATAATGATCATAGATAGTCAATAGTTTAAACGTGGCATCGCAATCCATCTGACATTAGTCATACACTACCTTCCGGATGAACTGCCTCAGAAGAACGTTGTACACATTTCCGATATTGAGCTCGTCCGTGTAGTCTGAGCCGCGGAGGTAGCTGACTACGCATGGCGCCAAATATGGAAACCCTGGCCCTCCGCTCAATAACGACAGCACAATCGCCTTGCCTGTAGTTAGTGGATAAGTCCAGTATATATATACATGTACATGGTATTTGGCACCAAGCTGATCAGGCAATGCTATGAAACGCGTAGGAATTCCAATGTTTCTGAGCCTACAGGTACATACACTATTGAAATCTACTCCCGTACCGTCCGTAGTAATTTGGACGGTACTGGAATAGATTGCAAGAGTTACTGTTCGGAAATATTCGGAACCGAACATGATAAACTTGATATCAACAAAGAATATGCTGGTATTATATTGATCACATAACGTTGTGTTGCTAGCTGATAATCAAATATATACAGTTTATTTAATCAGGTGAACTTATTATCGTGAATTAATGCACGAATGAGTGTGACCTTGTACGGGTGTCAGAAGGGTTTTATATTATGTTCACATGTATCGCATGTCAAAACATTTTAGCAATCGTTCAACATATGCCGAAGAAAAGACTGGTTAATACATAAACTGGGTAAAATTGATTGTAGCTAAGTGTGACAGACGGATGGATACTCCAGTAGCCGATTTCATCAACATTGTAAAGTATTCTTATGTAGCAAAGTATACTTTGAGGGAGCAATCATTTATTTTTCCTGAAATGCATTATTTCATATAGAACTAACAACTGCATATATTGGATGATTAAAAGTATGCATAATTATTACAAAATGGCTGTGATAATGTAATAAATTCAGCTATAATAAAAATTAATAAATTTATTCTTATATTGAAAAATTCTCCCTCAAAGTATACTTTGCTAGATAAGTATACTTTGCAATTTTGGTGAAATAGGCTACAGGTACAATGTTCCAGCCGCTATTCATGTGCGACGTATAAAAACTACCAAATATATTTTATGTTTATAAAACATAGTTATACCTCACCATGGTCATATGAATGGTCACATATGTGTGTCACATGTATCCAGTTTCGAAATATAAATTAACTAATGAGTTATAGGCTGTATTTAAGTTATGGCATAATGAAGAAATATTTAACATTGTTGACGCAAAAATGGATAAATATTTCGGCAAACGGTTTCGCTATGACGGTCAGACATGTCAAGTTCATGTCAGTGTTTTTTTTTGCCTTTTCAGGGGTCCGTTTCACTAAATTTCGTACGACTAAATTGTTCGTAAGTGCAATTTCGTCTGGAAATTTCAATTGAAGGATTTACATTTATTGAACATAGGCTGCATGTGCAGCCTATGCTCAATAAATGTAAATCCAACAATTGTTTACAAGAAAATATTGTTAATGTGAAATGTACAGACTATCAAAATTGTGCACTTACGAACATTTTAGTCGTACGAAGTTTAGTGAAACGGGCCCCAGATATGTCCACATGTATCAAGTGAGTGAATATTACGTAAGCCATCTAGTAATATTGGCTATGTCATGTTGAACATGCTTCAACAACCTTGTAAATGCCAGTCTAGACACAGGCACTTGTGCCTAGCCATAAATAAAACACTTATGTATTTATATTTGAGATATACATGGATATAGATATACATCACAGGGGCGGATCTAGAGTTGTGGTTCCGGGGTTGTCCCAACCCTCCCCCCGCCCCCGTTCAGCCACGGAGTTTAGATAGGTCACAGTTTACTACCAGTTGGAGTCTGAATTTAAATTTCGTAACCTCAGGAGCTCGTCAAACTAGACAACCCCACGTTCCACAAATGCTGAAACCACCCCTGCATCATAAACGTATAGTAGATGAAATAAAAGTACATGTATAGCATACATGATTGTGTAGACCAAAAGCATATTTGCACCGATATGATCATTCTAGGCCGCCATACAAAGTACTTTGCTTGATATGATGTCCTACATGCTGCCGCGTGCATAACCGTAATTTGATATACGTACGTTTGAATTATGATTGGATCTTGAAACATTATATCGAGCACCAGTAAGTGGTCATTAAACATATGGGGGCCGTTTAATTAAACTACGTACGACTAAAGTGTTTGTAAGTACATAATTATGATAGTGTGTAAGTTTCACATTAACACTGTTTTCTTGTGAACAATTATTGGATTTACATTTATTGAGCATATGCAGCCTATGCTCAATAAATGTAAATACATCAATTGAAATATCCAGACGATGCTAAATTTGCACTTACGAACATCGTACGCAGTTTAGTGAAAGGGCCGGATTTTCGATATATTTACCTACTGGGTCCGCCATTCAAAGTGTGACGCTATTTCCCCTAACAGAAGCGCAACGTTTGTAAATATGATATATCTTCTCATTAGGTGCACACTCACTGGGCTTGTATCATAGCGAATAGCAGGTTAGTGCCGTGAATGGGAAACAATATCTGGCAAGGTTTAGGAAACGGGATGGGCGAGGCTCTGCCGTAGCAAGTCTCTGTCCAAAATTTATATCCCAGTAAACTCCCACGCCGAACTACTTTCCGTAACCGTGAGGCGCAGTTAAACTAATTCTTAAGAAAACGGAAAATAAACACATTTTCTTGATGAATTTAATTCAAATGCTGGAATTATAAGGAATTAATGGCCTTTTTGTGGAATTTATCGGGGATATAAACTTGGAAAAGTCGCGGGAATACTGGACGAGGCCTTCCGGCCTTCGTCCAGTATTCCCGCGACTTTTCCAAGTACCCCTATACATTCCACAAAAAGGCCATTCATTCCTATTTATACCCCGATACATTCCACAAAAAGGCCATTCATTCCTATAATAACCGAAACAGTCATTGTATTGCATGATATTTGAGAGGTGGAAACTCTAGTAATTGTGTGGAACACCCTTCTCTATTAGGTTCATAGCAAATTACGACCATACACGTTTATTGAGCTACACTGCTCGAAATCAAATCATTGTCGTCGTTGTTGCATGTGTGTGTGTAGATTGGTTACACACACATTTGCATTGACAACACTGTGAAAGCTTCTCTCACAACGCTCTAAATGAAACAAAAATGCAGCAAACAAGACTCGCATTACATATAATACCAACTACTGTCTGTTTCACGAAAGCTGCCCAAATTTTACGGCCATATAGACAATTCAAAAACAATATTGTTTTCGATAATATTAAATTAAAGAAAATTTAAGAATGTGCCTTCTTTTTATTTCGTGAAATTCGGTCAAATATTGATTTTATTACGAAAAATTGATTTGTCTATGGGAATTTAACATGGGAGAAAAAGTGGTAAGGAAGTGTGGGAGGAGTCAAAATACGAAAAAAAATTGAAATTGACTCCGAAACTGACTAGATAGCTTTGATATGATCTAACTAAGAAAACAAAAGTTAAATTTTAAAAATCAGTCCAGTATTTCTAAAATTCAAAAAATATTCCCCATGTTAAATCCCCATAGACATCTTCACGGAGTTGTTTTTTCGCAATAAAATCAATATTTGACCAAATTTCACGAAATAAAAAGAAGGCTCATTCTTAATTTTTCCTTTAATTTAATATTATCAAAAGTAATCTTGTTTTTGAATTGTTTATATAGCCGTAAAATTTGGGCAGCTTTTGTGAAACAGACAGTAGATGATTATAACCCGTATTTATTCACGTACAATGTAGCCACATTGACAAAGATAACGCGTATAATATTATCTTTGTATCGTGCATATCTGTCATGAAATGTACGCACTCAAATTGACCTCGCCAATGTTCACTTCTTATGAAACATATCCACATACAAACATATTTCATCGAGCTATGTATCATGTATTGTTAACTAATGTTGTCGAAATGTTGTGACCTGAGTGAAATAAAGGAGTATTATTATAAGGAATCTAGTTTACCCAGTAATTTGAACCATTCGTTGGCAATAGCGTTTTCGTTGTTGACTGGGAATAAATGGCGTCCCTGGTCTTGACCTTCAAACATGTCCACTGTCTTCTGTAAAAGCAGGAAACATAAATAGAGAATAATAGGTTAGTGCCGTGAATGGGAAAAAATATCTGGCAAGGCTCAGGAAACGGGATGGGCGAGGATCTGCCGAACACATCCCGTTTCCGTGCCGCGCCAGATATTTGTCCCATTCACGGCACTAACCTACTATTCTATTATCCCGTGAACACCTACAAATGGCTGTAAAATGCAAAAATAGTATTGACTGGATATCAAAAATGTTTCACGGCACCGTGTTTCACGGCACGTACGCACTGTGTTGACGGGATAAATACCTGTACATGTACATGTGCAGTGGATCACTCGACCTATAGTTCATCAAACCTGAAAATTGGTAAGCTATGATGACAAGCCAAATGCACAATAATTCCTCAAATCCGAGGTTGAATTATTGACTATTGTGCATGTTGCTTGGCATAATGTTAATGACCTGTGGGGCCAATGATCATCATATGCTTTCAGCATAATTGCTTCTTAAATGTGATGGGACATTAGTATAACATACATGCGAATATTCCCTTGTTACTATATCCTATGGCTGTCCGATTAGCGCAATCGGTACCAATATAGTACAAAGCAGCAAATGCAATACATCAACATATTGCCATACCTGTGGTGATGGTGGTGGACGATTATATTCATATAAACTACCATCACACTTGAAATGATCGGTACACTGTAATTAGTTTCAATAGAAACAACAGTTACCAGAGCATCATAGCCGACATTCACATTTAATCAACTGTTCCAAAGTCTTAGCGGTGCATAGCAAATACGGTTCTCATGCGACTCTGTCTAGTGCGGAATAGTGACGGTGTAGGGTATCATAAAACTATTTTACTTTGAACAAGAGTAGATACACCTGTTCGGTAGTATGCTGCATGAATGTGATATGTCAATGGGGATAGTTATGGAACCAGTATGGAAACAGATGTCAAGTACAGGGATGTCGTGAGTCATAGTGTGGATGGGAACTATGTTAGAAACCTTCTGTCAAAGCACTCGAACCACTTTGCCGTGCTACTGGTAGTTCTCTACCGACTGAGCTAACCTGGAAGATACGTACACACTGCATTATGACAGAAACGTACATAACTCATGTGACTTATCCAGGAGCAGCCATGTCTTTGGAACAGGTGGCTAAATTTAAATGTCGGATTCATTGTTTTGGTAACTGTCCAAGATAGATGTTCAAATTGTATTTTTGGCAACACAGTGAATGGGAATGGGATTAATGTCCCAGCAACTACTACGGTCATATGCATACGGAACCTTGGTTCATATATAATATATTATATCATCTGAAATTGTATGAACAGCACAAGAAAGTTCCCTCGGTTTTTGAAATTGTCATTGTTATGCCCTCGGTGAAATTAAAATTGGGAGGCATATAGTGTTTGATCTGTGTGTGCGTGTGTGTGTGTCTCTTTGTATGGTTAAGAAACTTGCCGTATTTTCTCCAATCTGCAATCTGGGGCATTTACGTTCACTGTTTAAGTTATATTGTTTACAATTGAGTAATCGTCACACAGTCTCCATCATTATATAGATGAAAACTTGATATGTGCATACACGAGTGTTGTGTGATGTATAGAAAAACTATTTTGGCCCAATTCACGTTAATAATTCAATAGTACGTATGCAATAATGGAGACACCGTATGTTGACTGTGTACTTTGATTGCTATGTTTAAATTAATGATATTGCAGGCTATAGTCAATATGCAATCTACTCATTGTGAGAAACAAAGGATGAGTGTGCTTGTTGGGTAACACTATACTGATAACAATGTATGTATTGTCTTAGAAACCTATTGTTATTGTATTATAACATACACTACAAAGTAGCAAATGTAATCGAATACACATGTTGGGTAAACTGATATTACACGATATTTGTTGTCTTAGGAACCCATTATAATTCAATTGCAATACACAATACGCAATAGCAAATGCAATATATCAACACATTGTCATACCTGGTGTGATGGTGGTGGACAAACATGCATAGCAATAGCCACGGTGCCCACACGTTGTGATAATCAGTTTCCGTAGCTCGAATAATTAACAGAGCATCGGATCTGACATACAAAATCAATCAACACTTCCAAATCTTTGGCGACGTGTGACATAATACATTTCTCATTATGACTATGTCACATTTCAACCACATTAATATGCACGTGGTAACATATGCATGCATGATACCGGTGTTATATAAACTCAGATTGTGCATGGAACCAGTCTAGTTAACAGGAAACAGTTGCCCAATTCAGGGAAATAGTATGAATGATCGTAGACAGCATGATATGGGACCATCAGCAAATAAACATCTGAAATATGTTATGTGGAAGGAAACACACTTACCCGAGTCTTAATGTTTTGAATGCACCAATTATGTGGCCTTGACCTTGGGCATAGCCAAGTATGTGACATCGACCTTGGTTATTTTTTTGGGAGATCCGAGGATCGTGGCTTTGTCACAGCATGATTTAGGACAATCGCAATAATGTCTATGCCAATTATCAATAAGATACGTTAATGGAAACATAAAAGATGTGACATTGTGGATTCATCATGCATGGCAGTGGACGATCAGTGGAATGCGTGTATGAAATATGAATGAGCTATGTGAAAGGAAACATAAATTATATGACATTTACACGACAATTAAGGTTTTCAATGCATTATGTATATGACCTTGACATTGGGTTTACCGGGAGTCCAACGATCGTGGATTTGATATTGCAGGATAGACGACAACCAGAGGAATCCATGTGTTAAATATCAAGATGCTAAGTGAAAGGAAACATAAATTATAATACATTTTCCCGAGTGTTTCTTTTGTGACAAACGGGACGAGACGGACGTAAGGGACGTACGGATACAGGTAACACTATATGCCCACACCCCTCACCATTAAGTGGCGGGGACATAATACGTTCTAAGACATGCCCGATTCGCTATGCAGCAAATAGAAAACAATATATAATTTTCAAATCACTTAAATATAACACATTCAATTAAGCAAAGCGATATCAAAATACATTTATTTTTATTTCGCGGCCATCTTCAACTACTACTTCAGATGCAAATGTTTTATATTTCACATGTAGTAGTCATCATCAAACGATTTACATCTAGAAACATGTGGAAGTATATGTATGTATGACAAAATAGTCTTTGGCGGCCATTTTGAACTTGTCCAAATGAAATACATTGTAACAATTACTCGAATTATTTCATGTGTTCAATAAATACAAAGTATAACATTTAAGCAAATAAAAAATTAATTGATAGCAAAGATACGCAACACTATATAAATCAGTGGAGTTGTATTTACATTTTGATGGCCATTTTTAATTTATGCAAATGTAGGAAATGTCATTTTACCTCGTATATTTTCCCAAACCATTATGAGTGTGCACATACTTGACTAAATATAGCAAGTTAAAGCATTGCAAACATCAGTTGAGAACAGTGATGTGTAACATGAAGGAAACTTGGTTGACATCTTGGATTTATGCCAATTAAGGGGTGTTAACGATGTTGAAATCGCGTTTACCCGATCAGACCTTGAAGGGCACATATGAAAGGTAATCTGGGCAAGATTGTGTGGTTTCTGCCACAAGTGGACACACAAACATTTGTGTTCATTTAGTATGATAATCATTAAATTCCTTGACTGATATCATCGTAAACGAGGCATAGACTACATGTAGTTTCGTACGGTATCAATACACTATTTTCATAAACATCATATCATAAACTATCATACTTAAGCGCACATGTACACAGGGCGATTTTGAATACTTTTGGAATGTGACTTTCAGGAACCTCTCAAGCAGTTAAAAGTAGCGTAAGATCTTCCACCACCGACATATATACTATCCTTACCTTTAACAGTTCTTTAAAGAAGAGCGTGAAAAACTCTCGTAGAGGGCCACCGAGGTCCGTGACATCTTCGACAACGCCGCGAGTCACTAGCCGGACCCCGATGGGACTCAACTCGACACCGGGCTGTTTCAGGTACGACATACCCGTAGTCAGGATGTCCGATCTCGACACGTTGATCACACATTTGGGCCTGGTCTGCAGCTTACGCATACTCTCCAGTATACACCGCAGACTTTCTTCTCAAAAATATCAAATATGTATTAGTACCTACTGTCTGTTTCACGAAAGCTGCCCACATTTTACGGATCTATCTACAACGTAATGTTTTATTTTTTGATAAATAATAATATTATTTTTAGCAACATTTAATAATGAGCCTTCTTTTTAGTTGGCGAAATTTTGTCAAATATTGATATTATTACTAATTGTTACATGGTTTCCGTTGTTTGAACATATGTGCACACATCGTCACTACGCGGAAGTGCCTTCATGACGTCATTACTTCATGACGTTCATGACGTTCATGACGCGGCCCCGGAATATGAATACCGAAAAGTATCTACATGAATGCGACGATTTATAAAAGTACTGAAAATACTGAATATAATGCTCAAATTACATCAGTTTTTTGTTGGAAATGTAACAATAACGTTTGATCATGTCCAGCCGTGTGCAAACGTTTGCTGTGGCCCTCGGGAACTGTTTGAACCCGCGGCGGCCGCGGGATCAAACAGTTCCCGAGGGCCACAACAAACGTTTGCACACGGCTGGACATGATCAAACCTTATAATATATGTTTCAATGGGAGCTTAACAGGGTGGCAAGGAGCTGAAGGAGCGGCAGAAGGAGTCGACAAACGAACCATTGTTTAAATTAAATTGATATAGACCTTGGAAATGATCTAACTAAGAAAAACAAACATTCCATTTTGATATATGTCCACCTGTTCTGAAATTAGACATTTGAACCCCCATGTTAAATCCCCATAGACACCTGAGGCGATTTAACATGGGGAAATTGTTAGTTCGCAATACAATAAATATTGGACTAAATTTCACGAAATAAAATGAAGGCTCATTCTTAAAGTGTTGACACAATTTAAATGTGCATACACACTCAGTAGACACAAACTGTTCTGTATATCAAAGACAGCATCTGAAACATGTTCTGGCAAAATAAACATTAATTCACCATTACCCCATGTAATGATTGGCATTATAATACATTTTATGTCAGACATAAATTTCAACACTGATATCAGGGGCGATAACCGGTGTTTCCTTAAAATGTTAACGGGCATTACTATATATTTTTTGATGTACAATGATCATACTATATAATCAGTCGAAAATACATTCATTTTTTGTTTCAGTATAAATAATTAAAAATGTCAGCCCTCATTTGCATATGAAAATAGCCTGATACCATCGCGTTTCACTATCAGTAAAGTAAACATTACTAAATGATTATATCTGTATAGCGGGCACTCGTGATTTTTAGAACTGGTGGAATAATAACACAATCATACACTTATTCAATTCCTATAAAGAACATTTTGTGCCTCCTGAGTGGGCATGTACCGTTAATAGTATTGAGCAAAATATTGTTTTTGCACATTGTTAATATAGCCGTAAAACTGGGACAGGTTTCGTGAGACAGACAGGAATTTGGACGATACAAGTCGAGTGATAGTTCAGAAAGTTTCAAACAATGGAAATTGCGTGTGTCGTTGTCCGCGGTAAATTTTGCATAGTCGCTGACAACAACGAGCAAAATGAAAACATAAGGGTTATGATGTTACCCTCTTTGATAAATTATTTTAGTCAATTCACATTTTTGCACATTTTTATATGGAAATGCATGTACATGTTAAAACTTCGCTATTGCACTAGTTACAATGTCGATAGTAAATGTGTACATGTACCTTTATAATACAGAAATACTAATGTGAAATCGCAGCCATCGATGGCTGCGATTTCACATTAGTATTTTTGTATTATAAAGGTATCCGATATAAATGGGCGAACATTCCACACTTATGTGAGGTGAGCTAGTCAACTATTATTGAGAAAATAACATTCAGCAGGCAAGCTTGTCCACTCTCACTTGGTTCATCGTGTTGGTTTTCATCTGAATAACAAATATACCAATGCATTTCCAATTGATAATATGCGGTGTTTACGGAACCCCGCAGGGGACATATATTTTTTTTATTAATTCTTTCCCACGAAATAACAATTCGTTCCGTCATTTCCCTCGAAATGCGGTAAGGCCCTGAAATCGCATCCGGTTTTGCCAAAATTTAATTTTCTCAAAAATATATAAATTTTACCAGTTTTGTTAAATACAAAATCTCATCTCTTTAAATGGGCCGCGCTCTGTGACAACCAGCCTTAATGACAACGTCATGAAAGGCTGAAAATGACGTCGCAAAGTTACGCATAAATTTACAAACGTCACGTCGGATTTTGACATTGAAATTGTTGCGTCATTGAAATAAGTTGTCCTATTTATAGCTGTACGCTTTACGGCTCACACATATGTTAATGTTGGATATGCGTGGCAGAATTGTAGTTGCTTTCATAGTGGTTCAGATAGGTGTCTTTTATTTATTCGGTTTCCTTCGAGGAAATACGTAGTAATTTTGTCGATTATTTTTTATACAAATGGGCATATTGCATTTATGATTTGTATCATATATTATATGGACGACTTGTGAAATGACATTTGAAACTAAATAACCATACGACCGGTAATTTTAGATAACACATAACAACATCAATAATATGTAATCATAATGCTAATATTTCTTTTAAACTTTATTTATATATTTATATAACAATTACACAAACAATTGTAGTCGGCGTAGATGGAGGCGTCTGCATGTTTCTTAACTTGGGTTGAAACCGGAATACTCAAAGAAAACAAACTTTTCCTGTCTGGCGACCACCATCAGATATGCATGTACTTACAACTTGAAGATCGAACCAGGGGCGCATGTGTGCGCTCTTTACTAATTATGCTATACGGTCCCGTTCAGATTAGAGCGGGATCGGGTGTTTTCGGCCGTCTAATACGGAACCGTACTCGCTGTACAAACCCAGTTCCGATTTTGGGATTTATTTATGGGCATTCCATTCACGTGGGAAGGTGAGCCACCATGTGGCGCCATTATGTGGCTCCACAGGGCGCCACCGTGTGCTGTCGATGTGGTTCAATAGCCTATGCTGCTTACATTTATGATATCTACCCGTGTGCAAAGTTTCACGTTTGTTTCCAAAAGTGCACAAACATGTCCTTATCCCACTGCACTATTATAGATTAGACTGCATTACGCATTTTGATAAGTCACGCTAACTTTCATGTAAACGTGACAAGCCTTAAGTATAAGTTAGATGATGTATTCGAGTCGAATATGGTTAGTTAACAGTGCATGGGGGGAATTTAGGGGACATGACATGACAGAACCGTATTACTCCGCTTGCAGTCACTGCTTAACCAACCCGGCCTGCACATATGCGCAGTCTGATCAGTGTCTACAGTATTCGGTGTTCTGATATAGAGCCATCTGGGCGCGGGCTTATACTTTTTTCTGACCGCATTCAAATTCGTATTTTGTCGTGTGTGCCGAGGATGAACACAGCTCAACCCGGCATCGACCAGTCATTATTTTCTGATTTCGATTAAAAAAGAAAAGAATACATGTACTCATATTTATTTTTAAACACGACGGAAATTATAGTCATTATTGGTAGGTGGTAAACTAACCCGAATGTTTTGCACAAATAGAAAATTCGGGTTAGCGGTAAACATTAAGGCGGAACAGCATCTACACTGGTCACACATACAGACTGTGGATCGTATATTAGTGGATTACTGCAATTCGCGAATGCGCAGGTTATCCTGACATGTAGAATAGGCGTTAATCTCAAGCATATAGCATGATATAGCACACGCTAGACAGTGCATCTCCGTGAATGATCATATGGGGGAAGTGGATCAGACAGGTCCAGACAGTGATCTCACCATCAAAGGATTTCGCTGCATCCGTGCAATAACACACTCAGGTAAATCTGCATTCATGTATTCATGACTTAATTATGTGTTACGTAGATTTACATATTGCATGATCATATTTATGAAAGGTCTTGGTTTACAGATGTCGTTCTATGGAAAGCGATTTAATTCGTATTGGCAATACTTTCTGCACTATTTGTCGCAAATTTAAAACTCACGGGGAAATGAACACGCGCAATATAATATATCAACCTGCCGGTATTTTTATCAGAACATTTTGTAACAATTATACAATCGTGTATGTCACATCGCCCCATTTTCCCGACATTGACAGGTTTATGTATGTATCTCTTTTTTCAAATGCAAATCAAAATTGCAAACCCACACACATTTAAAAATACACAGTAATGGATAATTTTGCCCTGAATGTTCTGTTGGTCACTTTTGATTTTAACAACTATACATTCCATTTTCTAAATAAATACGCATGCTGTCGCGCGGGAATCAGTCACGCAAATGACAAACATATGAAGGAATCTACACAGTACGGTTGATAAATGCGTACATTTATAAAATTTGAAGAAACTTATATAAAACAAATCAGTACCGGCAGTAAATTCATAGACAGAATCGAGACGGATAGCCCACACAATAACTTTTTTAAGCGGACACACCTAACAATATCTGCCCTCTCGGAGTGGGGGTCAGCGCAGGATTAACCCATAAACCTCCTGCCTGCTAGTACGGGGTACATGTACATAAGACCGTCCGCTACACAGGAAAACGTTCCTCCCGCTTTCTGAGATGTAAATTTAATTCCGAGAGTCGGATATGGACAGTCGATTTTTAATTTGTTTAAAACTCCCCGGGGGTGTCCGACTACCCTCTAGACACCATCGGGCGCTGAAGTCATTGATATGTGCAGCCATAGGCTTATCCAAATTTAAACCAAATTTGTTTCAATCACAGATTGTTTAATTTCAAACACAAGGAATGTCGTTTAGTTGTTCGTGTTTGGTCTTTGGTGAGTGACGTAATGTCTACATCAATAAATGACGTCACAATTAACTGTTACGTAAATAACGTCAATTAGATTATGAACTCAATTCTCAAATCATTACAATGTATCTTTCTGACGGTACATGTATATGCATAATCTGTGATAGTTGGCGATAGTCGCAAATTACGAAGTCACAGGTCGTCTAATTATATAGATTTAAAATCGATAGTGGTGCGTTTGGTTTGTTCACTACATGTACATATCATAGTTTTATTCTGTTCCAATGTTTTATAGTATACATACTAACACTTGTTGATACATTTAGTGTAACTTATCAGCAAATACAGTTTACAGCAAGCACAGTCAATGCGTCTATGAACACGCATTTCTACTGTAGGCTGTTGTTTTGCATTGTACAAACGTCAGCGTTTCACTAACGTCATTTTCTCGATGACGTTACCTTTTTTCCCTTGCGTGATCCACATGGTGCTACAAAAAGTGAGATAAAACAAAAACTATGAAACATATTTGTATTTTCTTTTCAGCATATTGTTTTTGAAAGGTGTCCGCATAAAAAAATGTAAAAAAGTGCAAATTGAAAATTTTGTCATTAAGGCTGGTTTTCACAAAGCGTGGCCCAAATATATAATTTTGATCAGTTTACATCATGCGATGACGTCATGACACCGCGTGGCGTGACGTCATGAAACCGGAAATTGACATTTTCTTGACTTTTTCTTCACTACGTTCATGAATTTAATACCCAGACCACCCGTGTACCAAGTTAATATTTTCAATTTAAATTACCTTTGCAGTCATAAACCTACTGTAGAAATTAAAACTTGGTACACCCGTGGGCTGGTAGCTAACTTTTGATTTGAATACAAAAAAGGGCCCTATTTCCCCTACCCAACCCACTTGCCAACCACAGCTGTCTGGTTATTTTTCTATACAACAACATACCTTGTGTTATTAACTGACATAATTTATTTCATGCATTAATAGCCAAAAATAAGTAATACAAATTGAAACATTTGCGCCTTCAAAGTTTGTTTATAAAGCGAAGTAACTGTCATCAACTGAATGTGTGTAATGATATAAATTATCGGCATCAAATTCATCCCATGCTAGGTTAACTTACACCAATACATGTATTTGTAGACTGATGCATAAAATAACACTGGATAGTGTTATGTAGTTATAAGTCGTTGGATCTATGTTAATTTATTGATGCATTTACAAGTGGGTGAAATTGGTTGGTTATTGGAAAGGGATATACTGTACTAGCTATCGGATATTTAAAGAGACTGCGTCTCATATGATCAGGGCCGTAACTACACTGTTTTTGGCCTCATTTATTTTTAGGATTTCATCTTCAAATATTGGCCTATATTCTAGATAGGCTATAATAATGACATAAAGTGTAGCTTTAAATAGGTACTGTTTTTACAGTTTACACATGAATTATATTGGTATACACCTTAATACCTATGGTCTTAATGTACGGGGTTTTGCCATTTTATATTTGCATATGAATGGATATCATACAAACTGAGTTTGTTTGAAGAATTTACCCCTGTGCCAAGTCTTAAAGCACTACGATGACTGAACAGCAACCAATGTCTCGCGGTATTTGTTCTGAGTTATGTCCCGACGGTTTTGTCTGTTGTTTTTCTCCGGGCCCTCCGGTTTTTCACCCCATTAAAAAAAACCTACATACTCAATAATAGCAGATTCAGAAAATGTTAATCTGAGGTCAGATACATCTGCAAGTTTTGTCTGGTGCTAATTATCATACTTGTAGTGTTGTTTGCGTTACTAACCATTTTGTTTTGGTCACACCAATTCTCAATAGCACTAAGTCTTATATCTGCTTGTAGATTAGTATGGATGATAACTGGATCGCTACCTGATGTATGAATTGTTGTGTCATCGGAAAACATCTCTCTCAGTTGTTAATTAATAAAGGCAAATCATTTATAAATAAAAGAAATAGAGTACGTTGGTCGAATAATTAATCCTTGAAAAACACCAGCTATGACATTAGCGAAATCGGAAGAGATACCACCGTTTTGCTTACGGTCAGTTAAATACGATGACAACCAGTTAAATGATGCCATTTTGAATTTATAGATTTTCAATTTTTGCAGATTCAAAGATAATTCCTTCGCAAATGTGATGGAATATATGTATAACATATATGTGAACACTGCCTCGTTACTGTATCCTATACGGCACATGGAATGGTGAACTCGGCATATTGTGTGTTCAAGACATCAGCCACTTTCACCTCTTCTGGCGTTTGACACAAAGCGCAAAATGAAAAGTAGTTATGGTGTACTGCAGAAAACCCAAGAAACCAAACTGTAAAATATGTTCAGTTTTCTGGACAGGTTTGTGCCTGTGTTTTTAACAACATGAACCACCATTATAAATAGCCTCACACATAATTTCACACAGTGTATCACCTTTACCTGGCAAACCACACAACAAATACAATATATACCCACTACTGTACCCTGTAATTATCTATCAAATCCAGTGCCAGGTAAGCAGTTACCTGAGTGTATTGTCCCTGGCGTCTACTCACATACTATGCGAGTAAATATGGCTTTACCTATGGATTGGATAACGTGTACACTAACAATAGGCTGTGCATCAGATTGAAAAGTTTACACATCAAAATTTACTTTGAGATTGATGGGAGAAATGCTCAGGTATCTCGTCATTTGTATAGTTTGCTGGCATAATATGTATAGCATGCCGTAGTCATATTTGTCTGTGATGTATTGCACCAGATTGTTTTTGGTTTACTGTCATATTATTTGCTGTATGTGTCAAACGCACGAAGTGGTGAAACTGTACGATGGCTTGTACATACAAAGAAGGCGGAGATGGCAGCTCAATGTACCATATAGTATACAGTAACAAGACAATATTTACATAGGTTGTATTCATATATCACATCACATCATATGAAGCCATTATCATTTAAGCCAAGTGTATCGATCTATTACCTACTACCTTAAAGGTACATGCCCACTCAGTAGGCACAACATATTTTTTATAGGAATTAAATAAGTGAATAATTGTGTCACTATTCAACCAGTTCTAAAAATTACGAGTGCACGCTATTCATATGCAAATGAGGGATGATATTTTTTAATTATTTATACTAATTAAATGCGCCACCTGAACAAAATAATATTTTCGACATGTTATAAAGTATGATCATTGCACATCAAAAAATATAATACTGATAATAAATAGTAAGAGATTTTCGAAATCTAGATTGGGTTGCATGTAGCAGTTTGTATTTGTTTACACATTCCTTTAGGTGTTTGTTAACATGCTTTTCAAATAGTCTTGGTCGTGAACATAACCTATCAACAATAAGACAGGAATGTAGTGTGTCTTATTTTCATGTTAATTTCAACTAAAAATAGTTTCTTCCATTAATATTCGATCAGATGTTTTACTATCCGTATCGGATCCAGATCTTGTAATGCTAGACGATATTATTCAAACAAAAACGGATATGGAAATATGCATTCATTTTTTATCGCCCACCAGGTGACCTGAGACGAGGATATCCGCTGTCACGCGCGGGCTGAATGGTGATGACATTGAACATTAGTTTAATAATAATTTGTAAACGATCCATTGAACGGGTATTAGCATCCAATTATTTGGACAGTTCATTCACCTGAATATGTGTGATGCAATCACATCACCAATGCCATGACATTTGTGACCTTCAAAATGGTGCTGAAACAATTAGCCATTTTCTTACGTCAAAAAGTGTGTAGGACTTTCTCAAATGACTTTGAAATGTGTGTAAATTAATAAATTTCATTTTTAACACACAATTTATAGTTAGAGTCCAGTATGCCATGGGGGCATATCAATGTTTTACAAACATAATTTCTAGTTTTGCATAAGAAACATAATTTATAGTTGTGTATACATTGAGGTTCCAAATAAATCAATTTATTTATTATTATTTCCAGATGTCGAATTTGCACCATTAGTGGAGAATCAATGTGTGGATTCGAATCCCAATGCAACCTATACTCTTTATTTCCGAAAAGTGTGTCATTTTTACATTGCCGTATTTATCTTTAACGGTGTGATAGAATAGCACTGAAACAAATATTATTGCGACATCTGTCATTCGAAAATAAGCTTTATTTGAAGTTGAACTCGTTTACTCGATGAACCCGAGTTAATTCGAAAGTTTCAACAAAGCCATGTAGACACAGATGAGCCAACTCATGACGAGCCGTGTCATCAGAATCTGCTCTATTTGTAAGTATTTTTTAGATTTTATAATACATACTCGTAATTTATTTTCCGTGTGTGGGTGGAGGGGGGGGGGAGATGTTCAGGAACTTTATGTCTTTTTTTTCGCCTTCCAAAAATGCAAATGTTCAATAATATTTTTTAGATTTTATAATAAATACTCGTAATTTTTTTTTCCGTGTGTGGGTGGAGGGGAAGGGGGGTTCTCCTAGTTCTTGGTTTGCTGGTTATGGCCCTGATGATGTGTCAGGAACTTCATGTCTTTTGTTCGCCTTCCATAATGCAAATGTTCTATTTATATGATAACAATACAAATTATTGTATTTTATCAAAATCCGAGGACATTGTATTTTATTTTACTTGATATGTATACTGTAATAGACTGTGATAAACAGGGAGATACTTCATAAATTAAATGAGTTAAACGCCAGTAATCACACGTTGTGCATGTGTGGATTCGTCAATCCACCCATCCGTCTGTGCATGTCCATGACCAACTGCACAGTTAATCCACTAAGAATTTGACATTCCGAAGATTCATGTGGATAGGATATTAGCTTTCTAAAAGTTTGTCCATACTGCTATTTATTTTTATTGAAAATGCGGCTACAACCTATGACGATTAACACTTTCACCTCTAAGTAACTGAAATTAACTGTTTCATGTTAAGTTTGAGATGTCCATTATGCAGAAAATGGGGTCATTCTGCAAAAAAGAAAGAAAATATGCTCAAGTGGTGCATATCTTGAATTTGACGGCTCATTACGAGTCGGTTCATCAGGATAGATACATTGTTTGCAATGTCATAACCAGAGGTAAAAAACAGACGAGGCGAACCAAGTCCCAATATGGGGGTCAGGGAACATTCTGCCAGCCACCTCCCCGGGGATTTGTTTAATTATTAGCAACAACATCGGGAAAATAAGTGATGAGGCGAGCTCCTCGTCTGCCTCAATCCTGGTTACGGTACTGAGAGGTCTCTAGTGTTGAAAGGGGTAAACACAGATTTGAGTCGAGAACTTGACTGAGCAAAGGACTACAATAAATAATTCATTTATACATGTTTAATTCTCCGCTGTGAGGCGGGTGGGGGTGGGGTGTACACAGCAAATTAGATTAAAAACAAAATTTGTTGAGGTAAGAATTCGACAGTCAAATCATTATTTGTCATGTAATATTAGATGTCCATCGGCTGTACAGGCAAATTCTACTTTCAACAGCCCCATACCTGGGAATTAGACACGGATTTATTTCTGACAGCCATGGATTACATAGCTTGAGTTACGTAATTAGTAATTACCTAGTGGGAAGGAAACATTGCTAGGTTCATACGTATGTATTATGTGTGTGCGTCTCCAGTCATACAACAAGTACAAAACATATATATGTGTGGCAATCTGGCGACACCACAAGAACATTATTGATCATTTGTCTAACTATGTATAAATTCATTTTTGACTGACAATTATATTGTAGTGTAAAATTATAGCAGAATTTTAGATACAGATGTTATGTCCTTGAATATAATAAGAAACGCGTGTTTGGTGCTGACACATGCGAAACTAATTAGAGGTGGAACAGTGTCACCAATATGATATCATTCCTAGTAAGTGTATACATATACAGGGGCGGATATAGAGGGGGGGGGGATTCCGGGGTTGCAACCCCACCCCCCGTTCGGCCACGGAGTTTCATATATCTAAACTGCTTTGAACAAGTGATATATGCTGTCCATAGTTTACCACCAGTTTCAATTTAAATGCCGTAAAACACAGGAAATTGCATTTCCGGACATCTAGAATTCAACATTTTTCCAGGGGGTTGGGGGTAGCTCGAAAATAGGACAACACCCCCCCCCCCTTCCCCAAATGCTGGACCGCCCCTGATATATGTATCTGACACCACCAAATACTTTCTAGGACGAATTGGGTAGAATTAACGTTTGAAACCATATTAAAATGAATGTAACATATATACTATATACTATACAATTAATCGAATTACTGCTGTCTTGACAGCTTGGCAAACATTTGAAATCACCGCAATATCTTGCTTACACGAATCCCAACATTGACAACTGTTATGTACGTGTATGTAGAAAATAAAGCTTTTTTATATATATATAATATATAAATATTGCATGTATCCCATTGATATAACACTCAGGCCATAAGAAAAGTACTTGGTTCTCAGACACGTGGATTGTGGAATGTGACACGGGAGGGCAGATTTTTAAAAAAAAACACATGTGTCACTTTGTTTCAGATGTTTGTCTCTGATGTTTTCAAGTCGTCAGATGAATATACATGTATGTTCTATAAGTTACTATAACATCTTTAGAAGTGAAACATCACCAGATTTTCGTCAAACATGATTGGATTTAACATATTGTTGCATGGGCGTGTTTTTTATTGATCATGCGGTGAATTTAAAGTAAAATGTTATTTCTCCATGGTGATAAAATGCTCGACGTGCAGTGATTTTTTTGACGCAGCGATATCTGAAAACCAATGGACTTTTTTATGGCCTTATACATATATATCGTATATATACATACCAAGTTTCAGGTCTGTAGCCAATTACGGTTTAAAACTTTTACGAGTTACAAGACAAAATGAGTCGAAAAGGGGGAGATAATCTATGACCCCGAGGTCGAAAGAAAAATCAAAATAAACTTTGCGGATCTACTCATCATAACGAAGCTACATACCAAGTTTCAGGTGTGTAGCTAGTACGGTTTAACATTTTTACGACTTACACGGTTGATGACGGGCGGGACGGATGGACGAACGGGACGGACGGATCAGGGTAAAACTAAATGCGTGTAATGCATAATAATAAGTTCACTAGGGTGATGGACAATATGCAATAAATAAAATGCCGTTTCTCGAATTTTACCTTTTTTGAAATCTAAGTTTTCACAAGCCATGCTCGTATATAGTCATGAAACTGATAAAAATGACGGCCATTTTGAAAAGGTCAGCCATCTCGAAACTGGAAATATGTTTAGGCCCATACAGTTATATTGTCTTAAATCATGGCAATCAATTCTTTCCTGCGAGCTTCATGATGTTTGTCTAGAATGCCAATTATATTTCAATCACAAAATCCCCCGCTTCCCAGTATCGTAACGTCATCTCACATGTTTTAACGTCAAATTGACGGTGCAGTCCATTGAAATGTGCCATTGGGTTGTGGGCTAATTTGGGTGTGGGCCGAATTTTGGCCTTATTGCCCCTTGTCCTTTAGGATCGTCTGGAAATTGTAATTGATGGATTTACATTTATTGAGCTATGCTCAATACATGTAAATCCAATAATCGTTTATAAATGTGTTAATGTGAAATGTACGGACTATCATAGGTTGCCCTTACGAACATTTTAGTCGAACAATGTTTAGTGAACCGGTCCCCTGTTGCTGAAACCTGTGTTAGTTTAATGGCATCTTAACTCATTACTACTGTTAAGGACTTAACAGTTCAGAATGGGCACATGTAATGTATTAAACAAAATCATCGAACAGAACGCGTATTTCTTTACGCTGTGTCTGAACACTGGCGTAGGTTAGCAACGTCATGTGACGTCCTTCGACCAATGAAACGTTCGTTTGCAAATTCGGATTGGCCACGCCACACTATATCGACGCCAATAGCTGATACAAGTTCTCATTAATCATCATTTATTTGGTCAATGCGTACAGAGTTGCCTGATAAATGGATATGTCGTAACATGGGTGGAATTGTCGAAACTGTGACATACGAAATGCCCATCACCAAATTCCATTACGACACCCACCTGATTTGATACTGTAATGGTGAGTGGGGTAATGAGAAGTTCATTTGGCATTTTATATCAGAGGTACGAGTCTTTCACATGTGGATTGTAACGCCGTACCAGATTCTGATCTTTTGGAGCCTCCAAGTGGTACTGGCATAGCTTGTCCCATTGTTAAATCGTTGAAGTCACCATTAGCTCAATGGTTCAATCACTGAAATATAAGGAGCAAGACATAACGAAAATAAATAATTACGAATATCGTTAACGTATCACATTGGTCATAAATGATCTCTATATAAACATTAACCCTTTGAACCCGAAAGCCCGCTATAGCGGTTTACGCAAACAGTGCAGATCCAGATGAGCCGGATCGTAACGAGCCGTCTCATCAGGATCTGCACTTTTTGCAAAAAAAAATAAAAAAATGTCTCTTTTCATGAATGGACTAGTCTGAAAATTATTTTGTGTCGGTTGGATTGGTTGCTAAATTAACATATCAAAATCCATTCCAGTTACTTAGTGTTGAAAGGGTTAAGTTATCGACCAACGCATGGCGATGTTGTAAGGCAAATATGACTGCTATGTAGAAAACACATTCATGTCATTGCCATATACTGACAAAAAGTGTGACGAGACGCCTCATCAGGATCTACACGCTTTGCAAGTACATGTAAGTACCTACATGATCATGTACATGTATACCCCTTTTCATTAATCGTTTTCCATACATTATTTTATTTAGTTGAAATAAATAATACACGTGTTGTACATATTATATGAAATATATACTATGCATAGTAAACAATTGTGACAGTCCGACATGACATGCTATTGAATTAAAAGATTTATACTATTTCATGCATTCAATATTGCTTCGAAACTATGATTGCGCGAAACTATCAGGCTATCAGTGTACGAGTTTAATACATCTCGTATTAAATCAACACAATTGTAAGACTTTATTTATTGTGCAAACATATAAAGTTAAATTTAATATATTTGCTGTGGCGGCCTCATTTACATAATAAATTAGTGGAATTTATCGTTTTTTGTTTTGTTTTAGAAAATTGTAATTTGTTAAGGCCTCGTCCAGTATTCCCGTGACTTTTCCAAGTTTATATCCCCGATAAATACAACGAAAAGGCCATTACTTCCTTATAATTCCAGCATTTGAAATAAATTCATCAAGAAAATGTGTTTATTTTCCGTTTTCTTAAGGATTATTTTAACTGCGCCTCACGGTTACGGAAAGTAGTTCGGCGTGCAAGTTTAGTGGGATATAAATTTTGGACAGAGACTTGCTACGGGCCAATCAAATGTTAGGGAATTGTGTAAATATTTTTGTGCTAGAATTATATATGCATTATAATTTGTAATACACCGTGTTATTACAGAATTATGAATGCGTATTTTATGCAATAATAATCGCTATTTAGTCTTAGTCAATTTGCGACCAGTAGCCTATTTAACCAAAATTGCAAAGTGTACTTATCTAGCAAAGTATACTTTGAGGGAGAAATTTCAATTTAAGGATACATTTAATTAATTTTTATTATACTTCATTTATTACATTAACACAGCCAGTTTGGCTGTGATAATGTAACACATTTAGTATAATAATTCTGCATACTTTTAAACATCAACTATATGCAGTCGGTAGTTCTAAATGAAATAATGCATTTCGGAATAAATATATGATTATTCCCTCAAAGTATACTTAATAGATAAGTATACTTTGCAATTTTGATGAAATCGGCTACATGTTACATGTAGCCCGAGATTAGTACATGCATCCAGACATTGATCATGGGCTTCACTGGTCTCTACTGAAATGGAAAGTGAAAACAGTACGCGGCACAATGTAGGATATAAGTGAAATTAAGTTGTGCTAAGATGTACAAATATATGTGATTTATAACACAAAATTTCTTAGTGTTTTTCCAGAAGTAATAGTAGAGGGGGTGGTTGGGGGGTTGGAATGCAGGTTTTATTTACCCACCACCCATACAAACAAATAATTTTCATACCCAACCACCTATGCCTTTGAATTATCGCTTCACCCCACCTACCACACAATTTACTTACATTTGTTTTTCGCCCCAACCCCCATAATTATTCATTTTTCCCATGCCACACAATTATGTTGAACTACGATTATTTTATCGCGAAAGCGTGTATTACATGTCAATTATCTTTCCCCTTAATCATGGCGACGTCGTACATGTAGCAACACGTTCGATAACTCTGTCCATACCACAACGTCAACAATGCCATAGACGATAAATAGAGAATATGGGTTTTGCGACTAGTGTAGATCCAGATCAGCCTGTGCATCCGCACAGTCTGATCAGGATCTGCACTGTTCTCCAATATATCAATGAAACACCGCCATGCTTCTAACCACTAATGTAGATAGCTATCCAGTTACAGTAGTGTGTTATTTGATCAGGAACTACACTGGTCACAAATCCCGTAAGCCCCATTTCTTCAGTCACAGCCCCATATAATGTGTATACAATGCCATTAATATGCCCACGTTATACCATATAAGACCGCATATAGGATAATCTAAAAACAGTGTCAGAAATGTATTATATTATTTTACATGTGCATGTTCCGTTGTTTCGCTTGTCATAAATTACCGATTCACGTCAGTGAAATGGCGCACTGATATAGGGAATAGTAGGTTAGTGCCATGAATGGGAAAACATATCTGGCAAGGCTTAGGAAACGGGATGGGCGAGGCTCTGCCGAGCACATCCAGTTTCCGAGCAGCGCCAGATATTTTTCCCATTCACGGCACTAACCTACTATTCTATTTATCCCGTCAACATCTACAAATGGTTTTTAAATGCAAAACAAAATAAACCCAGTCACCGCACATATTCATACTCAGTGATATTGTCGTATTGACAGGATATCAAAAAATGTTTCACGGCACCGTGTTTCACGGCACATACGCACTGTGTTGACGGGATAAAGATGTGTATGTGGAACATTCACACAGCCATTAAGCCTTTGAATCCGAAAGCCCGCTATATTGGTTTATGCAAACAGTCAGATCCAGATGAGCCGGCTCGTAACGAGCCGTCTCATCAGGATCTGCACTGTTTGAAAGTAATTTTCATAGATTTTAGAACAACAAATACCCCGTTTTTATAAATGGAATAGTCTGAAAATCATTTTGCGATTATTGGATTTGTCCCATTCCAGTTACTTAGGGGTGAAACAGCTAGTTTTAGAGTCTGTGTTGACGGGATAAATACTATTATTAGATCGGTGATGCATAAACAAACACAAAGAATGTAATGAACCTTATTTACATGCATATTATTACGAGGACTTTGAGTGTATTACATGTATATTAATAATTATGTAAATCGATATGTAAATTATATTTTGTCTCCCTATAACTACTTAATAACGCACACAACATATACTATTCAGGAAGTGCATTTCTTTACAGTATTCGTTACATAATATATGGAAAATAATGTCCTCACTTATGTTCTAAATGTCTCGTATATCATCGAACTGTGGACTGCTTAAATGCACGAACACCGAGTAGACCAGTATATTGGCTGAGGAACAAACTTAAAAGCACAAATTGGCTCAGCCTAATAAACACACTTTCAGAGAAAATCAGCACCTTTGCATATGTAAATAGGAATTTGAAAAACAAAATCATTCACGGATTCTGCTATAATTGCAACAGCAAATGTAAAAAGTTGGCCACGGGTACTGGTAATCATCGTTTACTACTGTCGTCTGTTCCACGTTTTGCTGCCGACGAAATTTAGGCCATTAAACGCATTAAATCCATACAGTATTTATATGTAAGTACCTTTTCATCAATAACTAGAAAATGTGTTCATACAACACGGATGCCCCACATAACCCTTTGATAATAAACGAGGCAGAAATGTCATGTCCAAAATGGGAATTAATCTATGACCCGGGGGTCGAATCAAAAATCGAAATAAACTTTGCGCATCTATTCAGCAAGTTTCAGGTATGTAGCCATTACGGTTTAAACGTTTTATGAGTTACAGGGCAAAATTGCCAAATTATAAGTCGAAAAGGGGAGATAATCCATGACTCCGGTGTCAATTTAAACAAATTTAAATAAACTTTGCTCATCTAATTATTGTAAGGAAGCTACAAGCCAAGTTGCAGGTCTGTAGCTATTACGGTTTAAAAGTTTTACGAGGTACAAGGCAAAATTGCTAAATTCTAAGTCGACAAGGGGGAGATAATCCATGACGCTGGGGTTGAACAACACATGCAAATAAACGTTCCACATCTACTCATCGTAAGAAAGCTACATACTAGAACATAGCTATATAGTTATATTGTAAGCACTGTAGACAGGTCTCAATCACACAAACTACACAAACAAAAGTAACGAATGTCAATCTAGTCTAGCACATATGAACACATAGGGACATAGTCCACTTTTCACTTGTTGTTGCTACATGTATCCTTCTATATTACTCCAACAACTTTCCTATTTCTATCTTTTCCCCCTTACTATTTTTTTTCTGCTAAAAACCTTACTTTCGAATACATTGAGTACATGTGTAACTGTATGCGATCACGTAATCCATACATTGTTAGTCAATATTGTATGTATAAATGTACATGTTGTATATAAAAGTGAAATACAAATATTTAAATAAAACAAAATAAAAATAAAGTTAGCTCCATACCAAGCTTCAGGACTGAAGCTATTACAGGTTTAAAAGTTTTACGACTTACAAACCAAAATTGGAAAAATCTAAGTCGAAAAGGGGAGATAATCCATGACTCTGGGTATAACCAAAAATCGAAATAAACGATGCGCATATACTCATCATACGGAAGCTACATACTAAGTTTCAGGTATATAACGGACGGACGGACGGACAGACAAGGGTAAAACCAAATGCCCCCTTCACTGTCGGAGAAATGCCCATAGGAATTTCATCAAGCAAAATATTTTCGGGAGGGTGACTTTTTTGTTATTGGTAAAAAGAACTTACATTTATATATCTTGTAGACTAATACGTTTAGTAGCCAAATGTCGTCGGTAGGAAAACGTGGAACAGACATATCTTGTAGACTAATACGTTTAGTAGCCAAATGTCGTCGGTAGGAAAACGTGGAACAGACAGTTGTTACTTTTCCTGTTTACATTTTCTTGCTGAACATAACATAACAGAACATAGTCTTTATTTCAACAATTTCTCAGACCAGCTAGTGGTATATGAGCAAGCTGTGATATGCAATAAAATGTATGTCGTTTGAACGTAGTGAATTAGAAATAAATTATTTGTCTCTGTTAAGAATGTTAAGAATATGGAGTGATGGTAACGCGCTTGCGCGTGTGCAGTCGTGCGTGTTTTCGCGCCAAGCGTGGTCACTAGGTGTGACCACTGGCGGAATCTTGTCATTGAAGTGTTGACCGAAACTACAGCGACACGTATTTTGTTCATGCTGGTTTGTGTCGTGGTGTGGCGAGTACAATTTGGTCGAGATTATTGGACAGCTAGCTAAACAACGGAAGGCATTCGGCAGGCAATTCAACAGCATTGAAGAGCAGATAATGTCAACTCAATTCAATTCAGAGTTATGACATATAGTAGTATTTCCAAATGTGCGTTTGAAGCGTTACTTTGTTTACTTTCTAATGTGTGAAGAGTCACCTAAGACGTTTGCTAATACACACTTTATTAGGCAAGTTTATGGTACTATGATTGTGTCATAGTGTAGTATTGTGTCTTAATAACAATATAGCGAAGCATGAACGTCACACCACCCTGCGGATGTTTTCTATAGTTTAGTGTGCGAAGTACTCATTAAACCCCATTGCCGACTAAGGACAGAAGCGAGAACCATTTTGCAAGAGAAATAATAAACAGTCTACGTTTGCTAATGCGTATAAAAAGAAACTTATTTGCACCTTTATCCGTCATACTGTTGCTGCTTTGTGTGCCCATACTGTTTCAGGAAGGAAATATGCCAGTATTTCGACGTGGGGCCCGGTGCAGACCATGTTTGGGGGCATGGTGCCACATGAGGGGACGATATATTATTGGCACAGCCGTATTCAGGGCCGTTGGCGCAGAATGGAGTCGGTGGAGATGTGTAATTTGACTATATCTGGAAGAAGGAGGATTATGGCCTTTCTTGCCGGTTTGGCTTCTGATCTGACACCAATTATTTGCAGTCTGATCAAATGTATTTTGATTGTTAGGAACACGTGTGATGTGTTTCACTGCTTGATTGACGAATAGTGCATGACCTAATCAGACTGCGCGGATTTGTAGAGGAATTTGGATTTTCCTGTGCTGGGTTGCAGTTATTTTTGAAATACTGGGACTGGTCTTGATCGTATCTTATATGCAGTCGTATTCACATGGGATAATACATATTTTATGAATGGCATTTTGTGGTAATTTAACTATATCTGGACGAAGGAGGCTGATGACCTTTATGGCCGGTTTGACTTCTGATCTGACACAAATTATTTGCAGTCTGATCAATTGTATTTTGATTGTTAGGAACACGTGTGATGTGTTTCACTGATTGATTGACGAATAGTGCATGACCTGATCAGACTTCGCGGATGCGCATGCGTATCTGGCACTACACTGGCCAGGAGCAGTATTTCTTCAGTCACAGCCACAATTACGTTCTTCCGCATATTCATCTATGTTGCGTGTTGGCTGGTGGAGTCATTATATTACTTACTGGGTATACTGAATATTTCATGATTGATATTCGGTGACAATATGTTATGGTGCAAGCTAAACTTCTGCGATAATCCAGAAACAATATCAAAGCAAATTTTATGGAACAATTCGAAAATAAAAGGTAATGGAAGAATGTTTTACTACAAGGAATGGGCTAATAAGGGGATTAAATATATATAACAACTACACGATTATAGAACTACATCATTCTTCAATTTTACAAAAATAAAATAACTATTTGATGTAAGTAATAACGATTAACTAAAATTCTTCAAACTGATTTCGTGCATTCCTCGAGACTGGAGAACACCAATTAAAAATGAAAGAATAAACACGATTAATACAAAGATACTATTAAAGGTACATGCCCACGCAGTAGGCACAAAATGTTCTTTATATGAATTAAATAAGTGTAGAATTATGTCACTATTCCACCAGTTCTAAAAATTACGAGTGCCCGCTATACAAATATAATCATTTATTAATTATCAATTTACTGTAATGTGCGGGGACGACGACTTTCACATCACGGCTTGCGGTGTGCATGCGCAGTATACTACGTGCGCCAGTAGGCTTCCCAATATGTAAACAAGAATATCAACATGTCGAAACGTCCAGGACGGAAATTGTATGAAAAGGCGTCGGCCAAAAAAAGGCCAAATGTCTGAGTGACAGGCAGTACAGAGAGAGAGAGTGGTTAATATTGGCGACCAGATCACCAAATTGAAAGAGTTACGTGGAGATTTCGATTTGGACTTGAACAGAGATTTTTCTTCTCAACTTCCGATACTTCACTGCGCATGTCAAACATGTGATATGATTGACCGTGTCACGTGACGCGTGTTGGTAAAAATAGCACGAGGTCGGAAAATACCCTTTCTGGTCGCGGCATATAAAATGCGATTTGACACCAATTAACACGCGCCTTAATTAAAAATAACTCGTTAGTGGGTAAACAAATGGCTCATATAAGGCATGACAGAAAATGAAAAGTAGTAGTACAGTGTAACCTGCTGCGTGGGCATGTACCTTTAATAGAACAAATAAAAACCACGACCAAATGTAATAAGAAGCTATATAACATATTTCTTAATCAACAGAAACCGGTTGTGCATAAAGCCAAGACAAAATGGGATGACGAATTCGCGGATAAAAATATATATTGGAAGATAGTCTACACAAATCATTTTACAAACACTATAAGTTCTAAACTTAGGATTTTTCAGTACAAATTTTTGATGAGAATTGTTGCTGCAAACGATTATTTACTTAAGTGTAACATTGTCAGCTCCAATTTTTGTGATTTATGCGCCATGGCTCCAGAAACAAATAAGCACCTTTTTTGGGAATGCACTATAAGCCAACATTTTTGGTCACAGCTGAATACCTTTTTAAACAATAATAATATTGTATGTAATTTTGATTGGCACACTGTTTGCTTCGGGCAATATGAGCAAGACAACATGTTTTTCAACTTTTGTATCATACTAGGAAAATACTTGATATATACATGTAAATTACGAAACACGGAACCTAAATTTCCAGAGTTTATGTCTTACCTAAAGGCAACACAAAATATTGAAAAAGAAATTGCAATGAATAGAAATAAGCTCATAGTTCATGAACGAAAATGTAATGTTATCCAATTAGACTAACACTCATTTAGAGATACACGAACCTTCTGATTATACATACAAATATTACAGCTAGGTATAACAGCATATACCGTAATAGTATTGTATCGTGATGTGTTGCTCAATTATTATTCACTAAACCTATTTCACCATATCTCATTTTCAACTCTATTCTCTCATCTAAATAACATTCTTAAATAAATCCAACCTAACCATGTATGAACAGAACAATTCGTTATAATCTATAATTAATTACAATACATGTACTCATAGTTGATTGTAAACAAGGAGTGTAACCTATAAATGCATGTTGTTAAACTGCTTGTAACTCATTTATTGTTTGTATATGACTATGTAAGGACATAAAAAACTTAAAAGTGGACAATATTTTATGTTTTGAGTGTACCAACCCACGTGTTACTGGGTGGGATGCGTCATATATTATAATACTGAGTATACTGAAGATTGAATATTGTTTTTTGGTGGCCGTGCTTTATGTTCTGGAGTATATCCACCCATGTCTTGGGTGGGTTGGCGGAATCGTCATATTACGTACTAAGTATACGGTACGGAAGAATTGATGATTGTTCTATGATGGATATGATTTATATATTATACTATAGCCACCCACGCTTTGGGTGGTCTGGTGGAGTTCTTATATTGCGTACTAAATTTACTGAATAATTGATGATTGGTCTTTAATGACCATGCTTTGTGTTCTTTAGTATACCCACCCACGTTTTGGGTGGGCTGTGTGCGTCGTCATATTATGTACTGAGTGTATTGAATTATTGATGATTGGTATGTGGTGGACTCGATTTATATTATTGAGTATCCCTACCGATGTTTTGGGTGGGCTCATGGTGCCTTCATATTGCGTACTATTCAATTCACTGAATATTTGATGATTGTATTTTGCTGGCCATGATTTACGTTCTTGAGATTAGTCACTTATGTTTTGGGTGGGCTGGTGGAGTCCTTGAATATTGAGTATACTGAAGATTATATAATTGGTCTATGGTGGACATGATTGATGTTATTGAGTCAATCCACACATGTTTAGGCGGGCTAGTTGTGATATGATCATATACTTACCCAAGTTTGGGCGGGCTGGTGGAGCCATGATAATACGCATAAGATATATTGAAGATTTATTGATTGGCCTGAGGCGGCAGGGCATGATTTAAGTTCTTCAGTATATTTACCCACGTTTGGGTGGGCTGGCGGAGCCATGATAATACGCATAAGGTATACTGAAGATTTGTTGAGTGGTATGAGGCGGCAGGATGTGACATAAGTTCCTTAGAATGCATACCCACGTGTGGGCAGGCTGGCGGAGCCAGCCGTACACTGATAAGCGTGGGGTACACTTTATATTTTTGAATATAGACATCCGTCCTATGAACATATTGACGTGATTTCTTATACAAACGATTGTATCATACAGACATGAATCTGATGTTATGGCATCGAATGAGAACAGGTATAACGGCTTCATCAAAGGCCTACTATGTGGGTCTATGTACATGTATATATTGGTCAGAGACAATTTCATATAGTTATGTTTTATGTATTTGAGATAATACTCTCAAACATGATGTGGTAGTTTATTTTAAGTTAAATTAGAATCTGGAAACGTATATGAATGAATTGACACCTTGTGGCGAATTATTTTATGGATGGAATCAGTGTTATTGAAATTAATTTTAATTAATAATATTCAATGTGTCTTGATGTCAGATTTAATGCGAGCTATTGTGTCATCGTGACGGTGTTTTTTCGTACATGTATATTCATTATGTTATATAAATATTTGCACCCGTATGAATTGTTTGGATAGTTCAATTATATATTCCAGATATATGGGGAGACATTGAGCAATTACCGGATGTGATCGTGGGCAATGTCCGTCTGCTTCCTGAACTACTACTGCAGAGCCAAGCAGATTCTAAAAGCATAACATATTTCCGAGGATACAGAAAATGTGATGAGTGAGCTTCTGTTGGTAGTTTTGGAGGCGGTGCGATTATGCTCGCGAAAACATTGTATGTGGTAGGTTATTTGGCGTCTATTATTCAGATGGTAAATACTAAATTGTCACTTACACAAACATGGGACTTGAGAAGATTATGTTCCACTACTAATGAGAATTTGATTATTAAAAACCTTGAAAGAGACAAACTTTTTTAAGAATAAAACGGTGGGAATTATTCAGAAAGTATGCATGTTTATGTCCATTTGTATAATGATTTTACAAAGAAGAATGTGTGTATTTTCCGTACTACATGTATTAGTATTTGTTATATTTCGTTACAGTATTCATGGTTTCTCAGAAATAAAAATTGCTAGTTGTTATATGTGATATTGTGTTTCATCAATGTTATATGCCGATGTTTACTGCGAAAGCAAAACTGGCATGCACATGAGCTTGGGTGGTTTTTGCGAAGTTTGATAGTGTTATGTCCGTTAAGATGGTTTTGACAATTGCCAGGGCCCGGTTGTTCAAAACACCAGTTAGCTTAACGGACTGTTAAATCCTTAACGGACTGTTAAATCCTTAACTGAATGGTTAAAATCTTTGTTAAAACAGAGATTTTAACCATTCAGTTAACAGTCCGTTAAGGTAACGGATGTTTTGAACAACCGGGCCCTGGTATCAAATTCAGAGATTTTTATCTGAAGGTTTCGCCATGACAAGATGTTATTTTGTTTTATAGGATATCATTTGTACATACATGTATGTATCTGTGTATCAATATATGCATGCAAGTGTGTATATACCTGTTACGCCAAGATATGATATGTGCATGCGGTCAATTAGACTTAAGCCCGGATGAAATATACAATGTAGTTATCAATGTCAAATTATCAGTTTATGTACACAACCCCACGCTATACACACCTATAATACAAGCAATGTACTCATACATACCACATTCACACCATACATTCCAAGACATACATGTATAATATAAATTACAGTTTCGTTTACATGGTTATATTCGCAAGTCTATGACTTCTGGCTATAATATCACCTGATATACTGTCTGTACTTAAATCACCATCTAATGTTCAACAAGTAGTTTCACGTCACAAATATTGCACTACTGTAAGTTCAATCTCTGTGTTCACTGTATTATGTATAATAGTCATCAGTACTGTAATCAACAATTAATACAATTAATTAGCACACACGAATAAATTGCTCAGACAAAATAATTGTAGAAATAACGAAACTGTTTCTTCACACTCTCCTTACACATGTAAAAGTCCTGTTCATATTCATTCAATGTTCACCACCATGTCAATCTTCATCAGAATAACCCCTAAGTTCTCGGACTATGAACCAAATTCAATGTCGAATTTGTTTCATGTAAATATACAGTATCGGCTCCCATACTAAGAAATAACGTTCATGTCAACTTGGTGTCACAATATAGGTCCCTTCGGCTGCTGTACTAACTATCAAATTTCATATCAAATTTGAAGCATAGATCATGGACTAATAATCAAATTCCATGTCGAATTTGTTATAAGGTACAGTACCACACTGTTATGTCATCAATGGGTAATTCATTGTTCCATCTTTAATCATACGACTAAACTGTAGTCTCTCTGCTAAATAATTCCTGGCTCATCTGGAGCGCTATCTCTGCATGCGTGTCTACTGGAACATATACTGCTCCCCAACTTCGGTATCGTCACGGGCCCCGCTATCGCTCCGGTTCGACTATACCATCTACTACACCAAGACTCCGACATGGACCGACCCTGGGTGCTGAAACAGACAACATACACTGATAAGTATGTTGTCGCTACCCAACAATTCACAAATTCCATACACGATAGACATTTCACTAGTCTACAAACTACAATAAATATCTTACCTGACAATTCTCAGCTTGTAAAATCCAATATCAAATCTTCCATTCCCCACACACATACAAACACAACCTATCTATTCAAATGCATGTTGCCAACTCACCACACTACATGTACCAGCAACAATTCACACAATAGCTCACGAACCTGCATTCAAACACAATACATAATCTTCACACCTTCGCCTGGACACTACATGCCCATTGTTATGCTACCCAGTACCCTACATCTACCTGAGCCTATTGTCATCTGACCTCTGATCAATAGCCCCTTGTAAGTTTGTGCAACATGTCCCTTCCTACTGTCTAAAGACCCTCTCATATTTATTTACACCTAACTGTATTAAAATACCATATATGTATACTTGCCCTACAATAACCAAGCTCTGTATCTATGATTTCTGTGACAATACCTATATGTGTGCATATGTATATTCTAGACATATATACATGTGTAATTAATTTGCAAGGTATATTATCGAAATTATATATTTAATAAAAATGAATATTTTTATCAATATTGTTTTAAGTCTGATAATACCACGTATTAAACGGTGTTATGTTCTACAGAACAATATGCATGTAAATTAATTATCTATAAGATTAATGTGTCATAAAGCTTGGGTCTATACATCATATCTTTACAGATAATATCAACTTTTCCCAGTTCTTTAGATTCAAATGTCGCGTCGCCTGCTTGTCTAAAATACTATGCAATGATGTATTTTGCTTGAATATAAGTGAGTGTTGCGTTTGTATAAGGTTGTTCCCGGGGGAATTACCAGAGAATGCACAAATGCATGACTACAGTCTGTTCCACATTTTGCTGCCGACGAACATTTGGCTATTAAACACATTAAATCTAAAATATATTTAAAAAATATACAAAAAAGTCCCCCTCCCCCAAACAAATTGCGTCAAGTTCTCTTTATGTACATGGCTGCTTTAAATTTAATTTGATGCTAAAAGAAAGAGACTGACGGAGGTTTCGCTACCCTACAGTTTCACGGCTAGAGGTTTCGCACCTTTCCCGAAGGATGTTTCGCTACCCGCGAAAGTGTAGGAAGTGCGAAAATGTACAGAGCGAACACGCAGGTAGCGAAACCACTGTAATTCCGAAAGATTTACCATCAAGTCGGGCCTTGTCAACTCGGACCCGGGGACGAATTGGAATAAAATGCGACACTAATTTGTTTATGCTACCTCAACGATAGATGTCAGTGGCGTATATGGTTTAGCATGTATGTCCGCCTGTCCGTCCGTCAGTCAGTAGACGCTTTTCCTTGTCCGGCGAACTACTTCTACAGTTTGGCCGATTCTCTCCATACTCGGTATACATTCCAACCATCAAGTGAAGGAGTATGTAACATAAAATGTTCCCTGTCCCATTGATCAATCCGCAGTTATGACCCTTTTTGGACTCCAATCACTCACTCAGTGATTGCTGTTGTATTCATAAATACTCAACAGCGGTGGCATTTTGTTTTACAAGCAATGTTCTAGTTTTTAATTTATTCTGACCCCATATTCATTTTATGTATTTCCCCTGCTATATACCCACCTTGATTTATTTCACCTTAGGAACATAGACCCGCGATGCACAAAATCATTTTTAGGAACACCCCACCAACCATCCAAATTGAAAGAGGGTGCCTTCCAAGCCCACCCCCCCCCACCCGCCCCCCCCCACCCATACCGAAACTTCTGGATAAAAACCTTAAAAGTATGTGATAAATAAGAACATATATGCTAATATTGAGTTTTAACATTGCCTATTTCATATATGTCTTGTTTTTGGTGTTAATATATCTAAATTTCCTGTCCTTGTAGCTTATAACAATCAGTATGTTTCATTTTGATCCAATTCGCAGTGCGAAACTTTCTGCTTGCTTGATCAATTATCACCAATTAAGTATATTTTTACCCAAAACAATAGCATCTTACTTACCTAACCTGCAAAAACCAGCAATTTTACATGACATAGAAAGTGGAGAAAGTGAGAACACACAGTACGTATTTACATGGACTAACACTATATCCACTAGCTCCTATCGCCAAGGAAATACTAATTATATCACGCATTAACTTTGAAAGCAAGGTTGGTCAGTAAGCGAGGCTTAACTCGCGTGGGCCCAGGTACCCAAGTATGTGGGCTTGTGACCTTGCCTCTGGGCTTAGTGGGGGCGGCACGAACGTGAATTTGTCACAGGGTGGTAGAGGTCCATTGGAGCAATGCGTGTGTGAAATGTGAAGCGGATCAGAGCAAGGAAATACAAGTTATAACCGATTTATCTGGTGTTAAGTGATGTAAAAAGACTAATATGTGACCTTGACCTCGAGATCAGCGGGGAATTGTCATAGCATGATGGTAGAGCCTTAGAGGAATGCATTTGCGAAATATTAAGCATTTTAGATGAAAGAAGTAGAAGTTATAACATATTTATATGATGTTAAGTTTTGTAAAGAGACTAAGTATTTGACCTTGACCTTAGGATCGGCGGGGGCTGGACGGTCGTGGATTTGTCACAGCATGGTACATGTAGTAGAGTCTTACAGGAATGCATGCGTGGAATATTGAACATTTCTGATGAAGGATATATAAGTTATAACATATTTATATGATGATAAGTTTTGTTAAGAGACCAAGTATTTTATCCTGACCTTGGGATCAGCGGGGGTTTGACGGTCGTGTATTTGGCACAGCATGGTAGTAGAGCCTTACATAAATGCATGTGTGAACTATTAAGCATTGTGGATGAATGAAATAGAAGTTACAACATATTTCTCTGATGTTAAGTTTAGTGCCGGACGGACGGGCGGACGGACAACATGACTCCAGTATACCCCCACAACTGTTGCGGGGTATAACAATGTTATGCATATACAATGTATGTGACTTGTGCATGACTGACGTGGTATTATAATATTGTTTGTAACATGTACCAGAGTTTACCGAGTCAACAACCAATAATTAAATATTAACAATTGTTAGATTATAACACACGATCAACTATTGAAGCTCAATACTGTTAACGTGAAATGTTGTCTGTAGAGTGCGTATTTACATGTACGAGTTTCATACACTGTGCTATTATTCATAACATAATTGTATGTTATAATCAATGCTGTGTTTCAGAAAATTGCAGCGCGCAGTGTATTAACACAATGCTTTCAAATCATAATACACTAGTATACTAAACTAATTTACTACAATAGCATGCGAATATATCGGTACAACCACAATGTATAGTGCTGTACTTATGCAATACTTATAATATAACATTTGTGTTGACATAACATTGCCGATTTCTTATGAAATCAGTAAATTCGTTCAGTAAAAACCATATCACATGATCACGCACGTTATTTCATTTATAAGTAAATATAACAGCTAGCTTACCTTTGCACATCAGAGGCATCTACTCCTCCATGTTGTAAGGTGTGTGTTATCTGCCCCCGAGTTTCTAACAATGCCTGCAATTGTCCAATGTTTACACAGACAGTAAGTACCCTTGGACCCGGAAGATTTGGATTACATTGTCATGTGATCATCAAATTGCCAATCACAACAATTTCCAAACCGATGTACGATCAATATCTGCACGACTGTATAACGTGTTATGCGCACGGCAATACAGGTATGAATATATTTCTTTACAATGAATTATGATTGTACTTCACTTTATACGATATAAATATTCGCATCGAAATAGACAATATCTGTGTGTACAACTGTTAACTTTTAATATATATATTGTATCATAAACAGTACGTGTATATTGTGTGTTCACTGATTTATTTGTTTTATAAACGTTTTTATTTTAATTCGGTCATGTTGGCAGCATGTTCCTAGAAGATTGTTAAAGGATTTAGTTCATAACGAGCGTCATTGGTTTCGACGACAATTGCTTCGTAAGTTTGATGGGATATGTGGCTGTGACTGCAGAAATGGGACGTAATGTGCTTACCACCAGTGTAGATCCAGATCAGACTTGCATCCGCTGATTATTATCAGGATCTGCATCGTTCGCCATTCCAGCAATACATCACCCGACATGCTTTTAACAAGCAATATGGAACGTGGCTACATGGGTGTGCTATTTGATCAGGAGCTACACTGGTCAAACATCCTATAGGCCATATTTCTACAGTCACAGCCACATATACGTGTACGTATACACGATAATTATGTGCGTATTATTTCGTTATTGGGGGTCGTTTCACTCAACTTCATACAACAAAATGTTGGTAAGAGCAAATTTCGGATCGTCTGGAAATTTCAATTGATATATTCACATTTATTCAGCATAGGATGCAGCCTATACTCATTAAATGTAAATCCAATAATTGTTTACAAGAAAACAGAGTTAATGTGACAGTTACGGACTATCAAAATTTTGCACTTACGAACATCTTCGTCTCTGGTACCACCATCAGAACTTATTTGCGAATCCACAACATTATATTCAGCACATATATGTACATGTATATAGCCAAGCTATATTTTATCAGTAAACATTTATAGGTTAGTTGACTTGTAGCTTGCGATATATTAGTATCGTTGTGCGGCGGAACGAGTGGCATATATCCACACATCGAATATTAATCGTTTTGACATATATTTACATCACTAACAATTTATATGCACGGCTTGCGTTCCATTGTGTTTCAATGGAAAACGAAAGTACGTATGTTATACTAATAAAGGTATAGCAGCCGCGAGTGCACCATTGCGATGATATGGTGGTTTCTGCAACCAGAATATCGACGTTGAAAACATTCAGTATTGTTATTGAAAATAGTGCCTTCAAACTCAAAATGATGCATGTCACGTACATGAATAACATTTAGTGGCACTATTCTCTTGTGAGGTGCAAACTTGCAACTTAAACGTCGATTGTAATTATACTACAGTGAAACCTCCGCGTACGGCCACCTCTCTACAACAACACCCTATCTGTAATAACCGCTATTTTATATCCAAAATGGATGATTTCCTCTATATTTAACCCTTAGCCTGCTGAGAATGCAAATTGTCGTCTGATGTTGCTTTTACGTTCTTTCTCAATAAAAACATGTTTTGACAGCACATTAAAATCATTACTATTGGAAATTATTCTAAAATGTTGTCAAAGCATGTATTTGATGAGAATTATCGAAGAAAAGTAAATAAAAAGCAGACGACAAAATGTAATTCAGCATTAACCTCCCTATAACAGCCACCTCACTACAACAGCCAGGGCCCGGTTGCTCAAACCCGTTGTTAGCTTAACAGACTGTTAACTCCTTATCAATGCTAAGGATCTAACAGTATATTAAGCTAACAGAAGCTTTGAGCAACCGGGCCCAGTTTTGCGCCTCTATGTTTAATTTACTTAACTATGTTAACTACATGTATGAGTTACCAATACACACTTGCGCACCGTACCGTACACATGAGCGTGATGGCATAATGTTATATAGCTGTCAAAATGGCGGACTGTCATAAAACTAATGTTTGTTCCGTGTGCATGTACTATGCACTAAATTATTTTGGCCCAACATAGTTATCAGCAAATATATAATATACACGAATTTACTAACGTGTTTGCACTTGTAAACTAAAGACTTGCCCTGAAATTCCAATGTCTGTTCTCAAGAGTACAACTAGACAATAATCCCGGAAAACATCAATACATGCACATTGCCATATACAATGTATTTCGTATTAACTGGTACTCCGCAACCAGGGGGCCGTTTCACTAAACTTCGTACGATTAAACAGTTAGTACGTGCAAAATTATGATAGTCTGTAAATTTCACATTAACAATGTGTTAATGTAAACACTTAGATGTGTCGGTAAGCAAGGCTTACGGAATACCCCCGCGTGGGCCCATATGCCCCTAAGTATGTAAAGAAATAAATGTTATAACACATTTCTCTGATGTTAAGTTTTGTAAAGTGACTGAGTATTTGACCTCGAACTTTGGATCTGCGGGGGTTGGACGGTCGTAGATTTGGCACAGCATGGTAGTTGAGCCTTACCGGAATGCATGTGTGAACTATTAAGCATTGTAGATGAAGGACATATAAGTTATAACGTATTGATATGATGATAAGTTTTGTAAAGAGACTAAGTATTTGACATTGACCTTGGGAATAGCAGGTGTAAAACGGTCGTGGATTTGGCACAGCATGGTAGTAGAGCCTTACAGGAATGCATGTGTGAAATATTAAGCATTTTATATCAAGGAAATCGAAGTTACAACATATTTATCTGATGTTAAGTTTATTGACGGAAGCACGCACGCACGGACGGACGGTCAACCTGACTCCAGTATACCCCCACAACTCGTTGCTGGGGTATACTTATTGCATTTACATGTATTGAGCATAGGCTAAACTTCACAAAACTTCGTACGACTAAAATGTTCGTAAGTGAAAAATTGTGATATGCGCATTTGTACATTTATTGAGCATAGGCTGCAAATTTACGAACTTTTAGTCGTACGAATCTAAGTGAAGCGGCCCCCAGATCCGTATTGCAGTGATGGCATCCTTTCCGGGAACATACAAATCGGTCGGCGCAGGTAAACAAGTGGACAAGACTCAAGTGGTGGTAAGTGGATACACTTTATACACTTTATACACGCCGTCCGCCAACAAATATGACGCTGGGTCAATAAGTAGTGCACATTGTATTATAGGAATGAATGGCCTTTTTGTGGAATTTATCGGGATATAAACTTGGAAAAGTCGCGGGAATACTGGACGAAGGCCGGAAGGCCTCGTCCAGTATTCCCGCGACTTTTCCAAGTTTATATCCCCGATAAATTCCACAAAAAGGCCATTCATTCCATATAATTCCAGCATTTGAAATAAATTCATCAAGAAAATGTGTTTATTTTCCGTTTTCTTAAGAATTATTTTAACTGCGCCTCACGGTTACGGAAAGTAGTTCGGCGTGGGAGTTTATTGGGATATAAATTTTGGACAGAGACCAATCAAATTTTAGGGAATTGTGTAAATATTTTTGTCCTGGAATTATATACAAGTAATACTAGAGCTAAAACTAATTACAGTGAAACCTCTCTAAACCGGACTCCTTGTAAATCGCTGTGTTTGTAATCTGTGTGGGTTTCATTGTCACGCATCTACGATATTAATATTTGTTAGTGATCGCAAAGTATAAACACGTGTATTGGGGTGGTCATACGCCAATGTTACAGTCGAACGTCTCTAAACCGGACACCATGGTGACCTCCAAGGCTGTCCGGTTTAGCCACGTTCCACTTTAGTTTAAATGAAACATCGCGCATCATCTTATATACAAAATCACACGACTCTATACACGTATAGTGAACATTTTTTACGAAACGTTGAGCTACATGTAACGACATTTATTATATAGAAACAAACATGTACTTGGGACCAATAATTTAACTTATGAGTTTGACTTTAAATAGAGTTTGAGGTAACGAGTGTACGTGTAGACTGTATATCAGAACGTGGCATATGTAGTTGACGTGTCCATTGCAGGGTCTGCTAAAGGATGTGGGTAACCTTATGCTGGCGACAACATGTCCTGGTATGTAATCTACATCGAATAACTATGTCCTGGCGATACGGCCTTGCATGTACATACCCACTCAGTAGGCACACCATGTTCTTTATGGGAATTAAATAAGTGTATAATTGTGCCACTATTCCACCAGTTCTAAAAATTACGAGTGCCCGCTACCACGTATTGATTGGAATTATTATACATTTTATATCAGACGTTAAAATTGTTTAGCAGGGGCAATTCAATTCAATATCTTTATTTCCTCTTGTCAGAGATTTGAAATGTTGTACATGTATGAATGTGAAAATACACGAATACAAATATATGTGAATTATATACAGTTGATAATTTCAATAATATACAACTCATGGTGTCTATATTGAAGTTGTGTAAGTCAAGGGTTCATTGTCGAAGTCGTAAAGTCGTACAGTGTATTCACCTGAGCCTCGTGTACACAATAATGTTCACAATTCACAGTCAGTAGCATATCCAACTTATGCTCGAGTGCTGTGCTGAGAGTAAAGTTCGTAGCAGCATTGTACACACTTGAAAGCTGCCCCTAGAAAGGTGTATACATATTTTGTATCGGTTATGCTATTCACGCCGGCTCCCATAACACATTGTTAGAATTGTTCACCGACATAGTGTTCAAGTTCATGGTATACATCTGCTGAGAAGGTACGGTGGATACTTTCCATGAAGCCGTCTCTTATAGGCATTGTCACACAGGCAGCATACACTTATAGTGTCATCCGGTACACACGTCCACAAGTCTGCCAGTTTTAGCTCCGAGTGTGTCTTTGCAAACTTCCAGACGATGGCCGGTGCTATAGAAGTGTGTAGCCTCCGAAATCTGGCAAAGTCATTGTCATTCTCCATTCTCTGTCCCCAAAGACTGGACTCGCGGACAGCGACCGCCGTACTGGCTTCTTGTTTCTTTCCACGAGCATTTGGAAAGCAAATTGTCATAGCGTTGCAATATATGTATTATACCATATCTGGACAGAATATCACATATATCAGGAATGAACCCGCGAGAAGCTGCAATAGATCCAGACAAGTACAACAACAATATTCTGAAGAAAATACTTTGGCATACAGTTGAGCTATGTAATGACAGTAACTTGTATAAAAACATTAACTTGCGTTTATCAATTTCAGCGGATAGACGGTGAAGTCCCAGCATTGACTCACACATATCTGATCTAGTTCTCATATGAAACCCTTGGATACATTTAACAATCGTATCTTGGTGTTTTGCAATACAGTCAGTGTCTGCGCGCGAAAGGCCGTTCCATAATTCGCAGCCATACAGGGTGGTAGGCATTACAATTTTCCTATATAGGCTTGTAGTCTTTATCGGATTCATACACATAGGTTTTACGCCGAACCCAATCATTGCGTGGAATGCGTTGAGGCCTTTTTGACACCTCTCGTGGACGCGTTATTTGTATTTTGCATTGGCACATTGTTTAATTCCAAGATGTACCACAGAGTCAGCTACGGCGATGTCATTAGTGCCAATATGAAATGCGCTACATAAAATGGTGCGAGCCTTTTTAGAGAATACAACTATACATGATTTAACTGAGTGTATACCAAACCTCCAATTGGAAGCATATGCATTTATGATATCTAATTGTTTTTGCAGAGAATCTGGACTTGTAGATAAAGTTATATCGTCGGCCAGTGTTGTGTTACCGGCCCTAACCGAACACACTGTTGCACCTATACCAGCGTTTTCTAACTGGACCAGTAGGTCGTTGATAAAAATGAGGTAGAAAAATGTACATATTACATCCCCCTGTCTGACACTACGAGTTATTGGTATTAGTATAGATGTGACGCCGTTAACTTTTACACCGCATGTTAAGCTCGAGTAGTAGTTGTTAATGAGTCGCCATAGTTTTCCATTTATACCCAGTTCATACAAATTATACAAAAGGCCATTATGCCATACAGTGTCGAAAGCCTTTTGGATGTCTAAGAACGCTGCGTAAATATTACTACCTCAGTCCAAATTGTAATAAATGGTCTCCTGCAGGTTAAAAGCAGCAGCTATACAACTGAGGTCTTTTTGAAAACATTGTTGTTGACTGCATGGAATGGAATGGAATGGTCATCTAAATATGTCCATATTCTGTGAACAACGACTTTTTCAAACAGTTTACACAAACACGGAATTAGTGAGATAGGTCTGTCGTTTCCTGGGTCGGTTTTACATTTTCCGCCTCCTTTGTTTAGGGGAATAACAATACTTTTTTGCCAAGCACATGGTACCGTTTCGAGGTTCAATATTCTATTAAACAGTAAAGAAATGATTGTAACCAGTTTTTCATTTCCATATATAATATGTTCATTCTGCGTGTTATCCCAGCCCGGAGCTTTTCTTCGTTTCAGATGTCGTATTAAACCTTGCAATTCAAATGTTGTGACTGGTTCAGAAAAAAACTTCACTGTACCTTGGTTCATTAGTTTGTAGATACGTACTGATCATGGTATTAATACATTGTATGCTCCTCGGTGAATTCCTTATCTTCCGACGGTGACTGCCCGATATCATTGAATATGCTTTTGAAGGATTCACTAAAACCAAATGCTACATGTTCCGGGGTCGAAAATTGTTTCTCATTGAAGACGATTTCTATGCATGGTAGAACTTTTGTGCTTTTATGATTTCGTAACAGTTTCCAGAATAATCTATAATCTAAACCGGCGGCTTCGTCCAAATCGCTATAAACTTTATCCATGTACTTTTCTGACTCCATTTTCTGAATATTTCGGAACTTGACCTTCGCGTCTTTGTAATCTTTAAAATATTTGTTATCGCGACCACGTGGTCGACCGTGACTAATCCACACCGTTCGCAATTGCCTTGCTGTGGAATGTGCTTTCTTTACTTCAGGGGTCCAATACGGCTTAGCAAACTTATTAAATGTGCATTTCGGTAGGGTAGTGACTGCTGCATAGTGAATTGTATTTGTAATAGAGTCCGATAGCAGCGCGTCTATTGATATTGAGCTGTCTGTGGGAATGGATTATAACATGTATACCTGTAGTTAAATAAGTGTTATTCTGTTACCTTGTTCCATGCAATTACTGGTTCACTGGGTGAAGTGTCCGGCAAAAATGTATGTTTTATGTTCATCTTTGCCAAAAAAGGCAAATGATCTGATGTTAATATCAAATCACTTTCATCTAGTATTGTAAATGTATCAATGCAGTTAATTAATGTTGTATCAACGAGGAAATGATTGATCATTGATTTCGCTGGCACGTAGCTATAATTTGGACCATTTCGGTGGTGTGATAGGTTAACCGGAATTAAGTTATTGCTATTTATAGACTGTGTACACACCTTTGTTTTATATGTTGCCTTATTCATGTCAGAATTATTCTGAATTTCCACATTAAACACTCCGCCGATAATTACTTGGCCCTGTTTCATGATATGACGTCTGATTATTATCCGACAGCATATACACTAAGAATATATAAAGCGGTAGCGAATACTGGGACTTCACCTCTATACCTATATCCTATCAGACATGTTATCAACAAGTGATGTTAAGTTATTCAAATTATTTCTAACTAATATACTAACCTCACCTTTGCCACACCTTGCCCTACTGTATCGATCCACATCGCCTTGCACTTTTGTAAAGGATCGATAATCTGTATGTATAGTGTCAGCAAAATGTTTAGAATGGGGCATTAGTTTATGTTCACTTATAAGAGTAATATCAATAATATGATTATCTAGTAACTGCGACAACGAGTATACATTATTACTCTGACATTCCAAGAAAGTATGCTAAACATAATTACGAGTGATATGATACTGTATATTTGTGATTCACGTTTGTTTGATGCATGACTATTTTAATATCTGTCCTCGTTCTCGTTGTCAAACCTATCTCGCTCGCGATACCCTATTGTGCCGGTATTGTCCGTGCGTTCCGTCCAGTCATCATACGTATTCTTACCCTAATCACCATAGCTCGTCCTGTAATCTGAGTCAGTTCGCGTGTAATATAGAGAATAGTAGGTTAGTGCCGTGAATGGGAAAAAATATCTGGCAAGGCTCAGGAAACGGGATGGGCGAGGCTCTGCCGAGCACATCACGTTTCCGTGCCGCGCAAGATATTTTTTCCCATTCACGGCACTAACCTACTATTCTATTTATCCCGTCAACACCTTCAAATGGCTGTAAAATGCAAAAAAATGTATTGACTGGATATCAAAAATGTTTCACGGCACCGTGTTTCACGGGACATACGCACTGTGTTGACGGGATAAAATAGTCATCAAATGACACATTAAATAAATGTATCATTTGCATATGAAAATAGCCTGATACCACCGCGAGTCACTATCAGTAAATGAAATATCAATAAATGATTATATCTGTATAATGGGTACTCGTAATTTTTAGAACTGGGGCCAGTTTCACTAACAAATCTTAGTTTCGTTCATAAGTTCGAAGTTAAGATATAACTTATGACAAAAGTTATAACCGACTTAAGTCATTGCTTAATTGGTTTCACAAAATAAACTTAAGACGGTCATAACAAGTCCGTCATAAGTTACAACATAGTTGTTGTTTACAGCTTTGGCAGGTGCTTTGGCAGGTGCCGCGTGGGTTCGAATCCCGCTCGGGGCTTTTATTTGTAAGATGACGTTACTTTCCATTTATGTGTTTTGACATTTAAAATAACGGAATTGCAGGCCTAATGTTGAATATTATTCATTTTTATAAATAATCTGATATAGAATATAAATTTTATCTCAATATTCCGACGCCATTGAATACATGTGGATATATTTATTGCCAACTAGTGAAACTTATTATACTGTAATATATACTGGCATATGACATGAAACAGCAACAAAAGAAGCAATTAACAATGTCTTTATTTTTACATTCCAATAAAATGGTAGTTCGACCATTTTGAACACGACATGATACCGTCCGCAAAAGTTATACTCCACTTTCTACAAACACTTGCTTTGCTAATGTTGTGTACATCTCCAGTAACCGCCAGGAAACTATGAAACGCATACAATCGCAATGCAGTCAACACTTGCAATGACACTTGCAGACTGTGGGATCTCAGGGTTTACCTTATAATGTCAGCATGTACAATGTCGCATACTTGTAGAATAAGATCACGAGCCAGCCTGCGTTCATACATGACACACCATTAGGTGGTATATTCATCGTTGCATTGTTTTCCTTTGTCTTAGGCGACACCTCCAACCACCTAAGATCTTTTACCAAACTTGGCAAAAGATACAGGGCGGGGCCGAGCGGGGCGGGGCGGGGCGGGGCGGGGCGTGGAGGGGCGGGGCGGGGCGGGGCTGGGCGACGACCGACCGACCGACCGACCGACCGACCGACCGACCGAGCCGACCGACCGACCGACCGACCAAGACCGACCGACCGACCGACCGACCGACCGAACCACCGATCCGACCGACCGACCGACCGACCGACCGACCGACCGACCACACCACGACCGACCGACCGACCAGACGACCGACCGACCGACCGCACCGACCGACCGACCGACCGACCGACCGACCGACCGACCGACCGACCGACCGACCGACCGACCGACCGACCGACCGACCGACCGACCGACCGACCGACCGACCGACCGACCGACCGACCGACCGACCGACCGACCGACCGACCGACCGACGACCGACCGACCGACCGACCGACCGACCGACCGACCGACCGACCGACCGACCGACCGACCGACCGACCGACCGACCGACCGACCGACCGACCGACCGCCGACCGACCGACCGACCGACCTCCGACCGACCACCGACCGACCGACCGACCGACCGACCGACCGACCGACCGACCGACCGACCGACCGACCGACCGACCGATCCGATCCGATCCGATCCGATCCGATCCGATCCGATCCGATCCGATCCGATCCGATACCGACACAGACCGACGACACCAATCAACCGACACCGACTGACTGACAAACTCCGACCGACACAGACCGACTGATCGACACAGACCGACCAATGGACCGACCGCACCAACCGACTGACACTGATCGACACCGGCCAACCGACACTGACTGACCGACACAGACCGACCGACACTGACCGACCGACCCTGACCGACGACACTGAGCAACCGATACCGACTGACACCAATTAACCGACACCGACAGACTGCCACCGACATACAGACTGACAGACACACCGACAGCATACAGACGGTTCCCTACGCGCCGGCTCATATGGATCATGTCGATAACTGGGCATACCGAATACTGGTAACGCAATGACCTACATCGCAAATAGCAATACACGGGTAACTAGCACAGATGTGGCCATGCATATGTAAGCATTTATGGTTTATATAGCAGATAATTGCTAAAATAGTACGTATGAAGTGAACATTTACTTGCTGTCAGTGAATCGTTTTCTCCACCTAGGCTCACATGGGTGCAGCCATCTTTGTTTATTTCATAAGTTCCGTCTTAAATATTTAAGTTATAACTGAAGACTGCTAGCTACCTATCTTATTTTTCAATTGTAAATTTCGATTGTCGTTCTTGCTATGATGTTTTGTGAAACGGACTAAGCACGTACTCCGGACTTAAGTTATAACTTATGACAAACGTACTTGCTTAGTTCGTTAGTGAAACGGGCCCTTGGTGGATTAGTGACACAATTATACACTTATTTAATTCCTATAAAGAACAGTTCGTGCCTACTGTGTGGGCAGGTACCTTTAACACAGCCGCTATTTCTTTAAACAAACAATCAATACAATGATGACATACTTCGGTTGTAAACGCTACATGACTTCGGACTTCGGACTTCGGACTTCGGACATGAACGTGCTTTGTCAGCCGTCGCCGATATATATGCAAGATGTCGATGGCTTGTACACACTAAGATGGCCGACATGGTAACTCCATGCACTGTGTGGGATATAGTAATAATAAAAAGTTCACATGTATGTTATGCATATGTATGTTATCTCTTCACATTTACGAAGCAATTATGTATGCATCGGGATTATCAGGGGCCCCACGGGTCCTTAAACAGTTCAACCCTAAGTATCTGGAATGTAATTTGATATGTTGAATTGTGCAACCAATCCACACATCACAAAATGATTTTAAGACGAGCCCTTTGTTCTCAAAAATATGAAAATTACTTGCGAAAAGTGCAGATCGGTCCGGCTCATCTGGATTTGCATTGTTTGCAAACACCTCTATAGCGGGCTTTCGGGTTCAAAGGGTTAAATGATACATATTACAATACTTCTTGTCATCCTTCTATTATATCGTACGGAGCCCCGCAGGGGACGTATAATTATTGTTTTACTAATTCCTTCGAAATAACAATTCATCCCCTCAATTTAACAATTCGTCCCCACGATTTAACAATTCATCCCCTCAATTTAACAATTCGTCCCCACGATTTAACAATTCGTTATAACAATTCGTTTCCCCGAATTAACAACGTGGGAACGAATTGTTATTCCGTGGCAACGAATTGTTAAGTTGAGGGAACGAATGGTCGTTTCGTAGGAACGAATTGTTAATTCGAGGGAACGAATTGTTATATCGTGGGAACGAATTGTTAATTCGATAGAACGAATTGTTAATTCGATGGAACGAATTGTTAAATTGAGTGAACGAATTGTTAATTCGAGGAAACGAATTGCTATAACGTGGGAACGAATTGTTAATTCGATGGAACGAATTGTTAAATTGAGGGAAGAAATTGTTATTTCGTTGGAACGAATTAATAAAATAAATCCATGTCCCCTGCGGCGATCCATAATATCGCATTTGGAACAATTTTTTATTTCACGATTTTAATTAATTGAAATAAGCATTTATTTGACAAATTCCTTTTTTCAGTCGACTCACGTGTTCAAATTGATTTGAAAAATCCGATGCAAATTGATGATTAATGTATGCGTTACTAAGAAGTAAGTAAATGTACTAATTTCTACATAATTATTTATATAATTGCTCAGCTAACAGTGAGTATTGTTGCTACACGAGGATGCACATTAGTGAACAGAATAGAACATATACTTATTTTGCAAATCATTAATGAATACGCAGTGATACATTTGTGCATGTATCTATTTCAGATCTATTGCACTACAGACTGACCATAAGGCCGATACTGGACAGGCTAATTGGCGACGAGACAAATATGGTCAAGCTAGTTGTGGATCGTGAGCGGTTGTTTGCCACAGTGATCTCATTCTACAAAGAAAGACAGAAGACGCACACACGGTTTATGGTGGTGTTTAAAACGGAAGACGTTGAGGAGGACGGAATGGACGGCTCGGGACTCCGGCGAGAGTTATACAGCACATTTTTCCGTGCCTGCCTCAAGGAAAATGGCATGTTTGTCGGCAGCGGTGAGTTGTCCGCAGTGGTGAGTTGTCGACAGTGGACAATTGTCGGTAGTGGTCAGTTATGGGCCGATTTCGGCCGTTGAAAGTTGTTGGCAGTGATCATTTGTCAGTAGTGGTCAGTTATAGTATGATATGTGGCAGTGCCTGAAGAAGTAAGGCTTATGGTTACACCATGGCTTATAGTTGGACAATGAAATGCACATCCGCATATATTTTCAAAATGACCGCTATGTAGATATTATTTATTGTGCCATTACTGCTGTCATTGAAAACGTGCAAATATAGTTAAATTGTATTAACTGTTTTGCTACATTCATCGAAATCAAGATGGCGCCTTGAAAATGGCACAATCCTGATTAAATCATGCAAACATCAATATTTTGTCCAGACTATAATCATATGTGAAAGCGATTTATATATGATTCAGTCAATTTCAAGTCACTTTTTTATTAAACATTTGTTGGATTTGAAAATGGCCGTTGTATGGCCGTTGTGTGTACACAGCAAATGTCTTAAGTATGGATACTGAATTCACAGCTCTGTCAATGAGTGTTATCACCATCTGTATTAGAGTCACCATCTACTTGGTGTTCCTGAAAGGCAGTGCTGGCAGTTGAAATCACAATACAAATGCTGTCAACAAATTTTTACACAAACTCTATATCCTATGCAAACGTGTATGCATGAAAGTAGAAATGTAGACAAATATCGATAGGGCAGTATTTTACGGAACAGACATACATGTTCGTCATTCAAACACCATATATACATGTTTAGTACGAGTAAAACACATGTGTCAAGTGTCAGATTGACAGAAAGCTGCTGGAGAAGTTGAATAAACAAACTATATACGTTAGTGTTCAATATGAAATTGAACAGTGTATTGACGGTGTTTATTTGATTGAGATGTGTCATATTATGCCTTAACAAAGCCATTGACACTCCAGACATACGCATCAAGGTATGCATTAGCTTGTGTCACGAAGGCAAGCCAGTGACGTACGATGGGGTCAGTGTGTAAGTGCACACACGAACGAACACGACAGGTTGGAACCAACCTGTCGTGTTCGTTCGTGTGTGCACTTACACGCTGACCCCACTGTATGCTTCCAACGCACTGCCTCTCGCAGAAAGCAGATGTGGTTGATTGAACTTGAATTGTGAGGCATGTTATTTGGCTCGAAACGATTTCATTATTTGTACTGACTGACTGTTCAAGTGGAATTAGATCACTTGCCTCTCATATCCATTATGTTCATCCAGATCACAGACTGCTTTACTACAGCTGAAGCAATATCACCTGTCAATTAAACATGTGTCTGACAACAACATACCAGTTGCTATACACTATTCCAAAAGTCAGTAACATATATAAATCCAAACTTTATTAAGGATATGAATTTGCAGGTAAATTCAGTATTCACAAACGTACGTGTCAGTCATTGGACGTTACACAAAATTGTAAAGTTGTCGGGAGCAAAATGAAACATTGATTCTGCTAAAAAATATGATTATACATGTAAAGAGATAATCCAAATACAGAACGCAATGCCCGCATAAAAGAGTGGCGCTATGGGATTACAGAAGTATGTTGATGACAGTTGATTATCTTATTCTGAAAGGATCCAAGCTTATAATTATGACTGCACTCGAGTCCAATATGTTGAACCCTGCGCATATTTGCCAAAATATTTATCTGACCGAGAATAAGACTTAAAACGACGTCATTACGCTATGATGTGATAATTAACAGATCAACAACAATTGAAAACAATAAAAATCAACCATAGTCATTATTTGAAGAGGTAATTGTAAGAAACATTAGCCGTAACCTTGCCCTATTAAAAAATGTATCGTTGCTAGATGTGGGACAAACATGTGTAGGGAGAGACAAAGAAATATCACGTGAGCGTGACTATACGCATACACTTATCGCGGGGCACCTGGTGAGCGAGAATCTGATATCACAGGATGTACCAGGCCGCCCATGACAAACTGTTGCTACAGACATTTCCACGTGACTTTCTGGTAACTGTTAACTATTCCAATTTGCATCCCAAGAGTTTTCAGATTTTACAAAACAATGAAATGTCCTTCATGTTACAGCGTGTCCCATATATCCCATGTCACCATGGTTAGCGGGTGGTAGTCGTTATCAAACACATTTGCAGAAGAAGGTGAAGGTTCGTACCTATACTTGTTTATACTATAATGCAATATGATAACCATAGCTGGCATGGAATGGCCAGTAGCACAGTTTTGTATGGGACGGTGACTTCAATCCAAGTTCCCGACCTGTTGTGAGCGGCTATTGCCAAAACCTGTGTGTGTTTGTGACATTATCAGATTTAGTCATCGATACAGCAAGCTACGCCATGACATGAACACAGTAAATTTAAAAGTAAAGCGCTAAACACTGACAAACAGATAACTCTAGATAGACAACATTCTATTGGGATCAGTTGCGGTCCGCAAACGCAATGCCAGATGTTACAGTGTACATACTGCATATCCTGCATCATATCGCCGTAGCAGACGCTTTGTCATGAAAACAAGGGAGAATATGATTAGTTACCTTTGCAATGCAATATACAAGACATTGATCAAAAGTGTATGCATATTTTTGTTTTAATTTTTCTTATCTTAAATAAAACACGCGTGCTGACCAATATAGCATTTGAAGGAACGTAACTAAAAACCACAACCACTTGATTTTAAATATATTGTTTTTCTTAGTGAAACATTTAATGACTAATGCAATCGATACTGGTGAAAACGTCGCAATAATCGATAAAGTGAGACGAATTAGTGTGTTTTCATTGGTCGGGAAACCAGGTCAGAAAATGCATGCGTATGATGTATATTGTATACCACAGGGCGAAGACTGTTCCCGTCGAATGACATGAGCAGGGTACAGGCGGGCTTTTTCGAGGCCCTGGGACGATCGATCGTGGCGTCAATATTCAACGGTGACTGTGGGTTTCCTTACCTGGCCCCGGCCGTCTTTAACTACCTGGTGGGCGCTGACTACACAGGCGATGTGGCATTAGAAGAGGTTCCAGACGGGGACATCAAGGAACTGGGCCAAAAGGTGTAACTAAAAACATATCTACGCCTGGCTCTAGTTTTAAGCTACATTTACCTATTGCATTATTTCGACAATAAATACATCGCCGTTTTTAACAAATTTTGGTATCGAAATTATATTATGTTTACAGTCGAAGACATCCAATGTTGACAAAAGTTCAGAGCGTCTGAAATTCATGTTCGGTCCCTACATTGTACACATAGTTCTGGAGCACACCTGGGGCGCGCTTCACTAAACTTCGTACGTCTAATATGTTCGTAAGTGAAAACTCATCATAGTCTGTAAATTTAAAACTGGCTAGGTTTTTATTTGTAAACAATTATTGGATTTACATTTATTGAACATAGGCTGCATATGCAAAAGTAAAACAACCAACACACGTCGTAATGCTCGTGTTTGTTACTTCCCACCACGGGGATCATCGCGGCAGCTGGACGCGCACGCTTTTTTTAAATTTCTTACTGAGTGATGCATGTATTTACCGCAAGTACGGCTCTGTTATGACTTGTAAAAGTCGCGGGAATACTGGACGAGGCCTTCCGGCCTTCGTCCAGTATTCCCGCGACTTTTATGTGGAGACTTTAACAGCAGAGTGGTTGACACTGATGATTTCATTGTGGGAGTCTATTACATTCCTGCAAGAAAAATTGTTGATTTTAATGCAAATTCGTATGGTTATATCCTTATATAAATTTGAATTAATACCATTGTGTATACTAACTGGTCGTCAAGACAGTAAAGATGATTACGAAGGTCGTGGATTATTGTTTAATAAGTCACGATGCCATACCCACCTTTAGCGAGTTTGGAGTTACAAGAGCATTTGATCTAATTACATACTGAAACTCTCTTAGGTATATTGCCCAAGCATCTATTCCCGACCAATCGGCTCTTCTTGGAAAGTAGAATGTGGACACTATTTTAATCCGAATGTCAAAACTGAAAGCGTAATTGTTGAATTCATAAAGCACGTTGTCATACCGCAGATAAGTTTCTCGGCTTTTGATTGGCTACCTTGCCTGGTCATATATATTATATGACTTGCCAAGACCGTCGGACATACAGGAATTGCGATTACCCTCCGGCGCCTCACGTCCAATGAAGAACATTTTGCAAGCGTCTACCGATTGCGAATTGTATTCCTCACTAAACACAATAAAACCCCGAATTTATCAATACAAGTAACAAATTGTACACTCAAAACCAGTCTATATTGCTTATTTCTCAATAAATATTCTTCGCTCATCAAAATATGAGCGAAAAATTAGCCAAAATAACCAAAATTGCTTTTCAAATCTGAACGTGACACGGCTATATTTAGGTCACAAACTATGGGTTCCACGCACGAAACCGCGGCGTAGCAATGACAGCGAATGTTTGGGAACCAGTCGCATTATTCTAGAGGCGCCAAAGGGAGAGCAGATCGATAGAGCAGTGGAATATACATTAAATTACACGATATAAAAAACTGTCATAAAGTCGTTTTCGATGGATTTCTTACTCCATATTTAGTTTGTTTTCGTTTAATAAAAAAACAAAATGTTCATTTACGCCTTTACATTAAGACTGACGGTAGAAAATCGAATCTCGGATTATTTTTCTTCCTGAGAAAAACGCAAAGATCAACAGAAGAGATATGTTTATACGGCCAAATACAGGATCTGCGGTATGACAAATACGTTATTGTGATTCAACACAGGCTATATGGTGTAATATTGCCCGTCTGAAGGTGTGTTCACCCTCGGCTATCGCCTCGGGTGAACATACCTCCAGACGGGCAATATTACACCATATAGCCTGTGTAGAATCACAATAACTTATAATATGTCTGACATGTCTTCCACATTTATGCACGAGTCTGCTTATGTAGGTGTGCCATAAATCGTGTAGTTGCCGATCTCGAAAGGGTCTGAGAACACCGAATGATACTGATAATGCGTATGCTGATATGTGCACGATCATTAAGCAGAAGATGTCAGATCATTTGTCAAAGCGGAAATAAAGGTTTACACGCTGTGTGGTCTGTCCAATAAGAGACGTAGGGAGGGTAAGCCGTGATGGAATAATAATTTGACTAGTACCTGGAATAAAGACTGAACATATATGGTTATGTAGCGTTGGCAGTCATGCAAATGTAATCAGCAAATCATGTTACATTGTTTCTCGTAATTTATTTGATCGTACGGTTCAAAAAGCAAAACGGAACTATTGGTGTTTCAGCTTTCAGAACAAGCTAAGGAACGATGTATCAGACATCATAGTGAGTTCTGGAAGACAATAGGTAAAGTTGGAGTCGGCCATGTGCATAGCAAAGTTATGTCAATTGAGGTAGAGTTGGATGATGGACGTGTGGTCACTGATGTTGACTCGTTTCTGGCTAAATGGAAACATGAGTTTAGCTCATTGTATAGTTCGAATGGACGTACTAATATTAACCTTTGACATAGTAGCCAGGCACTACTTAGTGTATCTGAACCTCTATTCACCGATAACATATCAATTTAAGGAAAGCCTGTGTATTAGATAATATACCATCAGAGGTGTTTTGCAACGATGTCAGTTTATCGTATTTGCATATTTGTTTCAATGTTTGTTTTACGCTGAGTAAAATTCCCACTGAATGTGGTAAATGTATCATTAACCCAATTCCAAAATCTAGCACGGCTGACTCGAGGGATCCTCTGTCACATCGTAGGCTAAACTCGAGGATTAACAGACTGGCTTCAGAGAACATCGTAGAACTACTGACCATTTACCATCCCTTACCAATATCATAGATACTATGAAAGAGAATTTGTCTACACTCTGAGCATTCGTCGAATTTAAGAAAGCATATGATTTTATTGGCGGAAGCAAACTATGCGCAATGCCTACTACTGTGTGTATTAACGAGAACATGTTAGACTCCTTTAACACCATTATTATACAAATGTATCGCCATGTGTCCGATTTAACGGTGTACGAACCGACTGGTTTGATGTCGACTGTGGTTTACGGCAGGACTGTTCTCTGTCTTCTATATTATTTAACCTATTCATCTGGCTCTCAATATTAAGGCTTTATGTAAAGGTGTCAAGGTAGATGACAACATATTATCCAGTTTATTATGCGCATATTACATAGTGTTAATTGTATGCTTAGCATGCTTCATGAATGGTGAGCTTTAAACAACAGTGTCGTAAATAATACAAACAATAATATTGTTCATTTGCGGCCATCATCTGTGTGTCAATATGCACACCGATAGAAACAACAGCCGACTTTTCAAATGGTCACAAAATACTGCTTGTAGAGTATTCTCGAAATTGGTCCTTTTTAGTGACCGCTACCTTTACTATGTTACTATGTTAAACTTGGCAGATTTTGTAATGTTGATGCTTTTATTAACAAAGTCACACACAATTCAACATGCTGTTGTTGAAGCGATGATGATCGGATATGTTGATGGATGGCAAGCCCTAATAAACAGAGACAGTAGTGTTAGTTGCCTAGGTGGCAATACAGTGCGAACGTATCGTACATACAAACACACATTTGGGTTTACGACAACGTGTGGAACGTTTATGCCAATTAAACATATATCAGCGTCACTTTCGATTTGGCGTCGCATCAATAAGGTTAGAAACTGGTAGATATGACAATCTTCCTGTTACATGTAAGTCCTGTTAATCAAAGACTATGTATATTGTGTAACGAAAACGCTGTTCTGGATAAACTTCGTGTAATTTTAATAAGTCGACCTTAATATATATGTAGTTTTTACGAAGCTCTTAGGGTCGACTTATTTCAATCAGCTCATTGCATAAACAGTAACTTTAAGGATTGGAATGATGGAGAAAAACAGTTGTGTTTGTTTTCAATTGTGATGTTATTACGTCATGTGCTCGAATTTGTGCAGGTATTCATTATCGAATGTTGTCATACTTGTACAGGTACTATTTTACATATGCGCTCTTATATACTCAAATCGGCCTTTGCAATATAACCGATGATGCTAAATTATGTTCTCTTTTATCATATGGTGATAAATATGTTATAATGTGTTTCAGAAGTCCTTCGGTCCATTTCTGAATAAACGATCGTCACTGTTGTACTAATGCGTACACTCGTTTTATATATGTTTATGTATACATAATGCAAATATTTATACATATCACGTGTATAACCCATTTATGCTTGGTTACATGTGTACTGATAATCAGTTAATTTTAAATCTGATCTGTGATTATAGTGATGTTTCAAGAGTTTGCATAATAAGATGCCTTTATATATATACATTCGTTTGTGGTTTATTTCAATACATTTTAACTTGTTCATAAACAAGTGAATATAACATTTAATGTGTTATTAGACTGTCACGATTAGCGGTAGCTATGCAACGCGAGACACAAGAAAGAAATGAATTAAATTAAGGAAACAGCGGTTGTCGTTGCCACTGATTATTGGAACCAAGATACGCGCTGTGACAAGGGCAACTTCAATTATTATTTTTGCGCATTTGTGCGTGTGGTTAGTGTATATAGAGAATAGTAGGTTAGTGCCGTGAATGGGAAAAAATATCTGGCAAGGCTCAGGAAACGGGATGGGCGAGGCTCTGCCGAGCACATCCCGTTTCCGTGCCGCGCCAGATATGTTTTCCCATTCACGGCACTAACCTACTATTCTATTTATCCTGTGAACACCTACAAATGGCTGTAAAATGCAAAAATAGTATTGACTGGATATCAAAAAATGTTTCACGGCACCGTGTTTCACGGCACATATGCACTGTGTTGACGGGCTAAATGCTGATATGTATACAGGTTGGCCGAACGTTTATAATGAGCCTTCTCTTGTAATTTGTTCATAATGGAAATTGTACATATACTTAGGTTTTATTATAACTGTGTATTTTATGATGTACGGGTGGTTTATGCGAACAATCATTGCGGTATATTGTAGTTGCTGAAAGCCAAGACCGACGCTAAACTACTGGACATAATTGTATCGGCCTCGGTGATTGACCACATCGGATGGCCCAGTGGCCGAGCGATAACGGTAAGGGTACTGCTGTGCTGTGAAGTATCGCGACTCGGAATATGGGAATAAGTGAGATAGCTGATGAATATCACGGCGTGCACTGTAATACAGTGGAATCTCTCTAAACCGAACACCTGGACAAATAAATTTGTTTAATATTGATGGGTTCCTCTGTAATTTATATAGAAAACTAATGGCTCTTAATGTTAGCAAATAGCACAATCATATCTCCGCACTTTCATATACCTGGATTATAGTGGAACATCACTAAATCGGACATCCTGCGTTCCACTGTAATAGTGACCTGGAAGTGTCACGTGTATACATTGATTGACAACCGCCTATGAATAGATCAGGCTCAGACAATCATATCGCTTGATTGTGAGTTGGCATTGCCAATATACATTCACGTGTATGTTAGAAACGTTGATAAACTCGGCAGACTGAACGCATGCGGTTGTGTATGCATGGTGTGATTCGAAGGATTGTACAGCGTTTCCTCGTGTTGACGACAAAACAATCGGAATTATTATTAATTTCAAGTGATCAATTTCGTTACCATATGTCTCAAATTATAACGGTTTCGTATATGCACTCGGATGATCGTATTCCTCACTTACAATGGAAGATCTCCAAGTCGGACACAGAAAGGTATACATGAATTGTGCTCTTTAATTCAAGGAAAACCTATGTCACAAGATCTGAAATAACCAATATGTAGACTGAAATACTCACCACCAGACCATCATTCTCATGATCTAGTAGCGTGGTGACACTGAATTATGCTGAGAAAATAATATGTCATCTGAAAGCTTGCTTCAATGTCACGGCCAATTTGTTCTAAAAATGGAACATAATATATCACTTCTGTATCCCTACACACAAGAAAAAAACAAAACAAACTTATTTTGGTTGCAGACTACTTGTGACATGTTCCTTTAATTATTTTAAGAGAAAAATCACCACCAGCCACAATGAATATGCAGTAATTAAGAATATTGTACCACACTACTTTTTTAAAATGTACTACTTCCGGTTTTACTGGAATGAGACCTACAGGGGGTCCCGCTTTTAGAGAATCCACCAATATACACAACTGTACATGTACATGTATATGGCTGTAACTGCAGAAATGGGACTAATCGTGTTTGTGACCAGTGTATCTCCTAACAAAATAGTACACTACTGTAGCCTGATAGCGATCTATATTGTCTGCTAGAAGCATGACGGGTGTTTCATTGACGGAATGGTGAAAAGTGAATATCCTGATCAGTCTGTGCGTATGCACTTGCTAATGTCGATATACACTAGTCGCAACATCTATATAATAAGTCCCATTTCTCCAGACAATGCAACATATTCACTAAGGTGCACTTTTGTTACAACGGGAACGAATTGTTGATTCGTGGGAACGAATTGTAAAATTGTGGGAATGAATTATTAATTCGAGGGAACGAATTGTTAAATTGAGGGACCGAATTGTCATTTGTGGGAACGAATTGTTAATTCGATGGAACGAATTGTTATATCGTGGGAACGAATTGTTAATTCGAGGGAACGAATTGCTAAATTGAGGGAACGAAATGTTATTTAGTGGGAATGAATTAATAAAAACAAATCAATTTACCCTGCGGGGCTCCGTACGTCATACATGTTCGCAATAATGTTCAATATTCGCCATTTCATCTTTTATCTTTCTGATCAAGGTATACTAGACTACAGAACATTATTAGACAATGTACGTACAGGCGCATTTGCTCCTGCTTCCACACAACGAACGAGTGTCCACTGTTTACATATCGTTTTTTCATCGTTTTCATGTTTATAATTAGAAAACGATGTTCTCGTTTTTTTAAACAACGGAAACGGTATATAATCGATGCGTTGAAGGAAACGACAGACGTTTTAAATAGCTGAAAGTAGGTTATTTAAACGAAAGTCGTTTTCACGCACAAAACATATATACGATAATCGTTTGTATGCATATCGTTTTACAGAACGATCGTTTTCACTGCATGTTCCATTCGTTGTTCATTGTTTCATTTGAGAACCTTCAACACATATTCGCTGTAACATATTTGTACAATGTAACCTCTCTAAACCGGATACCCTGTACTGGGACATTCCATTATGTGCCGTTTAGAGAGCCTCCACTGTGAAACATGTCTCTAACTATTTCAAGACACGCATGGGTGCTGTGCGACCATGAAAATACATTATGTTCTGAGATAAATGGACACGAAATATAACAAAATTAAGCTCTACTAACTTGTATCTGTGTTCAGTTTAGAGAGGTTCGACTTTGTTCTGTTATTTCAGATGAAAACTAGAGATGCCCTTGTGCAGCAGCTTGTGTGTTGGAGTATGATCGATAAGAGAAAGGCCGCCCTCGATAAACTGAAAGACGGGCTGGAGAGCATGGGATTCCTGCAGGTACATGTACATGCATATGGAACGCCAAATCTACGTCAGCTGAAACAAATATTGTTTCATAATTAGAGCAAGCATTTAATATTTACAGCTAGCTCCAAATCACTTGAATAGCTCTCTAAATCATTTGGAGCTAGCTCTAAACGTTTAATGACAGCTCTAATTATTAGAGCTGACAATAATTATTTGATTTTATGTAGATTTGGCGTTCCAGGAACGCCAAATCTACATAAATTAAAATAATTAATGTTATCTCTAAATATTTAATGCTAGCTCTCAATAGTTAATGCTAGCTCTTGAGCGCCAAATCTACATAACTAAAATAATTAATTCTAGCTCTAAATATTTAATGCTTGCTCTAATTATTTAGAGCTAGCAATAATTATTTGAGTTATTGTAGATTTGGCGTTCCATACAGGTAAGCTACAGTGTGCATATGAAGTACACTACCGCAAGCGTTAATCTTGATATTTCTCTTTCTTATATGAAACTACTTGAGAATTTTGCTTAAATTAGCAGCTTCATTGGTATTTGAATAGTGTGTTTGAAATCAAGCACTACAGCTCATGCTCAGCCAACGTGATTACGTATTTTGCTTGTCAATATATATTCACAAGTGTTTATAACTGGGCAAGATTAACGCATGCGGGTGTGTACAGTGTTATTGTCTTTGATAGTACAGTGGAACCTCTCTAAACCAAACACCTTGAACAAGTTTGTTTAATTTTGATGGGCCAGCTTGTTTTCTAATCATGTTTATGTATCGTACCATCGTGTTATGTATGTATGTATGCGTATTCATCTACATGATGATATGAAATAAACTATTGTTTACATCAACATACATGTCAACATTCATGTCTTACAATATCCTGCACAGTGCATGACGTTACCATATCCGCCATCTTAGTGTGTACAAGTCATCAGCCAGTTGTACCTCTTATTGCATTTGACACATACCACTAATAGTATGTTTTGTTGACCCTTAATTAAACTGTTTGTGAATTCAGTAAAGACTGTGTAACAGTAATAACAACACACAGTGCTGTGGACATATACCTGTATTACCATAAATACTGTGTCGAATCAAGTGACTTGTAAGCAGCTACATGTATCTGTGTATTGACACTACTGTCTACTAGCCTGCTATACGAGTAAGTACGGCTTTTACCTGTGGCAGATTCACTTCTAATAATAGACAGTGCGTTCGTTTGACATTTTACACTTCGAAAATGTGTCCATTGTACCTCTAGGAAACCTCTGTGTGGGGCTCATTCCTCACCGTGACAAATTGACTAAAATCACGTGTTGCATAAACATAATTCCACGTTTTATCATTTATTATGTTGATATTCGTCTCAAAATATTAAAATATAATACATTTTATCCCGCCAACACAGTGCGTATGTGCCGTGAAACACGGTGCCGTGAAACATTTTTGATATCCAGTCAATACTATTTTTGCATTTTAAAGTCATTTTTAGGTGTTGACGGGATAAATAGAATAGTAGGTTAGTGCCGTGAATGGGAAAAAATATCTGGCGCGGCACGGAAACGGGATGTGCTCGGTAGAGCCTCGCCCATCCCGTTTCCTGAGCCTTGCCAGATATTTTTTCCCATTCACGGCACTAACCTACTATTCTCTATGTATTGATATATTTGACATGTTAAACCACACCACCATAGCGGGATAATTTCTACAAAACTAATGTGTGACAGAGCACAGGAAAGATGGCCGCCACTGTGATTCATTCCGTGTCGATCTGGATTTAAAATAACGAAAGTAACACGATTTAGCAACAGGAATCTACTCAATATAACTGTACTGCACCAAATTTGACTGTTTGTAAGGCAATTCAAGAAGCTGACAAGAATGCCCACTGTCACGAGGGCTGAATAAACAGGCTGTGTCTGATCTTGCCACGGACTGTTCGTACATACAATGGTCAACAGTTGCTGTAAGCTTTGGTAATTCACCTGGTAACGTCATATTCAATGGAGGCTAGAGTAGTCATATTGCAGATCCAGAACGGAACATGTATTAATAATGAACTGGACAGCATCGTAACAGGTATAAATATTTTAATTATGAGCCGAACACTGGAATTGCGTCACTTGTTTCCATGCCATAATTTTTCCCGATGTTTAAAAAGTAGTTCGGCTTGTAATGATATTTTTCCCAGTTCAAAACCGTATTTTTCACAGTTGAAAAGCCGTATTCTCACAGTTTCAAACAGTGTAATATCGAGTGGTATTTCACTAATGACGCCCGATAATACACCGTTAGTCATAAAATAAAATGTATGCCTATTCTTAAATTCTGCTATAAAACAATGTTAGTGAAAATATAGGTGTTTGCATTGTTTATACGTAGGATGTTTTAAATGAAACCTACAGTCGGTATGCTACGGTTTGTACGTATCATAGGAATGAATGGCCTTTTTTTGTGGAATTTATAGGGGTGTAAACTTGGAAAAGTCGCGGGAATACTGGACGAAGCGATAAAAAAACACAATTTTCGAAAAAAGATCAAAATATTTTTTCATTTTTGTTTTTTTATTTTTTTTCGAAAATTGTAATTTTGTAAGGCCTCGTCCAGTATTCCCGCGACTTTCCCAAGTTTATATCCCCGATAAATTCCACAAAAAGGTCATTCATTCCTTATAATTCCAGCATTTGAAATAAATTCATCAAGAAAATGTGTTTATTTTCCGTTTTCTTAAGAATTATTTTAACTGCGCCTCACGGTTACGGAAAGTAGTTCGGTATGGAGTTTACTGGGATATACATTTTGGACGGAGACTTGCAACGGACCAATCAAATGTTAGGGAATGGTGTACAAATTGTTGTGCTGGAATTATATGTAAGTAATTCCGGGCAGAACTTGTTTATTCTTGCCCGATTCGTTCAGTCTGTTGCAGCGATGGTAAAACAACAAATAACAGATGTATTTATTTCAGGCAATGAAGGAGTATTCCGAGCTGAGGTCGCTGCTAGTTTACTCGGCAGAGTACAGCATCACGGCGGAGTACATGAAACAAAGGCTCCGTCCTCTCGCCAAAGAGCTGAAACCGAAAGATGACTCACACAAGAAGAAATCGCAGACATATTTCCAGGAATTTATTGAAAATCTTGAAGGTACACTATTGCTAATCTTGCCAATATTTGTCAATTTCTTTATTTCAAAATCTTTACATCTTGTGTTTGAAATCAAGCAGCTTGATTGGGTGAGCCTGAGCTGTGCTACGTTTCAGGTTCAGACAATCGAATTACTTACAAGTTAGCTTTCCCTATAGATGTTCAGACATATTGATACTCTGGGCAAGATTAACGCAGGCTGTTGTCTACATTGTACTTTTATCTAAATATGTGCGTCGTATATTGCGCCATTCACGTCCGTTTTTCCGAACGTTCGTCAGAATAACATTAGTGACATTTTAAAAATACCAACTGAAGAATCGCTAGACTACATCACAATTCTACCACATTAAGGTATGTTCGCTACTTTGACCCAGTATGATGTTCGCTATGCGCCGATGTATCCAAATGTGACGTTGTCATAAATCAGTTATTTACTTGATTTACTAACGTCAGTCTGAGATATTTTACATGCACGGACTGCTGTGAAATACCATGAAGTTTCGGAAAATGCATATACGGATGGCAATGATTTGATGATACATTTTGATTCAAATGTGAGTATAGTGTTTGACACAATATGATATATTGCATTGGTGAAACCAAAATGCCATGTGTAGACTGTGAACAAAAGAACAGAAGGCACAGTATTTATCTTGCAGACGAGACGGCAGTGTGGTTGTACCAGTTCATCACCGGATCTGACATACCCGCTGTGGAGGAAGGTTAATATCAGTGTCGAGTTCAACTTCAACATGAAGCAAAAATTCCCCGAATCCACGACATGTACATCGCATCTCAGGATTCCCGTAGCAAACCGCTCCAGCTCCGACTTTAACAAGTCATTTATGAAAGCATTGGAAAGCTCCCGATATGGATTTGGTAATAGATAAGAATGACGATACTGAGAGCAATCTGAATATATACAGCTCGGATTTGTTCTTCGTTCCAGAAACAATTGGTTACAGCCTATATTTGACACATCGTTTTCAAATTAGAAAACGATGTTTTCGTTGGTGTAAACGTATCACGTTTTAACCAACTGAAGTATCTATTTTATAATTAAGAAAAGAAAATGATGTGTAAATAGCACAACATGCGTTGAAGAAAACGACACAACATGCGGTGACGGAAACGTTAGATGTTTAAGCAATAGAGAGCCGGGTATTTAAACGAAACGTTTACGCGCATATAAACAACCAAACAATATTCGTTTATATTGCTGTACACAACGATCGTTTTCACATCATTCTCCATTCGTTTTCCCATTCGTTTTCGCATTTTTGGTTTTGGAACATACATCAACAATTTCACCGTATAAGTGATGACAGTCGTGTCTAATACATAGACATATATATGTAAATTTTAATTTAATATGAAATGGCGGTTTCCGTTTTCAATACATCATTGAACATTAATGATTAACCGTTAATAAATGGAAACAAAAATTGTCGTCGGCTGCTGTTCATATTTTGTTTTTTATTTCTAAATAACAAGAATGTGTGACAGCACTTTATAATCCTATCCAATGAAAAGTATTCTATAGTCCTGTCAACCCATATTTCGGATGAGTACATTGCCAAATAAAACAGCAGACGACAAATTTAATTCAGCATTGTAAGCCTAGTGTCACATACATGTTATCGTCAAGTATTCACTTTGATCAGCTGGGTGTATTACAGGAATGATTCTACTGAGAGTCCCAGCCTAACATCGGTACATTGACAGCATAACCGCATAACCGTGTTTTGTGGTTCATCGAACCGCTATTCAACCGCAAACGAACCGCTATAGTATAACACATCCATAGGTATTCTATCCGATTACCGGCGTTTTGGAACCGATAAAGGCGGTAAACGGTTATAATACCGCTGGCTACGGTTACAGTTAGGTAAAATGCAAGATAACCGGTGTACTACAGAAACAGGAGTATTCATACGAAATTATTATTTTTATATCGACTATTGTTCGCCAATAATAGATAAACATAACGAAACAAGCAAAGTGTGTTTCGACCACTGGCATACAATTTAGTAGGCGTTTGTTCTGATTTTAATGTTGAAGTGACGCTACAAAGTCAAACTTTACATGTACTAGTAGGCTACCAGGTATCTAGTAAATTCGTTCTCAAGTCAATTAGTTCACGGTTCTCATTGCGTTTTTTAAAGTGGTCAATTCGTTCTCATTTTTGTATACATAGTTTTATGTCATAACTGACACTATTAAATCAAGTTAATACAACTGAGCATTAATACGTTCAATCCAATAATTTGTGTACGTTGTTGCTGTACGTATTATTGATTATTTTTATTGAAAAGCATAAAATGCCAAAAATAAACAAATAACCATCATCCGACCCAGCCTGCTCTCCATTAAGTTAAATAAATAATTAATTTTGTATGATGCGATATTGATCCAATTGATACTTAATTAGCATCTCACACTATTGTCTGTTTCAGGAAACCTGCCCAAATGTTACGGCCATATAAACAATGCGAAAATAATGTTTTTTTCGATAATATTACATATAATCAACATGTACGAATGAACCTTCTTTTTATTTCATGAAATTTTGTCAAATATTGATTTGTATTACGAACAATTGATTTGTCTATGGGAATTTAACATGGGGGAAAAGAAGGTGGAGAAGCTGTGGGAGGAGTATAAAAACGAAATTGACTCCGAAACCTGGCTAGATAGCATGGAAGTGATGTAACTTAAATTTTGAAAATCGGTCAAGTATTTCTTAAATTCTAAAAATGTCCCCATGTTAAATCCCCATAGACATCTTCACTCGTAGTGCGACTGAATTTATCAATTATTAAATTTGTTGGACACAAAATATGCCCGATCAGTATGATATGATACGTCACAAATTTTTTTTCATTGGGCAGAAATAAAATGTAATTTTTTAGAATACTATATAGTCAAGTGTATGCAAATATAATGGAAATAGTAGTCAGTTATCGTTCCTGTATAGGTGACGCCACTGGTCACAGTCGCAGCTGTTGTGTTCTTGCTGAATGCATGACAAACCTGCAACGTGTGTGTGCAACTCTGACCTGTGTATAAAACCATGTGTACACTGTGTACTTATATAAGTCAGTATCCCCTCGCTGATATGCTTGAGGGTATATATCCTTGGTATATGTACGTGCGTACATGCGTGCGTACGTACCTGAGTACGTTAGTAACACCTATCATTTTTAAAGACTTATGAACCGCTTTAGTAACATTGGCCACCATGTGTCGCTAGGTACGGTGCTTTGTTTTGCATACGATCCACGTCCGACCGTCCAATGTCATGGTCATTGAGGAGTTATGTTCACCTTGTTCGTAAGGAAAATAGGTTATAGCTTTTCTTGTATATTCAATAACTTATGAACAGCTTTACATATTTTGATAATATGTGGCCATAATATGTGGCTATGCATGGTGTTTTGCTATGTATACGACCAACGTCCGACCGCCACAGGTCAATGCCATTGGGAACTTATGTTGCCGTTGTTTGTAAGGCAAATGCGTTAAAGCTTTTGTTCGTTTATTAAATAACTTGTGTTATTATCAATGCTGCTGGCGATGGGATTATATTAGTAATAACGATACTCTTGTTATTATTTTGTCATCGCGTATATTTGTTGACCCCAGCCATTTCTGTAATCATAGACAGGTACATGTACCATTTATTTGTATCTTATCAATAGGCAAGCACACTAAAACATAGTAAATTGTATGACATTTATTAAATTTACATTTACATGTACTTTAATCGACGTTATGCTGTCAATCACTTTGTTAGCTGACGTTATGTCAGGGATTTGACGCAACACATCACAATATGAATGCACGTGAGTTCTGGTGTGAAATTTCGTTTTGGAATTGACGAACAAAATAATTATCAATTTGAAATATTTTTTGTTTGCATGATAAGGAATAATCGACATTTTTGGACTGTATCTGGTAGTACATACATGTTTACCATATCAACGTTTAAACGTCCAACACTCGCCACAGGCCTTCCGGCCTTCACCCAGACTAGTATGATTCGGCTTATAAAACTTTATACTCCCAATCAACTCTCCACAAAATGCGGTTAAAGGTCCATACCCACTCAATAGGCACAAACTGGTCTTTATATCAGAGATATTATCGTCGACATTTCTGACAAAATAAAGTCATTCACTGTTACGACATGTATTGATTAGCATTATTATAAATTCTTCACTCTGATATCAGGGGCGATAACCGTATTTCCTTAAAATGTTAACGGAAATTACTATTTATTATCTGCATTTATTGTTGATGTGCAATTACCATACTGTGGCAACATGGCATTCACCAACTATGTATAGTTCCACGAATACTCATGGCAGTGAATAACACACACACTGTCTCACTATATTCCATAATATGAAGCATCAATTAACTTTCAACTTGTAATTCTATAACTGTACAATGATAATTCCATGTATTGTGCCGAAGTGTTATGTTTAATTCACTTAGTCTTTATCATTCCCTGTGTTGGTCGTTTCAAGTTATGGGTGCCGCCATATTGGAGTATACCCACTCAATGGTTGGTCGTTGCGACCACGTCCATTGATCATTCTACCAATGTTTTGGTCGAAGCGACCACTTCCAGTAAAATGCGACCACAAAACGACCAACTCAGGAAATGACGACAATACCTAAATGACGTTACAACACGTTCCTTATATATTGGTCGTTACGACCAAGCGACCTCAGATCAGTCCATGGAGACAACCAGAAAAATCTGTAAATCTTTGCATCCTCTTATTACCGTTATTACCAAGAAAGTACGTAATAGTTCCAGATAGTAATAAAATAACTTCACAATCCGCTCGGCTATTGTTATATCGACGCTACCTTGTGGGAAAACGTACTTTGGTCCATTTGTTGGACAGCTTAAGGGCTGGACTGTAACAGTGGTCGCAAGTGGTGGCATTCCAAATATATCTCCAAAAATTGAACACCAGTGCCTCCATAAAAGCCGGGCCTTGCTTTGCCAACCTGTGACCGTGGGATTATCAATAGGCAATACACAGCTATCCCATTAGTGAAGCCAGTAGCCGATTTCGCCAAACATTGCAAAGTATTATTTTCTAGCAAAGTATACTTTGAGGGAGAAATTGTCAATTTTAGGATAAATCTATTAATTTTTATTATACTGAATTTATTACAGTATCACAGCCATTTTGGCTGTGATAATGTAATAAGTTCAGTATAATAATTTTGCATGCTTTTAATCATTAAATATATGCAGTCGTTAGTTCTATATGAAATAATGTATTTCGGGAAAAACAAATGATTAGTCCCTCAAAGTATACATTGCTAGATAAGTATACTTTGCAATGTTGGTGAAATTGGCTACAGATGCTATTTTATTTAGATTTTTAGCCTACACTAAATACTACACTGCCATTGGAATGTGGAGTAAATACAGCTGATTTATATAAGCAGAGACAGCAAAACACAGTTACCTACCTTACACCACACACAAACTACACTTGATTAGAATATTGCTGTCTGCAATCTGGAGGAAAAGCTGCAAGTTATAAACCTCTAAACAATTAATGAATTAACCTATGCACTGATTAATGTTGATCTGGCATTGAGAAATTAAAGAACATTGTCACACCTACATTGAATTAGAGGAAAAAAATACATTAGAGTCTATACATTGGTGCACAGTCATCAGGCAGGTGCCCACTGTAAGGAACGAAGACTACTCAGTACAGCTAAAACCATATTTTTAGTTAACCATATTAACCACAAACACGAGATAAATTATACGTCTCAACCAACGGACATCCAACCGGATGACATCTGCTGCAGACACCCGTTTGGTTAAAGTTTGGACCGGATGTAAGCCGATCAGAATCTATAGGAACCTGGCTGTTCTCCAGGGTAGCTACTCAACCAGCCCCATTCTGTGACGGAGCTTGGGGAACATGAAGTTCTAGCAACGCCACGTGGGGAAGTTAGACTTAACCTATCATGCCTCAGCCAGGCATCAGGAGCTATAGAAAGCCATGATATAAGCCATAATCATGGTAAGGGAGTCACCAGTAGCCGATTTCACCAACATTGCAAAGTATACTTTTCTAGCAAAGTATACTTTGAGGGAGTAATCATTTATCTCCTGAAATGCATTATTTCATATAGAACTAACGACTGCATATATTTGATGATTAGAAGTATGCAGAATGATTATACTGAATGTATTACATTATCACAGCCAAAATGGCAGTGATAATGGAATAAATTCAGTATAATAAAAATTAATAAATTTATCCTTAAATTGAAAATTTCTCCCTCAAAGTATACTTTGCTAGATAAGTATACTTTGCAATGTTGGTGAAATAGGCTACAGGGATGCTAACTACCAGGCTTCTGGTAATAGCAGTGATCCGCATATGGGAAATCTCCGCGGAGTGGTAAGGCGAGGGTATTGACACAGACATTAGAGGCTGTGAGATCAAAATAGGCCAAAATTGTATCGGAGATAGCATCTATCGACTATGGGCAACATGGTCAGCATTGATACCTGGATGCAGATATCAGGTCATTTGGAGCAGGCCGTCAACTATCTGCCGTGGACAGGCTGAACGCTGTAGACGAAACTCTTCAATACAGGACTTTTCGCAATGGTGACCCTTTTAGACGGTATCTAATATCTAAACCCCCTCCCAAGAATTGAAACACAATTTAAATCTATTGGAACAGTACTGTCACAAATGGGGATTGGTTGAGAACACCGGAAATATAAAAGTGGTTATATTTAGAAAACGAGGCAGAACTACGAATTCTGAAAAGTTGTTTTAAGGGAAACCAATTATGTAACGTAGACAACTTTAATTATTTAGGAGTGAAATTTAATTACATTTGCACTAAACCAACACACATTAGTCGGTAAAGGTTTGAAGGCCATGAACACATTATTAAACACAACCAAAACCTATGAACTATCCCCCAAAACGCTATGTCAGTTGTTTGATTCATTCGTGCTCGCCATCCTCAATTATGGGTGAGAAATATGGGGATTCACCAAAAATAAAGCTATTGAGTCGATGCACTTGAAATTTTGCAAATTAATCCTGAATGTGAAATATTCTACTAGTAACGCTGGTATTTATGGTGAGCTCGCCAGATTTCCGCTTTATGTCACGCGCTATGTTCGCATTATCAAATATTGGTTACGTGTCGTACATACAGATACTTGCATATTGCGCAGGATCTACAATAGTTCGTTGGCTGCAATAACGGTATGATGAACTGGACAGCCAACGTAAAACAGTTGTTGTATGAGTATGGTTTTGGTAATGTGTGGGAAGATCCTGAACGTGCTACACCAACGATATTGATTAGTATGTTTAAACAAAGACTAGTAGACTCATTCGTACAAAAGTGGCATAGTGACATGGATACAAATATAGTGTTAGTGTTGTACAAATATATCAGTATGAAACGTATTTGGATATGATTCCTAACAAAAGGTTACGGGCATTCATGACTAGATTACGTTTATCTGCACATACTTTACGTATTGAAACTGAACGTTATGGCCACCAAAGAGTAGATCGCCATTTAAGATACTGTGTGTTATGTGATACAAATGACTTGGAAGATATACAGTGAAATACGATGACAGTACATTATCAGATTGTATACCACTCACCCGAGTGTATATAGACTTACATTGCTGCTGATTGCTGATGTTAGGAAGCATATTGTTACAAAACTGTGCAAATATTTACAACAAGCTTTTAATTTGCGTAATTCTCTCACTATGACATTGAATAGATAGTTCATCTTCATTACATACATCGAAGAGCTAGGCCCGCGCGTATAGAGCTTTCTGAGCACGTACTCGGGATGTGTACGCAAGGTCGAGATGGGTGATTGGTTTGACTGAGCACAGCTCAGCACCGGTTGATCTCGCTGCCCGACTTCGTTAATTAGAACGAGATGAGTGATCGGAAATATTATAATCGCGTGCCTTACAACATGTTATATTAGTATATCCTAATTACAGAACACGAAGAGCTAGACCCGCGCTTATAGAGCTTTCTGAGCCCGTACTCGGGACGTGGACGCGTGGTCGAGATGGGGGATTCGTCGAGCCTGAGCATGGCTCAGCATAGGCTGATCTCGCTTCCCGACTTCGGTCGCGGGAACGGGATGCGTGATCGGAAATATTTATAATCGCGCGCCTTACAAAATGTGATATTATTTCATGACAAATAAGTTTGAATAATTATAATCGCTTAATATTTTTATATACAAATAACATCGCATTTACATGACAGAAACTGTATAGTTTACGTCAAATAAAATATTCTTCTTCTTCTATGTAGTTTGCATTGCCATTATACTTATACTCCTCATAGTGTCTTACGCATACTGACTGTAACGCAGCAGGCACATGCTCACAATGCTGCGGTGCAGAATAAATACGTGTACAATACTTACAAAACTAATCGACAATGACATACGGTTACGTATACCACGTGTGTGAAGCATGTACATATGCGTAAACGTATGTACCACGTGTGTGAAGCATGTACATATGCGTAAACGTATGTACCACGTGTGTGAAGCATGTACATGTGCGTAAACGTATGTACCCCGTGTGTGAAGCATGTAAATATGCATAAACGTATGTACAGAGTGGCCTGCGGTTCTCTTACCAGGCGAATTGCAATTCCTGGAGTGCAGGATTGCAATTCGCGTTCCCATTAATTGCAATTGGACCGCAATCGGACTGCAATCATGTGAACAAAGAGTTGGTTGCGGAATTGCAATACTTATATATATCCGCTTTTATTTGCAGTTTACGCTCCTTTTTTTTCTTTAAACTGCGAAAGAATGACCGCTTTACGCTGCGCTCTGCGGTCAAACCAGCGGACCGCTCTGCTTGACCAATGCGGCAATAAAATCGAAATAGTTCACAAACGTATCCGTGTTCCAATCCAAAATGTGATCCTATCTATTTCATTCATAGTGACTAGAAAGTCAGCGGTATTGGTGATCTGTTTTTTTGGTGCCAAATATAAATCGGCGGGTTATTGCGAGACAAACAGTGAAACATTGACCTTGACAATTTCTTGGACAAAACGAAATGTCGTCACTGCCGTTCCGAATATCAAGAACACATTAATAGACACCACCATGCTGACAATATATTTATTTTCATATAAAATCAAATGATAATGTGTGGTCTACTGTATAATATAGCAAAACAAAGCATCAATTTTGCGTTTTGTTTACTTTTTCGTCGGTATCAAATTACGTTTTCCTATTCTGTTAACATTATTTCGACGCGATCCAATAGTCGACATGACCATTTCTGAGATCAACACCACTTTTCATAATGTCTTTCAATTTCAAGCTGCAAGGAGACTGCGAATTGCATATTAACCATAATAACATGGTAAACATATTGATAATAATTTTAAAAGAAAAGCATTATTTTAATTTTCGAAACCTGATCATTTATTCCGGTGACAGCTTTTTCTTTAAAATAAAATGTTTTACTTGTGTCACAGAGTGAGAAAGATAAATAACGGCCCGGAATCGAACCAGGGACCTCATGTTTACCGTACCATGCCCATGGCTCTACCGAGCAAGCTAACAAGGCACATATCATACACACTTCATCCCCATAGTCAGTTGCGTACTGTGACATTCTTCTCCGCCAAATTGAAATTCGTCCTCGAATTCCATGTTTAATTTTGTCTCCGAATTCCATATGTTTGGGTACAATTTTGGGAGTATTTATCAGTCGCGGTCCTTCGTTGCGCAACATAATACCCAATTATTGTCCGTACCCAGAGTTACGGTGCTCCATAGGTTTGTCCTGCAGAGTACCGAATCGGATCTCATTCGCGCTTTAGCTGTTAATTGTGACATATTTTGTCTGTACTTATTACACAGAAATGAATAAGTATAATACTGACATTTCATTCAATTGAAAAATACAGAAAATATGTCGCAATTAACAGTTGAAGTGCAAATCAGATGTGATTTGGTACTTTGCATGGTAAACCTACGGAGAGCACCATAACTCTCGGTACGGACGATGCGGGAGTATTCTGCAGAGTTACTTCCCGCAACTACGTTGGGCGCTAAATGTCACAGGGTGAGAAAGATGCGCACAGGCCCGGAATCGAACCGGGGATCTCTGGTTTACCACACCATCGCTCTACCTACTGAGCAAACCGGACACAAATACACACTGCTTCACCTATGTGATCACTTCATTCAACCGAAAATTCACAAACTAGAAGCTATGCCAAATTATTACAGTCAACATCACAGATTATGCTCTTTGCGACATTAGCGGACAGAAATTTGTCCATCAATTTGATCAAATAAACAACGGCATCTGACAGGTAATCCTACGACGGCGCATGGAAACATCATTATTCTGGTACTTGGAATCAAAATGGTGGATATTAAGATCAATATGTGAGGCGCTGACAAAACGTTTAACATGTTTTAACTCGATAGCAGCTACAGGGATTGTTGGACGCATTTATTTAGAGGAACAAGAGATTACAACCCGCATTGGATAATATACTAAGTGACATTTTGTTCTAACGTACACCAACATAGAGGATTAAATTTGCGATAATGTTGGATTCTGGATTTTGTGGACAGGTGACAGAAATCGGAGCTGGATAAGAACCGACAGACGTGATTCTGAATATGCGTGCTTGGTCTGTGGTTATTCTTCCAGATCATGTCATGCATGTTTTAATTTCACGTCATGTCAAAGCAGCACTATTTAACATAATGAATAACTTTAATATTCTACACCAGAATTAAAGTTCATTCATCGTCTGATGTGTAACTGGTGAATTAAGGTAAGTTACTTGTATATGACAACTTTTATGCATTACGCAAACACGTCTTATTTGGAATTAATAAATCGGTGAACTACTTTCGGTAAGGGAGATAATCAATATCACGCGAACTATTTTCATTCGAGCAAAGCGGATTGTTCTGTTTATTAGTATACATAATTTTAATCTCTATCTACTGTGATATATAATGATACATTACTTCGATATGTTATGGGTACTAATACATGTTGTTTCAATAGCGTATGTCTGTAACGGTATCGTTGTAGATGGAGTTGCAACAATAATTTAATAATTATTACGTTCAAATGGTTGCGTAATACTGATAGCACTTCTGTATAAATATAATCATCGTAAATGGCGCAATAGTCGCGAGGTTAAGGTCGCCGACTTCTATGATTTAATTATCGATTCCCGAAAGCGTCGGGGGTTCAAACCTCGACATGGTACATATTTTTTTTCTCCATATATATTATTTTTGTGATTTTAATATATTCACAATTTTATGATTTTAATAAAAATAGCTATAAAAATGTTTTTTTAAGTTTGAGGTACTGTCTATACCATACCATTTTTTACTGTCCCAAAATCTATTTTTTTTTTGGCTGTCACAATCAATTAATTTTCGGACAGCAAACATTTTTTTATGAATTTGAAATAATTATTGTCCTCTATCTGATCACAACACTGTTGAAACTGTGCATGTGGCTACCACGACCAGAATTCACTGGCCGCAAACACAGTAGAATTTGACGTTTATTTAATAAATTATCATTTTTTATTTTATTTGAATTCCGCGTGAGCGCTGAATTTTGTGTCAACACCATTTACAGAAAATATTGGTGATTTTCTAAACGAATATCGGAGAAATGCGGCTATATATTTTGTGTCAATTTTCAACACCATTTACGGAGAAAAACAACTTATTTTTTAAAACTATATCGGCACAACTAAATACGGTGATACAATTTTTGTCGACTTTTCAACACCAGTTACGGAAATTATTACTGATTTTCTAAAAACAATATCGGCGAAGGTGTACTGAACTACATTTTTTTAAATAACCAGCCGTCTAAAAGATCTGTGTATAACCGAGAGTATATCGTTAATTGTCATGTTGTCTCCGACAGTGAGGTGTTGCGGCACACATCAAAACGACACGTCAATTTCAAAACATTGCCTAAGGGTCAGTCAACATTTACAGCTGTGTGGTGTCATCAGATCACAAACGACTGCTCATTATCGATTTTTGTCCACACAAAGCGACGTGTATTTACAAATAGATCTGTGTAATGTGTCGGGTGTAGCCAAAGACCATACATAAATTCGTAATTAGTCACAGATGTATCCTTAAAATATAGTCGATTTCCTTAAATTACGTCCGCAAGTTGACAGATATATCAGATCAGACGTCATCGTAATTTGCCGTTATTTATTTCCAAAATTAGCCGTATATTCTGTAAATGGCGTTGAAAGTTGACAATAAATTAAGACCAGATCAGTACGTTAAATCGCTATAGACGACAACTGACGATCCGATGAGAGAGAGTAATACCGTTTACGCGTATCCAATGTTAAATATACATCGTTATTTTTTTATGACTTTCGTAGTTTTTACCGAGAAATTCAAACCGTTTCTATTATTGGGGAACATAATATCATGATTAACACACCGTTTCACTAAGCTGGGGCTACTCAGGGAATGGGATCACACGGTCTATTTTTTACACTGAATTAATGGCGGCCCCCATGAGGTAACAGGTAAATCTTATTTTTCAATAATACGACTGTGGTTTCTTCCTTTTAGTGATGACCATATTCCAGCCGTTAACACTTATTTAGCAGCATTACTTATATAGATAGTATGATCATTCTGCAGAGAAATTTGAATTGGACGGAATCGAGCGTTGTTAAACTTAGTCCGGTTCATATGCACAGGTCAAAATATGAACTGAAAATGGCGCTTTGTGTGACAGAAATCCGTACGCAGACGAATACATTTTTTTTTTGTTATAAATATCACATATAGCGAAGCAGCGGTAGCAACTACTGTTTTAATAATATGCATACATATTGTAATTAATGTTTAATAGTGATATACTTATGAATAATATACGATACTATGGTTTATACTCCAGCACTATGTTTTAAGGCTGTGTGATTTGCCTCAATATAAGCTGGATTAATTAATACTTATATTCATGCGCTTCATGAAAACATCAATACATTTAAAATATACAAATATTACTTAAAGGGGTACCGATATGATACATTTTAATACTATAAATATTGAAAATACACATTACAATCGCTTACAACATAAGTTATTGATCGAAAATAGTCACTGCATCGTGACCTATTTGACCGCATTACCTATTACGCGGGTACCTCATCATACCCTCTGTTTACATAGGTAACTGGGGGTATAGTGAGGTACGATCGCTAATACAATGTTTGCGTAATGGTCACTAATTTGTATGCCCCCACCACGATAGTGGAGGGGGCATTTAGTGTCCGCTCTTCCGTCCGTCACCAACCTAGTAACTCGTAAAACTTTTAACCCATAATAGCGAAAGACCTGAAACTTGGCATGTAGCTTCCTTATGATGACTAGATTTGCAAAGTTTATTTTGATTCGACCCCCGAGTCATGGATTATCTCCCCCTTTTTTAATTAGAATTTGAACATTTTGCCTTGTAATTCGTAAAATTTTTGTAATAGCTACAGCACTGAAATTTGATATGTAGCTTCATTATGATTAGTAGATGCGGAAAGTTTATTTCGATTTTTGATTCGTACCCCGTGTCATGGATTATCTCTCCCTTTTGGACACTGGAATTTTGCCTTGTTTACTATCAAAGCGATATGTGGGGTATCCGTGTTCTATGAACACATTTTCTAGTTTAGTTATCTCCCTTTGTTTTTTCGCGCACTGATTTGTCCGGAGCATAACGCGAACACCCTTTGCAATATTTTGTATGAAACTTAACACATGCATAGGTCTCACGGGACAGTGCGGAGCTAGCGTTAAAGGTACATGCCCAATCAGTAGGCACAACATGTTCTTTATGTCGTAGACATCATCGGAGACATTTTCTGGCCATATAAACAATCATTTACCATTACCCACGTATTGTTTTGCATTATTATACATTTTATATCAGAAGAAAATTTCCACATTGGTATCAGGGACGATAACCGTGTTTCCTTAAAATGTTAACGGACATTACTATTTATTCTCTGTATTTATTTTTTGATGTGCAATGATCATACTTTATAATCTGTCAATTTTGTTTTCAGTTGATGCATTTAATTAGAATAAATAGTTATAAAATATCATGCCCCAATTGCACATGACAATACCGATACCACCGCGCGTCACTATCAGTAAAATAAATATTACCAAATGATTATATCTGTATAGCGGGCACTCGTAATGTTTATAACTAGTGGAATAGTGACAATTATACACTTATTTAATTCCCATAAAGAGCAGTTTTAGCCTACTGAGTGGGCATGCACCTATAAAAAGAGCTTGGACAATTGTTGTCGCGACCGCCTGCGGACAGTGCAATATAGTCTGCGCATTGACGTCCATCCGTAGTTTTTTTGCCGAGCCTGCTTGTGGAAAGCGAGACTTAGTGATCACAATGACGTCCGTGTGTCAGTCCGTCCGAAATCGGTGTATGTTTTTAAATACCATATCCTAAGTCACATTGACTTGAAACATCAACTGCTTATTAGTCATCATCCATATATTCATTCTGTGTCCCACTCATGCGGCCCCTGTGCCCCAAGGTCAAGGTCAAATGACTTTGAAATTTGTGTTAAAGTTTTTGCATACCTTATATCTCCACAACACTTACTCAGATTTGCTTCAAACTTCAGATATTTCTTTATTTTCATCCATATTTTCATATTATAGCCCACACATGCGACCCACATGCCCAATATCAAGGTCAAATGACTTTCAAATTTGCGTTAAAGCTTTTACATATCTTAATTCAAACTTCAAATTAATATACTCCGAGATCATCAAATGCCTCGGTGGGCTCGACATGTGGGCCATGGCCATCTGGTTTTTATTTACCGTAGGTTAAAGTTTTTAAGAACACTATATCTCAGAAACAGCTTCGCCAATTCACTCGAAGCTTCACATGTGTGTTTATCATCATCCATATTTTCATTCTATGCTCAACCCCTGCAAACCCTGTGCCCAATATCAAGGTCAAATTACTTTGATATTTACCTCAAAGTTTTTGACATGCCTGCATGTGGACAGTGCGATGTAGTTGTCACATTGGCCTACATACGTACGTACATCCATATGTACGTCACTTCGTGCGTCCGGTTAAATTTGTTAAAGGTACATGCCCACTCAGTAGGCACAAACTGTTATTTATAGAATTTAAATAAGTGTATAATTGTGTCACTATTCCACCAGTTCTAAAAATTACGTGCTCCCGCTATCCATATATAATCATTTAGTAATATTTATTTTACTGATAATGACTAGCTATTTTCAAACTATTTTCATATTCAAATAAGGCATGATATTTTTTAATTACTTACAGGACAAGTATAGCACTCGATCAGTCGGCCATCGCACCAGGAATAGTTTAGAACTTGATCAGTCAGCCATCGCTCCAGGACTAGTTTAGAACTTGATCATTCGGCCATCTCACCATGACTAGTATATAACTAGATCAGTCGGCCATCGCTCCAGGACTAGTTTAGCCCTTGATCAGTCGGCCATCACACCAGGACTAGATTAGCCCTTGATCAGTCGGCCATCGCACCAGGACTAGTATAAAACTTGATCAGTCGGCCATCGCACCAGGACTAGTAGACCACTTGATCAGTCTGCCATCGCACCATAACTAGTATAGCGCTTGATCAGCCGCCCATTGCACCATGCCCAGTATAGCACTTGATCAATTTGCCATCTCACCATGCCCAGTATAGCACGTGATCAGTCGGCCATGTCGAGTATAGCACTTGATCAGTAGGACATCACACCAGGACTACCTTAGCACTTGATCAGTCGGCCATCGCACCGGGACTAGTATAGCACTCAATCAGTCGGCCATCACACCAAGACTAGTTTAGAACTTGATCAGTCGGCCATCACACCGGGACTAGTTTAGCCCTTGATCAGTCGGTCATCGCACCAGGACTAGTATAGCACTCGATCAGTCGGCCATCGCACCAGGACTAGATTAGAACTTCATCAGTCGGCCATCGCACCAGGAATAGTTTAGAACTTGATCAGTCGACCATCGCACCAGTAATAGTTTAGCCCTTGATCAGTCGGCCATCGCATCGGGACTAGTTTAGCCCTTGTTCAGTCGGCCATCGCACCAGCACTAGTATAGCACTCGATCAGTCGGCCATCGCACCAGGACTAGTTTAGAACTTGATAAGTCGGCCATCCTCCAGGACTAGTTTAGAACTTGATCAGTCGACCATCGCACAAGTAATAGTTTAGCCCTTGATTAGTCGGCCATCGCACCGAGACTAGTTTAGCCCTTGCTCAGTCGGCCATCGCACCAGGACTAGTATAGCACTCGATTAATCGGCCATCTCCCCATGACTAGTTTAGAACTTGATCAGTCGGCCATCGCACCACGATTAGTTTAGAACTTGATCAGTCGGTCATCGCACCAAGACTAGTATAGCACTTGATCAGTCTGCCATCGCACCAGGACTAGTTTTGTACTTGATCAGTCGGCCACGTCATCCTGCGTTACAGACAGAAGTGGTGTTCGGGGGGGGGGGTGTAGTGTAGTCATAGACAATAACTGGTGGTGGTGGTGATACACATTGTTCCCACTGTGGGATATAGACCGGAACTTTTAGGACGCCAAATGTAGATGGCTGGTGTGTGTGGGGGATCATTGTGTTGTGTCCCTGGCGGTGGTGCGGAGTACAATGATGAATTACTTATGAATTACTGTATTGAACACACATGTATATGCACTGTGATAGCGTACTTCATAATCCTCAGTTTTAAATTGTTTCTGTATCGTAAAACTGAAAATTTATTAATTTTGAAAAACTTAAAATTGTGGCAGATGATCGAAATGAAAACCGGATGTTTACATTCGAAATGAACCGGTGCATCGGTATATTTTAACCGCACGATGACGAACTGTATATTCATACCATATCCGTACGGATATATCGTATATACAAACGGATATCGTATGTTTGTATAATATTCGTATAGTACGTTTGTATAATGTAAACAAACTGTACTATACGATGATACGGTAAGTTTTTACCGCAAATAGCGAAAGAATGACCGCACAAACGGTATCGCGAAATAATGACCGCACAAAATGGACCGCGAAAGAATGACCGCACAAACGGTATCGCGAAAGAATGACTGCAAAAACGGGACCGCGTTTGGACCGCAATTTGACTGCAATTTTAGAGGGGACGAATTGCAATTCAAGGACCGCTGGATTGCAATTCTTGGTAAGAGAATCGCAGGCGGGAGTGTACCACGTGTGTGAAGCATGTAAATATGCGTAAACGTATGTCACTGTCAATTAGGTTTGTAAGTATTTTACACGTATTTATGTTTTATCATTGTATTGTACTCTTCATGCTTATGGAGGATCAAAATAATCTATCTATCTATTTCATAAACTGTGCTATTATTCATAACATAATCGTATGATATAATCAATGCTTTGTTTCAAATAATTGCAGCGCGCACTGTATTAACACAGTGCATTCCAAATCATAATACACTAGTATACTAAACTAATTGACTACAATAGCATGCGAATACATCAGTACAATCACAATATATAGTGCTGTACTTATGCAATATTTATGATAAAACATTTGTGTTGACTTAACATTATGTATGTACTTATTAAGCTCGGTGACTAATTTCATAAGAAACTCGGCACAACCGATTTCTTATGAAATCAGTAAATTTGTTCAGTAAATACCATATCACATGATCACGCACGCTATTACATGTAATATCATGTGTGTATAAGTAAATATAACTGCTGGCCTACCTTTGCACATCACAGACATCTACTACTCCATATTGTAAGGTGTGTGTGATCTGCTCCCGAGTTTCTGACACTGCCTGCAATTGTCCAAAGTTTACAAAGACAGTACCCTTGTACCCGGAAGATTTGGATTACATTGTCATGTGATCATCGACTTGGCAATCACAACAATGGACAAACCGAAGTACGATCAATATCCGCAAGACTGTATATAGTTGTATGTGCACGGAAATACAGGTATGTATGTATTGTTTTAGTACATAACTTTATACGATGTAAATACTCGAATCGAAATAGACAATCTATGTGTACAACTGTTAACTTCTAATATACTAGTATATGGTATCATAAACAGTACGTGTACATTGTGTGTTTACCGATTTCTTTTTTTATAAACGTTTTTATTTTAATTCGGTCATGTTGGCAACCTGTTCCTAGAATATTTTTAAAGGATTTAGTTCATAGCAAAGCGTCATTGGTTTCGACGACAATTGCTTCATAAGTTTGATGTGATATGTGGCTGTGACTGCAGAAATGGGACGTAATGTGCTTGCTACCAGTGTAGATCCAGATCAGACTTGCATCCGCTAATTCTTATCAGGATCTGCATTGTTCGCCATTCCAGCAATACATCACCCGACATGCTTCTAACAAGCAATATGGATCGTGGCTACATGGGTGTGCTATTTTATCAGGAGCTACACTGATCATACATCCTATATGCCATATGTCTACAGTCACAGCCACATATACGTGTACGTATACACGATATCGATGGTCTAGTAACATAAGGTCGTAACTGCTACATTGTATGCTTTAGCATAACAGTTACGACCTTATGTTACTAGACCATCGATATGTGCGTATTATTTCGTTATTGGGGGTCGTATCACTAAACTTCGTACAACTAAAATGTTGGTAAGGGCAAATTTCGGATCGTCTGCAAATTTCAATTGATAGATTCACATTTTTTCAGCATAGGATGCAGCCTATGCTCAATAAATGTAAATCCAATAATTGTTTATAAGAAAACAGAGTTAATGTGACATTTACGGACTATCAAAACTTATTTGCGAATCCACAACATTATATTTATCACATATATGTACATGTATATAGCAAAGCTATATTTTATCAGTAAACATTTATAGATTAGTTGACGTGTAGCGTGCGATATACTAGTATCGTTGTGCGGCGGAACGAGTGGCATATATCCACAAAGCAAATATTGATCGTTTTGACATATACTTACATCACTCGCAATTTACAAACATTATACAAACTATAAATATATTTAACAAACTAGCGGCGATTTAGAAATCATTCTTTTGCCAGGTGAAACGTAGTTCCGGCACTGACCAATATGAAACACGAGACCATGCATAACTCAATATAGTCATAAAAATTGACGGCTTGCGCTCCATTGTGTTTCAATGGAGAACGAAAGTACGTATGTTATAATAATAAAGGTGTGGCGGCCGCGCGCGCACCATTGCGATGATATGGTGGTTTCTGCAACAAGAATATCGACGTTGAAAACATTCAGTATTTGTATTGAAAATAGTGCCTTCAAACTCAAAATGATGCATATCACGTACATATCACGTACATATCACGGTGATATGTACATATCACGTACATATCACGTACATATCACGTACATGAATAACATTTAGTGGCACTAGTCTCTTGTGAGGTGCGAACATGAAACCTAAACGTCGATTGTAATTATACTACAGTGAAACCTCCCCGAACGGCCACCTCTCTACACCAACACCCTATCTGTAATAGCCTCTCTACACCAACACCCTATCTGTAATAGCCGCAATCTTATATCCAAAATGGATGATTTCCTCTATATTTTACCCTTAGATTGCTGAGCAGGCAAATTGTCGTCTGATGTTGCCTGTGCGTTCTTTCTCAATAAAAACATGTTTTGATAGCACTAGAGAATCATTTCCATAGGAAATTATTCTAAAATGCTGTCAATGCATGTATTTTATGATACCTATCGGGGAAAATAAATAAACAGCAGACGACAAAATTTAATTCAGTATTAACCTCCCTATAACAGCCACCTCACTACAGCAGCCAGTTTTGCGTCTTCTCATGGGAGGCTGTTGTAGATAGGGTGCACAGTATATGTAATGCTCAATGATTAAGCTTACTTAAATATGAGTAACCTATACATACTTGCACACCATACCGTACAAATGAGCGTGATTGCATAATTTTGTATAGCTTTCAAAATGGCGGACTGTCATACAAATATTGTTTGTTCCGTGTGCGTGTATTATGAACTAAGTTAAGTTGGCACAACATCGTTATCAGCAAATATCAATATAATAAACACGAATTTACTAACGAGTTTGCACTTGAACAAATAACGTCTTGACAGGAAATTCCAATGTCTGTTCTCAAAAGTACAAGTAGACTATAATCCCGGAGAACATAAATGCATGTACGTTGTCATATATTTAGCATTAACTGGTACTCCGCAATCAGTGGGCCGTTTCACTAAACTGCGTACGATTAAACAGTTCGTAAGTGTAAAATTATGGTAGTCTGTAAATTTCACATTAATAATGTGTTCATGTAAATGCATGTAATACCCTGCGTGGGCCCATGCTCCCCTAAATATGAAAGGAAATCGAAGTTATAACATATTTCTCTGATATTAAGTTGTGTAAAGAGATTAAGCATTTGCCCTTGACCTTGGGATCAGTGGGAGTTGAGCGGTCGTGGATTGGCGCAGCATGGTAGTAGAGCCTTACAGGAACACATGTGTGAAATATTAAGCATTTTAGATGAAGGAAATCTAAGTTATAACATATTTCGCTGATGATAAGGTTTGTAAAGAGACTAAGTATTTGACCTTGACCTTGCAATCAGCGTGGGTTGGACGGTCTTGGATTTTGTACAGCATGGTAGTAGAACCTTACAGGAATGTATGTGTGAAATAATAAGCGATTTAGATGAAGTGCGCACGCACATGTATTTAGCATAGGCTAAGCTTCACTAACCGTGGTACGACTAAAATGTTTCTAAGTGCAAAATTTTGATAGTCTTTGAATTTAACTTTAACAATCTGTTCATGCAAACAATTATTGGATTTACATTTATTGAGCATAGGCTAAACTTCACTAAACGTCGTACGACTAAAATGTTCGTAAGTGCAAAATTGTGATAGTCTTTGAATTTAACTTTAGCAATCTGTTCATGCAAACAATTATTGGATTTACATTTATTGAGCATAGGCAAAACTTCACTAAACGTCGTACGACTAAAATGTTCGTAAGTACAAAATTGTGATAGTCTGTGAATTTCACATTAACAATGTTTTCTTGTAAACAATTATTGACTTTACATGTATTGAGGCTGCATACTTGCGAACATTTAGTCGTACGAAGCTTATTTAAGCGGCCCCCAGATCCGTATTGCAGTGATGGCATCCTTCCCCGGAACATCCAAATCGGTCGGCGGAGGTAAACAGGGGACAAGACTCACGTGACAGTAAGTCGATACACTTTACATGTATATACGCCGTCCGCAAAAGATATGACGCTGGGTCAAGAAGTAGTGCACGTGATATATGAAAGTATTACTATAACTAAAACGAATTACAGTGAAACCTCTCTAAACCGGACTCCATGTAAATCGCCGTGTTTGTAATTTGTATGGGTTTAATCTCACGTACGGACGATATTAATATTTGTTAGTAGTCGCAAAGTATAAACACGTGTACTGGGGTGGTTAAACGACAATTTTGCAGTGGAACGTCTCTAAACCGGACACCCTGGGGACCTCCCAGGGTGTCCGGTTTAGACACTCCCTAGGTTTCCGGTTTAGAGACGTTCCACTGTAGTTTAAATGCAAGATCGCACATCATCTTAAATACAAAAGCACACGACCCTATACACGTACATTGTATGTTTGAGTTAACGAGACGTGGAGCCACATGTAGCGACATTAATTATATGGAAACACATGTATTAGGGACCAATAATTTAACTTATGAGTTTGACTTTAAATAGAGTTTGAGGTAACGAGCGTACATGTAGACTGTATATCAGAACGTGGCATCTGTAGTTGATGTGTCCATTGCAGGGTCTGCTACAGGATGTGGGTAACCTTATGCTGGCGACAACATGTCCTGGTATGTAATTTACATTCAATCACTATGTCCTGGCGATGCGGCCTTATAGGTCCATGCCCACTCAGTAGGCACACCATGTTCTTATTAGGAATTAGATAAGTGTATAATTGTGCCACTATTCCACCACTTCTAAAAATTACGAGTGCCCGCTAGCACCGTATTGATTGACATTATTATACATTTTATATCAGAAGCAAATTTCAACACTGTTAGCAGGAACTATAACCGTGTTTCCATAACATGTTAACGGACATTACTATTTATTCGCTGTATTTATTTTTTGATGTGCAATGATCATATAATCTTTCGAAAATATTATTTGTTCAAGTGACACATTTAATTAGTATAAATAAATGCCTCATTTGCATATGAAAATAGCCTGATACCACCGCGAGTCACTGTCAGTAAATGAAATATCACTGAATGATTATATATGTACAGTGGGGACACGTAATTTTTAGAACTGGTTGATTAGCGACACAATTATGCACTTATTTAATTCCTATAAATAACAGTTTGTTCCTACTGTGTGGGCATTTACCGGTTCATCTGGATTTGCGCTGTTTGCAAACACCGCTATAGCGGGCTTTCGGGTTCAAAGGGTTAAACGAAACATATTGCAGCACTTCTTGTTGTGATATTATCCTATTATATCGTACGGAGCCCCGCAGGGGACGTATATTTCTTTGTTTATTAATTCGTTCACACGAAATAACAATTCATTCCCTCAATTTAACAATTCGTCCTCACGATTTAACAATTTGTTCCCTCAATTTAACAATTCTTCCCACGGGAACGAATTGTTAATACTTGAAAACGAATTGTTATATCGAGGGAATAAAACAATTGAGGGAACGAATTGTCGTTTCGTGCAACGAATTGTTAAATTGAGAGAACGAATTGTTATTTCGTGGGAACGAATTAATAAAATAATCCATATCCCCTGCGGCGCTCCGTAATATCGCATTTTGAACAATGTTTTATTTCACGATTTTATTTAATTGAAATAAACTTTTTTTTACAAATTCCTTTTTTTCAGTCGACTAACGTGTTCAATTTGATTTGAAAAATCCGAAGCAAGTTGATGATTGATTTATGTGTTACTAAGAAACAAGTACATAATTCTATATAATTATTTATGTTATTGCTCTGCTAACAGTGAGTATTGTTGATGCACATTAATGAACAGAACAGAACATATATTTATTTTGCAAATCATTAAATAATATGCAGTGGTATATGTGTGCATGTATCTACTTCAGATCTGTTACACAACAGACTGACCCTAAGGCCGATACTGGACAGGCTAATTGGCGACGAGACAAGTATGGTCAGGCTAGTAGTGGATCGTGAGCGGTTGTTTGCCACAGTGATCTCATTCTACAAAGAAAATCAGAAGACGCACACACGGTTTATGGTGACGTTTAAAACGGACGGCGTGGAGGAGGTCGGAATGCACGGGTCGGGACCCCGGTGCGAGTTCTACAGCACATTCTTCCGTGCCTGCCTCAAGGAAAATGGCATGTTTGTCGGCAGCGGTGAGTTGTCGGTAGTGGTGAGTTGTCGGCAGTGGTGAGTTGTCGGTAGTGGTCAGTTATGGCCCGAGTTCGGCCGTGGACTGGACATTTGTCGGCAGTGGACAATTGTCAGTTGTGATCAGGTATAGTATGATATGTGGCAGTGCCTGAAGAAACAGGGCTTAGTGTTACACCATGGCTTATAGTTGGACAATCGCATGCTTATTCCGTTACATTATGGGTTTTGCGACCAGTTTAGATCCATATCAGCATGTGCATCCGCATTTATTTTCAAAATGACCACTACATGTATGTAAATATTATGTATTGTGTCATCACTACTGTCATTGAAAAGGTGTAAATATAGTTAAATTGTGTTGACTGTTTTGCTACATTCATGGAACCAATAGTCTTTGTATAATCTACACAAGTCCTGTTGATCGAATTTTATTAAAGACAATCATGATAGCGCCGTGAAAATCGCACAATCATGATATAATCATGCAAACATCAATATTTTTTCCAGACTATAATCATATGTGAAAGTGATTTATATATGATAGCATAAGTCATTTTCAAGTCACTGTTTTATTAAAGTTATGTTGGATTTGAAAATAGCCGTTGTATGGCAGTTGTGTGTATAAAGGAAATGTCTTAAGTATGGATACTGAATTCACAACTCTGTCAATTAGTGCTATCATTATCTGTATAAGAGTCATATCTACGTGGTGTTCCTGAAAGGCAGTGCTGGCACAAACACAATCAAAATGTAGTCGATGGCGGTGTTTATACAAGCTATATACCGTATAGAAACTTGTATGCATGAAAGTAGAAGTGTAGATAAATATCGCTAAGGCAGTATTTTAGAGAACAGACATCTGCACATGGTTAGTACGTGTAAAACATATGTCAAATGTCAGATTGACATAACGCTGCTGGAGAAATTGAATAAACAAACTGTATACGTTTTCGTTTTAAAATGAAATTGACCAGTGTATTGATGGTCCAAATGGTGTTTCTCTTATTGAGATGTGTCATAGTATGCATTGACAAAGCCATCGTCACTCCAGACAGACGCATCTAGGTATGCATTAGGTTGTGCCACGAAGGCAAGCCAGTGACTTATTCTTCCAACTTACTGCCTCTCGCAGAAAGCAGATGTGCTTGATTGAACTTGAATTGTGAGGCATGTTATTTGGCTCCAAACGGTTCCATTACTTGTACAGACTGACTGTTCAAGTGAAATCAGATCACTTGCCTCTCATATCCATTATATTCTTCCAAATTACATACCGTTTTACTGCAGCTGAAGCAATATGACCTGTTAATTAAACATGTTTCTGACAATAACATACCAGTTGTTATACACTATTCCACACGTTAGTAACAATTATAAATCCAAACTTTATTAAGGATATGAATTTGCAGTTACATTCAGTATTCGCGAACGTATTAAATTGTCAGCCATTGGACGTTACACACAATTGTAAAGTTGACTTCAGCAAGATGAAACATTGATTATGCTCAAACATATGATTATACATGTAAAGAGATAATCCAATTACAGAATGCAATGTCCGCAAAAAATAGTGGCGCTATGGGATTACAGCAGTATGTTGATGATAGTAGAGTAAGTTATTCTGAAATGATCCAAACTTATAATTACGACTGCACTCGAGTCCAAGATGTTGAAGCCTGTGTAGTTAAATTGGACATAGAAACTCAAATGCCCGAGACACTAAGCGTATACATCATAGGCACTGGCGTGGGACAATGGTATTTCACCCGAGTGTCAGAATATGTTGTCAGAAACGAGGTTTTGCCGAATTTCTGACGATATATTCTGATCACGAGGGCGGAATATCCTCGTTCCACACGAGTGCCTGTGATGGATATTTTTTCTCGCCACAATATTGAACATATTTGCGCATCTCAAAATATTTATCTGACCCAGAATAAGACATACCCTTTTAAGCTCTGCATATATGCGACTTTTGACACGCCCAACGCGTTCACCATGTCACATTGGTTAAAACAAAGTATTTAGCCAGGAATTGGACGCTAATGTCAGTTCAGTGGATCGTTTACAAATTATTATCAAATTAACGTTCGATGTTATCGCCATACAGGACTGACGATGCCAACATGTACGTTACACATTGCTGACATCATCAACATTAAATCGACGTCATTACGCTATGATAATCTCAGGGCACCTGGTGGGCATAATCTGATATCACACGATGTACCAAGCCGCCGATGACAAACTGTTGCTACATACATATCCACGTGTCTTTCTGGTAACTGTTAACTATTCCAGCCGTTATTATTAAGTACAACAGTTACACAGCATGCTATCCAAAAACAGTCATCGGGAAGTTTAAAGGATTTACAATTTACAATAGCAATGGTGTGCCAAGTACATGTGTGACATTATCAGGTCTAGCCGTCGATAAAGCAAGCTACGCCATGACAAGAACACAGTAAATTTAAAATTTAAGAGCTAAACACTGGCAACCAGATAACTCTAGATATACAACATTCTATTGGTATTAGTTGCGGTCCCCAAACGCAATGCCAAATATTACATTATACATACTGCATATCGTGCATCTTATCGCCGTAACAGACGCTTTCTCATGAAAACAAGGGATACTATGCGATTATTTTCCGCAATAATATATAAAGTGAGACGAATTAGTGTGCTTTCATTGGTTGGGAAACCAGGTCAGACAATACATGCGTATGATGTATATTGTATTCCACAGGGCGAAGACTGTTCCCGTCGAATGACATGAGCATGATACAGGCGGGCTATTTCGAGTCCCTGGGACGAGCGATCGTGGCGTCAATATTCAACGGTGACTGTGGGTTCCCTTACCTCGCCCCGGCCGTCTTTAACTACCTGGTGGGCACTGACTACACAGGCGATTTGAGATTAGAAGACGTTCCAGACGGGGACATCAGGACAAACTGGGCATCAAGGTGTAACTAAAAATATATCTTCGCCTGGCTCTAGTATTAGCTACATTTACCTTTTGCATTATTTCGACACCAATAATCGCATGGCCATTTTTCACAAATTTCGGTATCGAAATTATAATACGTTTACAGTCTACGACATCCAATGTTGACAAAAGTTTAGAGCGTGTGGAGTTCATGTTCGATCCCTACTTTGTACACATAATTATGAAGCACACTTGGGGCGCGCTTCATTAAACTTCGTACGACTAACATATTCGTAAGTGCAAAATCATGTTTGTGAATTTCACATTATCAACGTTTTTATTTGTAAACAATTATTGGATTTACATAAATTTAACATAGGCATATTCAAAGGTAAATCAACCAACACACGTGTAAATTCTCGTGTTTGTTAGTTACCACCACGTGGATCATCGCGGCAGCTGGATTTACCGCAAGTCAGGCTCTGTTATGATATGTGGAGTCTTTAACAGAAGCGTGGTGACAATGATGATTTCATTATGGGAATAAATGACATTCCTGCAAGACAATTTGTTTATTTTTATGCAAATCTGTATGGTGATATCCTTATACAAATTGTAATTAATAGCATCATGTGTATACTAACTGGTCATCAAGACAGTAAAGATGATTACGAAGGTCGTGTATTATTGTTTAATACGTCACGATGGCATACCCTCCTTTAGCGAGTTTGCAGTTACACGAGCAGTTGATCTCATTACATACTGCAACTTTCTTAGGTATATTGCCCAATCATCTATTCCCGACCACTCGGTTCTAACTTGGAAAATAGAATGAGGACAATATTTTAATCCAAATGTTAGAACTGAAAGCGTAATTGGTGAATTCATAAAGCCCGATATTTCTGACATGCCTTCCACATGTATGCACGAGTCTGCTTATGCAGGTTTGCTATAAATCGTGTAGTTGCATATCTCAAAATGGGTCTGAGAACACCGAATGACACTAATGATGCGTATGCTGATATGTGCACTATCATTAAGGAGGAGATGTCAGATCATTTGTGAAAGCGGAAAATAAAAGTTTACCCACTGTGTGGTCTGTCCAATAAGAGGCGTAGGGTGGGTAAGCCGTGGTGGACTAATGATTTTACTAGTGTCTGGAATAAAGACTGAATATGTATGGTTATGTAGCATTGGCAGTCATGCAAAGGTAATCAGCAAATCAGGTTACATTTATCGTACGGTTCAAATAGCAAAACGGAACTAACTACTTGTTCAATTTTAAGAACAAGTTAAGGAACGATGTATCAGACAACCATAATGAGTTCTGGAAGACAATAGGTAAAGTTGGAGTCGGCCATGAGCATAGCAAAGTTGTTTCAGTGGAGGTAGTGTTGGATGAATGCATGGTTCGAATGCACGTACTAATTTTAACCTTCAACATAATGGCCAGGCACTACTTAGTGTATATCTTAACATGTATGCACCGATAACATATCGATTCAAGGAAAGCCTTTGTATTAGATAATATACCATTATACCCCTCCATGAGGTTTATTTTTTGCAACGATGTCAGTGTATCGTATTTGCATATTTGTTTCAATGTTTGTTTTACGCAGAGTAAATTTCCCAAGGAATGGGGTAAAGGTATCATTAACCCAATTATAAAGCCTAGCACGGCTGACTCGAGGGATACATCATGGTATTTCATTAACAAGTTGTATTTATAAACTATATTGTTGTATTGAGAATAAGAGGCTGTCGACGTGGGCCGGGACTAATGCTAAAATCGATGAATAACAGACTGGATTCAGAGAACATCGTAGTACTACTGACCATTTACCGTCCCTTACCAATATGATAGAGACTAGGAACGAGAGAGGCTGTCTACAATCTGTGAATTTTACGAAAGCATATGATTTGATTGGCAGAAGCAAATTATGCGCAAGGCCTACTGCTGTGTTTATTAACTAGAACATGTTATACCCCCATTAAAACATTGTATACAGTTGCATCGTCATGTGTCCGACTTAACGGTCTACGAACCGAGTGGTTTAATGTAGACTGTAGATTACGTCAGGACTGTTCTCTGTCTTCTATATTATTTTACTTATTCATCAATGATCTGGCTCCCGATTTTAAGGCTTTAGGTAAAGGTGTCCAGTTAGATGACAATATCTTATTCAATGTATTACGCGCAGATTAATTAGTGTTAATTGCATACTTTACATGCTTCATGAATGGGGACTTGTATACAGCATTGTCGTGAATAATACAAACAATAACATTGTGCATTTGCGGCCACCATCTGTGTGTCAATACATGTATGCACACCGATAAAAACAACAGCCGACTTTTCAAAAGGTCACTAAATACTGCTTGTAGAGGATTTTAGAAATTTGTCCTTTTTAGTGACCACTACCTTTACTATGTTACTATGTTAAACTTGGCAGATATTAATAATAATGATGTTTTTATCAACAAGTCACACAGAATTCAATATGCTGTTGTTGAAAAGATGATGATCGGATATGTTGATGGATGGCAATCCCTTATAAACAGAGACAGTAGTGTTAGTTGCCTAGGTGGAAATAAATTGCGCATTTATCGTACTTACACACACACATTTGGGTTTTCGACAACGATGTATATTTTGTAACGATCACGCTGTTCTGGATGAACTTCGTGTATTTTTAAATTGTAGCTTTTACGAAGATCTTAGGCTCGACTTATTTCAATCAGCTCATAGCATAAACAGTAACTTTATGGATTGGAATGATGGAGAAAACAGTTGTGTCTGTTTTCAACTGTGATATCATTACGTCATGTGCTCGGATTTGTGCAGGTGTTCATTAGCGAATGTCGTCATACTTGTACAGATACTATTTTACCTATGCGCACATGCTTATATACTCAAATCTGCTTTGAAATATAACCTATTGTGCAAAATTATGTTCTCTTTTATCATATTGTGATAAATATGTTATGATGTGTTTCAGAAGTCCTTCAATCCATTTTTGAATAGACGATCGTCACTCTTGTACTACTGTACTACTTAGTTCATTTTAAATATGAACTGTGATGATAGTGATGTTTTAAGCTTTTGCATAATAAGATGCCTTTATATATAGACATTCATTTGTGGTTTATTTCAATATATTTTAACTTGTTCATAGACAAGTGAATAAAACATATATTGTTTTATTAGATTAGTCACGATTAGCGGTAGCTATGCAACGCGGGACGCAATAAAGAAATACATTCAATTAAGCAAACAGCGGTTGCCGTTGCCACTGAATATATTAACCAAGATACGCGATGTGGCAAGGGCAACTTCAATAAATTGTTTTGCGCATTTCTGCGCGTGGTTCGTGTATATGCTGATATGTTTTAAGGTTGGCCGAACGTTTATAATGAGCCGTCTATTGTAATTATTGTAGAATGGAAAGTGTACATATACTTCGGTTTCATTATTACTATGTATTTTATGGTGTACTGTTGGTGTATGTAAACAATCATTACGGTATATTGTAGTTGCTGAAAGCGAAGACCGACGCTAAAATTGTGGACATAATGTCATCTTCAACGGGCACGGTGATTGACCACATCGGATGGCCCAGTGGCCGAGCGATAACGGTAAGGGAACTGCCGTATCGCGACTTGGAATATATAAATAAGTGAGATACCTGATGCATATCAGGGCGTGCACTGTAATACAATCGAACCTCTCTAAACCGAACACCTAGAAAAAAGAGTTTGTTTAATGTTGATGGGTTTCACTTTAATGTATGTAGACAGCTAATGACCCTTCATGCTAGCAATTAACACAATCCTATCTCCGCACGCTCATATACCTGGGTTACAGTGCAGCAACCGGAAACCCTAGGTTCCACTGTAATAGTGATTTGGAAGTGTCCCGTGTATGCATAGACAACCGCCTATGTATAGCTGAAGCTCAGACAATCATATTGCTTGATTGTGAGTTGGCATTGAAAGTCGGGTATTTAAACGTACACAAAATACACACGATAATCGTTGTATGCATATCGTTGTACAGAACGATCGTTTTCATTGAATGTTTTCCTTCGTTTCATTTTAGAACCTTAAACAAATCCACGCTGTAATATACTGTAGTATATGGGAGTCAAAATGATACCACCGCCCTCTGGAAGCCACCGGCTACGCGCGGCGGCTTCCAAAGGAAACTCGTATCATGTTTGACTCCCATATACTACTTGGATTTTCCCACACTGTTCGGCGGGTGAGGATGAGAAGAGTGGAAAATATTTTTCACCAACCACGAGACCATATATTTCCTCGACTGGAAGTTATCAATGAGATGGTGATCTTACCACCTCTGACACCATGTTAGAGATAAACCCTCCCTATGTTATACTCAGTTTATGTAATCACACAATTGTTCTAGTTAATTGTGCGTGGTTGAAGACAGGTAGTCACGAGAGGTGTCATCGTACCGGTATTTACGAGTATTTCAAGCATCACCGGCATGAATGAGAAGAGGGTCCGTTTCGCCTCGCCCATGTAGGCATTGCGGGGCAGGGACCAGATCCGAGTCGCTGTTATGTCCACCATGCGGTGGCACTCACGCTACGCATCGACTGGTTAGCAAGGAATTACGTGCTCGCAAGTATATCGTTCAGTAATAATTGAAATCGGAAAGTCAGTTTGAAAGATAGAATCGATCTGATGCGCAGTTTTTGATAAGTAACGGTGGCGTAACGGGGGCCGAAAAGTGTTATGTTCCGTATGGAGGGGCCGTCGGAACAGCTGGAATGTATGGTGGAGGGATATCCTGCTGTCTCAAACACGCGAATAAGCATATCACTTCCCGAGGCGGGCGAGGATATTTTTTCTCTCGTCGACTCTCCCCTCCATGATGAGTTTGTTTACGTCTTCGTCCGTGATAATTTGTGGTCGGGCCTTGGACCGGATCGTGCCCTTTAACTCCTGGTACCTGGCCATCTCTTCGACGACCAGTTTGAACTCTTTATCTGATATATCGTTGTCGGCTATCGTTTTCGACACGATAACGTCGATACAGTTTTTCTTAGACATCGCTAGAACCGCTATTCGGTCGTGCTTTCGACTCTTGACCTCTAGTTTTCGGCCCATGAGTCTGGCCGTCATGCAAAGCAGTCCCGCCCCCGCCGCTATCGTACTCAAGATCACCGCGACCGGTGCAGCGACGACTATTGACAATAAAGACACACTCCCCACTCCGCTTTCAACGGAAGCTGAGGCTAACGCGGTGCTCATTCCCTCGACTATATTGACTGCCCGCCTATATTTCTTCGCATGACCCGTCCGCGTCTCTCCCTCGTGCTGGATAATCTGTTGTCTCACGACGATCCTGGTCATCCTAATTGATGCCGGGTATGTCGTCCCCGAAGGTAAGTGTGGATATAGTTTTTCGTCATTCATCATAAATCAAGTTCTATTAACAGTGTTAAAATAGTGGAGGAAGTCGCTTGGTCAGCGATATTTGTTACAAAGTTAATAGCACTACCTGCTGAAAATTTAATTGCAGTGTCATCATCGAATATCGTAAATCCTGACCTCTGCCCCGCGTGCTTGGTGATGCCAGACTTCTGCTCTACCCCGTTCAGGACGAGATTCACTCGAATTTCGGTAGCAGCGTATCCGCGAAATTTGACCGAGCAGACCGCCATTCGCAGACTCGTCCCGGACGCTGCCATGGTGTATCCCCCATATCTGTTGCTCGCGTTGGCACCGAATGAATTTTCGTAGGCCCCATCGTTCAGTGTACCCCGCTCCTTCGCACAAACTGTTATGACGGGTTTTCGAACTTGCAATCGCTGAACGTGCGCAATCGCCGTAGCCGCCTCTGTGCGGGCCTGCGATATCATTCCCTACAGCCTTCTCATTGTGGCTTCATCATATGCTGCGCCAGCGACGGGAACGTCCTGTTGTGCGTTGGAACTACCTGGACGTATATGCTCATGATGAATATGTAAATACTATTAATATATATATTATGTTTAATCGGTTATTTCGAGAACGATTGAAATCAGGTAATTGTTCTTCAACTCTCAACCTTTATCATCGAGAATAGAGATCTTCAATTCGTAGATGTGACCAGATTACAAACGTTTCATCTCGGGGTTTGGGAAGTCTAAGGTCAGGGTGTCACCATAGAAACAGTCGCTGGCGTAGACAGTTTTTAGTAAGTTGCTGGGAGCTCCGTCTAACGTGTTGTACGATGTGTTCAATTGATCCAGGTGCACCCTGAGAGTTTTCGTGAAGGCAAAGTTCACTGGGATGTCACCGACGTGCTCACCCGGGTTAAACCATCCCTTATTGTCAGAAGGGTATGTTATTGTAAATCCGAGCTGTAAGGCCAACGTTGGGGTGATCCTTACCCGGTAGGTACGCTCGACGGTTAATGTCGCGAGTCCGGTGGCTTTCGAGATTGTGAGGCTGGCTCTACCAGAAAGCTCCGACGCGACAAAACCTTGGAGCTGTCTGAAACTGGTGGTATTTTGACACCTACCGGTGGCCCGTTATTCATGTAGCCGAACCCATCGAACTCCTTAACATTTTGCCATCTGACCGTGAATGTGATTGATCTGAGGCCGGCCCGCAGTTTTCAGCAGCAGTTGTCGATCGACTTCTGAAGTTCACAACTCTCTTTTTGAACATTGGTGAGTATAGCAAACATGATAATATCTTTTTTCAATGGATACAAAGGCTTTTGGCTTTAATTCTAACGCAAAGTACGCGGTCGGCAGGGACTACGCCGCTAAGGCGGGCGCTCCCCGGCTTGTGCACCCCACTATCCAAGTTAGTGGCGGAACAGGCTTCCCCGACATCTTTGAACAATATAGGCTGCCCAAGATTACTACCATGGAGGCCGTGAACGGGTGGAAAGCGACGCCGATGCAGTTTTGGCAGAATCAGCTCAACTTCGCAGTATGGTGCGCAACAGCCGGATACGGGGTTTCCTCTCAGGACCATCTAGCCACGGATGATCCCTTCTTGAAGGCCGTTTACAACTTTCACGCGTACTACACTATTAGCCTGATTCTCAAAGAACAGAAAATCTCTCTGCCGCAGGACGCCGGTTGGGATCCCATTTCCAACACATACGACCGTAGGGCTTTCGACAGACTTTGTAATGAATGTGGGGTACCAAGAGACGCGGACTGGCGCCAGAAAGCATTTCCTAGCAGCACTAGTTTCGGGGACGTTCTCATTCGGGGCCAGTCCGGGAATTGGACGCAGACTGATTTTAGACACGATCGGAACGCCGGGAATTTTGACCCCGCGACGATGACCTTCGGGCCGGAGTGTTTGGAGGTCGGCACTGCGGTGTCTCATCCTGCAATTGGCTACCTCCGAAACGAGCTCACGTCGATTACATACAGCAGGCTGCTGCGGTCCAGGACGCGTGGGGTACATTTATGTTAGATAAGGGTCTGGGATTCACACAGGCCGGGGTTACTCGCCTCAACGACTCCATTCACAAATACGTCTGGGCAATCCTCGGCGCACAGGCGCAAGCGCACAATGGTATAATAGGAACCGGGACGGCGTTCGATAGCCAGAAACAGTTCTTGGCCAATGTCGAGGACGCCATCTCATCTCCGGTGAACCTCCAGACGGCGATCCAGCAGTATCAAGACGTTTTGCAGTATGCCCGCACCCCAGTAGACTATGATTTGGAATAGGTCTGTATATGGCGCCGAGTAATATGATACTACGAGACGACCCGGTTGACGGTTACAATAATATGATCGTAATCGCCAGCCACCGTCAAACGAAATATCGGCCATAACGGGAACGTGAACGCGGATATCATCAAGCGCACAGCGCATAGAAACGATTTCATAAAACCGCAAGCACCCACCCCAGTACAACGCATCCCATCAAGTTCCTTCGGAACTAGTGTCCTATCAAGCTCCACCTGCGCTCCCGAGCATGTTGACACAATAGGACTTGATACACCAGCAAGTTCCTTCGGAACTAGTGCCCACGAGGAGGGGAAATTAGCGCTCGTCGTCGCCCTCGTGGCGGTCGGACTATTTACGCTTTGGTTTTAGGAGCTCTCGGGAGGTTAATAGTAGGAGACCGGCGATCGCCACGATTAAAGCCCACGCATTCTCGGCGAACCATCCGGCCGTTTTTGATAATATAGATAGCAAGAAGGAGTCGGGACCCCCGATCAACCCAGGCAGTACGGCAGCCGCCTTTCCGGCTAATTTAGCTAGGAGACTGGCGAAGGCTTTTAGTTGCTTTTTTACCCACTCCTTGACTCCGCCGGATGGCGCGGGTGCCGGTGCTGTCTTGGGTGCTGGTGCTGGCGCGGGTTCAGCTGCCGCACCACCAGTGATAGCTAGAACTATGGTCGATATATTCATGCTGAGAGCCGCGAAGATGCTTGCTATCGTGACGCACTGCTCTCTGAACAGAGTGCGAAGACGCTCACTGAGTATCGTCTCCTCGTGCAGTACGCTCGAGATCCGACTGTTTCGCGGATCCGACATATTTGGGTTCGGAGCTCCTCATGGTTAGTCGAGGTAGCCTCCAAGCGAGCTTCCCTTTCATCCCGCAACGACAGCAGGCATCCCGTCACGGACTTCCTCCAGTTTCCTTTCTTCTAGCGCGATATGTTCATAGAGCGCCGAGAGTTTGGAGAGGTTAAGAACCAGTTGGCCCCGGACTGTTTGCATAGCCTTATCGAGTCCCCGGAGTTCGCGAAGAGGTAACGGTGGGTCGTCCATCGTGCTGAGTATTTCGTTTTCATTGATATCCATCGTGCGAATGGCGTCGCTGGCTACACGAGGGATCTCGCTGAGCTCGACCGTTTCTATCGCGGCGGCTGTCTTCGCCATAGTTTCGTCGGTAGACTGTAGGGTCTCTACAGCGCGGGCCGGCATAATTGTTTTACCCCTCTTCCAATCTACGAATCCTAGTTCGCTCGTTATGATTTCGCCACCGCCCCGGTTTCCGGCAATGGTGCTCAGCGCTAGGGGTTATCCGGTCCTCATGTTGACGATCGGGACATTTGGTACTGATCGTAGTCGCAACCTGCCGTCCCTATTCAATTTGAACTTGAAGTAGTCGCTGCTGACAGACGGGACCATGTCTTTTTCTGCCAAATTGTTGTATTGTTGTTGTAGTCGTCTACAGTCATATCGAGTAATTCCCTATTTAGACGAACGGTAGCGCCACCTATTTTCACACTGGCTGAATCCCCTATCGCGTCTATGAAGGGCGTTTCGGCATCGTCGGCGCTCTTATAATCATCGATGTCATCGTCATCGAGGTAATTGTCTTGGTCACCCGTAGTGCGATCGAATTCGTCCATGCCAATATCGCGACCAGCCATCGTTAACGATGTATTAAACAATAAAATATAAGGATTTAATATAGTTTCAATAATGTCTTTGAGTCAATACGGCCGCAAACTCAATCCATACCGCTGACAGCGGGAGCCCCTCGGAGCAAAAGGCGTGAGACAGAGCGTCGTTATTACGAACAACCCATCGACGATAGACCAGAACCAGCAGCTCTTGTCCCGTTTTCCCAACCTCGGAGCTAGCGACGTCATTGTGCCGGCGACTGTTCGTCTCGCTTTTACTATTTCGCTGACGTCGACGGACGCGGACCGAACCGTCGTTCAGAACCTGGGTCGTGCCATCGTCAAGAAGACCGTGATAAAGATTTCTGGTAATGAGGTGATGTCGATCGACGACGGCGACGTCTACCATTGCTACCAGGACCTGTGGAAGACGCGGTTTATCAGGGTATTGACACCAGCAACCGTCAGAACGTAACAAGACATAGAATCGTGGCTGGTAACGCGGCAGCGAACGACGCGAGCGACAACGCGATCGCGGCCGCTTACGGCAACCGCTTCTACATCCCGCTCGACTTCGAGTTGCTAGAGAGTCACATGCCCTACTATCAAGGTTCGAATACGAACACTAACGTTCAACGACTACGGCCGAGTTCTCATAGCCACCGACGTGGCATC